>OX336390.1:295988105-297188105 GCA_946902985.2 Meconema thalassinum | reverse complement strand
TTCCAATATGAACTGTGCGTGGCGCAGAGACTTGTACTTTCCAGAATGGAATTAGGGCATTTTCCGACTTGTGCTATTGGAGTGTCTGTGAAAAATTTGGAAATGGAAATATTTACTGAAAATATGGAGCACTAAACCGGTACATAATGGAACGAGATGGAGTGATAGCCACGCCAGAATGAAGCCATGAGAACACCATGATGACCACATCGAGGGAGATGGAGATAGCCACCATGGGGCTGGAAGGTCCAGGGTTCGGTTCTTGCAAGAAATTTGGAAGAAGACTGAAGAAGATGGATTCCTGCAGCTTTGGATTTGGGGGCGGATGGTACTGGATGAATATGGGGATTTCTTCATTGGATCCGGAGATTCTTCACACCAGGAACATAGGCCTACTAACCTTCTACCATCCTTTCTTATTTCTTCGAGTTGGTGAGCCAGAATATTTCTTCATTTAGTAGTTGAGTGGTTTGACTACTCAGTAACACCCTGTCCCTTATTCTCCGTGATGACGGGCCATCAGCAGACCTCGTCATCCGGTTCGTGAGGGAGAGTGGTTACTTTTTCAAGTTTTAATGTCAGTTAAGATTTTTAATTCAGGCTAAGTCTGTTTTATGTCTTTTTTATTTTTTTATTTTTTTATTACGTTCATCTATTTTATTGTTTACTATGCCTTATTTGTTTTATTGTTTTTACCACCCCCTTTTACTATTTTTATTCAAATAAGGCATAATTGTTGGGGCTCACTGTCTGTTTTATAGACACCATTTTCGTTTCATCCAGGACAGTGAGCTGTTTTTATCTTCATCCTTTAATTTCACGCCATTTCATTTCATTAGGGGCCGATAACCTCGATGTTAGGCCCCTTAAAACAGCAATTTTCATCATCATCATCATCATCATGACTACTCAGTATTACCCTATATCATGGAATTGAGCTAATATTGAACTAAAGTTGAATTGGAAGTAGAATTGAATTTAGATAAGATGGTGAAGGAATTGGATTAAGCAAATTACTGGTGAATTGTTTGATTGATGATAATTATTATTATTATTATTAGCCAGATTTATTCTACGTCTACGAAGGATATCTGATGTAATATTTCCCATGAATGGGCTATTGGATGTGGAAGGACATAACCAACATTGCCTTATTCTACGATCCAGTTAATATTTTGCGGTTGTTCTATAAATCCATCTCAAATTCGGATGATAGGATTTTGCTACTTTTGGACGTTGGAACTTAACAGGATAATCTATTCGACTGTATTTTCGATGGAATATGCTAGATGCCTGTAACTAATTTGATATTGAGAGCTATAGTAAAATTCAGGTTTAAATTCTTGGATCTTAACTTCAGATATTGGCGGATATTATTCTGATTTGCTAAGTATGATTATCAGTTCAATACTTGCATATTTTCTTCTCCCATACTCTTTGCTTTGGGAATTTGAATTATTTCAAGCACGTTTTGCTATTTTTGCTTGAACGTTTATACATTTGACATTGCTTCTAGTCAGGCCTACATTATATTATAATTTATTCAGGCCAATTATGTGATCGAAGGGAAGCAATAATGATTATAGGGTAAGCCTACCCTACAAGAACGTTGTATATCGCAAATTGAGCATGTTGAGTTATTTGGTGAAGAAGGTTGGATATCATCACACCGAGAGTTTGCAAACCTAAAATTAGTCAATTACAAAAAATGGACAGAAAATTTTGGGTCCGAAAGTTGGCTTCCCTGCAAGAAGGTTGTACATCAACAAAGATGGCGGATGTTGTCAACTTGAATGTGTCGCCAAGCTCTTCTTTAGCACTGAATAAAAGCAGGAAAAGGAAGATTAATCAATTTTAGTGGAAGAACAATGTGCGGAAGCAACAGAAGAATAGCGGCAAAGCTTATACAGCAACTTCCGGGCATGCAGTTGAACAAAAACATCGTCCAAGTCAGGTAAGAGAAGAACGTTGTATATCAATCAGCTGGGTGGTTGTAGCTTGAGGAACGTGTTTTAATTATAATGCTACTACAATTTGTATGTAAGCTACTACAAAAAAGTAGTAATAGAATCCCTTTATTATCACCGTGTTATTTTTAATTCTAGGGCCGGATTTGGAATCCAAACGGGTGCTTTAAGGAAGGCTGTGGAAACATTACTGTCCAAGAAAAGGAGGTTATGTTCGATGAATTTTACTCATGTGACTATAATGGACAGTCGCTTTTACTCAGTAAGCTGATGCAAATTGTTGAACCAATTCGTCGACGTGGTGACTACACAGATGCAACATCCAGAAGAAAGTGCACTTTCAGATAATACCTAACCATTGGCGATCGATCAGTAGAAGTGTGCATGAAAACTGTGTGCGATACATTTGCAGTAACGCCACGGCGTTTGCAGATTATGCAAAATAAGATTAAAGGTGGGATACATATCCCTATTGACATGCGTGGTAAACATGCCAATAGACCAAATGCGGTAACTGATGATGTTAAAGAGAAAGTTCGGGAGCACATTAACTGTTTTCCAAAACAGCCAAGCCACTACTGTCGCCAGAAAACTGAAAATAATTTTCTGAGCCCAGATTTGAACCTCAGTAAGATGTTTAGACTGTTCAAAGAAGCGTATCCTCTTGTTCCTGCAACCAGACGTCTTTACCAAGACTTGTTCATGACGGAATTTAAGCTAAAATTTGGACTTCCCCGTTCTGATACGTGCAAGTACTGTGATAAGATGTACATTCAAATGGTGGCTGCAAATATTGATGAAGAATTAAAATCCAAGCACAAAGTGAATTGCACCATCGTAAAGCAGAGGCTGCATACGGATGTTTAAAGTCGGATGGGGATACAGCGAAAATTAATAGCAATATCATTGTTCTGTGTAAGGATTTGCAACAAGTTTTATCATGTCCTACGCTGACACATTCCAGTGTTTATTATCAAAGACAGCTGTCCACATAGCCTACACCTGGGAACAGGTGTGGCCACCATGAACCTGTGGCACGAGTGTATAGCCAAACGAGGTGCTTCAGAAATCGTGTCTTGTCTGTTAAAGTACATAACAACTTTATACCAGTCTCTACAACATGGCCAGGAACGGAAGCTGATTGTCTGGTCGGACCGCTGTGTCGGCCAGAACAATAACTGGAAGGTTGTTGCCCTGTACCTCTATCTGATTCAAAGGGGGTATTTCACTGAAATTCACCAGAAATTTCTTGTTTCGGGACATAGATCCTTGCCCTGTGACAGGGACTTTGCTGTGATTGAGAAGCAGAAAAGGGTTTCAAGTGCAATGATCCCATCTGACTGGAAGCATGTAATAGCTGAGGCATGTGTTCAGAGACCATTCATTGTACAGGAAATGGATCAGTCAGATTTTGTGAACTTTAGTGTTAAGGAGGCAACATTGAAACGTGATCCTTCATTGAAAATTACCGAAGCCATGTGGCTCAAATTTTTGTCAGATGATCCCCAGGCAATCTTTGTGAGGAAATGCCATAATGTTTTGCAGCCATGGATTCGACATTCTGTAATGAAGAGGAGACGTGGTAATCAGGCAATAATCAACCTACCTCTACCAGTAATTCCGTTCCCTCCTCTTTATTCAGCCTTAATTCCACTCAAAGATGAGAAGAAGAAAGAGTTGGTTGACATGTGTCAGTATTTACTGCCACAGCACCGACAGTTTTATGAGAACTTGCCATCTGTCAATGGGGAGTAGAAATTTGCTGATGTTATAGAGGTGTTACCAACTGCTTGTTAATGACGTACCTATTGTTGGCATAGGATGTAAAAATACTGATGCTGTGTAATTACTGAATGTCATTTTCAATTACCTTACATTATGTGTAGGCTACACGTTGTAACTTGAGTAGTATCCAAATCCTCAGAACTTTAACATATTTGTTTTGTTAAGGAGTCGTTTTCGTATAAGAATATGCCCATATTATTTTCTTGTTTTGTGTATGACTTGTAAGCAATATAATATTCTATACTATATATGTATCTGAGCATTATTTTTATTTATTTTCTAGCCATAGAAAATAGCTTGTGATATACAACGTTCTTGCAGGGAAACTGCACTAAAATCACGGTGAGTCCTACATCCTACCATTTAAGATAAATATAGTCACTTAGTGCTGGGAAAGGGACTGATACTTTACTGTATAGACCTTTATTTAACATATCTCGGTATTAGTTTAGACACATTGCGTTTTTTTTGAATACTGAAAAGTTCACAAATGTGATATACAACGTTCTTGTAGGGCAGGCTTCATATTATACATTTTTCTGCACTAAAACGGTGAAGTTGGTGTGTTTGTTTAAAAAAAGAAATGAGATTTAAAAAAAATAAAAGAGAATAATTTAAGGTGATAATTCACATATGCCGTGAACAATTCGACAATGGTTTGATGATTAATCTTGGTGTTTAATAAAAAAGATAGTAGAATAATGAAACACTTGGTGAATATATATAAAAAAGATATATATTATTTATAATAATCATTATTGGTGTGAGGTCATTCAAAACGGCATGACTACGTAAAGTATAGGCTAATGAGTGTAAATTAAGCATTGATATAAGCATATAGTCTAATCACTTTGTAATAATTAAGTGGACTATATTACAAACTAACCATCGAATGGGAAGAAATAGAATCACTTAGTTGTCACATTATATTGAAACATAAAATTTGAATTTTGTACAAAAGATAATGAGGGATGCACATTTGTTGCAACATTATGAGTATTAAGGGTAATGAGACTCTGAAATTACTTGTAAAATAATTTGAGACATAGACCTGAGATGAGTATCTGATAAATTTGGAAAGCATGGATATTCTACTAATGAAATTTATTCTTCTATTTGAAAGAATGTAGATAACAAGTTGTATAATAATTGTAAATAGTGAATTTAATCTTGATTTAGTGGTCAAGCTAGACCAATATTGCTACGGCAATAATTGCTGTTAATAATTGGTGAATGATATAGTTAATTATTGGACTTTTCTCATGGGTTGCACTAGTTAGAATGGAGATCTATACTTTTACTCCGAGGGAAGATACTTCTTTTCTATAGATTTTCCTTTAATCATAATCTCAAGTGAGTGTGTTTGTGATAGACTGAAAACACCACCTGACGGACATTCAGGGTGTTTAATGGATCACATAGTCAAATATGACCGAATCTAACCTGTTTTTATTTTATTTAATTTTCTTCGAGTATCTCCTAATTTTATTTATATCAAAGGATAGGACCGAGGAGATTCGTTGACCATTTAAACCTTATTTTTTTATTTGGACTATAAATATTTTTCATTTGCATCGATCCACATCAAGCTTTAATTTAGACCGAATCTCCGAGGCAGGATAGGCTTTAGGGATTTCTATTTTTATGTGTTGGTCGATGAGTTGCCAATAAACGGATGCCTATTGTATCCTATTATTTGTGCTTATCGTCTGATTTCTGTTGTGATATTGCTTTGATTTTGGTTTGGGAGTGGGTTGATTTAACCTGTTACACCTGTATCTTGTTAACCACCCCTTAGACTTCTTGACTTCTCGTACCCACCGGCATATATATATTTTTTAAATATTCAAACCCAGACCTCAATAACTTTTGTTCTTTATCTGATATATATCTTGTGTTATCGCCATGAATTGCGATGTTTTCGCCGGGTCACCCAATTTACTTCCGGTTAACGGGGACAGTTAGATAGACTATCTAAGCTCCTTGAACACTATAGCGCTTTCTAGTAGAGAAATGAGGAACTTTGTGTTGGCGGAAACTCCCGAGATTAATTTTGCCATTATGAACACGGCCTACTGAATTCAAATGGGTTCTTTGACATGCCAACATCGTATGACATGCGTGTCGTATTTTTTCCGCCTTAAAAAATCACTTACCATGGCCAGGAGCGAACCTGCAATCTTGGGGTTAGTAGAACGACACGCTATCCACTCACCCAACGTGGCAAGCTGCTAAATTAGATGTCAGTGCATTACAATGTGTATAAACATTTTCTGTATTAAGTTTCACTGCGCTCGGATGGTTAAATCGTGAGAAACGTCTATTTAAATGTTTCAACTTTGGTTGGTCGCCATGTTCGGTTTGTACTTAACAGGTTTCTGAAAGTTACATAGGTGAACCTCTAGTATTTCCCTTTATCAACGTACTAACATTCAGGGTGATATCAGTAGTAGTTTTTGAGAAATTGAATGCCAGTGAAATATTTCACACAGCCGCCATGTTGGATTGGTGAGACGAATTAAAATTGTAAGGGCACGGTCGTGGCCAGTCAAAATAGTACTATGTCCTTATCGAATTTCATTGAAATCGCTCCAGCTGTTTAGATTTTATTAGGGACACACACATATACTCAAACACGGACAAAAGGTGATCTCATAGGCTAAGCCTATTTCTCCATAAATGAAATTGGGCAAAAATTTATAAAATTAAAAATATTATAAAAATTAATAAAAAATATGAAAATAAATAAATAAAATTAGCCTAATGATATTGAATAATAATTAATATTAAAGTAATTAAATCAAAATTAAAATATTAGGCCTATAACTAAAATAAAAAAATGAGTTAAATTGAAAATTTAATTAAATGTAAATGAAATAAAAAAGAATTATTTGCCTTATGAAGGGTTAAACTCCAATGTAGAGCTGTTAATAGGCCAACACTAATATACCTCACCTGTGGTGAAGGGTAAACTAAGAACTCCAAACGGCTCTTCTTTGGGTAGTCGTTAGTGATGTGCTCCATGAGCAAGGAAGAGAAGCCCGAGCCTGTACCACCACCCAGAGAGTGGAAGACTATGAATCCTTGCAGACAAGAACAGGTATGGCACATCTGCCGGATCTTATTTAAAACTTTTTCCAGCATGTCTCTCCCTACGGTGTAGTAGCCCCGAGCAAAGTTGTTGGCTGCATCTTCCTTGCCGCTGATGAGCATCTCCGGATGGAACAAGTCCTTGAATGTTCCCAACCGCACCTCATCTGCACAAATAATGTTTCATTATGAGCAAGTATCACCCAAGAGAGATGCTATTTTAAATAGGGGCTTTGCGACATCGTAGTTATGTAGCCCCACATACTTGGGTGTGTAATTTGTCTGAAGACCTGTGTTATTATGATAGCTGTACTAGCGTGTGTATTTGTCCTGAGATGGGGATTGGGTAAGGAGGCGATCGTGGCTTTAATTAAGGTAACATACCGCCATTTGCTTGCAAAAAAAAAAAGAACGTGGGTAACCATGGAAATCCTCTTAGGAAGCGAACCCACTCTTCTCAGATTTTCCTCACGAGAATAAGTGAACTTCGTTCCAACCATCAGACTATAATTTTATTTCAGACCACCTCGTGATGTAGCAGCTAGCATCGCCAGGGTTCAAATCCCGGCTCTGCAAATAAATTTCAATTCTCGTGTTGGGCTGAAACGGGATACACTCAGCCTCTTGAGGTAAAACTGAGAAGAGGAGGGTTCGATTCCCACCTCAGCCTTCCTGGAAGTGGTTTACTGAGGTTTCTCACCACTTCTACTCCGGGCAAATGCTGGAATGGTTCCTAACTCGAGGCTACGGCACCTCCTCCCCAATCTTATCCCCAATTTACAAATGCACACATTAGCACAACCATCACAATAACACAGGTTAACACGCAAAGTACCCACACACCCATATCCACGGGGCTATATGACCACGATGTCGCAACCCGTAAAATAAGCAACATCAACAAAATGTTATTTCTTGATAGAGCTGGGAATCGAATCCAGAACTCAGGGACAGATGACCTCGTAGTTCCACCCACTAAAACAACAATACTACTGTAACTAACGAATCCGGACCTCGGGGGTGACAGCCAAGAATGTTAACCACTGCACCCCGAGCACACTTCTTCTCTGGAGCTTTTGAAGAAATTTTCAATTTGAATTTTTTAAATTTATGATTTCTTCACTCCCATCCCAATAGCTTTTATCATTTCAAATATTTTATGATGGAACAAACAAAATCAATGTATGTATGTATGTATGTATGTATTGTACCCTTGCGTACAATAAATACACAAATCATAGTCCGCTAGCCCAATAGGACATTCGAGGCATGGTATATTCTCCCACTGTATGATTCATGTATTCAGGATCAAGCATAACGATAAACACTCAAAAATGAACATCAAAATCCAACTACAAAAACTATTTAATAAAAATCAAAATTAGGCGCTACAAAACTTACTTTACACTGAATACTTCACACTTGTTCTAGAACGAACAAGTCCTTAAAAACAATAACTAAGGTTCCAGTGAACCTGACAAACATATCAACTAGCTTTCACTTCCATATAGCATTTTCTTAAATCGCACTAGCGAGCTCCAAATGGCTCGGTGTTAATCTTTACATAATGATTACAAGATTAAAACACATTTATTACTCTCTATTGGAGTATTATTATTATTACTGAGTTAATGGTTTACAATGGTAACAAGCATTACCATTCATTGGGTCCACAAGATATTCAAACTACCATCTCTCTTCATTCAACTCTACCAACTTGACCTGTCCGGGAAGAACCCGTGTGCCCCTGGAGTTTTCGGAAACTACTGATTAAATCAAGTCAAGATAAACTCCCCAGATTATCTTATCGGGAACAATAGTAATGTTGTGTAACAACAAAGGGATTTTTATTGTTGTCTCCATGACAATTATATTATTATTTAAATACGGCTCTGAACGTTTGTCAAGCAAGAATAGTTTAATATAAATGGATCTCGGTTCGTCTACCGGATCATAATACATGTTATTTACTTCTGTAGACCACAGAAACATATGGTTCATTCTAGACGTACCACAATAAGAGTGGCCCTTCACAACGTGTCAAGGCACTTCAGGCTGATTTATGACGGGAGGGGAAACACAGCAGTCTCCTCGCCCGGACGGGATTATTACGGTTAGCTTGCTACAAGCAATCACTTTCTTAAACTGGAAAGGCGACACATCGATTCAATCAACAATACGTTATGCGGGTAATACCATCCTCTCAATTGGCTCAGGTGAGATTGATAATCGTGGAGTCATCACATTAGTGGGTAAGAAACTCACAAAACCAACAATAATTGAGGGGCTCTCGTAGTAACTGAACGCGTGTTCATTTCTTGGCCGGCCCCCTGGACAATTCCATTAAGGGAGGACTTAGGACCTAACTGCAGGAGCGAGGGTATGTGACACCAATCGTCCTATTATAAGCGTCTTCTGGGTGGCATATGCTTGATCCCTGCGCCTATCATAACAATATAAAATTTAGCACCCTTGTAAAATTTGCACTTAGCAAACACACAATAATTCTGTAATGGTTATTAACGCCCCATGTTGGTAGCGACAAATGTAATGGTTTTGCTTAGGCTGGGATGACAAGTGAAACGGTATTTACTTTGCTCCACGTTGAGCGTACAAATGTAATGGTTTCCTTTGCCCTCACGTTGAGTGAGAAATGTAACTGTTTCCTTTGCCTAAGCTATGTTGTTTTAATGGGCGCCAAGACCTCAATGCAATGTTGAAATCTAAATTTGTATTTAACAACGTCTAGCTCTGGCAGAACACCTTCAAGACTCTATTCACTCAGATCGTGGTATGATTTGATCATTAACCCAACAAACAATTGTATCAGGAGAAGGAATTGGTCTATATCTAATGCTACCTACTGAAAGCAAAGATTGCATTGTAAAAGAAATGAATTTATTCTATAAAACAAGTATAGCAAAATTAATAATAATAATAAGTATAGAATTTAAATTGGAGCGTTGTGATTTGAAGATTACCGATAGAAAATTACGTGAAAACCGAGTCTGATAAATTATTGATTTTACTCTTATTCCCAAGCTATGAAGTTACTGAAATATGAAATGTAAAACAACGAGAAACGAGAGATTGCGTATTTCTGCGTCATTTGCGCTTACCATTGGAAATTGCTCAAGCATTTCCCTCGTACTGGATGCTGCTGTGTGCTTCCCACAGTCTCCTGGACGTCGCCATCTTCTTCGTTATTTGATGATATTCTGGTAGATTAGATAATTCTATGGTCCGTACTTCGGACCCAAACACTCGTATAACCACACTGGTTAAGTTTCACAAAGATAGTCGCTAACTCCACTGAACATCGGAGCGACACGCACTTGCAACCGAACTCGGCAAGTTCTACACAGATAGTCCTCGTTCGACGGCGCGCTGAACGATATATCCACACGTTGCATCCCCTCTCCGGAGCCGTCTTCCAGCTTACGTGGTCCTCATTGATTGGCTGAGCACGCCGCTACTTCCCCTCCTCTGGGTCATTACACTCGGCGCGCGAGAGGGAGAAGTCGTTTTCCGTTCCAACAATTCGCCTTTCCTGGACGATGCGAGCCCGCTTGCGTAATACTTCCCGACAGGACAAAGCTTGTATTTGAAATCCCAGTGAGTCATCTCTCTCAAATACCCTAACTGACAAAAACTCCGTAAAATTCCGTAATCAGATAATTTTCTATGATATCGTCGTTCGTAATAATTTGCATGATAGCGTTTTCTAAGACATAGAAAACCTATCTGAATGCTAATAATTTTTATAAAATGCTCCGAAAATATGTAAATAATAATTATAATAAATTAATAATAATAATAAATTAACATGAAAAATTCTCTTGGCTGAACAATTTGCCGCGTAAATAAATATAGAATGGCTTCCTACTGACTTATGCCAGTTGCATAAAAACCCCTCGAAAAACACGTTACAATTCATTACCGCACTCAATGCTCCCCACAATTATTTCTTCCTGGCATAAGATCACAGCATCCTTAGCATGAAAAATCAAATATTTACGCCACCCTAGCGTCTATTACATTAGCAATTAGTTGACGCCTTTCAAGTAAGATTATTTATGTCTACTCAATTTTTGATCTCCGTCCATTAAATAGAATTTGCCTTTGACGTTATTTACTTCTTGACATTACATTAACTAGAACTCAAATAGTTCAACCATTATTATTATTATTATTATTATTATTATTATTATTATTTCAGGGAGCCTAGCGGCTTCCATTATTATTATAATTGAATATTAATTCAACAATTTATTTATTCATTAAGTTATTACTTCCTATTCTTGCTTGTATTGAATATTACATTATTATTCATTTACTGGTCTTCCAACGAATACAATTTCACTGAGCATTGTTTAATACTTTTATCTGGTAAATCCATAATAAAATATTTCGTTCAGAACCCGTATTTTAACGTACACTGTTTTCCAATATCCCTGTCTTCAAATGAGAATACTTTCTCCATATTCATTGTTACACGAATTCTCTCGGAGGACAATACATAATCAAAATTGAATACTCACATGCATTTTCCAGAACTGCTTCCCTGGATCCCAATGAATTGACATTTAGCCCACTTATTTAGGTCTTACGCCAACATTACACACAATACAACACACGCTAAAAACACTAATTCTTCACTAAACTTATACATTTTATATACACTCTTAACCTCTGCTTGAGGAAATGCACTCATGATTTACTAACACTAAAAACACTCTAATATTGACTAACACTTGAAATTATTTTTACACATACAACATTTTCACTTCGGCATATAATAATGCCTTACACACACACACGTTTTTACGTGATTTTTTTTTCTTTCCGCCTCCGAGGGTGCAGATATCAGCATTGACTCCCTAGATCTAACTCCTATCGGTTTGATTGAAAGTCTCGTTTGCTCCTGCCCTCTACTGGTATCGGATGATTATATCCTACTCTGGTTCCTGTAATTATCGGCACTCGTTGAGTTATTGCACGATACTATTACTCCTTCGGTATGCAAGTTTTTCTTGCAAAGTCTAGAGTCGCGGTTTATTTTACTGAGGCGCTCAAAATATTTTTTAACTTTGGGCCACGTTTTGACTGTGTCCCAGGAAGACTGTAATATTCACTTATGGAACAAATTCCAAATTCCTTCCTTACTTTCACATGACAAATCATCATTCAATCAAGAACTTATAGCCAGCAACTTGGTTATTGTATCAATAACACGACTAGTGTTATACTGTAATACCTCTTCCTCAACACACAAAACCAAAATGACAAGTCCTACTCCCATGGAGTACCGAAGAATAATTTCCGCTTACACGCGGTCTGAAAACTGAGACTACACGGCCGCGCGGATCCAAAATTGAGTCTAATCCCCACGGGATCCTAAAGTTGAGTGTTGCCCACTGGCCGTCACAAAATCTAAGTAACTGTCATCATCCCCTTCCACAATCACTTGTTTACCTGGGATCAACCACGACTCCCACCAATCACACTGTCCGATTCTCAACATTACCAAATATGGAAAGAGTCCATCGTCCTCGCTCGTACATAGATGTCAATTTTCACCTCTGACTCACCCTCCACAGGCACTCGGGTTTAACCCTGTCTTTAACAACAACTCGTACTTCCTTGTCCGTGTACATTTTCCAGATACAAACTTTATACTACTCGAATGTTAAAATATTCCTCACTCCCTAGATTCGGACCCTGCTAAAATTACAATATTTATACGATCAACAAATTACTTGTAAATCAAGCACGTCATAATATACATTCTGATAGATAATTATAAGACATAAAAAGCCTCAAATAAAAACATACACATCACATTTATACAATTCATAACTCCTCAGAACACGGGTTTGGTTCCTTGTAACCGGGGCGGTTACGATTCCCCTCCATGGAGTTCCCACGAATATGTGAATGGGGTCTCCATCACCAAAACACAGAAATGCACAAATGACCCTAAAACAAAATATACACAATAGACAACATACACAAATCACCCTTCAAATATAAAATAAACCTCAATCCATTTAATTCTCTTGATGTTGACTCTACATATCTTTTTCTCAAACGTCTTTGCATTTTCCTAAAATCTACCTCACACCGACTTTACTCAAGTGTCCTAAAACTAGCTCACACGGAAATTCCTCACGTGTCCTTGGCTTGCCATGTCAAACATGATCGATATGGCACAGAACCATGTTGCACACGCCGAAATACATGCTACAATGCATTTTCACTCAATTGCTCTGCTTTATTTCACTTGGCTAATGGTAGTCTCTTCGCCATTCCTTGAAGTGTATCTGTGCAATACTCCACAATGTCGGCTAAATCTGCCTTAGAGGATCCTTCCTACCATTACAAGCTAATATATTTCTTAAGGTTACGAACATTTTATGACCCTAAAATGGTACCTTGGTGGTCTGTTAGGCTATACGCACACTCGCCAATACGCTTAGTAACTACGAAGGGTCCCTTATATAACTCAAAAAACTTGGACATTTCCTTGTCAACAGCGGAAGAAGGACACGGCACTCTGAGCAAGACATGGTCACCAACATTAAAAAAATCAAACTTCTCTCTCTTTTGCTGGCGCCTACATTTACTTCCTGCTTTCTCTAATTTAAGCCTAGCCAGCCGGATGCTGATATCCCTGTCTATCTCCACTCCCGTTTCCAATCCTAGCATTCTTGCGATGGCATTAGCAGGCTTCCTACCAAATTGCAGCTCAATAGGGGTGAATTTCGTGCTCTCATGCGGCGTATTATTGAACCATTGTTCAATATCTTCTAGTTTGGAGAACCATGCATTATGGCGATCGCTTACATAGTACGGAATACTCTCCCAAGATCTCTCATAATTCTTTCAGACATATTTCCTTGCGGGTATCTTATAGAAGAGAAAATATGTTCGACACCCACTTTGCCTAACTTGGTCTTCCAGATTTTTGAGGTGAATTGGCTGCCGTGGTCAGTCTGATGCGCTTCCCGAAC
The DNA here is from genome assembly GCA_946902985.2 of Meconema thalassinum. Classification (NCBI taxonomy): domain Eukaryota; kingdom Metazoa; phylum Arthropoda; class Insecta; order Orthoptera; family Tettigoniidae; genus Meconema; species Meconema thalassinum. Next base: position 297,174,250 of record OX336390.1, on the reverse strand, counting down.
TCAGGTATGTATTTGTCGACCATTTGTAGGGCGCAACCCTTCCCAGTCGCTTTCCTCAGGGGATACAGTTTGACAAACTTACTAAAAGAGTCAACAATCACAAAGATATACTGATATCCGTATCGAGATTTGACTAAAGGCCCATACAAATCACAACATAGTAAATCCCGCGGTTTTTCAGTGATTACCGCCTGACGAGGTACCGGTACCTGCAAATATCTCGTCGGGGCTTTACAACGTTGACAAGAATCACAACTCGCAAGAACTTTCCAAATATTCCTTCCCATGTTACGCCAAATAAAATGCTGCTGAATAGCGAAAAGAACTTTAGCTGCTCCAAAGTGCCCTAAAGCTTTATGGTGATACCAGATCATAGCCTCCTGCAAAGAACTAGGTACGCATACCTTCCACTCACCTAGGTGACATAACCTCGCCAATAAGCCGCACTCTTGCTTATAGGTGAACTTACCCACCTGAAGTCTAGCTCCAGTCTCCTTCTCCCTCAACTCCCCCAATATCTGAGCCATGCTCTCTCTTGCTCTGCCAACATATTCCGGAGCTTACTAATCTCCTCCAAACAATCTGTCGTCTTCGTGACACATAAAACAACACCCTGTTGAATGTTCAACACCCGGTGATCATCATCACCTATGTTCCTGCTTAGGAAGTCAGCCACGATATTTTCCTTACCCTTGATGTGTGTAACCTCTAGATCGTACTTACTAATTGACAAGATCCATCTCGACATCCTGTTCGAGGTCAACTTACACGGCCCCATAAATACCAGAGCATTATGGTCTGTGAGCACCTTAAGCTTGCTCCCCAGAACATAGCTCAGAAACTTACCAAGCGAGTACACAATAGCTAACAACTCTATCTCCGTGATAGTATAACGCTTCTCAGCCATACTTAAACCCCTACTAGCTAATGAGACTATTCCTAAATTCCCTTCGTCATCATACTGGCACATCACCCCTGAAATCCCTAACGTATTGGCATCAGTCATAAGGACGTAAGGACAATCTAATCTAGGGTACTTCAGTATACCTGAATACATGAAACCTCTCTTCAACTCAGCGAAAGCTGCCTCGTGCTCATGGTTCCACACCCATCTTGCACCCTGCTTCAACAGTTCCCTAAACGTTTCAACCAGATTGGAATACCTAACGACAAATCTCCTAAAATAGTTAAAAACCACCAATATGCTTGGCTTTACGTGGTGAAGCGGTGTTGTTAATCATCTCTAAACGCGATTGTTCAGGAAAAATCCCTTGAGTAGTGATTGTGTGCCCTAAAAAGTAATCTGTTGTGTTGCAAACGAAGACTTACTAAGTTTTACTGTAAAACCCCCCTCCCTTAACTTTCTCAAAACTATGTCCACGTGTCTTATGTGATCCTCTTTTGTGTGTGATGCAATAATAAGATCGTCAATGTACATTGTAACAAAATCATGTGTGTCCCTCCCTAATACTCAATTTAAAGCCCTGATCAATGCTGAACTACTAGTTTTGCATCCAAATGGCACAACACAATGCTGAAAAAGATCACTCTTATAACTGAAAGCCGTTAACTTCCTATCTTCCCTTCTTAAAGGGACTTGCCAAAAGCTGGCGCTCAGATCCATGGTTGAAAAACACTTCCTACCAGTTTTTTTTTCTTTTCTGAAATAGGTCTTCAATGCATTCAGGCCTCTGCGTGTCTCCTGCCAATCTCAAATTTAATTGACGAGCGTCAATACATAGTTTAACTGAACCATCACTCTTACCAACAACAACAACAAGTGGGTTAGAATACATACTCGTGGAAGGCTGTATAATACCCTGGTCTAACATACGGTTAATCTCATCCTCCACGGCGGCAGCATACCTGAAAGGAATGGCATATCTGTGTGCTGAAAAAGGCGAACTCCACTAGCTCGAATTGATGGGTGTTTACGTGCGTTAATCCCGGCTTATCACTAAATACCTCCTTGTTGCTCAACAACACTTCCAATAAATTTTCCTTACTCTCATCACACAACTTACTTTTGTCCACGGCTTCCCAAAGTGGATCACCTCGATGTTCCTCTACCGAAATATGGCACACAGCCTCCAGCTGTACCTCCTCGTCAGATACTCCTACTGACATCCCCTCCAAACCCTTAGTGATACCCGTACCATCCATCTCCTCAACTAACTCACATTTCATCTTAATTCCCTGACCACTAATGCCTTTCTCCAGACATAAAACTCCGTTGTCGAAATCCATAACAATCTTATGTTTATTTAACCAGTCATTACCAAGCACCACCTCATAAATTAAATTTGGTATAACCAAACAACGCTGATTACTGACTTTACCTTCTAACTTAATAGGCAACAATATCTGCTTACTGACCTTCTGGCTTTTACTTCCTACGGCCGTAATAATATTGAGGGTCATAACAGGTATCTCTTCCAACTCATGACCACCCCTGATCATTTCTTCGTAAGCCACCTTGCTTATGCATGACCTTTCACTTCCAGAGTCTACCAGAGCTCTCATTTCTCTCCCTAAAATGTCTACTTCAATGACCGATGAAAATCCCTCGCTCTTACCATCTACTTTTAACTCCTCTTGGTCAGATAATTAATCCTTCTTCGTCATAGGCGTGAAACTCATCTTTTCCTCCTGAATCACACACTGCCTAACATATCCACCTTCGAGCTGTCTACCTAACCTATTTACACAACCCGCTGCGAGTTTAAATCACTCGTGCTCGCTACCTGAGATGGTTCCTGTCCCCTCCTAGATTCATTCGTTACCTGAACTGTCCCCTCCTGTTGGCCCCTCTGAACTTTTTCCCGCCTTTGGAAATTATCTCTCCTCTGATAATTATCCCCTTGTCTATTATTATCTGCCCTCCATTTATTGTTCTCCTCCCTCCTTCTATTCGAATTGTCACCTCTGCTAGCCTGATTAAATCTATTCCTATTCTGATTAGGTTGATACTCATTCTGTCTATTTTCACTCTTCACTTCCGTCCTGTTCATTTGCTGAAGGCCTAGATTGTCGAAACTAGTTAATAGCTCTTCAAATTCCCCATTACTTTTCACTTTCTGCATGCAGCTAGCCTGCTGTATTCTGCTGGGAACAATGTCTATATCTGAGGTGACCCCATCTAAGTTTTTCCACACTAATACATGAGCTAGAAAATACTCTGTGAGGGATACCCCGTCGCGCTCCTTAAATTTTCCAAACATTAGGTTTTCCCTCTCCCTGGCTTGAATTGCTTCTCCTCAAAATTTGGCCTTAAATTTCCTTTTAAAATCTTCTAAATTCCTCATGTTTGGCCTATAGATCTCGAACCAAGATTTTACATCTCCCTTGAACGAATGTGACAGGATTTCCATTACTGTTTCCCAATCAATTAATTCATGATCTAAATCGTTTTTAAACTTCTTCTCTACGGATTTCAAATATTCCATGGGATTGAATTGTCGCGAATTAAATTGTGGCAGACCCAGATCCCTATTGGAACTACCAAGTGACATTGCTCCTCTGTGACTCATCAGTCGGTCTCTCACCTCTCTTCTCACTTTTATTAACTCTTCCTTATGTTTTTCATTATTTTCCGTCAATGTCACCTGTTCTCCCTTAAGTCTCTTGATCTCCCCCAATTAATTTTCTACGGCTCCTACTCTATGTAAATATTCCTTAGACTCATCCCTTACGGTATTGCAAACCTCTGTACATGCTCCGCTCACTCGCTTTTCTGTTAGTTCCCCGTTAACAATAATTTCTTTCCTGACTTCCCCCGTTCCCGCTTCTGTTTTTCCTGATGGCCTTCCATCCCTGCTAACCTACTTTCCACGCTATCCTGTTTTCTGGCTATTTCATCTCTAAGAACATCTTCTCTCTCCTCTATTTTACTATTAAGATCCTTCTCTAAGTTTCCTAACCTACTGCTCATAACTGATTTATGCTCCTGCACTTCCTTACTTAATTCTTCTATCTTAGTATTAGTGGTATCTGCCTGTTTCTTCACTGCCTCATCTACATACAATTTCACCGATTCCACTGCTTGCCTACAGACTCTATTTTCTGGCCCATAGACTCTCTAACCTCACCTATTTCCTTACTTACACCTTCTATTTTCTGACCCATAGACTCTCCCTGCTGTTTAATAGACTCTTCCATTTTCTTCATAGCCGCAAGCATTTGGGGCAGACTATTGTTCACATCCCCCCCATTATCGTTACTTTTACTAACCCCCTGCATAATGATCTGGCTTTGCTCGGAATTAATAGATTCACCAGGTGGTGTCTCTATTAAGCCTTCACCCTTCCCGCTCTTGTCCACGTTCATACCCAAGTTCTTATCCGCCATCTTAGCTTTAACTATAATGATAGTTCTATTTATTAATTCTAACTTTTCCTCTGATAACATCTAATCTGCATAAAATTTGGCTAAGTTTATTGGCGTATGCGTATACGTGAATGTTATTGTTGTTGTTATATCGTACTTCGAGCTCCACAGTTGGGCGTCAATTGTAATATGCCAGCCTCTCAATACTTCTATATGTACGGGGTGCGTCGGGCGTGAACACCTGTACGATAATACCAACAGCAATAGACATTCACACTTAACTACTCCTTAGTGACCTAATAAATAAAACCCTTCAGATTCTGGTAAAATCGATAATATATTGTTATACCAAACATAAAACACACATTGCGCAGGATGCTCCTCATACAGAATAATTACACTCCCTATCGTATTTACACAGATACACATATGACATGACATAGATGACCCTCAGGAATAAAGTTGACCGGTACTTACAGATGTTGGCTTCAGCAGTGGTGACCTAACTCTACTAATTCTGGGATTAGTGCTCCCAAAGAATTAGCCCTATTTACTCGCAGCACAATTAATTTTGATTCACACGCCATTTCTACTTTTATGATGACTCGTATGTTTGTTACTTTTGTAACCAGCATCCAACGATTTAATTTGCGTCGTGGATCTAGTTCCATACAAATGCTTGGAATCCGTTTTGGATCGTCGCATTAACTCCGCTCGTGAATTTAATAATGCATAGCATATGCAACTAGCATTCCTGGACGAATACTTTGCCGCTATAGTTGAGATGCAGATGAACAGATATCAGATCACAATAATTCGTGCTGTTCGAAATAAGTAATCTTGGTGATATACTTAAGACTAGGCTCATCATTCAATCAAGAACTTATAGACAGCAACATGGTTGTTGTATCAAGAACACGACTAGTGTTATACTGTAATACCTCTTCCTCAACACACAAAACCAAAAAGACAAGTCCTACTCCCATGGAGTACCGAAGAATAATTTCCGCTTACACGCGGTCTGAAAACTGAGACTACACCGCCCCGTGGTTCCAAAATTGAGTCTAATCCCCACGGGATCCTAAAGTTGAGTGTCGCCCACTGGCCGTCACAAAATCTAAGTAACCGTCATCATCCCCTTCCACAATCACTGGTTTACCTGGGTTCAACCACGACTCCCACCAATCACACTGCCCGATTCTCAACATTACCAAATATAGAAACAGTCCATCGTCCTCGCTCGTACATAGATGTCAATTTTCACCTCTGACTCACCCTCCACAGGCACTCGGGTTTAACCCTGTCTTTAACAACTCGTACTTCTTTGTCCGTGTACATTTTCCAGATACAAAACTTTATACTACTCCAATGTTAAAATATTCCTCACTCCCTAGATTCGGATCCTGCGAAAATTACAATATGTATACGCTAAACAAATTACTTGTAAATCAAGCACGTCATAATATACATTCTGATAGATAATTATAAGACATAAAAAACCTCAAATAAAAATATACACATCACATTAATACAATTCGTAACTCCCCAGAACACGGGTTCGGTTCCTTGTAACCGGGGCGGTTACAATGTGGGGATTTTCAATACACGACCTCTGGTTTCTAATTCGTTTAATAGGCTCTGTGTTATCAAACTCACAGTCGATCCAGTATCTATCAAAGCTCTAACCAGCAACCCTTCTATCCTTTACATAATGATAGGTAATTCCCTTCTTATAGTTTGGATCCCTTCGGCCTCTTCTTTTATCAATTCATCTGGTCTAGCTATCCAGTTCACAATTTCGACCTCTTCCCAGCACCTGGTATGTTTCCACTCTGACCAATTTAAATTTGGAGTTTTTTAAAATCCTGAGGGTCCCTTTATCCCTCATCCCTTAATTGAGCTTGAAATTCTAAGCTTTGAGCTCCGTCATGTCGGTCAGGTGATTTATGGTTCATTATTGCCTCACTTCAACGGACTTTTGTCGTTCAGGTTCGTCGGTTCGTTCATCCATGTAACGTAGACTTTCCTGATACCTCTCCTCAATTTCATCACGATATTCCTGGCTCCAGGCTGCGGGGTTATCCTTTATTCTGGCGTGGTTTCCCCAATTCCTTCTATTTTCTTGCCTTTGATTTTTATTATGATTATACGGTCTATTCTCTGGTTTTCGATATCCCGTATTTCTAAGATTTCTTCCTCGATATCCTCCTCTATTGTGGGGTTTTATTCCCGTTGTCTCATTATGTCCATATTTTCGACCAAGGCCACATGTATCCATGCTTGTAGGTTTGTTTACAGTAGGGGGTTTCTCCCTGTCATCCTGCCTACTGGCCATGTGTAACTGTTCAGTATGCCTCTGCTGCCTAGGAGTCACATGTGTGGTAGTATATCAAGTTGACGCAGGACACTCTCCACTTCCACAGCACTTCTTGCTTTAGATGAGATTAACAGCCTCTGTATCTCAAATGGAAGTAGTCTTGCAATGGCAGCACACACATCATTATCAGCTGGAGCGATATCAATTTCACGGAACTTGCACAGCTGAGCGGTAAAGAATTCTGAATATTTGGTCGGAGCGTTGGTGCTATATTTCCTAAAGTACAGATCTAGGCGTCAATTTTCCTGCACGTCCGCTGCCCAATAACGTTTCAAAAATGCTTCTCTAAGGCCCTCAACAGTGTCAATAGTATATCGGAAGCTCCTGTACCAGGTAAGACAATCGCCTGCTAACAGCTTCTCAATCGCTCTCAGTCTCCGATCCTGAGTTATTTTCATCTCATTGAGATATTCGGCAACTTCTTTTAGCCAATACTTCGGTGTAATAGACCCGTGAATTTAACTGTTCGGTCCTCATTAGACTTAATAATGTTTATTATTTGTCCACTTGTTTGATTAGCGTCTCCCACAAATACAACCCCTCGTCCTCGTCGTGGGAGATGGGCAACGTAATGAAGTAGGGTATTGCCTGTAGGGGTGAAGTACAGTGGGGATTTTGTGTGCCTCAAGACCGCTACGGTAGCTGTGAAGGCCCTACAGGAACCCTGAGGAAATTATGGCTAACGGGGCTCTGGTGAAACAACTGCTGCCTTGTAGTTTGGAGTTCGTTCTTCAAAGGCTAAGGGAAGACACCCTGACAGAAAATCAGCCTGGTGCCTCAGGCTTAAGGTGGCAGTCCCTCCAAGGCACTCGGAGGCAATGGGTTAATCATTCGCTCCTCGTAAATAAACTGATTACTGAAACTGAAGCGAAATTACAAAACCGGACGGATAACCTGATGACGACTTTTGGCATGAAGAGGACTAAGAAAATCGGTTTCTGGAATGTGAGAACCTTGATGGAGAAAACCAGACTGAAACAAGTGACACGGGAGATGAAGAACTATGGGCTGCATATCCTAGGATTGAGTGAGGTGAGGTGGCCAGGATTTGGTGAAATACAGACAACAGATGGAATTACATTTCTCTATTCTGGGGGCGATGATGAAGAACACAAGGATGGAGTGGGGTTGCTGATCAACAGAAATGCAAAGAGAAGCCTTATTGAGTGGAAGCCAATTTCTAGTAGGCTCATGTTTCCTAGATTGAAGACAAAGATCAGGAATGTGATCACCATCCAATGCTATGCGCCTACAGAACAATCGGAGCCAGAGAAGAAGGAAGAATTCTACCAAATGCTGCGAGATGCCACAAGACAAACAAGTAAGAAGGACATTCTCATTGTTATGGGAGACTTCAACGCGAAGGTGGGCTCAAACAATGAGGGGTTGGAGCAAATCATGGGTAAACATGGCCTTGGTGAGATGAATTACAATGGGGAGAAATTTACGGAATATTGCGCCAGTCAGGATTTGGTGATGGGTGGCACGGTGTTTCCTCATAGGCGGTGCCACAAGGCCACCTGGGTGTCTCCTGATCAAGTCACAGAAAATCAAATTGATCACATCGCTGTGAGCAGGAAGTTCAGAAGAAGCTTGGAAGATGTTAGAAACAAGAGAGGAGCGGATGTTGGTAGTGACCATCATCTTGTGGTTGCCAACTTCCGCATGAAGATCGTGGCAGTCCGCCGAATGTTTAACACTCGGCACAACAAGTTTGATGTGGGCAAGCTTAAGAACAAGCAGATATTGGATCAATTTAAACTGGAGCTCAGAAATAAATTCCAGGTGTTGGACTCCGAGATAGAGAAGGGTGTGGAGACTGTGTGGAGCGAGGTAAAGAATATATTCGTGGAAACCAGTGAGATGCAGTTCGGGTACAAGAACTACCTGCGGAAAGAATGGATATCCGATCAGACCTGGGACAAGATAAATTATAGGAAGGAGATTAAGGCCAAGCTCAACACCTGCAAGTCTAGGCAGCAGAAGGCTCTCACACAAGCAAAGTATTCAACAGCAAACAGGGAGGTAAAGAGGAGTGTGCGGAAGGATCATAGGAGGTGGATTGATGAGCAGGCGGAGAAAGCAGAAGAAGCGGCAAGAAGGGGGGACGTTAAGGAGCTCTATGTCATCACAAAGATGCTTTCGAAGAAAGGTTTTAATAAAACTAGGCCTGTGAAGAGCAAGCCGGGCGAGATCCTCATGACGTGTGAACAGCAGCTGTCTAGATGGAGAGCACACTTTGCTGAGGTTCTTAATAGAGATAGAGGACCAGAAAGTAAGCAGCGAGGAGAAGATGAAGAGGAAGCTGAAAGTGGCCCAAGCATCAGCCTTGACTCCTCAAATCGGGGCGAAATACGGACAGCGTTGAAGCAGATGAAGTGCGGGAAGACACCAGGTCTGGATAATATCCCAGCGGAAGTATTGAAAGCAGACCTGGATATTACGATCAATCTGCTGCACCCGCTTTTGGAGAAGATCTGGAAGGAGGAGAAAATACCAACCGACTGGAAAAAGGGGTTGATAGTCAAGTTACCGAAGAAAGGGGACACCACAAACTGTAACAACTGGAGGGGTATCACCTTGCAGTCCATTACAAGCAAAGTGCTGGCGAGAGTCATCCTGAATCGTATAAAGAACTGCGTAGAAAAAAGGCTTCGGAAGGAACAGGCTGGATTTCGACAACATCGCAGCTGTGTGGATCTCATCAACACCCTCCGAATCATCCTGGAGCAGAGTGTGGAGTGGCGGAATACCCTTTACCTCACATTTGTTGACTTCGAGAAAGCTTTCGACTCCGTAAATCAAAGAATCATGTGAAAGACCCTCGAGGAATATAAAATTCCAACAATGATCATCAGTATCATGGAAGAGATGTACGAAGGGTATGAGTGCCAGGTTCTTCACGAAGGCAAATTAACAGGAAAGATAAAGGTCAGTTCCGGAGTGAGACAGGGGTGTGTCCTTTCCCCCACTCTGTTCTTGTTGGTCCTGGATAGTGTGATGAAGAAGGTAATGGGAGGACGGAAGAGGGGTATTCAATGGGGGTATAAATGACAGGCTTGAAGATCTGGATTTCGCAGACGACATTTGTCTTATGGCACAACGGTATCGAGACATAGAAGATAAGCTGGGGAGGTTGCAGAGAGAAGCAGAACGTGCAGGACTGATGGTCAAAACCAACAAGACCAAAGAGATGAGTATAAATTCTAACGTCACGACTAGCTTGACAGTCAACGGAAAGGAAATTGAGCGAGTTGTGTCCTTCCTCTACCTTGGAAGTATAGTCACAAATGATGGAGGAGAAGAGGAAGATGTTCGAAGCCGTATCAGGAAGGCAAATGGTGCCTTTGTCCAGCTCTACCCCATCTGGAGAAATAGAAACATTTCCAGGAAGACCACGTTCCGCCTTTTCAATAGCAACGTAAATCGATTCTTCTCTATGGCAGTGAAATATGGAAAGTCACAAAATCGATCAACAACCAGCTGCAGGTGTTCATTAACAGATGTCTGCGTCGCATCATGAATGTGACGTGACCGGACATAATCTCAAATGAAGATCTTTGGACCATCACCAATCTACAACCGATTAGCATCCAGATCAAGGAGAGGAAATGGCACTGGTTTGGTCACACACTAAGGAAGCCGGACGGAGCTGTTGAGAGGGCGGCGCTAGACTGGAATCTTCAAGGCGCCAGGAAGCGAGGTCGACCTAAGAAGACCTGGAAAAGAGGACGATCGAAAATGAAATTGCAGAGGTGGTCAAGAACTGGAGTCAAGTGAAGAGAATGGCCAGGAACCGTACTGCGTGGAGAAATTTCGCCAAGGCCCTATGCTCCGGAAGGAGCGGCAGGAATTAAGTAAGTAAGTGTTTGATTAGCATATGGGGTTGAGTAAAAATGTAGACTTTCACGACCGGCGTTGAAATAGGAATCTCTGTTTCGCGGGCTTATAGGTCGTGTTCCAAGGACATTTTGTCGTCCTGACGTTTCGCTGAATACTGCGTTCAGCATGTTTACTTGTTTTACCTCGCTTTATGTAACCTGTGAACATGCTGAACGCAGTATTCAGCGAAACGTCAGGACGACAAAATGTCCTTGGAACACGACCTATAAGCCCGCGAAACAAGAGATTCCTATATGGGGTTGACATTGCCATGGGATATCCTGGGTTCTTATAGGGGCTCTCCCCTCCTAAGTCCCTATCTCGATTAGTGCCTTGGGTATCTGAGTCTACCCATACTGTTTTCTGGAAGTCATTCTGACTTTCGAAATCTAATTTCCTTTCTCTCCGGGTACTTTCTTCTTGTGACATTACTTGAACCTCCATCTGGCTATTTTTCTGCTCTGTCCTTTCCAGACACGAGCAGAATTCGTTTTCAAACATTTCCTGTTTCTTCCTACTATTTTCAGCTTCTTGTTTAATTTGGAATTTCTCTTCCTTAAAGCTTTCCCGTATTTCAGCTAGTTTGTCCTCTACCTCTTTCTTGATGACCAGGACCTGTTCTTCTGTAACTTCTTGTTTGACCTCATCTCTAACGTCTTTATCTTTTTATTCGTGTCTTCCTGACCGTCAAAGATCTCTTTCCTGACTGTTTTGAGTTCTCCCTGTGTTTTATCTTGTTTATTATACAATACTACTTGGTCACTCCTAACTTGATCTATGTCAACGTGCGTTTTTCCTACTTGGGCCTTTAAGGTGTCTATGGTTTCCTAAACCTCGGTAATACCGTCATTTATTCTCCCTATTTTACGAGAATGTTCCTCACTTTCTACTTTTCGCTGTGTACTTTCGGCTTGGAGATTCTTTTCGTGTTTACCTAACCTCACTATTATTTTCGCCTCATGCTCTTTTAAACTTCCATCTACCTGCTCGGTAAAATTTTCATATTGTGATTTCATTTTATTCGCATCGGCTGACTCTGAAATTTCATGTCTTTAATTTCGTTCTTAACTTCCCCGAACTCTTCCTCGAGCTTTACTACTTTTTCTCGACTCCATTAAACCTGTCTCCTAATGTTTCAAGACCGTTCTTGATTTCAACCCGGGATGCCTGACAAAGATTCATATTGGATTCTATTTGAGCTTTTAACTCTTTTTTTAAATAATCTAACTGTGTTTGCACTCCTTGGATAAGGTTTACAAGTCTTTTCTCGCACTCCTCTAAATTAACTTTACAGGTATTCAGTATCTCATTTAATTTGGTTTCCATAGAACCAAATTTAGTGTCTATTTTTCCTTCTACCTTTGCCTCCATGGCTTGGAATTTAGCTTCCATGGTTTGACTTTTAAGATTGTTATCACTTATCATGTTATCCTGGAATGACCCTAATTTGTCATCAAATTTCTTATCCATAATGTTTAATTTACCTTCCAGGTCCTTAGCTTGTCTTTCAAATTTGTTGAAATTATCTGTTTTAATGGCATGAAATTCTTTTCCTATTCCTGCTTTATTTTCCGCGAGGATTTTACTTTTAAACTCATCCAGTTTCTTATTAAATTTAACGTCCATACTTTCAAAATTTTCCCGAAATTCATTTTGGGATTTTTTTAAATTCTCTTCCTGCAATTTCTCTATCTCAGCCTTCAGTTCCAAGTGTTTTCATTACTGTCAGCCTTGATAGCTTCAAATTCCTTTCTATTGTCCCCCTTTTGGAGTTAAAATTTACTCTCTTTCTCAGCCTTCAGTTCGCTGTTCATACTTTTACCGTGGGCCTTTCGTATTAATTTTTCAATTTCCTCTCTAGTCTTATCGAAGTGCGCATCTAAGCACTCCTTTATCTCCATCATCGTACACATTTTATCAACAATATCTGAGAATACAGTGGGCTACTCTATCTCATCACTGGGTCATGCATAAGAAAAGATATTAGGTAGATTTCATTAGAAAGCTAACTATTGCAATGGGTCCCATGTTTCGACTTCCGGAAAATTTCGACATATCTTCGCGTTTCACATCCCCCAGACTCCAAAACCACCGTCAGCTCAAAAGTTTATATATAATTTATGTATATATATATATATATATATATATATATATATATATGGATATATATATGTATATCAGTTTCTTGTGGACACGATAACTGCCGTAATTTTGCACCAATCACTTTGAATTTTTTACATAATATGTATCCCTATAAAATCTCGGTCGAGTTCGTTAATGGGCAAAATCAGTCAAAGGGGGTGAAAATGGGGGGCCTTTTTCAAAAAATTGAAATTTCGCTATAACTCTCTTAATACGTGAAATATCGAATCCATTCAAAGTTCATAATATGTGTCGGATAAGTGCCACCAATTTATGTCAAATAAGTTTTTTGATAGCACCAACCATTGACCAAAGGGGTGGAAAAAAGTGGGTTTTTCGGGAAACATTAATCATATCTCTCTTAATAGGCACAATATCAAAACCGTACAAAATGGACAATATTCCCCTAATAATTACCTAAAACTTTTGTCTGAAGAATTTTTGATATGACCCACCATTACGCCAAGGGATGAGAAAAATGATTTCGGAATTATAAGAAAATGCCAAGAGCTATCAGAGGTTGCCATGGCAACACTACTAAATTGATGAGGGATGAGCCGTTGCCATGACAACGCACTTGCACGAGATCAGATTCAGTATTTCCATCTGACTAATCCGGCCCCGTGGTGTTGGGGTAGCGCGCGTGCCTCTCACCCGGAGGCCCCGGGTTCGATCCCCGGCTCCGTCAGGGATTTTAAAACTGACGTGAGGGTTGGAACGGGGTGCACTCAGCCTCGTGAGGACAATTGAGTAGCTGTCTGACAGTGAGACAGCACCCCGATCACGAATACCAATATTAACGGCTGAGGGGACCCGACGCGCTGATCACGCGTCACCCCAATATCTGCAGGCCAAATGGCTGGGCAGCGGTCGCTTGGTCGGCCATAGCCCGTCTTGGGCTGGATGGTGCCAGGGGTTGACTTTGACATCTGACTAAGTGGGAAGCGGCTTCGGTAACGTAACTGGTAGCATGCAGAATGTCTATGCCCAAGGACGCGGTTTCAATGCCGGCTGAAGTCGTCGGATTTTCTAAGAGCGCTAAAATCCCTCAGTATGCTTTCCTTTGGAGGGGAAGTTCCAACGTTCGTTACGAGTTGCTGGTTGGGGTGGCATCTAGTAGCCAAGTTCACAGCTAGGTGTCATTGACGGTAGTACCTGGTAGCAACATTAGGAACTACTGCTTGAAATTGACCGTCTGCAGTCCTTACCAGAATTACAGACTAATACATCCATTACAATTCACACCGTTTATCAGACAGATTCTACACTCACCCAAAGTACACGGGGTTAGATGACCACGTTGTCGCAGCCCCTAAACTGAGGAACCAACCAGAGGTAGATTTCATTGGAAAGCTAACTATTGCAATGGGTAGGCTACCATGTTTCGACTTCCGGAAAATTTCGACATATCTTCGCGTTTCACATCCCCCAGACCCCAAAACCACCGTCAGTTCAAAAGTATATATATATATATATATATATATATATATATATATATATATATATATATATATATATGTTTCTTGTGGACACGATAACTGCCGTAATTTTTCACCAATCACTTTTTACCGAATATGTATACCTATAAAATCTCGGTCGAGTTCGTTACTGGGCTAAATCGGTAGAAGGGGGTGAAAATGGGGGGCTTTTTTCGAAAAAGTGAAATATTGCTATAACTCTCTTAATATGTGAAATATCGAATCCGTTCAACGTTCATACTATGTGTCGGATAAAGCCCAAAAATTTATGTTTGAAGAGTTTTTTTTATAGCACCAACCATTGACCAAAGGGGTGGGAAAAAGTGGGTTTTTCGGGAAACATTAATCATATCTCTCTTAATAGGCACAATCTCAAAACCTTACAAAATGGACAATATTCCCCTAATAATTACCTAAAATTTTGTCTTAAAGAATTTCTGATATGACCCACCATTATGCCAAGGGATGAGAAAAATGATTTCGGAATTATAAGAAAATGCCAAGAGCTATCAGTGCTTGCCATGGCAACTCTACTAAATTCATGAGGGATGAGCCATCAGACGTTGCCAAGATAACGCACTTGCACGAAATTATATTCAGAATTCCATCTGACTAAGTGTGAAGCGGCTTCGGTGACGTAACTGGTAGCAAGCATGCTGAATGTCTATGCCCAAGGTCGCGAGTTCAAAGCCGGCCGAAGTCGTCGGATTTTCTAAAAGCGCTAAAAATCCCTCAGTATGCTTTCCTTTGGAGGGGAAGTTCCAACGTTCGTTGCGAGTTGCTGGCTGCGGTGGCATCTAGTAGCCAAGTTCACAGGTAGGTGTCGTTGACGGTAGTACCTGGTAGCAACATTAGGAACTACTGCTTGAAATTGACCGTCTGTAGTCCTTACCTGAATTACAGACTAATACAGCCATCCCTAAGTACACGGGGTTACATGACCGCGTTGTCGCAGCCCCTAAACTGAGGAACCAACCAAAATCTCTGCGGGAGATATAATTTTGCGTGAAGAAGTAACAGACCGTTACATAGTTACACATCAGTGTCGAAACCTTGCATAAGGACAGTGTGACCACAAGTATAAAAATGGACCCCAAATGACAAGAAGGTTACCGTTCCCATAAGACAATAAAATGTTTAAAATAAGCATAAAATGACGAAAAACAAAGTTAATTAAGCTCCAATTATAAAATACTTTCTCGCAATAAATGAGGTCTGATCCTTCTACGAAAACTTGCATATTCTGCCTATTTTCACCTATCGCCAAGTTTGTCCGGTGAAATCTACCTCCGCCTTCCGGCGTGCCGAGAGGAATTTTTAATTTCATTTTGTGTTTCCTTTCATTATTATTTCAGTCAGGGTATGTACTTACGTCGTACCCGTCTGGTATGTTAACTCTTTAAAAACATTATGTCTATTATGGAAGTGGTTTTCATAAAATTCAAAATTTTGGAAAACCAGGACTTTTCAAAAATGAAAACTTTGGCTTTTCCAAAGAAAACTCGGGGTTTTCCACGGAAAACTCATCCCCTAAGTTTACAGGCGCCATTTTATAAGTATGGTGTGCTACAGAGTGTGAACTTATGGTCAACCCACGCGAAACATCAGAAAAAATACAAGTTTTTGAAAAACCATTCCAGTGGTGGTTTTATCTGCCGATTTCCTCACGTTGGGTGCCATGATTTGTAAGTTGGGGGTTTGTTACGGGGCTGCTCGAATGAGTTTTCGTGGTCCCAATGCGGTCAGCTAAGTTTATGTTTTTTAGCTTGCCTATCATATATTTTACTTCTTCTCTTAAGACCGACTTCTAGTGTTTCCACAGCTTAGATCCAGGTACAGTATTTATACGTCCCCCCCCCCCCCTGTACCCTTGCGTACAATAAATACACAAATCATAGTCCGCTAGCTCAATAGGACATTCGAGGCATGGTATATTCTCCCACTGTATGATTCATGTATTCAAGATCAAGCATAACGATAAACACTCAAAAATGAACATCAAAATCCAACTACAAAAACTATTTAATAAAAATCAAAATTAGGCGCTACAAAACATACTTTACACTGAATACTACACTTGTTCTAGAAAGAACAAGTCCTTAAAAACAATAACTAAGGTTCCAGTGAACCTGACAAACATATCAACTAGCTTTCACTTCCATATAGCATTTGCTTAAATCGCACTAGCGAGCTCCAAATGGCTCGGTGTTAATCTTTACATAATGATTACATGATTAAAACACATTTATTACTCTACTAGCAGGTACCCGCGGCTTCGCTCGCGATCAAGACAATGGGGACGATGCATTATTGCTGAAAGTTGGTTTATTCTATTACAGCAATCGCGGCTACAGGTGGGTAGATTCAAATTCTGAGAATTCTGATACATACAGTATATAGATATGAGCAGCAAAGTGGGAATTTTATAGAGTTGTGAACACATTTGAAAATTTTAGTTTTGGTTTTGCCATCTTCTGCTGAGACATAACGATTTTGTTGTCCGGATACTCGCCAGCACGCCACATACAGTTGTCCATGGGAAATAATGGTTTTGTCTAAACGTACACCTGGAATGGCAAATCTATCTGAATATGGGGAATTAAAAGTATTTTTCCTTAAGCTATTCTGGGTATAATTTTGCCACACTTATTGATGATTTGAACGTCAACATGTCGCTATTAATAGACCTATAGTAAAATATATCTCACCTTGGTCGCTGATGTACATTATGCAGTCACTTCCAGTGTTACATCCCAGGGATTGAAATTCTCCAACAACCCTTTTGCCTCACATGCCTCTCTAAGTAATTAAAATTCCCGATTGTTGTTGTTTGAGTCTTAAGTTTTTTTGACTGGTTTGATGCAGCCCTCCATGCCTCGCTCTCCTGAGCTAATCGTTTCATCACTACATAGCTACCACACCCTACATCCGAGGCAATCTGTATAACCCTGGTCTACCCCTACAGTTCTTGTCCTTGACCCTCCCATCCATAACTAAGCTTGCTATTCCTGGGTGTCTTAATATGTGTCGTACCAACCTATCTCTTCTCTTCATTAGCAGTCGCCAGAAACATCTCTCCTCTCCCACTCGTCTTAATAGCTCTTCTTTTGATACCCTATCTAACCATCTGATCTTCATCATTCTCCCGTAACACCACATTTCAAACGCTTCAATTCTCCTCTTTACTGCAGCACCATTAGTCCAAGTTTCACTTCCTTATAGTGACTCAAAAGCTTTCAAAAATGACATCCTAATACCTAAATGTATATTCGATGTCAAGAGATTCCTTTTTGTGTAGAAATGCTTTCCTTGCCTGAGCCAACCTGCTTTTTATATCCTCTTTGCTTCGTCCATTACTGGTTATTTTGCTTCCTAAGTACCGGTAACAGAAGTCTCCTACTTCCCGTAGCGTTTCACCTGCCAATTTGATGTCCATAGAGGTTTCTGATTTATTTCGGCTGCATTCCAATAATTTTGTTTTAAATTTATTGATTTTCATCATGAATTCATTCGTCAAGACGGAGTCCATACCATTCATAAACTCGTTCAAATCTTCTGGCGTATTGGCCAAGATGACGATGTCATCAGCAAATCTCAGAGATGAAATTATTTCTCCTTGAATCTTCACTCCGACTTTAAATTGTTCTCCAATTTCCTGATTATTGTGTTTTTAGAGATCTTTGAAATGCGTTGCCCTCGCACATGGTGTAGATGCATTGTCAAAGGAAAACATTCCATGTTACGAACATGGGCCGAATAACCTGTACCGAAAGCCTATTCTGGACAGCAGTTCCTTGAACTCAGATTTGCCAACATTTTATTGTATCTTTCCATGTGGTATGTCTCTGTACCTCAACATACAGAAGAGTGCTTTAAAAATAATGTCTTGTGTAAATTTTGGAAAATGTAGTGAGAGTGGTTTTTGCCGGAGTGGATACTCGCTAGTAGAAATTCTTTTCAGTAAAATAGACTGGTTCACAATTTGGTAAGTCCACATTGAGCTTCTGGCGTATTGGCCAAGATGACTATGTCATCAGCAAATCTCAGAGATGAAATTATTTCTCCTTGAATCTTCACTCCGACTTTAAATTGTTCTCCAATTTCCTGATTATTGTGTTTTTAGAGATCTTTGAAATGCGTTGCCCTCGCACATGGTGTAGATGCATTGTCAAAGGAAAACATTCCATGTTACGAACATGGGCCGAATAACCTGTACCGAAAGCCTATTCTGGACAGCAGTTCCTTGAACTCAGATTTGCCAACATTTTATTGTATCTTTCCATGTGGTATGTCTCTGTACCTCAACATACAGAAGAGTCCTTTAAAAATCATGTCTTGTGTAAATTTTGGAAAATGTAGTGAGAGTGGTTTTTGCCGGAGTGGATACTCGCTAGTAGAAATTCTTTTCAGTAAAATAGACTGGTTCACAATTTGGTAAGTGCACATTGAGGTATATGACGGCGGGATGCCTTAAGTGTTAAGGAAACGGCAATAGCCGCCTCAGAGCTTCGTTGCTATTGAAATTATGACCAGACCGATATTTGTACTTAACTATACGGGATTTGTGAGCCCAGTGTTTATGAAATTGAACGTAGCTATATCGCTACCTTTATTTAATAGCCGCTACTGTAGTGTTTAAAAATTAAAGGTGGTATTAGAAGGCGCTTCCCCTAATATTTTTTACCCCTGGCACTACAGCCCTTGAAGGGCCTAGGCCTATCATGCGACCGCTTCCCAGCCATTTGGCCTGCAGATATTGTGGTGACGCGTGGTCAGTGCATAGTGTCCTCTCAGCCGTTAATCTTGTTCTTCGTGACCGGCACGCTGCCTCACAGCTACTCAATTGTCCTCACGAATCTGAGTTCAGCCCGTTGCAGCCCTCACGTCAGTGTCTAAAATCTCTGACGGAGCCGGGAATCGAACCCGGGGCCTCCGGACGGGAGGCAGGCGCGCCACACTGTTCTTATTGTGTTTATATATATCTTTAAAACGATAATAAATGAATTGGCATTGAATCCTAGAGGGATATATAGAAAATCGGCCATTTGGCCTGCAGATATTGTGGTGACGCGTGGTCAGTGCATAGTGTCCCCTCTGCCGTTAATCTTGTTCTTCGTGACCGGCGCGCTGCCTCACAGCTACACAGTTGTCCTCACGAATCTGAGTTCAGCCCGTTGCAGCCCTCACGTCAGTGTCTAAAATCTCTGACGGAGCCGGGAATCGAACCCGGGGCCTCCGGACGGGAGGCAGGCGCGCTACACTGTTCTTATTGTGTTTATATATATATCTTAAAAAAGATAATAAATGAATTGGTATTGCCTCCTAGAGGGATATATAGAAAATCGGATGTCATACCTTGAGGTAGTGTTGCCATGGAAACGGACTTGCGATTAGTTCATCAATCAGAGCGAAGATAGTTTTCTGCGAATATCTTTGAAACTGTTGGTTTTAGAGCCTTAAAATGTAGTTTTCGGTGTCCCGTAGGGACATACCGAGTATTGTTTCTTGCATCGAGGGGAGTAAAATGAGCTTTGTCCGGTCTTTATGCGACAACTTCGATATTTTGTCCTGGTTGAGTATTTTTGGTGACTTTTCAGTTATGTTGCCCATTCCACGGGAACATTGATTTATTTCCGGACAAAAGGCAGCCTATATGTTATCCCATGGTATAAGCTGTCTCCATTTCAAATTTCATCCAAATCCGTCCAGCCGTTTTAGTGTCAAGAGGTAACAAACTAACACACACACACACACACACACACACACACACACACACACACACACACACACACACACGGACACACAGATTTTCACAATTATAATATATATAGGGATATAGGGATATTGGAGTATTATTATTATTACTGAGTTAATTGTTTACAATGGTAACAACAATTACCATTCATTGGGTCCACATGATATTCAAACTACCATCTCTCTTCATTCAACTCTACCAACTTGCACTGTCCGGGAAGAACTCGTGTACCCCTGGAGTTTTCGGAAACTACTGATTAAATCAAGTCAAGATAAACTCCCCAGATTATCTTATCGGGAACAATAGTAATGTTGTGTAACAACAAAGGGATTTTTATTGTTGTCTCCATGACAATTATATTATTATTTAAATACGGCTCTGAACGTTTGTCAAGCAAGAATAGTTTAATATAAATGGATCTCGGTTCGTCTACCGGATCATTATACATGTTATTTACTTCTGTAGACCACAGAAACATATGGTTCATTCTAGAAGTACCACAATAAGAGTGGCCCTTCACAACGTGTCAAGGCACTTCCGGCTGATTTATGGCGGGAGGGGAAACACAGCAGTCTCCTCGCCCGGACGGGATTATTACGGTTAGCTTGCTACAAGCAAATCACTTTCTTAAACTGGAAAGGCGACACATTGATTCTATCAACAATACGTTATGCGGGTAATACCATCCTCTCAATTGGCTCAGGTGAGATTGATAATCGTGGAGTCTTCACATTAGTGGGTAAGAAACACACAAAACCAACAATAAATAAGGGGCTCTCGCAGTAACTGAACGCGTGTTCATTTCTTAGCCGGCCCCCTGGACAATTCCATTAAGGGAGGACTTAGGACCTAACTGAAGGAACGAGGGTATGTAACACCAATCGTCGTATTATTAACGTCTTCTGGGTGGCATATGATCGATCCCTGCGCCTATCATAACAATATAAAATTCAGCACCCTTGTAAAATTTGCACTTAGCAAACCCACAATAATTCATTACCGCACTCAATGCTCCCCACAATTATTTCTTCCTGGTATTAGATCACAGCATCCTTAGCGTGAAATATAAAATATTTACGCTACCCTAGCGTCTATTACATGAGCAATTAGGCGACGCCTTCCAAGTAAGATTATTTATGTCTACTCAATTATTTGATCTCCGTCCATTAAATAGAATTTGCCTTTGACGTTATTTACTTCTTGACTTTACATTAACTAGAACTCAAATAGTTCACCATTATTATTATTATTATTATTTCAAGGATCCTAGCGGCTTCAATTATTATTATAATTGAATATTATTTCAACAATTTATTATTAATTAAGTTATTACTTCCTATTCTTGCTTGTATTGAATATTACATTATTTTTCATTTACTGGTCTTCCAACGAATACAATTTCACTGAGCATTGTTTAATACTTTTATCTGGTAAATCCATAATAAAATATTTCGTTCAGAACCCGTATTTTAACGTACACTGTTTTCCAATATCCCTGTCTTCAAATGAGAATACTTTCTCCATATTCATTGTTACACGAATTCTCACGGAGGACAATACATAATCAAGATTGATTACTCACATGACTTTTCCAGAACTTCTTCCCTGGATCCCAATGAATTGACCTTTCGGCCACTTATTTAGGTCTTACGCCAACATTACACAGAATACAACACACGCTAAAAACTATAATTCTTCACTTAACGTATACATTTTATATACACTCTTAACCTCTGCTTGAGGAAATGCACTCATGATTTACTGATACTTAAAACACTCTAATACTGATAAACACTTGAAATTATTTTTACACATACAACATTTTCACTTCGGCATATAATAATGCCTTACACACACACGTTTTTACGTGATTTCTTTTCTTTCCGCCTCCGAGGGTGCAGATATCAGCGTTGACTCCCTAGATCTAACTCCTATCGGTTTGATTGAATGTCTGGTTTCCTCCTGCCCTCTACTGGTATCGGATGATTATATCCTACTCTGGTTCCTGTAATTACCGGCACTCGTTGAGTTATTGCACGATACTATTACTCCTTCGGTATGCAAGTTTTTCTTACAAAGTCTAGAGTCGCGGTTTATTTTACTGAGGCGCTCAAAATATTTTTTAACTTTGGGCCACGTTTTGACTGTGTCCCAGAAAGACTGTAATATTTACTTGTGGAAGAAAGTCCAAAGTCCTTCCTAATTTTCACTTGACAAATGATGTCTATTACTGTAGATTCTTCTGATCTGTCGTCACTTGTGCACTAATCTCCTAAGCACAGGAAGATTATGCAATTATCCTACGTTTAGCCCTGACGCGGTTATTTAACGCACTGGATAAAATAGAGTTTCAGTACTCTTTCAAAATCCCGTGTACTGTCGAGATGTTGCGGTACGGTTTTCAATACTGATATGGTAACTGTTCACTTCTAAGGCTTTACAAATGCCTTCGCCGGCTGAAAGTATTTCTTGGCTAAAGTCCAAAGACTGATTATAAAGTTCGTCGCTCGACGATAATCTTCCTCCAACTGGAATTATGAAGACTAATTATAACTTCGCCAAGTAGCACGTCCCGCTGGATGATAACTGGTGCAGCGACTCCCTCAAGAGTAACTGTAGACTGCATGATTTCACTTGCGCTCGGTGGAATTATATTTGATTCGGCTAAAATTAAATTAGTTTCGTTCCCTCTAAAAATTATTTTCTAAAGTAAGCGTCGCACGTTTTCGGAAAAAATACCTCCTTGGAGCTCACGATCTCAACGTCTCAATAATACCAACATTTCCAAAATTCGATCGTGAGAACCTATTAATAAAAATTTAAATGTACTCCTGTAGTGTGTGGGTAGTAATTGTTATTGCACCCCACTGTGGGCTTCTGGTAAGCCACTCCCTGCATTACGTAGTGCTGAGCCATCACTTCTATACTATTCATTAATTACCAACTTTTATATTCCTAAATATTCTTATTTCTTGAATGGTTCACATTCCCACGAAGATGTTTCAATAATTTTGCGTATTCTCACCACAATCCATTATTTTATCAATTTCCTGGCCACACCTCTCAAACAGTGTTGTCAATTTATTGTCGAGTCTTAGGAATACGGCCAGCCGCCATCATGAACGTATGGAGTCGCTGTTCTTTTAACTAGGTCATAGGAAGGCAGAAGTTTCTAGACTACTGCTAATTTTCGTTGTTGCATCTTAAAAGTACCGGTACTTTCAGTTATTCATTATCATTTTCTATATTTTCAAGATGGCCGCCACGCGTTATTCTTATGGAATATTTCAGCAAGGTCCGTTATATCGTACTTCTTTCTTACTAACTTTCGTTTTAATCGTGCAATTATAATTCTATTATTCTATTCTATTACGTTTTAATATTACGCCTGGCGCGGCGTCTTGATAATGTAAAGTCGCTGTTATTTTGCTTTGGACATACGAAACTCTATATAAGTTTCTACCTTATTACAAATTTGCGTTATTGTAGTTCCAAAGCTTAGAGAGTTATTTATTTTTAATTACAAATTTTCAGTTTGATTAAGTTAACACTAACGTCCCTCGCTGTTGTGTGACCTGCCTCGTTTGCATCATCAAGTCGGATGTTGTCATGAAGTTCTTTTGCTATTATGTGGTGGCCTCCGTGGCGGTATTCGAGTATGTTTCGCTAATGTTACTCGCATCCGAATCCAACACTTGTCAGAATAATCCCATACAGCATTTTAGTAATTCGTGGTATTGCCCATATTGAGCCCGCTCAGGCTCATGCATCAAATATTTCTTTGAGAGCATATTGACTTGACATGCTCAGTTCTACAGAACACACCCCGAAGCTTCCTCATGAACAATTCATTATTTTGACTACGGAGAGGACAACTTATTTTCCTCCTAGAGATATATTACTCACTATTTTTATGACACATATCTCAGGAGCTTGAAATATTTAATTCTGCTTAATTTGCCATTTTCTATGCCTTTTGGGAATGGCAAATATATTTTTGGTAAAGGTATTTTTCACCGCAGACATGCGGAGGCTTATGAAAGTAGTCACTGCTTTGACTAGACTACTTCCTTGGAATCAGGAAGCCGTGCCATGCACGCATTATACCGTTTTGATAGTCCGCTGAAGCTGGACGCTTGTGTCGATTGTCCGTTTGATAGACGAAGGCCATTAAAGGCATACGAAGATCCCACATTTGGGAAGACATTAATCTACAGCCATCGAGCTGAATTGAACAGTTTAAACAACGCACAGTATTACTTTAGGCTTTGTAAAGCCAGTGCAACGTTGATGTGAATGTAAAATTTTGATCGCGTGAAAACTTCGTCTTTTCACCAACCACGAAGACCGTCTGAAGGCAGACGAGGGTAACATTCTTTTTCATAAAAGTGAAATATTAAGTCGACGACAACATCGTGTAGCCCAGTGTGTGCTACGGTACAATTGCATTATGATAAACCTATTTATCGCTTGTTCGCAACAGTGATTACCCAGATTCTTGGTGATTTAAACCTTGTAAAATCAGTGTTTGATTTACCTCGTGCAGGTAAAATAGAATCTGTGGCAGGTAAAGCAGAGTATTTGAACAACCTGCAAATATTAGAGCCAGTGAGCATTTCATCATATTTTACACTGGAATCAGTGAATATCTTTTCCACCACGATGATTAACGTTATGCACCACGTGCTGATATTTCTACAACCATACTGTGAGAAGATGATGGAGGAGTAATTTACCATGTGAGGGTAACTCCAACGGAATACGCCAACACCATGGAATTGTCCAGCCGACACTACTACGTACAAACCATGTACGGTTTACTAACTGATGACCACGAGGACAGGCTTAAGCCCATAGCCTTACCCATCATTAAAATGCTTGGAACCTTGGAGGCATTTTACCCCTTCCAATTGGAGTTCTGGAAGGTGATCTACCACATCATGTAACCGTGAGTCATGTAAACATTGTAAGAAATTTGTCCAGGTTGAAGTAGTAGTAATTGCATTGTATTTTGAGCCGAAACGCAACGATATGTGACCACTTAGGTAGGAAATGTGCGTACTTTATTTATTTAGTACTGGGGCAATATTTCAGTGAGACACCCCAAGTCCGTGTATTTTACGGCAGGTGCAATCGTCATGTATTTCAGAGAATTTTATGCCATAGTAAAGGACATTTTCAACTACAAGAGATGTAGATATTGTGAAAGTAGGGGGACAGCCCATAGTTAGGTCCCTTCTTTAATTTGTGAGCTCATTCTCGTATCATTTTTCGGCCGACCGTTGCCGTAACATTTTTGTACCATTTATTTGTCATTTTCGTGAGTACATTTCACCACGTGTAGTTCGAGAGGAACGAACTCATATACTGTTAGATGGATGAACTAACCAATCTCGTATCATTTAAAACATCACAGCAGAGGTGAGATGCTTAATTTTTGTTGTGGAGAATGCCAATCCACACTTATCAAATCCTACATGTACAAAGAACGAGTGACGTATCTTCAGATATCAGTGCAGTCAGAATGCACGAGTGTTATGTCCCAAAATTTATACTCTTTGAACATTATGCAACGTTATATCTTTTTAAAGGGAATGTAATCCCAGGAAACACTATTAGGGAGTGATGAGACATTGATAGATAATCTGCAGGGCACTATAGGACTTTATTTCGTGCTCCTACAAGATTATAAAATGATCATTTCAAAAGCACTATTCTTTCCTATGCTAAATGAGCTGCACGCGAAGCAGACAGGCTTGCTTGCGCCCAGCTGATAACCGGTTTGCCCGGGAAACAAAAGTGAGACGACGAGAATGACTACCTTTATTGTGTGCTACATTATGTCATGAGCCTAGGAAATTTGAAGGTCACAGGTATTAATAACCATGCTATGAGAGTAGCATAGGGAGCTGTCAACACCTATTATTGTTATGAAGTAGCGGAACGCACGTCAATGCGAATTCCTTAAATGTTTTAGCCGACGCCTTTGATCGCCTGGCGCGTTGTAGTAAAGTTTAAAATATCATGTTAATTGACCCAGCTTTGTATAAATTAGGCAAGCCAGTGTAATTGTTGTGTCCGTGAACACATTATTTGGTATTTGGCAGGACGGAATGAATGTTCGCCTTACCCTTGGTTTATTCCGGCGTTCTTGAGCTATGCTTAGACGACCGATGCACCGCACGCAGTTGGTGTAAGACGCGCTAACCTGTGTTATTGTCTGACTTGTTAAAGTCAAGGTATTTGAGTGAATCTCCTGTGAGATCACCTATTGCAGCCTACGACTGGTGTCATTAATACAACCAACTAAACCACATTTAAACCTACAACTTAAATCAAAGCATAATTATCCTAAAGCAACGGATTAATTAATTATTGTAAATAATTTACAGCTATAATTTTGCAACCATTTGCTTGTTGTTAGCGACACCGTGACTTCAATCCATTTCCATATGGGAGATGACTTTTAAATGAGCTGACACTACTTGTACCGACGACATTGGATCCACGGGACCGATAGTCAGTAACTTGCGGCCCGCGTGATCTGAAGCTTGTAAGACGCAATTGTAATTGCGCTTTGCCAACGTAACTTACATGCCTGAGATGACGATTGACTACAAACAGTACGTCAATTCGCGGAGGTAGGCTAGCATAAGAGAGTTTACTTTATTCCCTAGTGCATTTATTCCCATTGTTACGTAAGAGTGTTTATGCAATATTTTTTTTGATAGTCAGTGGTCAAACTATCATTAGCTTTGGTAATAAGCATTTGTTTACGACGCATCTCGTCGTAATACTTACGTTCACATAGGCATAAGATAAAATTATAAATGTAATTTAAATATGGACGTGGTACCATCCTAACCTAGGGATTGTACTTGCTTGATGTTAAATGTAAATTCTGCCGAGTCATTTGTTTGTAAATTTGCAACGCGTTAATTATTCATGTACCACGCGCCTAGTTTGCTTTGCTATTCTTTTCATGTAACTAGGATTTCGCGGGGGGTCATTAACGTCAAAATAAGGATGACTCATAATTGTATTTAGATTAGCGGATTATCCGATATCGACCCTCGGAAATGATTAGGGGTCTTACTTGAATAAATCATTCACGAATCTAACTTAAGACTAGATCTCCTTTTATTGCTAGCTTTGTTTTTTTTGGATGTATTTCTTTGGGGCGTCTTTGACTGTTTCCGTGCCCAATGACCCAGATCCCCTGGATCAAGCCTCTTGTGCTGAGCTAGCCCGCAAAGAAGTGCACCCGATCCTCAGGAGTTTGGGTTCGAAGGACGGGGTCTTTCGAAGTGCCATCTTTTCGGCGGATGGTACCCGAAATACCTCCTCTAACGGGCTCAATATCGCATCTTTAATGTTCCTGAATAACCCTGTAGTTCAAAAATGTCGATGTCTTGTTTGTAACTATTGTTCTAAACTTCCAAGTTCACTAAATTGTTGCCACACTTCCGTAAAATTCAGTAAGTTCTTGCATTTCTGAATAACTCTCGTAATTAATAATCATCATTAGTCACCATCGTAAATGTTCACAGACTTTCAAAGTTTACTTGTTCGACTATTTCACAAAAATACATGTCGAAACTCACGTCGGATATTATTCTGATATATCAGATTTTCAAAAAATATTACAAGTTCAACACATCGAAACGTGATTATAACTCTTATGAATCGTGCGTTGAAATATTTATAAGTTTATTCGTAACTTTCTTAAAAATTCTCAAGTTCACACAGCCGGCTGTTTATTGGCGGTAGTAACACTCTTTCAGTAACTGATTTCTCATGTTCTCCGCACAAAAATATCGACGAGATTTTCCAAGTCCAAACTTTATAACTCTAACCGAGATTCTCAAAAATCTTATCTCCTCCCGTATTTGAAAATGGAATCCACCTTGTCAAACAGTATAGAATGTAGTTTAATAATTGAATTATACGTACATGTTTCGTTACACAATGATATACCGGTACTCGTAAATGAATCTCATATTATGTTAACAAATACCAAAGAGAAAATGGATATCCTTACAAAATAACATTAGAATATTTAAATAAAATGAAAGGTCACAAAGAAAACTAAAACATATATAAGAGAAATAAGATTAAAGTGAATATAAATCAACCTTAATAGGCTGCCTACATTACACTTCTTCAATATGGTTCGATATTATCGAACCCCACTGTTGAGTGCAATAAAATATTGTTTCGATGTACTGTAAAATGAGCTGGTTAAATGCGTAAAAATGTTTGATTGATATAGTCATCTAACTTTGAAAACATTCCAGTTGAATCCAATCTGTCCAATCTGCCTATATTACACTTCTTAAATACGGTTCAATTATATAGTGAATCGGACCTCGCTATTGAGTGCTATGGGATGTTGCTTCGAGGTATAATGATGTGGTACAATGCGTAAAAAGTTTTGATGGATCAAGTCATCTAACCTTGGAATAATCCAGTTAATCCTATTTGACGTTTATAATATGTTGGTCCCAGATAGGTGAATAGCGTATTTTTTTATAGGCTATGGTAAAATCATCTAACCTTGAATAAACTAGATGGACTCCTACATGTTGGTTAGCTCAGTTGAACCAGCTGTCCGATTGGGTAATGTATTACATATCATAACCCCACTAACCAAGTATATTAAATATTTATATGTTGTATGAACTACTTGGATATCGACAAGACAAATGTAATATGTGGATAAGTCGAGAATAAACTCAACTAAGTACATTCATGAAACAGTGTGCACCAAAGTTGAACATGCTAATGTAATGCAATGTGGCAATAACGAAATGCAAAGTGAAAACGTGATGGTATTGAAAGAACGATCTAAGAAGCCGAGCGGAAGCAAACGTTATAAGGAATAAAACCGCATGTTAAATTATCAATTTCTGCATTACATTCTGGATACGTGGTGCCGTGAAGTTGCTCGCAAGGTGGCATAAATACGCGTAGATGTGTTCGTGCAGAGTCGCTTCAAAACTCACTTGGTGTTCTCTTGTCGTCAGTTTCAAAATATTTACGAGGTTAACTTTCCGCCTTCACTTTCTACTTTAATTAATCAGTAATATTATGCCTCCTACAAATGAGATGAAAACATGGACACATTTGTCATAATTTCTTCTATGTAGGCCTACAAACATCAAAAAACTATTGCATCACCTCGGTTTCAGGATCGCCTGACCGCTGACGCTGAATGTCGATATAGCATGACGAACACAGTCCCCTTGACTGTTCCTAGATGCCACTAAACCTGCCCAAAGCTGTACACAACCATGCATGATCAGGGCCTATTAGACGGAGGGCGTACGACAGCCGATCAGGTCCAGTCATTCCACCAGGAAGGAGATACTTTGCACGTGTTTTCTGCCATGGCTAGAAGGTCAATACCACCGTTTGATCGTATCCGCATTGTTACGCTGTGCCAGGAAGGGCTCTCATCAAGGGAAGTTTCCAGAAGTCTCCGAGAGAAACAAAACGATGTTGTTCGAACATGGAGGTGGTACAGAGATACAGGAACTGTCGACGACATGCCTCGCTGCGGCCGCCCAAGGGCCACGACGGCAGTGGATGCCCGCTACTTATGAATTTCAGCTCGGAGGAACGCTGGAAGCAACGCCACCATGAATAATGTGTTTCGTGTCGCCAGGACAGGTCGTCGTGTTTCGACTCAAACTGTACGCAATAGGCTGTATGATGCGCACCTTCACTCCCGACGTCCATGGAGACGTCTACCTTTGCAACCATGCAACGTGGTCCAGATGGGCCCAACAACATGCTGAATGGACCTGTCAGAATTGGTATCACGTTCTCTTCACAAATGAGTGTCGCATATGCCTTCAACCAATCGTCGGAGATGTGTTTCGAGGCAGTCTGGTCAGGCTGAACGTCTTAGTAACACTGTCCAGCAAGTGCAGCAAGGAGGTTGTTCCTTGATGTTTTGGGTTGGCATGATGTTGGGCCAACGTACACCACTTGTGGTCATGGAAGGCGCCGAAACAGCTCTACGATACATAGATGACATCCTCCGACCCAGTGCAATCATATCGGCAGAATTTCAGGAAGGCATTCGTCTTCATGGACGACAATTCTCGCCCGCATCGTGCATATCTTGTGAATGCGTTCCTTTATGATAACACCATCGCTCGCCTAGAGTGGCCAGTATGTTCTCCAGACATAAGCCCCATCGAATGTGCCTGGGATACATATAAAAGAGCTGTTTTTTTTTTGACGAGATGACTCCCCAACCAATCTGAGAGATCTACTCCTAATCGCTGCTGAGGAGTGGGACAATCTGGACCAACAATGCCTTGATGAACTCGTGGATAGTATGTCACGACGGATACAGTCTATTAGCGGTACTGATGTATTCTGCAATCTGGACCACAACTTACGAAAGTGCTTTAGTTAGAGGAGGTCACGCCAACAATAACAACCAACTGTACACCAACAAAACAGACAGCGCAAATATGAAACTAGTATTAGGTATGTCGGTAGGATATACGGACTTCCGTGATGCTCTGTATGCATTTTACATTGAATATCTAATATTGCACTCACCAATGACGGTCGGTTCCAAGTCGACCATGATTGCCCTTGGGATTTGCTTCCCTGTGGGCGTCTCGCTGAAGAAGGTGCTGAAACAGTCATCGCGAACAACCTCCGCTTCCCCCTCCTTAACCAAGCCGTTGGGTTGGATGTAATGTTCCAAGCAGTATAGTTCCCAACTGGCATTGCCAGTTTGAATCCCTGCCTGGCCTATATGGATGGAGATGCACTCGCGCTGAAACAAAGTATTTGTATGATTATAAAACTTACTTTTGATTATGATTAATAATAATAACAATAACAATAATAATAATAATAATAATAATAATAGTTTAGTGCTTTTCAGTCGGTCAACACGAATTCGTGTTGACCGACTGAAAAGCACTAAACTCTTGTTTACTAAGGCAACACTGAAAATATGGCTTCAAACACCACAATAATAATAATAATAATTTTAATTTAATTTAATGTAATTTATTTATTAAATACTATTTATGTTACATTATTGTGATATGTCTCACGAATCTGATGACAGTACAGATTATCTGTGAGACATATTAATTATTATTTACAACATATATATATAGATTATATTTCAATACAAGAGTGCATGCATTTTTTTTGTTATGTTAATGATAAAATATTAATGTAAATAATTAAAGATACAAAAAATTACACTATGGTAGTTATATTAATAAATTTATGTTATGAGTTAATGTTTGGTTAAGTAATATTTTTTAATGCGACGTATAGCTAGTTGTTTGCTGTTAATGTTTGTCAGTCCAGGTGGTAGTTCATTAAGTAGTGATGGTATAATATAATTTAGTCTCTTGAAACCATAGCTATTTATACATAAAGGTTTAACATGTTTAGTACTTGTTATGGCTCTTGTTTGTATGTTGTGAGAGACCTTATGCCTGAATCTTGGATCATGGTAGTAGAGATTCAGTACAGTAATTTGGAACAGCTCTTTAATATTAAAATAAGGGATATCAGTGAAATATTTAAAGAACCTGTTTTGGCTATCTTGAAGATTATTAATTAAAGTTGTGTTTTGATTTCCCCAAGCTGCAATAGCATATCTTAATTTGCTTTCAATCAGAGCACTGTAAATTGTTTTGTAAGTTTTCCTATCTACATAAAATCGGAGATTGTAGAAGGTGTAGAGGTTTGCTCTTAGGTTTTTTATTATGTTTACTGTGTGTGTGTTCATTTTAAAGTGTTCATCAAGGGTAATTCCTAGGTATTTTTGTGTCTAAGTACTATTTATGAAGGTGTTACATTTGCAACCTGCCAGGATGTTTTGGTGTATGCATGATATGCTGTGGTGCGTTAGTTTGTATTTTTCTTGTGTGAAGTGATCAACTCTGATGTGCATTATTTTAGATTTGGTTGTATTTATATACAAATTATTGTCATGACACCATCTTGTGATGTTATTGAAGTCTTCTTGAAGTCTATCAAAAGCTGTTTTAGAGTCTTTATGTATGGTATATATAGTGGTGTCATCAGCATAAATAAATATTTTACTGTGTTTAATGGCTTCATTCATGTCGTTTACGAACAGGTTATATAGTGTAGGTGAAATAATGCTGCCTTGAGGGATACCTTGTGTTCCTTCTACTGCGTCACTGATAGTGTTATTGACCATAACTGCCATTTCCCTGTTTTTCAGATAGCTTTCAAATAGTTTGTAAGTCGTGCCTCTTATTCCAATATCGTGTAATTTAGCAAGTAGTTTACTGTGATTTATTGTGTCAAATGCTTTAGAAAAGTCAAGAAAAAGTACCATTATGGGATTGTTCTTATTTAAGGCATTATTTATTACATTGGCAAATTCAGCCAGGAGTAGTTCAGTACTTTTTCCCTTCCTAAAACCGTATAGGTGTCCCTTTAAAATATCATATTTATTTAGGAAATTCTTCAATCTCTTATCCAAGCATTTTTCCATTATTTTGTGGAGGATTGATAAAATGCATATTGGTCTGTAGTTGCCAAAGACTAAGTGATCGCCATTCTTATATATTGGTTTAATAATTGTGTATTTCAGATATTTTGGTATTATGCCTGATTCGAATATCTTGTTTATGAGATGTGTTATGATTGGTATAGTTTTTTTTGGATGTTGCCTTTATGTCTTTCAAGCGTATATTGTCTGCCCCAGGCGATTTGTCTGTTTTTAATTCCTTAATTATGTTTTCTATTTCATATTCATCAGTTTCAAGTAATGTAAAGGAATTCATTAATGTGTTTCTATTTGATTGCCATATGTTGATACTGCAGTTATGAGCTAGGCTGTTTATTTTTTCACTAAAGGTATTGATGAATTTATAATAATAATAATAATAATAATAATAATAATAATAATAATAATAATAATAATAATAATAACAATAATAATAATAATAATAATAATAATAATAAATGAAGCTTGTAGTTTTAGGTGACCGTTAATCTTGCGAGCATGAGCCACGGGACCTCCAGTTTTACGTGGAATCTGAACCACAAGTCGAAATAAATCACTTCGAAAATCTCACATGCATGGACCGAACATCGAACCCAGTCCACCTTGGCGAGATGCAAGCAGCTTGACCACTGCGCCATCATGCCCAAATAAAAATAATAATAATTATAATAATCATGCATATTCCTACCATTTTAATTTCCATTTCAACGAGGTCGACGATGTAGATCTATGAGGCGGGTGGTTTTATGCTTCCTGAAGCCAAATTCAAGGTAGGGGTTAATGCAAGATGAAATGAATGAAGACGAATGGAATTGGGCAAGGAAGTGGGCGTAAGTGGCCATGGGCTATTAATAGGTATCGTCCCGGCATTCGCCAGGAGTTGAAAATGGAAAACCTCGGAAAACTCTTTCAAGGACAGCTGGCGTTGTTCGTACCCACCCGTACTGTATATCTAGCCCCATGGCCTAGTGCTTGTCCTTAGGGAGTGCAGCTACCACTGTCGTCAGTTTTCTAGTGTATTTGAGCTATTTATTTTATTTCTCGTGTCGGAAACATACAAATGTACAGTTGCTAAACATATAAGGGTAAAATTGTCTATTTATATAGCACGTGCCCAATACTTAGCAACATCCAAGGTGCTTGGAGTTGTGAGTAGGAGATCTTCCTCTGAACAAGATGAGTGGCAATGAGGCATGTGTTTTGTGGTTTGTTCTTGTCCACATTCACAAGACGTGTCACCTGTAATGAGGTCCCATCTCCTCCGATTGTCTCAGGATCTTCCAACTCCTGATCATAACCTGTTCAGGGACTTCCACACCAACCAGCTCTCGTTGTGTCCGGTTGGTAGTTCTTCTGCTACTGGCATCCAACCGCAGGGGTGAGGGGTCGTCTTCTTCCAGAAATCCAGCCTTGCGTTCTCCGGTGAGACGGTAAGCATCTCAGATGTCCTCAGGAATCTCTTTCGGGAACTCAGCCATTGCTGAGGAGGATTATATCCATGCAGTGGGTTGGTGTTGCTCTCTTCCACTCTCAGCCTCTCCCTGTTGGCATCCACCTCTCTGCGTACACAAGGTGGTGCTATTCCAGCCAGGTAGTAGAGCTTATTTGTTGGGGTAGGCTTTAAGCAACCTGTTATCAACCTGCAGGTTTCGTTCAGAGCTGTATCTTTCTGGCATGAGATGACCTGTACCAGACTGGGGAAGCCAATTCAGCAGTAAAAAACACAATGCCATTGCAGAAGTGCGAATAGTCTCTGGATGTGGACCCCATTGTGTCCCTACTAGTTTGCGAATCAGGTTGTTTCGTGTGGATATTTTCATTTTTTCATTCTTACAGTGGATTTTGAGTGTAAGAGCTCTATCAGGGGTTACGCCTAGGTATTTAGGGGTGTGACAATGCTGCAATCGGATACCTGACCATTCTATGCATAACTCACGATGAGCTTCCGTGTTCCTTAAGTGGAAGGCGCATACTTGTGTCTTAGATGGATTTGGTCTGACAATGAGTTGGTTCCAACTGTAGTAACTTGATAGATTTCTCAGGGCAGATGTCAGATTTCTTTCCACTGATTCAAAACTTGCGCTCTGCGCAGCAAGGGTAGGTCTTCTGCATACAAGAAGCTTCTTGTGTCTGAGGACAGTGACTGATCGTAGTATAATATTGAAGAGAATTGGAGCCAAGATGCTTCCCAGAGGTAGG
This sequence comes from Meconema thalassinum, assembly GCA_946902985.2. NCBI lineage: Eukaryota > Metazoa > Arthropoda > Insecta > Orthoptera > Tettigoniidae > Meconema > Meconema thalassinum. Next base: position 297,139,559 of record OX336390.1, on the reverse strand, counting down.
CACCTTTTCTGTACTCTCCAACTACTGCGTTGCCCCTGGAAGTCCACAAAAACCTACGGTTTTGAAGGAGAGTGCTGAAATGTCTAACTGGATGGAAATCCTTGGCCATACTGTACAAATTGGCATGGAGTAACCGACGACGGATAGTGTCGTACGCTGCTGAAGGATCCACAAAGACCTCGTCTGTCACCTGCTGAGTTTCAAACCCATCCTCCCTAAACTGAATAAAGTTTAAACGTTGCCCTGTACACTTTTATTTGGTCGAAATCCTGTTTGTTCAGGTATGAGAAGAGGGTTAATTACTTGTAGAATTCTATTCAAAATCATACGTTCAAATAGTTTATAGAGGTGACTCAGAAGACTAAGTGGCCTGAAGTTCTTAGGATGGTTTGCTTCCTTACCAGGTTTGAGGAGGGCTATCACCCTCATCTTGGAATTTGGCACCTGCTCATGCCATTATTGAAAAGCTGCAGGATCCACTTTATTGTCGCTGGCCCGAAATTCTTAATTTGTTACATACGGATGACATCTAAACCGGGCGCTTTACCAGATTTGCTCTCCTTGATAGCCTTGTTTAGTTCTGATATCTGCAATGAGAGTGTAAGCTCACACCTTTGTGGCTGGACCTCTTGGTGTATTTTAGGTACTTTAATTCTGTGACTGCCTTTCCCATTCATGAGTAACTGGTGGGCAATCTGATCTGCAGTGATATTGGAATGTGTATTGGATCTATTTGGGTCATTATTAAGTCGTTTCAATAAGCTCCACGCGTTATTGATGTTTCTGGATAGATCAAGTTCTTCTATATCTTTAATCCAAGAATCCCTTCTGGATTCTTTCAGAGATGTGACGAGTTTATTCCCAGCCGCCAATGTTGCCTCGCCGAAAGGATCTTCTTCAAATAACACCTTATACTCGGTATATTGAGCAGTAAGTTCTGAAGTAAGACCGGAGATGTATGGTGTTCGACAGCCCCGAGGAATGGCCATTCTGGAACATCTCTTTACAAACTCCACGAAAGTATGATATGATTCAGGTGTAGATTCTATAGTGGAAACTGCAGCATCCAGCATATCTGTAAATTTCGGCCAGTTGGCTTTCCGGAAGTTAAACCTCCTTCTGAACGAAACTGTCTGTGGTCTAACTGCTGCGTATATTTCGCACATGAAAGGCCTGTGTTGTGTATTTGGAATAGGGTTGCTGACTGTTTTTAAGGACTGTTGTAAGATGTTTTCACTGCTGAATATCAGATCTGGGTTATAACCGTGTTTCCATCTGCCACTGTTAAAAGATGCAGGCTGCTTAGGATCATGTATAAGGCTCAGATGATTGCCTTCTGCCCATTCTCGCAATGCTACCCCATTCTCACCTTCACGCTCATAGACCCACACGGTGCTGTGGCAGTTAAAGTCACCAATCACTACTTGTGTATGTTGATTATAAAAGTTATCGGGTACATTGATTTTGAAATCAGCACATGGTTGTTTGTATATGGATGTGATTGTACAGCCTGTAATTTCTAGACTTAGAACTTCAAGATCACTTGCTTCATAAGAGGTGTTGATATCACCTGTATATCCGATTTTGCAAATATACCACTTCCGTATTTGAAACGAGGTCTTTCGAGAGCCAATCACATTCCACTTCTATAAGTCTCCTGTATGCACAGTACATCGCACTTGGTTTGCCTACACAGATCTTGTAGCAGTTCTTCTTTTGACGATGATATACCCTATATATTTACTGATATGATGGTCAACTGTGGTCCTGAAGAGGACCTAGATGATGTTTCCGGTGTGAAAGGATTGGTTGGTTCTTAAGTTTAGGGGCTGCGACAACGCGGTCATGTAGCCCCGTGTACTTTGGGTGTGTGTAGAATCTGTCTGATAACCGGCGTTAATTGTGATGACTGTATTAGTGTGTGTATCTGTTTTTTAATTTTAAGTACTGCAACTTAGAATTTTTCAAATAGTTCCTACTTTTGCCGCCTAGCGCCACCGTCAACGACTACTAGGCCAAGTTCAGAACTTAACTACTAGACGCCACCGCAGTCGGCTCTTGGCAACGAACGTAGAAATCTAAGAGGGTTGTTTACATTCTCAACCTATTCAATTTAGCTTCACACAGGTGCAATTAGTGGAAGGTTCTTTAACATGCCATAAATCTATGACATGGGACCGCCGGCTTTACTTCCACTCTGAAGGAAGGCATACTGAGGGATTTTTAACGCTCTTAAAAAATCCGACGGCTTCGGCCGGGTTTGAACCCGCTATCTTGGGCATAGAAGCTCAGCATGCTACCGACTACGCCACTGAAGCCGCCCGTGTGAAAGGATTAGCCGGCGTTTTCGCCGTTGCCCAGGGAACGCCCGTTCGCTTCATAACTCTAGGTCCCTGGGGAGGCACCTTTCTTGTTCCCCATTTGAGCTATGTGTGCTGGCGAAGAATTTTACGTATAAGTTACCTAGTCGTCGACTTAGTGGCACATCTGTCACAAATTTATTACTGATGGCCCTCATGTCAATTCCGCGTGAATTTACTTCTCATCAAAGATTGATCCGGTCTCAGTGAATAATGCACCAATATCATGGTTTAAAATTCTAGTAAGTTAAGTACTTTTCTAATGACGTTTTCCATAATTAAAAATGACGCGCATACCAATATTCCTCATATAATTCTTTGACCCATAATAGCGTAATTTAGTGATATGAAATGATTCTTAAAGTTAAATAATCTTGTATGCAATTTTGATGTGTAGTTCTCGTAAATTACAGATGCCTTGCTTATTAATTTCTCAGAAACGAATCTCCTTAACTCAACAGGATCACATAATATAACGATCTCAACGTAACCATGTAAAAATGAAGAAGACAAATACTGTTATTCAAACAAAGCCGGGAATCAAACCCGTGATGTAATTTTAGGCGTAGTTTTCGAATAATACATATAGCGCGCGAGTCAATTCTTCAGAAACTAATTTCTTTAATTCATGCTGGAATAATCCGAACTTGGTGAAATCATACTAATATATAACAATTAGTTCCGTAGAGAACTATACAGCCTATTTTCATATATCCTACTTTAGTTAACTGCCACTATCAACCTACAACATTTCAGTTTGATTGCTGCAATAGATTCATAGATATTGAGAACCGACTAAATAGTTTGGATGATCGCCATGTTGGATTTTATATATGTAGGTCCTAGAGTTGTGTACTGTTACATGAAGATTATTGTGTAGCATTCAAACTTCAATCGCATGATTAGGACACAAGAAATAACGAGGAGATTTTAAAATTTCACACAGCTGCCATTTTGTGGTTATGGAAACAATTGAAATAAATTAGATGCCAGTGGATTAACATTCGTATAAGGATTTACTGTACCAAATTTCACTGCACTCGGATGGTTAAATTGCCAGAAACGTCCATGTGAATATTTATACTTCGCGTCGCCGCCATGTTGGATTTGTGATCACCAGGTTATTTTAAGTCCTGTAGGTGAACTTAAATACATAGACCCTATGAACATTAAAAAAATCAGTTTGATTGCTACAATAGATTCGTAGATATTCAGAGTCGTTTAAATATTTCGGATGGTCGCCATGTTGGATTGTTAAATGTATAGGCCATAGAGTCATGTACCGAAGGAAAATTATTGCGTAGGTTCATTATTCAAAATTTCACTTCGATCGCATGATTACGACACAAGAAATAAAAACTTAATTTTAAAATTCGCACAGCCGCCATCTTTAGGTTATGTAAACAATTGAACTAAATTAGATACCAGTGCATTACAATTTGCATAAACATTTCCTGTACCAGATTTCATTGCGTTTGGAACATTAAACCGCGAGAAAGGTCTACTTAAAATGTTCAAATTCGCTTGGCCGCCATGTTCGTTTTGAAGTTAACCGGTTTTTGAAAGTCTTATAACTGAACTTCCAATAGGGCCCTTTATCTCCGTACAAAATTTCAGGGTGATACCGCTAATAGTTTCAGAGATATAGAATGCCGGTGAAATATTTCGCACATCCGCCATCTTGTGGTTATGTAAACAATTGAACGAAGTTAGATGTCGGTGCATTACAATGTGTATAAATATATTCTGTACCAAGTTTTATTGAGTTTGGTCGGTTAAATCGCGAGAAACGTCTATTTAAAAGTCGCAAATTCGCGTGGCCGCCATGTTGGTTTTGTAGTTACCAGTTTTTCAAAAGTCACATAGGTGAACTTCTAGTAGTTCCCTTTATCACCGTAAAACATTCCAGGGTGATATCGGGAATAGTTTCGGAAATATTGAATGCTGGTGAAATAATTCGCACAGCCGCCATGTTGGATTGGTAAGGCGTAAGAAAATTTGAAGGGCACGGTGGGGGTCGTCCGGAATAGTGCTATGATCTTACCGAATTTCATTGAAATCGCTCCAGCCGTTTATAAGTTATTAGGGGGAAACACACACACACACACACCTCTCTCTCTCTCTCTCTCTCACACACACACGCACACGCACACACACACGGACAAAAGGTGATCTCATAAGCCTATTTTTTCAAAATTGAAGATAGGCTTAAAATGAGATGGTGTGTGTCTGTCTGTCTGTGTGTTACTCGATAACGCAAGAACCACTGGTCCGATTTTAATGAAATTTTGCATGGATATAGCTGATTTACCAGGTTTACATATAGGATACTTTTGATTTCGATGGCGACCACTTTAGTGACGTCACTACACCCTTTGATTTCAAAAATGTCATACTTCCGTATCAAATAATAAGAGAACGCGAAGAAATGGCGAACTTTTGAAGGGACACATGATCTTTAAAATTTAATTTCCTTTCCGAAAGGTCCGTATCACTTTTCGTGTAGGCTATCTCCAACGGTTAGCGAGTAAAACCCACATTTGTGACGTCACTACACCCTTAGGTTTCAAAATTTCATATTTCCATTTCAAATAAAAAGAGAACGTTAAGAAATAGCAAACTTTTGATGGCATACACGACATTTAACATTTATTTTTCTATCCGAATGGTCCATATCACTTTTCGTGTATCTCCAACGGTTAGCGAGTAAAACCTAAATTTGTGTAATAAAACACTGTTAACACCGAGCGGTGCAGTATATCTCTCTATATATAAAAATGAAAGATTGTCTATTTTTTTCTGAATTTCAACGGAAATTTGAGTTATTTACGTGTTTTAGACTGTTTTATGATGGATGCGTGCGAAAATATTTTTTTTGTCTGTCTGTTTGTTTGTTTGTTTGTCTGTGGACAACTTTGTTCCCTGATAACTCGAGAACGGCTGGGTGTATCAACGTAAAATTTGGCACAGATATCCATCAGAGGCACGACACTAATCATTGATGTAACTCTTCTCCGCACCTCTCATAAAAGGGGGCCTATTCCCTTAAAATACATGCTGAAATAGGCGTAGAAGGACGAGACAAAGCTCATGTTCAGCTCCTCAATGTGAGAGACAAAACTCGGGGACCCTAACCACATTTTAAGGCCCTAAAACCAACCGTTTTTGAGATATTCCCCGAAAACTAATTTCATTTAATAAACTAATGAACGAATGCAAGCCGGTACCCATGGCAACAGATTCTCAGAGGTCCATCTATTGCTGCAAGACGCAATACAATTCCATTAATTACATTAGCATGAATGTTTGCAAACGGCTAGAAGGCTATCACGGAACCAAATTAAGCTGTAAAATTCATCAATATGTATAATGTGCTTAAGGGTTCAAGGGGTACTCTAGAATTTTTTCACGCGATTTACACCTGCGGGTGTGGTATGGCAGGTCTATTATACTCCTATCCCTATATTATATGATTATTATTAGTATTATATTATGGCGTACAACGATGAGAGAAAGCCCCTCGGTGCCAGAAACAAAACTCAGGGGCCCTAAAGGATCCTCGAAAACAACAATATAAGGCTCTAAATCCAACAGTTTCTGATATATTCCCAGAAAAATAATTTAATTTAATTTAACAAACTAATGAAAGAATGCAAATCTGTAACCATGACAACATTACCTCAAGGGATGGCATCCAACTTTCCATCTATTTCTGTAAGAAGCAATGTCACTCCATTTATTTCATTTCTGTGAAAGTTTGCAAATGGCTATACGGTTATCACGGAACCAACGTAGACTGTACAATTCATCAATGCAATTAAGGGGATCAAGGGGTAACCTAGAATTTTTTCATGCAATTTTCACGTGCGACTTATAGTACAGAAGGACTATTATATCTCCAAACAGAAACATTATTTTCAAATATTCCTGAATTGAAGCAGCATTTTTTGCGGCTTTTAGGAATTTGGGCCATTTGAGGCTAAAGAACCAGAATTTTCATGCACCACAAGCCTTTATAATTTACTAGCAGGTACCCGCGGCTTCGCTCGCGATCAAGACAATGGGGACGATGCATTATTGCTGATAGTTGGTTTATTCTATTAGATGATGATGATAATTGTTGTTTTAAGGGGCCTAACATCGAGGTTATCGGCCCCTGATGAAATGAAAGGTTAATTCTATTACAGCAATCGCGGCTACAGGTGGGTAGATTCAAATTCTGAGAATTCTGATACATACAGTATATAGATATGAGCAGCAAAGTGGGAATTTTATAGAGTTGTGAACACATTTGAAAATTTTAGTTTTGGTTTTGCCATCTTCTGCTGAGACATAACGATTTTGTTGTCCGGATACTCGCCAGCACGCCACATACAGTTGTCCATGGGAAATAATGGTTTTGTCTAAACGTACACCTGGAATGGCAAATCTATCTGAATATGGGGAATTAAAAGTATTTTTCCTTAAGCTATTCTGGGTATAATTTTGCCACACTTATTGATGATTTGAACGTCAACATGTCGCTATTAATAGACCTATAGTAAAATATATCTCACCTTGGTCGCTGATGTACATTATGCAGTCACTTCCAGTGTTACATCCCAGGGATTGAAATTCTCCAACAACCCTTTTGCCTCACATGCCTCTCTAAGTAATTAAAATTCCCGATTGTTGTTGTTTGAGTCTTAAGTTTTTTTGACTGGTTTGATGCAGCCCTCCATGCCTCGCTCTCCTGAGCTAATCGTTTCATCACTACATAGCTACCACACCCTACATCCGAGGCAATCTGTATAACCCTGGTCTACCCCTACAGTTCTTGTCCTTGACCCTCCCATCCATAACTAAGCTTGCTATTCCTGGGTGTCTTAATATGTGTCGTACCAACCTATCTCTTCTCTTCATTAGCAGTCGCCAGAAACATCTCTCCTCTCCCACTCGTCTTAATAGCTCTTCTTTTGATACCCTATCTAACCATCTGATCTTCATCATTCTCCCGTAACACCACATTTCAAACGCTACAATTCTCCTCTTTACTGCAGCACCATTAGTCCAAGTTTCACTTCCTTATAGTGACTCAAAAGCTTTCAAAAATGACATCCTAATACCTAAATGTATATTCGATGTCAAGAGATTCCTTTTTGTGTAGAAATGCTTTCCTTGCCTGAGCCAACCTGCTTTTTATATCCTCTTTGCTTCGTCCATTACTGGTTATTTTGCTTCCTAAGTACCGGTAACAGAAGTCTCCTACTTCCCGTAGCGTTTCACCTGCCAATTTGATGTCCATAGAGGTTTCTGATTTATTTCGGCTGCATTCCAATAATTTTGTTTTAAATTTATTGATTTTCATCATGAATTCATTCGTCAAGACGGAGTCCATACCATTCATAAACTCGTTCAAATCTTCTGGCGTATTGGCCAAGATGACGATGTCATCAGCAAATCTCAGAGATGAAATTATTTCTCCTTGAATCTTCACTCCGACTTTAAATTGTTCTCCAATTTCCTGATTATTGTGTTTTTAGAGATCTTTGAAATGCGTTGCCCTCGCACATGGTGTAGATGCATTGTCAAAGGAAAACATTCCATGTTACGAACATGGGCCGAATAACCTGTACCGAAAGCCTATTCTGGACAGCAGTTCCTTGAACTCAGATTTGCCAACATTTTATTGTATCTTTCCATGTGGTATGTCTCTGTACCTCAACATACAGAAGAGTGCTTTAAAAATAATGTCTTGTGTAAATTTTGGAAAATGTAGTGAGAGTGGTTTTTGCCGGAGTGGATACTCGCTAGTAGAAATTCTTTTCAGTAAAATAGACTGGTTCACAATTTGGTAAGTCCACATTGAGCTTCTGGCGTATTGGCCAAGATGACTATGTCATCAGCAAATCTCAGAGATGAAATTATTTCTCCTTGAATCTTCACTCCGACTTTAAATTGTTCTCCAATTTCCTGATTATTGTGTTTTTAGAGATCTTTGAAATGCGTTGCCCTCGCACATGGTGTAGATGCATTGTCAAAGGAAAACATTCCATGTTACGAACATGGGCCGAATAACCTGTACCGAAAGCCTATTCTGGACAGCAGTTCCTTGAACTCAGATTTGCCAACATTTTATTGTATCTTTCCATGTGGTATGTCTCTGTACCTCAACATACAGAAGAGTCCTTTAAAAATCATGTCTTGTGTAAATTTTGGAAAATGTAGTGAGAGTGGTTTTTGCCGGAGTGGATACTCGCTAGTAGAAATTCTTTTCAGTAAAATAGACTGGTTCACAATTTGGTAAGTGCACATTGAGGTATATGACGGCGGGATGCCTTAAGTGTTAAGGAAACGGCAATAGCCGCCTCAGAGCTTCGTTGCTATTGAAATTATGACCAGACCGATATTTGTACTTAACTATACGGGATTTGTGAGCCCAGTGTTTATGAAATTGAACGTAGCTATATCGCTACCTTTATTTAATAGCCGCTACTGTAGTGTTTAAAAATTAAAGGTGGTATTAGAAGGCGCTTCCCCTAATATTTTTTACCCCTGGCACTACAGCCCATGAAGGGCCTAGGCCTATCATGCGACCGCTTCCCAGCCATTTGGCCTGCAGATATTGTGGTGACGCGTGGTCAGTGCATAGTGTCCTCTCAGCCGTTAATCTTGTTCTTCGTGACCGGCACGCTGCCTCACAGCTACTCAATTGTCCTCACGAATCTGAGTTCAGCCCGTTGCAGCCCTCACGTCAGTGTCTAAAATCTCTGACGGAGCCGGGAATCGAACCCGGGGCCTCCGGACGGGAGGCAGGCGCGCTACACTGTTCTTATTGTGTTTATATATATCTTTAAAACGATAATAAATGAATTGGCATTGAATCCTAGAGGGATATATAGAAAATCGGCCATTTGGCCTGCAGATATTGTGGTGACGCGTGGTCAGTGCATAGTGTCCCCTCTGCCGTTAATCTTGTTCTTCGTGACCGGCGCGCTGCCTCACAGCTACACAGTTGTCCTCACGAATCTGAGTTCAGCCCGTTGCAGCCCTCACGTCAGTGTCTAAAATCTCTGACGGAGCCGGGAATCGAACCCGGGGCCTCCGGACGGGAGGCAGGCGCGCTACACTGTTCTTATTGTGTTTATATATATCTTAAAAAAGATAATAAATGAATTGGTATTGCCTCCTAGAGGGATATATAGAAAATCGGATGTCATACCTTGAGGTAGTGTTGCCATGGAAACGGACTTGCGATTAGTTCATCAATCAGAGCGAAGATAGTTTTCTGCGAATATCTTTGAAACTGTAGGTTTTAGAGCCTTAAAATGTAGTTTTCGGTGTCCCGTAGGGACATACCGAGTATTGTTTCTTGCATCGAGGGGAGTAAAATGAGCTTTGTCCGGTCTTTGTGCGACAACTTCGATATTTGTCCTGGTTGAGTATTTTTGGTGACTTTTCAGTTATGTTGCCCATTCCACGGGAACATTGATTTATTTCCGGACAAAAGGCAGCCTATATGTTATCCCATGGTATAAGCTGTCTCCATTTCAAATTTCATCCAAATCCGTCCAGCCGTTTTAGTGTCAAGAGGTAACAAACTAACACACACACACACACACACACACACACGGACACACAGATTTTCACAATTATAATATATATAGGGATGAAAGGGGTCTTCCTGTGTAAGGGGACCTAACACAACGTAGAGGGTCAGTTTTTATGTGACGTATATTGCGTTTCGTCTACAAGTCTTTCATTTCTATTTCACGCCAGGAAGTACACAGTAGGTAATATAGGCCGAAGCTGGGACAGGGGCTAATGGGCAAGAAAGCCGCCGCGCGCATCCAGCCCTATGTTATTGTTATGGAGGGGTCAGTCATAGCTGGGCCAGGGGCTAATGGGCAATATGGCCGCCACGCCCTGAGACCGTCAATGACGTCACAGGGAAAGGTCGGCTGTGTAGTTGCCAAATGGAATATTTATTATTATTATTATTAGTTAATTATTAATTGATCATGTATAATCAAGACCAGCCTTATATTATCCACCTCTTGGTGTAGTGGCTAGCATTCTTGGCGGTCATTCCTGAGGTTCGAATCCCGGCTCTGCCAAGAAATTTAATTTCTGGTCTCAGGAGTGGAACGGGGTACACTCAGCCTTGTGAGGCAAAACTGATAAGAGCTGGCTTTTGATTCATACCTCAACCATTCTGCCTAACCCAACTTCACCTAACCTCACCTCACCTAACCTAACCTAACCTAATCTAACTTCACCTAACCTAACTTCACCTAACCTAACCTAACCTAACCTAACTTCACCTAACCTAACCTAACCTAACTTCACCTAACCTAACCTAACCTAACTTCAAAGTGAGAGCAAATATGAGAGCAAACGTGAAAGCACACATAATAAACTAAGTTATAACCTCACCTCACCTAACCTAACCTAACCTAACCTAATCTAACTTCACCTAACCTAACTTCACCTAACTTCACCTAACCTAACCTAACCTAACCTAACTTCAAAGTGAGAGCAAATATGAGAGCAAATGTGAAAGCACACATAATAAACTAAGTTATAACCTAACCTAACCTAACTTCACCTAACCTAACCTAACCTAACCTAACTTAACCTAACCTAACCTAACCTAACCTAACCTAACTTAATATTGCGAGCAAAAAAAGTAAGAACAAAAAGTGTAAGAAAAAAAAGTGAGAGCAAATGTGAGAGCACAAATAATAAACTTAGTTATAACCTAACCTAACCTAACCTAACCTAACCCAACCTAACCTAACCCACAGAAACCTCATTTAAAGATTTTATATTTTACATTTTAACATTCTATATTTTAACATTTTAGATTTTGATTTTTTTCATTTTACATTTTTTAGATTTTAGATTTTATATTTTTTTGTATTTTAGATTTTAATTCTTTATAAATTTTACATTTTAAATTTAAGATTTCTTGATTTTAGTTTTACATTTTACATTTTCCGAAAAGAGTAAACTACAAGGTCACATACCAAACCTCACCAAACCTAACTTTACCAAACCTAACTTAAGCTAATCCAAAGGCTAATGCACATACACAAAGTATATAAGGGCACATGCAACTATCCTTATGCTAGTCTTATAGGCTACTGTACAACATGATCACTACCCCTACCGGGGTATTTTTTTTCATTTTGTTGTTTTCTCATTTGTCGATTTTCCAATTTCCCATTTTCAGTTTTTTTTAAATGTCAGTTTTAAGTTTTTCAATTTCATAATATGGAGACATGGATTTTGCATTTTGTTGTTTACACATTTTCCAATTTCGCATTTTCGTTTTTTTAAATGTCAGTTTTAAGTTTTTCAATTTCATAATATGGAAACATGGATTTTGCATTTTGTTGTTTACACATTTATTAATTTCACAATTTCCCATTTACAGTTTTTAAAATGTCAGTTTAAAGTTTTTCAATATCATGATATAGAAACATGGATTTTCCAATTTGTTGTTATACATTTGTATATTTACCAAATTCCCATTTACAGTTTTTAAAATTTCAGTTTAATGTTTTTTCTATTTTGTCAATATGGAAACATGGATTTTCCAATTTGTGTTTTACATGTTCATTTTGCATTAGGAGTGGAGAGAGGTGGGTAGTAATTAAAAATGTACAAGCAGTGTCCATACAATATTTTTTATTTTAAATACATGTACACTATTTACACATAATACATTTTTATATATATTCTTTTTTTGTTATAAATTGTACAGTTGTTTTTATTTTGTTTTCTATTTATATTTATTTTTTGATTATGAATACCATTTTTTATTTTTGTAGTGTTATTGTTTTATTTCCTAAATTGTTTTATGTATTTGCTAGTTGCAGGCAGAAGATTTGGATATTCATAACTTAAATCTTTAAGCATGCTCTGATTGAGTAATGACCATAGGCATGTGTACCTATACCATCAGCATCAATCACTCTTTTACATCACCAGGACACAAAGCAATTTTGTTTGGTCTTATAGATGATATGTCATGTTGTTTAGAAGCGAAAATGTTCATTGGTATTCTTTTTACATTGTTTTTCATGACACAATCCTTATAATCTTGAAAGCTTATACAATTTTTGACAACACCTTTGCTAATACCTTTAATCTTTTTGATTTCTTTACCATTTATGTCTAAAGCGTACATTTTAGCTCTAAGTCCAACAAATGCTTTTATAATTTGTCCACAAGCCTCGTCTTTAAATTTCACCAACGTTTTCTTGTTTGATGTAGAGTAACATACGTGATTAGTAGGATAATCTGATGTGTCCAGGTGTTCTAGGAAATCCGACTTGTCTTGATATACATCTGGGGTGTTAACCAAATAAATGAACGAGTCGGTAACCATATACATGAGTTTAAGATTGTTCATTCCATAATAGGGTAGCAGGACATCATAGTGGTGGGAATACATTAGAGATTTTGAAATATCCAGTATACACATTCCAATAGGCTTATTGAATACAATGTTACGTTTAGCCATGTGGAAAGCAGCTAGTTTAAGACCATAAATTGTTCTGTCGATGAATGTTGGTTTAGCTATTAGCTTTTCTACCTTTTTGCTGTCAGTCACAAGACGTATGTCTATTCTTTTACGGATATTTTCCATTGTTTTCCCAAAAATGGCATTGTTAAATAATTTGTACAGATTTTTCTCAAAATCATTTTTGGCTTGTTTTCGAAGGTTGTTATTAAAATCAACGTATGCCTTTAACCAAGGTCTTTGCTTAAACTTTAACACACGATGAATTTTTATCAATTTTATTCCATGATCTAAAGCTTGTTTTAATGCCATGTAGTGAACAACATATCGCCTTCGATTTCCAAGATGAGGAATTAGTTTTTTCAGAGACGAATCCTTAGGTTGTGTACACTCTGGTAGGAAAGGTAAATCGTTGTGTAGATCATGAAGGTCAGATGGGTAATCAACATCAACGTCTAGAATGTATCCCACAGGATCGTCTTCCTATAGTTTTTCTAGATCAACAGTATCTCGAGAAACCCACTGAAATCCACCATAAGCAAGGGAGTGGCACATAGCCCACCCGTATTGGTTGTTGGCATCATCATAGGTAATAAACTGCGATGGTTTCTCAGAATCATAGGTTTCCATGTATTTATTGTTAGCTTCAGCATACCGATGAGACACCTGGCATGTGCCTCCACGTATTCCAGACTCGATTAGAAGAATCTGATCGTAATCCTGTAGCAATTCCAGTTCAATGCCTGTGTAAATGAGCATTGCCTCGAAACTTAAACCAGGCGAAGTAAAAAAGTGTGCAGCATCCACTCGGTGTGTTTCTAGTGTTTTGTTTCTAAACGTTTCAAAGCTGTCTGCAAGAAGGAGTACATCTGATGTTAGGTAGAGGTCACTATATTCCCCTAGAGTTTTAATGTTGAAATGATTCCAGACATTTTCGGCTGTTCATTGTCTTCTTGACTAACTTCTTCTTGACTTAATTTGTTAAACAATGCCTGTTTTGGAGGTAAACACGTTTCACTTAACTTTTCCCATGAGTCAATGTAGTCATAACAAAATACCCCTTTACGAGTCATGAGCATTGCATTTTCTTTTCCAAAGTACTTGTCTGTTTCAGGGTATGATGTTAAGTTGGAAACTAAGTTTTCCAAACTACTCGGCATTAACCGAAACGTGTCCACAAATCGAAGCTTAACATTTCCTACATATTTGGTAAAGGAAATGTACTTTTCTTTGGAGTTAGCGATAACATCCACTCTCTCAGTAGTACATCCCAATTGCTTTACTATAAAATTTGCGTCGTAGCCACTCATATTATGTAGAAACACAGGAACGGGGTTTCGTGTTTTACACCTCAAATTACAGTTATTTTGAGCACTTCCACGGTACTCCCCTGTAATGTGGCAGTGGTCTCGAACTTTCCAGTCCTCTTTGGTAAATGGTTTTTGACACAAATAACAGGTTTCAGAACATTGGAACTCTGATTCTTGATCCTGAGTTAAGGCCTTTGGAACATTTAAGCTGTAAAGTCGATCAATTGCATTAGCTATTGAGATCAAACAGTCCATAAACTTTTCTGCAGCGTCAGGTCCACGATAAATAACAGATTGGCTTGGAAGGTTTGTCTTTATGTGTTCCACTGCAGGTGAGGGTTTAACGTATATACCAAAGCTCATAGGAACATGACTCTGGTATGGCACTGTATAACTTGCTTCAGGATTGGGTAATCATGTTTGATATGGTAAGAGTATACTTTCAAAATCTGCATAGATAACGTAAGGTATTCTCAGCATTTTTTCAAAATTTAAGAATTTGACAATGGGGTTTTTAATAGGCATTTCATCCCTAGCAATATCATGCTGGACACACAAAGCTCTATGTTCTTTCAATTTTCCCATTCCTTGTTGACCGTATCGATTATCGAAGTGAGTAAAACACCGTTTACACGTATATATCTTATGTCCATGGTGAGTAATCTGATGTCCTACTAGTTTATCAAAATCTTTGATAAAGACGTAGTGGTTCTGGCCGGATGATGAAATTAGCAGAAGGAGGTCACGATGGTCATGCAGCTCTTGATCCACAACCTTTAGAGGAAACAATTTATTGTCTTTTTCCAGTCCAAATACATTTATGGATATGTCATTGGCTTTCTCAAATTTGGGAATGTCAGCTAATAACGTAGGAAACGATATCACTGAAAAATCATACTTGTTTTCCAGGGCCTTGTATTTACTAACGCGTTCAGCTTTCGTTTTAACCAGTTTTGCTAAAATGGCATACATAAAACACTTTTCATCCTTTAAGTTTTGAGGATTAATGCAGGTTTTTCTTGCATTTATAGCTGCTGGTAATGGAATATATGTGCTACCACGCAAAGGATTGTACTTATTTATTTTCAATCGTACTCCTTCCACTGATAACAAAGCCCAATTACTGCCTTTTAGCTCAGATTCCTCCATTTCCGTAGTTAACTTTGTAAATTGTGTTTCCAAGAAACTACTTAAGTCCGTTTCCCAAAATAGGGCCTGATTTCGTTTTTTAAAAGCACGATCTGTAATTTCATTGGTAGATGTATGAATGAATCTACATTCAGCCACAAGATTAACTTTTATCGACTTGTGCATTGCTAGTTCTTTCTGCATAGCTTGTATTATTTGCTGTTTGGACTCTTTAAGGTATGAATTTAAATCCTTATATGTATCACAAAGAATGAAATAGGATTTAAGTCGACCTTAAAAAGATGTCTCATATTCAATAAGTCCATTTTTGTCTGGAACCAATGACAGTAGGTAATGTTTTGTAGGCTCAGATTTTTGTCTTTTAGCTGCTGTCACAACATTACAGCATTCTTCATGACGACGTCCATTGTAAGCATTGTTGAATTTACTGCCACACGTTTTACACTCATGAAATTCCCCACACGAAACTTCATGACGCTTCCTATGATAGTCCCGAAGAAAAGTTTTTCCACACTGTTTACACATATAGCTAGGAATGGGTTCTTCCATCATGTGTGTTGATATCTGCAAACAGCTGTTTACTGCGTATCACAGGGCTAGAGGTTGGTCGGTGAGACGGTCTTTCACGATGTGAACACTGCAAAAGGTAGTAATCAACTGATTGTATTCCTACTAAGAGACCTCTTATATAACCTAATCGAGACCAACAGCTACTTACCACGTAGTACACAGCTAGAGCCTAGTGGGCGAGACGATCTTTCACAATGTGATCACTGTTTAATGTAGTAGTCAACTGAAAATATTCTTACACCCTACTGAAGGTTATCAGGTACTTACTGCATGTCAAAAGGCTGTACACTCATATGTTAGAGACTCTCTCTTGCTAAGGACCCCTATATTCCCTATACAAGGCTATACATGTTAGTTCTAAACACTTAATAGTTATTTGTATATTAAATTTATATACACAGCTTATACGAGCACGTTTTTCACGCAATAAAACTTTGTCAAATAGCCACATGCGACACGCAAAATATGTTTCCGCTATCTAGCGGTGACTATGAGAACTACCTGAACGACTGCATGGTACCTAGCCCTCCATTTCAACACTCTCTCACTGAACGACCAGCATGCTATCTAGCGGTCGATATCAATACTCACTCAACTACCAGCCTGCAATCTATCGGTCAATATAACAACTCACTCAACTACCAGCATGCTACATGGCTATTTTTGTCAGTTTTTTTGTTGGCTTTTGTTTGCTTTTTTGTTGGCTTTTGTATTAGCTCTCTCATATTTGCTCTTGCTTGTTGGGGCTTATTTGGTCTTGGAAAGTATGTCTGTCCTTTTTTATGGCTGCATAATGCTTACAGGCATGTTTGTAAGCAACAATAACAACAACAACAACAACACACAAAATTCCTTAAAAATCCAAAGTACTCTAAGGTTTATCAATGACTCTCAACTCTTACACTTACCTCTATCCCATGCCTAGTCAAAAAAAATGTGTATTTTTCATTTTTTTTCAAAAAATATTTGGAAAGTAGGCTATGTCATTAATCTAAAAATCCTAAAAAGACATATGTTAACTCCATCACCTACCACTATACCACTCTCAGTCCAAAAGTAGTGTATTTTACAAATTTTCCAAAACATATTTCCGAAATGGGTTATATTTGCAAAATTAAAAGTTTACAAAAAGGTTTGTTTGACATAAATGAATGGCCTTTACCCCCTCTAACGCCGTACCAAGTCCCAGGTCTCTAGGACAAAAAATAAAAATTTTCAAAATGGGCTTATATTTCCAAAATTAGGAATTTTACAAAAACGTTTGTATGACGTAAAACAATGGTCTTTACCCCCTCTATCCCCATACCAAGTCTCAGATCCCTAGATCAACAAAAATAAAATTTGAAAATGGGCTATATTTCCAAAATTAAGAATTCTACAAAAAAGTTTGTCTGACGTAAATCGTCTTTACCCCCTCTATTCCCATACCAAGTCTCAGGTCTCCAGGTCAACAAAAATAAAATTTTGAAAAAATGGTCACTATTTTGGAAACTAGGAATTCTACAAAAAAGTTTGTTTAACATAAATGAAAGGTCTCTATCCCCTCCACCTGTAAACCAAGTTCCAGGTCTGTATGACAAAAATGAAAAAGTTCAACTGGGAAAGTAGGCGATTTTTCATAAAACCAAACATTCTGCAAAGTGTTCTAAAAGAATGGCCTCTATGTCCTTTCTTTTTATAATAAACTTTCTTATTTTTTACATTTTTTTGAAAAAAGTTCAATTTTGAAATTTTTATATTTAGGAAACTAGGAAATCTACAAAAAAAAAAAAGGTTTGCCATAAATAAATGGCCTTGACCCCCCTCTACCACCAAAATAAATGTAAAGCCTCTAGGACTAAAACTGCAGTAGTGGAGTAGTGAGAGTTTTAAATAGTGTCATGGCCGCCGCGTGAGTCCACACGGCGGCCATGACACTCGTTAGAATCCCCCCTAATCCACTACTGCAGTTTTAGTCCCAGAGGCTTTAAATTTATTTTGGTGGTAGAGGAGGTCAGGGCCATTTATTTATGTCAAACATTATTTTTGTAGATTTCCTAGTTTCCAAATTATAAAAATGTCAAAATTGCACTTTTTTAAAAAAATGTAAAAAATAAGAAAGTTTATTATAAGAAATAAAGGACATAGAGGCCATTCTTTTAAGCCCATAGAACACTTTGTAGAATGTTTGTTTTTATGAAAAATCGCCTACTTTCCCAGTTGAACTTTTTCATTTTTGTCATACAGACCTGGAACCTGGTTTACAGGTAGAGGGGATAGAGACCTTTCATTTATGTTAAACAAACTTTTTTGTAGAATTCCTAGTTTCCAAAATAGTGACCGTTTTTTCAAAAATTTATTTTTGTTGACCTAGAGACCTGAGACTTGGTATGGGAATAGAGGGGGTAAAGACGATTTACGCCAGATAAATTTTTTGTAGAATTCTTAATTTTGGAAATATAGCCCATTTTCAAATTTTATTTTTGTTGATCTAGGGACCTGAGACTTGGTATGGGGATAGAGGGGGTAAAGATCATTGTTTTACGTCAGACAAACGTTTTTGTAAAATTCCTAATTTTGGAAATATAAGCCCATTTTGAAATTTTTTATTTTTTTGTCCTAGAGACCTGGGACTTGGTACGACGTTATAGGGGGTAAAGGCCATTCATTTATGTCAAACAAACTTTTTTGTAAACTATTTAATTTTGGAAATATAACCCATTTCGGAAATATGTTTTGGAAAATTTGAAAAATACACTACCTTTGGACTGAGAGTGGTATAGTGGTAGGTGATGGAGTTAACATATGTCTTTTTAGGATTTTTAGATTAATGCCATAGCCTACTTTCCAAATATTTTTTGAAAAAATTGAAAAATACACTATTTTTTTGACTAGCCATGGGATAGAGGTAAGTGTAAGAGTTGAGAGTCATTGATAAACCTTAGAGTACTTTGGATTTTTTAGGAATTTTGTGTGTTGTTGGGAGACATACTTTCCAAGACCAAATAAGCCCCAACAAGCAAGAGCAAATATGAGAGAGCTAATACAAAAGCCAACAAAAGCCAACAAAAAAGCCAACAAAAGCCAACAAAAATGACAAAAATAGCCATGTAGCATGCTGGTAGTTGAGTGAGTTGTTATATTGACCGATAGGTAGCAGGCTGGTAATTGAGTGAGTATTGATATCGACCGCTAGATAGCATGCTGGTCGTTCAGTGAGAGAGTGCTGAAATGGAGCGCTAGGTACCATGCTGTCGTTCAGGTAGTTCTCATAGTCACCGCTAGATAGCGGAAACATACTTTGCGTGTCGCATGTGGCTATTTGACAAAGTTTTATTGCGTGAAAAACGTGCTCGAATAAGCTGTGTAGCCTATATAAATTTAATATACAAATAACCATTAAGTGTTTAGAACCAACATGTATAGCCTTGTATAGGGAATATAGGGGTCCTTAGCAAGAGAGAGTGACTAACATATGAGTGTACAGCCTTTTGATATGCAGTAAGTACCTGATAACCTTCAGTAGGCTGTAAGAATATTTTCAGTTGACTACTACATTTAACAGTGATCACATTGTGAAAGATCGTCTCACCCACTAGGCTCAAGCCGTGTACTACGTGGTAAGTAGCTGTTGGTCTTGATTAGGTTATATAAGAGGTCTCTTAGCAGGAATACAATCAGTTGATTACTACCTTTTGCAGTGTTTACATCGTGCAAGACCGCCTCAGCGACCAACCTCTAGCCCTGTGATACGCAGTAAACAGCTGTTTGCAGAAATCAACACTCATGATGGAAGAACCCATTCCTAGCTATATGTGTAAACCGTGTGGAAAAACTTTTCTTCGGGACTATCATAGGAAGCGTCATGAAGTTTCGTGTGGGGAATTTCATGAGTGTAAAACGTGTGGCAGTAAATTCAACAATGCTTACAATGGACGTCGTCATGAAGAATGCTGTAATGTTGTGTCGGCAGCTAAAAGACAAAAATCTGAGCCTACAAAACATTACCTACTGTCATTGGTCCCTGAAAAAAAAAATGGAATTATTGAATATGAGACATCTTTTGAAGGCCGACTTAAATCCTATTTCATTCGTTGTGATACATGTAAGAATTTAAATTCATACCTTAAAGAGTCCAAACAGCAAATAATACAAGCTATGCAGAAAGAACTAGCAATGCACAAGTCGATAAAAGTTAATCTTGTGGCTGAATGTAGATTCATTCATACATCTACCAATGAAATTACAGATCGTGCTTTTAAAACACGAAATTTGGGAAACGGACTTAAGTAGTTTCTTGGAAACACAATTTACAAAGTTAACTACGGAAATGGAGGAATCTGAGCTAAAAGGCAGTAATTGGGCTTTGTTAGCAGTGGAAGGAGTACGATTGAAAATAAATAAGTACAATCCTTTGCGTGGTAGCACATATATTCCATTACCAGCAGCTATAAATGCAAGAAAAGCCTGCATTAATCCTCAAAACTTAAAGGATGAAAAGTGTTTTATGTATGCCATTTTAGCAAAACTGGTTAAAACGAAAGCTGAACGCGTTAGTAAATACAAGGCCCAGGAAAACAAGTATGATTTTTCAGTGATATCGTTTCCTACGTCATTAGCTGACATTCCCAAATTTGAGAAAGCCAACGACATATCCATAAATGTATTTGGACTGGAAAAAGACAATAAATTGTTTCCTCTAAAGTTTGTGGATCAAGAGCTGCAAGACCATCGTGACCTCCTTCTGCTAATTTCATCATCCGGCCAGAACCACTACGTCTTTATCAAAGATTTTGATAAACTAGTAGGACATCAGATTACTCACCATGGACATAAGATATATACGTGTAAACGGTGTTTTACTCACTTCGATAATCGATATGGTCAACAAAGAATGGGAAAATTGAAAGAACATAGTGCTTTATGTGTCCAGCATGATATTGCTAGGGATGAAATGCCTATTAAAAACCCCAATGTCAAATTCTTAAATGTTGAAAAAATGCTGAGAAAACCTTACGTTATCTATGCAGATTTTGAAAGTATACTCTTACCATATCAAACATGTTTACCCAATCCTGAAGCAAGTTATAAAGTGCCATACCAGAGTCATGTTCCTATGAGCTTTGGTATATACGTTAAACCCTCACCTGCTGTGGAACACATAAAGACAAACCTTCCAAGCCAATCTGTTATTTATCGTGGACCTGACGCTGCAGAAAAGTTTATGGACTGTTTGATCTCAATAGCTAATGCAATTGATCGACTTTACAGCTTAAATGTTCCAAAGGCCTTAACTCAGGATCAAGAATCAGAGTTCCAATGTTCTGAAACCTGTTATTTGTGTCAAAAACCATTTACCAAAGAGGACTGGAAAGTTCGAGACCACTGCCACATTACAGGGGAGTACCGTGGAAGTGCTCACAATAACTGTAATTTGAGGTGTAAAACACGTACGGTAACCCCGTTCCTGTGTTTCTACATAATATGAGTGGCTATGACGCAAATCTTATTGTAAAGCAATTGGGATGTACTACTGAGAGAGTGGATGTTATCGCTAACTCCAAAGAAAAGTACATTTCCTTTTCCATATATGTAGGAAATGTAAAGCTTCGATTTGTGGACACGTTTCGGATAATGCCGAGTAGTTTGGAAAACTTAGTTTCCAACTTAACATCATACCCTGAAACAGACAAGTACTTAGGAAAAGAAAATGCAATGCTCATGACTCGTAAAGGGGTATTTTGTTATTACTACATTGACTCATGGGAAAAGTTAAGTGAAACGTATTTACCTCCAAAAGAGGCATTCGTTAACAAATTAAGTCAAGAAGATGTTAGTCAAGAAGACAATGAACATGCCAAAAATGTCTGGAATCAGTTCAACATTAAAACTCTAGGGGAATATAGTGACCTCTACCTAACATCAGATGTACTCCTTCTTGCAGACAGCTTTGAAACGTTTAGAAACAAAACACTAGAAACACACCGAGTGGATGCTGCACACTTTTTTACTTCGCCTTGTTTAAGTTTCGAGGCAATGCTCATTTACACAGGCATTGAACTGGAATTGCTACAGGATTACGATCAGATTCTTCTAATCGATTCTGGAATACGTGTAGGCATATGCCAGATGTATCATCGTATGCTGAAGCTAACAATAAATACATGGAAACCTTGATTCTGAGAAACCATCGCAGTTTGTTACCTATGATGATGCCAACAACCAATACGGGTGGGCTAAGTGCCACTCCCTTCCTTATGGTGGATTTCAGTGGGTTTCTCGAGATACTGTTGATCTAGAAAAACTGTAGGAAGACGATCCTGTGGGATACATTCTAGACGTTGATGTTGATTACCCATCTGACCTTCATGATCTACACAACGATTTACCTTTCCTACCAAAGGGTACACAACCTAAGGATTCGTCTCTGAAAAAACTAATTCCTCATCTTGGAAATCGAAGGCGATATGTTGTTCACTACATGGCATTAAAACAGGCTTTAGGTCGTGGAATAAAATTGATAAAAATTCATCGTGTGTTAAAGTTTAAGCAAAGACCTTGGTTAAAGGCATACGTTGATTTTAATAATAACCTTCGAAAACAAGCCAAAAATGATTTTGAGAAAAATCTGTACAAATTATTCAACAATGCCATTTTTGGGAAAACAATGGAAAATATCCCTAAAGGAATAGACATACGTCTTGTGACTGACAGCAAAAAGGTAGAAAAGCTAATAGCTAAACCAACATTTATCGACAGAACAATTTATGGTCCTAACCTAGCTGCTTTCCACATGGCTAAACGTAACATTGTATTCAATAAGCCTATATATATTGGAATGTGTATACTGGATATTTCAAAAACTCTAATGTATTCCCACCACTATGATGTCCTGCTACCCTATTATGGAATAAACAATCTTAAACTCATGTATATGGATACCGACTCGTTCATTTATTTGGTTAACACCCCAGATGTATATCAAGACAAGTTGGATTTCCTAGAACACCTGGACATATCAGATTATCCTACTAATCACATATGTTACTCTCCATCAAACAAGAAAACGTTGGGGAAATTTAAAGACGAGGCTTGTGGACAAATTATAAAAGCATTTGTTGGACTTAGAGCTAAAATGTACGCTTTAGACATAAATGGTAAAGAAATCAAAAAGATTAAAGGTATTAGCAAAGGTGTTGTCAAAAATTGTATAAGCTTTCAAGATTATAAGGATTGTGTCATGAAAAACAATGTAAAAAGAATACCAATGAACATTTTCGCTTCTAAACAACATGACATATCATCTATAAGACTAAACAAAATTGCTTTGTGTCCTGGTGATGATAAAAGTGTGATTGATGCTGATGGTATAGGTACACATGCCTATGGTCATTACTCAATCATTGAGCATGCTTAAAGATTTAAGTTATGAATATCAAAATCTTCTGCCTGCAACTAGCAAATACATAAAACAATTTAGGAAATAAAACAATAACACTACAAAAATAAAAAAATGGTATTCATAATAAAAAATAAATATAAATAGAAAACAAAATAAAAACAACTGTATAATTTATAACAAAAAAAAAAGAATATATATAAAAAAATGTATTATGTGTAAATAGTGTACATGTATTTAAAATAAAAAAATATTGTATGGACACTGCTTGTACATTTTTAATTACTACCCACCTCTCTCCACTCCTAATGCAAAATTATCTTTAACGTTATGGGTCTACAAAAGATATTTGTTAACATGATGGCTTCACAGAGCGATGAACAGTAGCGGACACCGCGCATCCCGCCGGGCAGCCGCGTAAGGTGTGGTGTGGTGACTCGGCCGCTTGGCTGTCTGCATGAGTCAGACTGCACGTTGCAACTAGTTTGTTTACTGCCCTCTTATCTCTACTACGCTACTTATTGAGTCCATTTCGTCATTAGTGGGCCTTGCCTGTTTAGTGTTCGGTTAACCATGGCATTGTGCGGTTCGTTGCATTTTGTGTTTCGTGACAGTTTTACTTTTTGTACAGAAATACAAGTTGTTGTGTTGTGCCAAGTGCAGTGAAATGCTGATAGTTTTGCTGTTGTTATGTATTGTTGAGCGAGATTAGCAAGATAAAAGGTAACCCTTATAAATAGTAAAAACTTGTTAAATCTGAACTGTTACCCACAAACTTTACAGCTAGGCGCTCTTTATTATCAACAGTTTTCAATAATGACTGATTTTACCAATATATGCGTAATATGTAATGAGGAAGTGAAAGATGCCGGGGTAACAGTCACTAGAGGTATAAACACTTCAATAAAATGTAGTATTGAGAGAAAATACGAAATCCATAGGTTACTTGTTAACGTCGATGTAATAAAAGTACATACTGTATGCAGGCAAAATTATACCAGACCTAGCAATATTAAAGCAGCATTAAAAGCTCAAAATTCGGAATCTTCCACCTCGCAGCGCCTTCTCAGAGAACTAGACACCAAATTTGATTTCAAGCATGACTGTTTGTTATGTGAAAAAAAAAATGCTGTGTTTGACCCAAAACTTCCTTCTCAATACTGAACCAAAATTCATGAGGTTTCAACAATTGAAATAAAGCAAACTCTCCTTAATGCTTGTGATAATAGGAATGATGATTGGGCCTGTAAAGTTAAGTCCAGGCTTTTAGATGTGATTGATTTAGTTGCGGCCGAAGCCCGTTATCATGGGCAATGTTATAAGGACTTTTGTAAACCTAAACCTCATGAACAAAAGGTAGGACGTCCATTATTAGCCGAGTCTGTAGATAAATTTAATTTGCTTACTAATTACCTTGAGAGCGACAATGAGTGCCAGTATTCACTAAAGGAATTAAGAGAGATAGTAGTGGAGTTATGTGGTTCTGATATAGACTATAGTGATTATTATCTCAAGTCAAAACTTGTAGATTTTTTCAAAGATCGGCTAGTTGTACATAATTTATCTGGAAAGAGAAGTATTTTATGTATGTCACATACTAGTCACAAGGTATTAGATTCGTGGTACAAAAACAGAGAAACAACTACTGAAGACGAACGTAAAAGAATTGTTAGAACAGCAGCAGAAATCGTTAGGGAAGATATACAAAAAATGAATTATGACTGTGGAAAATACGCAAGTGAAAAGGAAGTGAGTACTGTATCAAATGATTTGATTCCTGAAACATTGGCACTACAGCGGAAGGATATGGTTACAACACAGGCAAGTTTCAAGTCTATCAAAGTGAGATCTAAAGAAGTTTCAATTAACTCCCAGCAAATATTCAATCGAATTTTATGCATCTGTGACAGCCCCGTTAAGTTGAAATCTTATTTTGAGTTCGAATTAGCATCTCACCCACCGTCACTATTTGACGAGGCATCAATACGTAAAGGTACGAAAGCATCGTTTATGAAATTATTTGAAGATGGAATTGTTGAAGAAAGCTTCAAGGCAAATGAAGATGTTTTTGTGATGGATGGTGGATATTTGTTACATGCTGTGGTTTGGAGAAAAAACAGCACTTTTAAGGAAATAATAGATTCTTATTTAAGCTCTATACTTTGTAAATACGGAAATAAAGTTACAGTGGTATTCGACGGTTATCCCAACTTTCCAACCACAAAACAGCAAGAACAAGAGAGAAGAGCATCAAGGAAATCTTCTCACACAATTTTTTTTTATGAAAATAAAGTTTACACAACACAACAAGCAGACTTTCTAGCAAACCCTCATAACAAAAAGAGGTTGATAGAAGCAATTACAACACGTTGTGTGACTGAGGATATTAAAGTTTTTTCTGCGGAAGGTGACGCTGACACTGTCATTGTCGACCAGGCAATTAAATATGTGCAAACTAATAATACTACAGTTGTTGTCGTGGGAACTGATACAGATCTCTTGGTTTTACTCGTAGCATTAGCTCCCCAGCAAGACGCCAAACTTTTCTTCTTAAAGCCTTCGTCGTCAATGTCCAAACTGTACTCTGTCGATTTTCTTATAAATCAACATGTCAAGCAGCAAACTTGACTGCTTTTTTCTCATTCAATGACTGGTTGTGATACGACGTCTGCTTTCTATGGGCTAGGGAAGTAAAAAGCAGCCGACATGATACGTAAATCAACTGAAGCTAGATCTCAGGCTGAGCTTTTCACAAAACAAGACATTAAAAAAGATATCCTTCTAGAAAGTGGAGAACAGTTTATCCTAAGCATGTACAACTTATCAAAGTTCAAAACCCTCAATGAATCCAGGTACTTTAAGTTCAAGCAATTAACCGCAAAAATGTATCTCAAGTCTAATTTTGATTTAGCAAACCTTCCACCAACTTCAGATGCTGCTCATCAACATATTTTGAGGGTTTACCACCAGATTCAAACTTGGTTAGGTTGTAAAATTCCGGCAGAAGAATGGGGTTGGCAGTATACATCAAATAACAGACTGATACCTAAGCCCGTGACGAATCCTGCTGCTCCAAGTGAACTTCTTCTACTGATAACTTGTAATTGCAAAACATTGTGTGTTACAAACTGTAGTTGTCGTAAAGCTGGGTTCGATTGCACATCTATGTGTGTGAACTGCAGTGGAATGTATTGTAAAAATTCTTCAGACCAAACCGATGAAACATTAGAAAATGACCCTTTATACTAAAAAAAGGAAAAACATAAACGTTGTTTATTATTAGGCCGTGTTAGTTGTTCAGGAATTAATAAGTTATCAAAAATACTATACAATGAAACTTTATTATTTGTCAGCTATAAAAGTGTACTAAGTACAGGATTTTGGTAATGAAAAGTTGAAGTTAAAGTTTTTATATTTCATCATCATAAACTCAATGACTATCCAAGATTAAGGATATGAGTACATACAGCGGTGCCCTTCAGCATCGAGTGACAACGGCGCGGCGCTGCTTCGTCTGGCGCGGCGACGCCGTGGCCATTACTGTTCATAGCTCTCTTTGAAGCCATCATTTGAACGGTAAGCATTATAGTGACCATATTTTTAAAGCTAATTAAATTGTCTATAAGTTTTGTGCAAAACATTTCATTGTATGACGGAAGGATAAAAAGGTACAATAGGTTGAAGTTACTTTTTGTGTTTTGTAGTGGCAGTTTTTTTTGTTGCATATATTGGCGTATTACGGTGAAATTACGCTATCTACCTAAAAAGTTTATGAGACATAATTTGTTTAGAATAATGTTAGGCGTAAGATTATTAAAAATCGCGTTTGTAACTTCATTAGTTCTTTAACTGTAAGCATTAAACCAGAGTACTCATCTTGTAAGGTTGGGGAGGGGGTGGGGGTGGAAGCAAGGGGGGTGGGGGTCGGGACTTTGTGTTTTTTTACTTTATACTTTATATACTAACATCCTGAAAAAATCATCTTTCTTCTAATTAGTTGCGACACTAAACCTTTATTGACTGGGCTAAGTAGCCTATAAAACTAGCTTAAGGATAGTTGCATGTGCCCTTATATACTTTGTGTATGTGCATTAGCCTTTGGATTAGCTTAAGTTAGGTTTGGTAAAGTTAGGTTTGGTGAGGTTAGGTATGTGACCTTGTAGTTTACTCTTTTCGGAAAATGTAAAATGTAAAACTAAAATCAAACAAGTAGTTCCGTGAAGAACTATACAGCCTATTTTCATATATCCTACTTATGTTAATTGCCACTATCAACATACACAATTTCTGTTTGATTGCTCTAATAGATTCGTAGATATTAAGAACCGACTAAATATTTCGGATGGTCGCCATGTTGGATTCTATATATGTAGATCCTAGAGTTATGTACTGTTACATGCAGATTATTGTGAACGAGTAGTATTCAAACTTCAATCGAAAAATTAGGACACAAGAAAAAAACAAGGAGGTTTTAAAATTTTTCACAGCTGCCATCTTGAGGTTATGGAAACAATTGAAATACATTAGATGCCAGTGGATTAACATTCGTATAAGGATTTACTGTACCAAGTTTCACTGCACTCGGATGGTTAAATTGCGAGAAACGTCCATGTGAATATTTATAATTCGCGTCACCGCCATGTTGGATTTGTGATCACCAGGTTATTTAAAGTCCTATAGGTGAACTTAAGTTCATAGCCCCTATGAACATTAAAAAATGCAGTTTGATTGCTAAGATAGATTCGTAGATATTCAGTATCGTCTAAATATTTCGGATGGTCGCCATGTTGGATTGTTAAATGTATGGGCCATAGAGTCATGTACTATTAAAGGAAAATTATTGCGTAGGTTCGTTATTCAAACTTTCACTTCGATCGCATGACTACATCACAAGAAATAAAAACTTAATTTTAAAATTCGCACTGCCGCCATCTTGAGGTTATGTAAACAATTGAACTAAATTAGATACCAGTGGATTACAATGTGTATAAATATTTCCTGTACCAGGTTTCAGTGCGCTTGGAACATTAAATCAGGAAAAAGATCAATTAAAATTTTCAAATTCGCTTGGCCGCCATGTTCGTTTTGTAGTTAACCGGTTTTTGAAAGTCTTATAGATGGACTTCCAGTAGTGCCCTTTATCTCCGTACAAAATTTTAGGGAGATACCGCTAATAGTTTCAGAGATATAGAATGCCGGTGAAATATTTCGCACATCCGCCATCTTGTGATTATGTAAACAATTGAACGAAGTTAGATGTCGGTGCATTACAATGTATATAAACATATACTGTACCAAGTTTCATTGCGTTTGGTTGGTCAAATCACGAGAAACGTCTATTTAAAAGTCGCAAATTCGCTTGGCCTCCATGTTGGTTTTGTAGTTACCAGGCTTTCAAAAGTCACATAAGTGAACTTATAGCAGTTTCCTCTATCACCATAGAAAATGTCAGGGTAATATCGGTAATAGTTTCGGAGATATTGAATGCTGGTGAAATATTTCGCACAGCCGCCATGTTGGATTGGTGAGTCGTAACAAAATTTGAAGGGCACGGTCGAGGTCGCCGGGAATAGTGCTATGAACTTTCCGAGTTTCATTGAAATCGCTCCTGCCATTTAGATTTTATTAGGGGGGGGGGGGACACACACACGAATCACACACACACACACACACACACGGACAAAAGGTGATCTCATAAGCCTATTATTTCAAAATTGAAAATAGGCTAAAAATCTTAAATTTAAAATGTAAAATTTAAAAAGATCTAAAATCTAAAATACAAAAAAATATAAAATATAAAATCTAAAAATGTAAAATGAAAAAACTCAAAATCTAAAATGTTAAAATATAGAATGTTAAAATGTAAAATCTAAAAACTTTAAATGAGGTTTCTGTGGGTTAGGTTAGGTTGGGTTAGGTTAGGTTAGGTTATAACTAAGTTTATTATTTGTGCTCTCACATTTGCTCTTACATTTTTTTCTTACACTTTTTGTTCTTACTTTTTTTTGCTCACAATATTAAGTTAGGTTAGGTTAGGTTAAGTTAGGTTAGGTTAGGTTAGGTGAAGTTAGTTTAGGTTAGGTTATAACTTAATTTATTATGTGTGCTTTCACATTTGCTCTCATATTTGCTCACACTTTGAAGTTAGGTTAGGTTAGGTTAGGTTAGGTTAGGTGAAGTTAGGTTAGGTGAAGTTAGATTAGGTTAGGTTAGGTTAGGTTAGGTGAGGTGAGGTTATAACTTAGTTTATTATGTGTGCTTTCACATTTGCTCTCATATTTGCTCTCACTTTGAAGTTAGGTTAGGTTAGGTTAGGTGAAGTTAGGTTAGGTTAGGCTAGGTGAAGGTAGGTTAGATGAAGTTAGATTAGGTTAGGTTAGGTTAGGTGAGGTGAGGTTAGGTGAAGTTGGGTTAGGCAGAATGGTTGAGGTATGAATCAAAAGCCAGCTCTTATCAGTTTTGCCTCACAAGGCTGGGTGTACCCCGTTCCACTCCTGAGACCAGAAATTAAATTTCTTGGCAGAGCCGGGATTCGAACCTCAGGAATGACCGCCAAGAATGCTAGCCACTACACCAAGAGGTGGAAAATATAAGGCTGGTCTTGATTATACATGATCAATTAATAATTACCTAATAATAATAATAATAATAATAAATATTCCATTTGGCAACTACACAGCCGACCTCTCCCTGTGACGTCATTGACGGTCTCAGGGCGTGGCGGCCATATTGCCCATTAGCCCCTGGCCCAGCTATGACTGACCCCTCCATAACAATAACATAGGGTTGGTTGCGCGCGGCGGCCATCTTGCCCATTAGCCCCTGTCCCAGCTTCGGCCTATATTACCTACTGTACACGTTAGGTGAATTTAGTTTGAGAGCACATTTTAACTAATCTTTTTTTTTTCGACATACGGTTTCATCATATGGATGATTTTGTTTGATACTGTGTGGTAGATATACCCATATTTGGATACCTGGGTGATATGTTGTAGACAATAGAATTGTCTGTCTGTCTTTCTGTGTATCTTTATGTACGCCTATAACTCGTGTTCGATGCTTGGCGCATCGTAAAATTAGGTATGGTAACCATGAGAGTCAATACACCAATCATTTATAACACTCGTCACCGTACTATTCATACAGTAGAAGGGTGGTTATAGGGAAAAACTTCTCAAAATACATGCTAAAATAGGCGAAATATAAAAATTATCCTAGAAGGACGACCAAAGCATATGTTGCGCTTCTCAATGTGAGACACACAATTCGGGAGTCTGTAAAGGGTCTTCGAAAACCACATTTTAAGGCCCTTAAATTAACAGTGTGTGTGATATTCCCAGGAAACTAACTTCGTTCTGATAATCTTATGAAGGAATGACAAACCGCTAACCATTGCAACA
The DNA here is from genome assembly GCA_946902985.2 of Meconema thalassinum. Lineage (NCBI taxonomy): Eukaryota > Metazoa > Arthropoda > Insecta > Orthoptera > Tettigoniidae > Meconema > Meconema thalassinum. The sequence continues at coordinate 297,108,882 of OX336390.1, read as the reverse complement.
GTTGCTCAATTGATAATGTCTGATGTTAACACCGAACACCGTTCGAAGAACTCGTACTTCTGCTAGTAGGATATAACTTAGGCTATGAACCGATGCCACGAGTAACCTTCAATGTTGATTTCACTGAGGTCAGATAGTAAGTGATCTCTTTCTCCTTCCTAGCGTTGTCCCGCTGGTGGAGGGTCCGCTTTTTTGGTCATTGACCTCCATTTTGTCCGGTTTCGTGCGTCAGCTGGATTTAGGCCGGTAATTTTTAAGTCACCATTTATAGTATCTTGCCAACGCTGCTTCAGCCGTCCTCTGGGGCGTAGGCCTTCAACCTCAAAATGAAGGATAGAATTAGTAATAGTATCAGGCGCTGCACGCAGGGCATGGCCATACCATCGGAGCCGTTGCTCTCTCATTTTGTCCACAATTGGGGCGACACCCATTTGCTCCCGAATTGTATCGTTTCTGACATGGTCAATAAGGAAGATGCCCATTGTCCAACGAAGCATTCTCATTTCCATGGCGTGCAGGCGACGTTCTGAAATTTTGTCGGATGGTCGACATTCAACGCCATACAGCGCAACTGGCCGTACTACTGTCCGATATATCATCGATTGGAGACGAAGTGGCATTTTCTTGTCGCAAAGCACACCCGCGACCTCCTTCCACCGCAACCAGGTTGCGTTTACCCTGGCTCTTTCTTCATCATTGATGTTGCCATTACTCTGAAGACGAGATCCAAGGTACCTGAAGCATTCTGTCTTGACTAGATTTTGTCCAGCGACTTGAATGGTACCGTCGCTTGGGTTTAACTCCAGATATTCCGTCTTTTTCACATTCAGACATAGGCCATACTGGGAGAGGTGGTTATTCCAGTCTTCAACTTGAAATTGGAGTTTTTCTCGGGTGTCATCTGCAACCATTATATCATCTGCATACAGAAGGGTCCAAGGAACATTCCGTTGTTGGTCACGAGTGATGGTGTCCATCACAAGAACAAAAAGGGACGGTGATAGTGCTGAGCCTTGGTGGACGCCGATATTTACAGGAAAGTATTCCGAGGTGCCAACAGCACAACGTACTCTACTGCTGGTGTTCGTGTATAACATCTTGACCGTATTTACAAATGACTCTGGCACACCATGGTTGCGGAGCGCATACCAAATCAACTCATGAGGAACGCGATCGAAGGCCTTTTCAAGGTCAAGAAAGGCAATATGCAGAGGCTTTCTTTTCTCAAGGTGCTTCTCCATGAGTAACCGTGCTTCGAAGATGGCGTCAGCGATTCCAACCCCCTTGACAAACCCGCACTGGTTGGAGCTGATTTCGGTGATAGCACGTAGGCGTCGATCAAGAATCCTCTCAAAGATCTTCATTGTATGTAAGAGATGAGTAAAGGAAATTCACTTTTGTGGAATAGACATGCGCATCATCTATAATTGACGATAATTATAGCAGAAAATTAAATACGATAACATTTAACTTATGATTTTGGTTCAATATACCAGTTTTTGTTGAAATCAGAACAACTCATAATGAGTTAAAAATAAAATTTTGCATTGTGGTGGTGATTGTGGTTTTACAAAGGTCATCTGCCCTATTCAAAGTTAGGAAACTGACATGCACTTCATCTGTAATTTATAAAAATGAATCTATATGTTAGCTGTTCATTCGACCCAGTGATGTAGAGGTAACGCGCTTGCCTGTTACCAAGAGATACCAGGTTCGATTCCCGACTCCGCTTGAAATTTGGAATATCAGATAAGGATTGCGATGTGCTGCACTCAGTTTCGTTATGACAATTGAGTCGCTACTTGATGTGAGAAAGAAAAAGATTTCTACAAACCCATGAACTGAGTGCTCAACAAAATGTTCTTCTTGAAGTTTCATTAAAACATATTTCTTACATGGTATTCTCCTTGTAAAATGTATAACTGATGTCCCACTGTAATCTCGTACCCTTTCTTTTATTAGTAAAATGAATAAAACAAGTTAAGTGAGTTGCCTGGTACTAAAAACCACAGGAAACTGCATGCATTCTTCTCTCAACTTATGTGCACTTTTCAAATAAACAATATTATATATACTAAACATTATCAGTTAACAATTCCATCTTGTAACGGTACAATTTTTCAAGCAATTGACTCTGAACAAGATCCATTAATCTACTGCAGACATACTGAAAAAAATCTCACCATTACTGCTGCAAGAACATTAGGCTCATTCTCATAATTAAGCCAAAATTTTAAGCAGCATGTACACATTGTAGCTGCTGCCGCCTCAGTCACATATACATAGGTCGTGATAGGAAAAGAAACAGTAACCGCAGATTATCAGCAAGATAGGCTAATATATCTTGTCAAATAATGATTTCTAGGTGGCAGTCGCCGTACATTTCTCCGGGCCCAATAGCCGGGTTTATTTATTACTTGTTCATTACAGCAAGTTTTGTTGAGATGGCTTCGATAGAACATAATGTGTAAAAGATCAATTCGTACGGCCATAGCTTGATTTTATTTTGAAACTTTTAACTCAATACAGACGGGACCCGACTTGACTCGTGTTTGGCTTGCCGAACGTTCCTGTCTGGACCCGAGTTGACTCATGTTTGGCTTGCCGAACGTTGTTGACGGAACCAGAGTTAACTCGTATTTGGCGTGCCAAACATTGCTGGCGGGACCCGAGCAGACTCGTATTTGGCTCGCCGAACATTGCTGGCAGGACCCGAGTTGACTCGTATTTGGCCTACCAACCGTTGTTGGTGGGACCTGAGTTGACTAATATTGGCTTGCCGAACGTTGCTGGTGGGACCCCAGATGACTGGTGTTTGACTTGCCGACCGTTGCTGGCGGGACATTAGTTGACTCGCATTAGGCTTGCTGAACGTTGCTAACGAGACCCGAGTTCACTCGTGTTTGGCTTGCCGAACGTTGTTGGCAGGACCCGAGTTGACTCGTATTTGGCTTGCCGAACTATGCTGGTGGGACCCCAGTTGACTCGTATTTGGCTGCCGAACTTTGCTGGCGGGACCCGAGTTGAGTCGTGTTTGGCCTGCCGACAATTGCTGGCGGGCCCCGAGTTGACTCGTGTTTGGCTTACCGAGCTAGTGGGATCCGGGATGACACGTATTTGGCTTGCCAAAAGTTCCCGGTGGGACCCGAGTTGACTGGTATTTGGCTTGCTGAACGTTGCTGGCGGGACATGAGTTTCATATTTGGCTTGCCGAACGTTGCTGGCGGAACCCGAGTTGACTCGTATTTGGCTTGCTGTCCATTGCTGGCGGGGTAGACTTGACTCTTGTTTGGTTTTCCGAACGTTGCTGGCGAGACCCGAGTTGACTTGTGTTTGGAAACAATGCTGGCGGTACCCGAGTTTCGTATTTGGCTTGCCGAACGTTGCTGACGGGACTCGAGTTTACTCGTGTTTAGCTTGCCGACCGTTGATGGCGGGATCCGAGTTGACTCGTACTTGGCACACCGACTATTGCTGGCGGGACCCGAGTTGACTTATGGTTGGCTTGCTGAACGTTGCTGGCACCGGGTGAGTTAGCCGTGTTCGTTATGGCATGACTGCTGGCAGTCGCTCACATCCAGGAGGCGAGGAGGTTCGAATCCCCCCGCCGGCAACCTTGAAGATGGTATTTTGTGGTTTCCCATCTTCCTTCCAGGCAAATGCCGGGTTTGGTCCCTAACTATAGGCCACAGCCGCAACCTTCCAACTCCTCGACCTTCCATTCCAACTTTCCTCCCCAACGGTACATGTAGCTCACCCATTGGGTGTCCGTCTCGAAGCAGCTACAAAACTGGCGAGCCGAACGTAGCTGGCGGGACCCGAGTTGACTCGTATTGGCTTGCGGAATGTTGCTGGTGGGGGACCCGAGTTCAGTTCTTGGTTTTACGCCGGGCTATTGAAATCGATGTCGGTTAACGCGGGTTGTACACACATAAACATTTACTTTTACAGTGCTGGCATCATTTGCCTCGCAGCAAGACACGCAACACAGCCCAGGCATCTTAAAATATTTTAAGGAATTTTTAATTAGTGACGAAATTGTTTTTTAACCAGGCATAGGTTATACACACAAATTAACACGGGAAATGCTCATTACTACAACTTCCAGAAGGTCTGATTTACCACGAGGATTTTCACGGGCGTTGAAGGGGTAAATAACAAATGATTTTAAATGCTACCTTATTAAAATGAACTGTTTTATAAATAAAAATTTGCAGCGTGTTTACACACCTTACAGCCTCCCCACAGCGTTGCTAATTCTACCAACAGAACGGGTTGATAAAAATAGACGGCGATGAATTTGCTGATATCTCATACATTTCTACCGTTATCTGTAAGCAAAATGTTCTGTGAACAAAAATAAATACCATAGAGTTTCTTCATTCGTTCTTACTTTTTTTCCACTAGTATTCCTTTCGTGACGCAGAAGTTCCTTCCCAACCTTCAGTAAAAGGCACTTGAAACATACTGTTACATGGTTGTATGATTTTCTATGCCATGATTTTGTATCAAATGATTTAGCCATTTATTTGTTCATATTATTTTCATTGTATGGATGGACAGAAGGTTAAGGGTATGTTTTGAGTAGGCCTATTCGTCTTTCAAAATTCTCTAGTGGGGCATAGGCCTAGTTCTGGTTACTTGTTTGCTTATGCGCTAGGGTTTGCATTATGCAATGGCCGTATTTAGTTAACAGGCCAGAATCGGCAATCTGGCGCCACTGTATCTTTGACTGTGACTGATATCTTAGTTGGCATATTTCAGTTTGATGAATATATTGATTATTGTAAGGGGGTACACCATTTGCTAGTGTAAATTTAATGAAATTCAATGTTTTTAGCCTATTTTCATTTATGAAAAAAAAAAAAAAAAGCTTATGAGACCACCTTTTGTCCGTGTGTCTGTCTGTGTGTGCGTGTGTGATGGTGTGTGTCCCCCCTAATAACCTCTAAACGTCTAGAGCGATTTCAATGAAACTCGGTAAGTTCATAGCACAATTCCGGACGACCCCGACCGTGCCCTTCAAATTTTGTTACGTCTCACCAATCCAACATGGCGGCTGTGCGAAATATTTCACCAGCATTCAATATCTCCGAAACTATTACCGATATCACCCTGGAATATTTTACGGTGATAAAGGAAACTACTAGAAGTTCACCTATGTGACTCTTGAAAACCTGGTAACTACAAAACCAACATGGCGACCAAGCGAATTTGCGACTTTTAAATAGACGTTTATCGCGATTTAACCAACCAAACGCAATGAAACTTGGTACAGTATATGTTTATACACATTGTAATGCACCGACATCTAACTTTGTTCAATTGTTTACATAACCTCAAGATGGCGGCTGTGCGAAATATTTCACCTGCATTCTATATCTCTGAAACTATTAGCGGTATTACCCTGAAATTTTGTACGGAGATAAAGGGCACTACTGAAAGTTCATCTATAAGACTTTCAAAACCCGGTTAACTACAAAATTAATATGGCGGCCAAGCGAATTTGAAAATTTTAAATAGACCTTTCTCGCGATTTAATGATCCAAACGCAATGAAACTTGGTACAGGAAATGTTTATACACATTGTAATGTAGTGGTATCTATTTTAGTTCAATTGTTTACATAACCTCAAGATGGTGGCTGTGCGAATTTTAAAATTCAGTCTTTATTTCTCGTGTCGTAATCATCCGATCGAAGTGAAAGTTTGAATAATGAACCTACGCAATAATGTTCCTTTAATGGTACATGACTCAAAGGCCTATACATATAACAATCCAACATGGCAGCTATCAGAAATATTTAGATGGATCTCAATATCTACGAATCTATTACAGCAATCAAAATGAATGTTTTAATGTTCGTAGGGGCTATGAACATAAGTTCACCTACAGGACTTTCAATAACATGGTGATCACAAATCCAACTTGGTGGCAACGCGAAGAATAAATATTCACATGGTCGTTTCTCGCAATTTAACCATCCGAGTGCAGTGACACTTGGTACAGTAAATCCTTATACAAATGTTAATCGACTGGCATCTAATTTTTTCAATTGTTTCCATAACCACAAGATGTCATCTGTGCGAAATTTTAAAATCTCGTTTTTACTTCTTGTGTCCTAATCATGCGATTGAAGTTTGAATACTACACGTACACAATAATCTTCATGTAACAGTACATAACTCTAAGACCTACATACATAAAAATCCAACATGGCGACCATCCGCAATATTTAGTCGGCTCTCAATATCTACGAATCTATTATAGCACTCAAACTGAAATTTTGTGTGTTGATAGAGGCAATTAACATGAGTAGGCTATATGAAAATAGCCTATATAGTTCTTCACGGAACTACTTGTTTATTTCTGAATTCCTATGATTTAAAAGAATGAAACTTTGCAGGTTTAATGTTTACTACTATTATATTGTTAAGAGATTCTCAAATGTGTTTAAACGTTTTCCATTGGTCATCAGTACACTGTAAAACATTATGGTGTAATTTGTGCAGTCAGGCAGCGTTTACATCATAATTACCCCAATTATTATATTATTTATATTTTTTCTATGTTGTGCTGCTTGTAAGACACATGTCTACAACATATACTAGAATATTGGATATGGCACGTTTTTTTTTGATATTTAAATAAAATGAGTAAAAATTTGAACTTTGTTTGAGAAAGAATATTTTGTAAACAAATAATGGCACATGTTATTTAAAAGATCCTAGTACATGCTGTTCATATGACTAATGTTCACAGTCCTGCAAGATTGTATTGGAGTAGCTCTAAAATTGAGAGCGCTATGATGTAAACGCTGTGTAAAATATGAAACTTGAGAAACTGAGTGTTAAACATATTAAAGGGTTGGATGTACATTAAAACTCCCCTGCTGCATACAAGGGCCCTCATTCTGGTTTATTTTGACCTCCTCTTCCAATATCAGTCTCTTTTTGAATTTCCTCGCTTCTTTTGTAGTCTCCAGAACCCTTTTATTTGCCGAAAGTATGCGTTTCTCATCTTCATCTTAAAGGAACTGGGAGCAATATGTTCCAACCACAAGCCCTAACTTCTGCAACACTTTAATTCTAGCCTTCATTACATCATTAAAAGTCATGGTAGCATCATTAAAACTAATCTGAACAGTTCTTCTTCCAGCAAATATTGTTTTGGGGCATATCTTCCAGATTTTAGAGTTGAATGACTTGTTATTATTTTGTGTGTTACCACCAACACATCTCATCAACAGTTCTAATTTCACATGATTCTTGAAAGCTGGTTTGATTGTCTCCATAATGGCAGGGACAAGATTATTTTTGTGCTTATACTTGTCTGCAATGCCTTGTACCACAGCTTGCAGGTAAAGACACCAACATTCAAGACATTTTGGACAAAAGTAATGCTGTGGCTGATCACCTGAGAAAGTCTTGTGGTATCAAATGGCTCAGATGGATGTTTTCATATTATCTACAGATGAAATATTAGCTCGAATGGCATTCCCATAATAGACAGCATCACATCATCAGTTCTGAGTACAACCACTTGCAAAAGCTGTACCAAAACACTGGCAAAACAATTCTTTTTTCTCACTAGATAACATGTGTTCCGTTATCACGGAAACCAAGCTATATTTGTAAACAAAAGAATCACGTGACTTCCTGTTCCTCAGATACAAAGAGAAATGTAATGCCTGAGATAAATTTAGTAGCGCCAATTTTCAAAAGGAGCGAAATAATTCAAACCGAAGCGGCGCTTGCACGTAAGTATGTAATGTAGTGCTTCGGATCAGCTAACACCTATTTATATTTTTCATTGTATCTCGGAAACGGTTACAGATATATTAACAAGTTGTTCCGTGAAGAACTATACAGCCTATTTTCATATATCCTACTCAAGTTAATTGCATCTATATACATACAAAATTTCAGTTTGAAGGTTGTGATAGATCCGTAGATATTGAGAAACGTCTAAATATTTCAGATGGTCGCCAGGTTCGATTTTGATTTATGTACTATTACATGAAGATTATTGTGTACGTGTGGTATTCAAACCTCAGTCGCATGATTAGAACACAAGAAGTAAAAACGAGATTTTAAAATTTCGCACAACTGCCATCTTGAGGTTATGATAACAATTGAAATAAATTAAATGCCAGTGGATTAAAAATTGTATAAGCATTTAACGTGCAAAGTTTCACACTGCATTCGGATGGTTAAATCGCGAGAAACGTCCATTTAAATATTTATAATTCGCGTCGCCGCCATGTTCGATTTTTGATCACCAGGTTACTGGAAGTCCTATAGGTGAACTTATGTTCATAGCTTCTATGAACATAAAAAAATTCAGTTCTATTGCTGTAAAAGATTCGTAGATATTGAGAACTTTCTAAATATTTCGGGTGCTCACCATTTTGAATTGATATATGTATAGGCCATAGAGTTATGTATCATTAAAGGAAAATTATTGCGTAGCTTCATTATTCAAACTTTCACTTCGATCGCATGATTACGACACAAGAAATAAAAACTTAATTTTAAAATTTCGCACAGCCGCCATCTTGAGGTTATGTAAACAATTGAACTAAATTAGATGCCAGTGCATTACAATATGTATAATCATTTACTGTACCACATTTTACTGCGCTCAGAGAGTTAAATCTCGAGAAAAGTCGATTAAAATGTTTCAACTTCGCTTGGCCGCCATGTTCGTTTTGTACTTTACAGGTTTATGAAAGTTACATATATTAACTTGTACCAGTGCTCTTTATCACCGCACAAAATTTCAGGGTGATATCTGTAAAAGTTTCGAAGATATAGAATGCCAGTGAAATATTTCGCACAGTCGCCATTTTGAGGTTATGTAAACAATTGAACTAACTTAGACGCCAGTGCATTACAATGTGTATAAACATTGGCTATACCAAGTTTCATTACATTTGGATGGTAAATCGCGAGAAAAATCTACTTAAAAGTCTCAAATTCACTTGACCGCCATGTTGGTTTTGTAGTTAACAGGTTTTTGAAAGTCTCATAGGTGAATTTCTAGTAGAGTCCTTTATCACCCTACACAATTTCAGGGTGATATCGGTAATAGTTTCGGAGATACTGAATGCTGGTGAAATACTTTGCACAGCCGCCATGTTGGATTGGTGAGAGACAATACAATTTGAAGGGCACGATCGGGGTCGACCAGAATGGTGCTATGATCTTTCCAATTTTCATTGAAATCGCTCCAGCCGTTTAGAAGTTATTAGGGGGACACACACACGCACACACACACACACACACGGACAAAAAGTGATCTCATAAGCCTATTTTTTCATAAAATGAAAATAGGCTAAAAATTATTTTATCACTGGAAAGAGCAAAGTCCACCATTTTAGGACCTAAAAAATTCAATTTTTTGACCTCCAAAGGTGTACCTTCCCCCTTAAGGGGTGGAATATTGAAGTAATAGCCCATTCTTGTTCAGTTAAAGTACAAATTTAAAAGATTTAACAATATTGAGATTGATTCCTAAATACAGTAGTTAAACAACGTAATATCAATAAATCAAAAAGTAAAATACCATTAATAATTATAAATTGATTGATAACCTTCAGTAAGTCAACACGGTATTATGTCCAATTTTATTGGACGAGAAGTATGATATTCCAACTGAATAAAAGCGGTCACGGAGGGAGTCCGTAATTTTTTGTCGGCTAAGGATAGGTCATGCAAGACACACCCACTCGTACCTGATGAGAAGGGAAAACCCCCTACTTTGTACCCGCAGAGCCTCATTCACCGCGGCCCACAATTTAACCGAGTGTGTGGATTTTGCTGACTTACGAATAACGTTGGTTTGCAGATTACACTCAAACTTATATTGGCTGCTGATCTCGTCATCCTCTTTACAAGTTAGTAAGAGTGGGTTAGGGCCTGGGATCTAAATTTTCAAGTGTACGTTTACTTAAAGACTTTGTTATTTTTTGAATTCTGATTTTTTTTCCCTATTCGGTTGTTCATTAATATGCTTATTAGTTTTATTTCCTTTTTTGTTTTATTAATTTTTGTCATTTTTCATAATTAGGCGTCCACTCTAAATTTTAACTTAATTCTAAATTTGTACACTTTAATCTGTGTTAAGAGGGGCAGGTGACATCGCTGTTCCATCTCTTAAAACTCCAATAACTAACTAAAATCGACCCGTTTAGTTAACGGGGCAAGTATTTCAAGATTTGTAATTCTGAATGTATCACACGGAAAGCTGTTTCTACTTCGCCACGGTTATAGACGCTAACTGCTTCAGGAAACATCATATTCGCACTTAAATAGATTATTGGAGCATTAAACTGACGAAAACTTTAGTCGCCATGTTGGAAATGGTAATGTTGATGCAATACTACCAACTTCACTTCACCATAGTCCCCTGAAGCGCAGTTACGTACTCTCTCTTGAAGCCGCCGACTAGACGAAACCCCTATTGGTCTGCCGAGGTTAGGGTAGGTGGATACTCAAACCATTGGCCTATGAAGGTTCCAAAATGCGGAGCTAGTGGAGAATAAGGGTTAGCCCCGCACAAAGCACTGCGGTTATGCTTCCTATTATCCCCATACTCTTGAAATTCATACCCGAATTACTGTTGTGAAAAAAATATTGATAGTGACATCAGAGACTCCATGTTTCTTTGTGGTTGATGATTGTTTTAGGGGCTTTGTGATATCGTGGTCATGAATCCCCGTGTACTTGGGTGTGTGTAGAATTTGCCCGATAACCTATTTTACTGTTATGCCTGTACTACTATGTGTGTATTTGTATTCGAGGTAGAATTTGGGCAGGATGCGGCCGTGGCCTTAAGTTAGGTACCATCCCCACATTCTCCTGGAGTAGAAGTGGGAAACCACGGAAAACCACTTCTAGGTTGGCTGAGGTAGGAATTGAACTTGCATCTTCTCAGTTTTGCCTCACGAGGCTGAGTGTAGGCCTACCCCACTCCAGCCCTCAGACCAGAATTAAATTCCTTGGCAGAGCCGGGAATCGAAACCGGGCCTCCGTGGTGACAGCCAAGAATGCTAGTCACTTCGCAACGAATGGACTCTTCCACACTTGTGAAACTGCTCTTCACGCGAGCAAATTTCCTGATCGATCCTGTACTAGAGATACGTATGCCATCACCCCATCTCCTTGTCAGTACTTTCAACAGCCGCAAAAGATATGCATTGACTTGTATGCTTTCTTAACTATCTTCCTAGTGTTAGTATCTGTTTTTGTTGCTTATGATTAATTTAAGGGGCAAGAGGCATATTGGAAATCAGCCCCATTTCCCATGAGATGGATTTGTATGGTAAAGCTGGGTTTTCCTCGGCGCGGAAGCGGAGAGCGGAGTCGGCTCTCCTCTGGTCATATGTAATTTTAATGGTACTGTTTTCGTAGAAGCGGAGCGGATCGCCGCTTGACGAGCGGAACTCTCTCCTCCGCGTTCCTCTGCTCCGAGAGCAGTGTGGCTCTAGCCACGAACGAGTGAGGTCACGCATGTCTGGTGCATCTGAGCAGTGAGAGTGCAGCCAACACACAACAGTTAAGTGCGCCGGATAGCTTCGCCTACGCTTAGTACAGGCTCTTTGTCAATTGGATAGAATCCCAGGAAGAAAATGCAAACCATCAGGAAAAATACGTTGAAATGCTCCTTCCAACGGAACACCACGCGTCCGTCGGCAGCGGAAATTCACACCTTTGTGGCGGAGATGCTGAAACTCACGGTCGTCCAATTGGAGACCCTGCAACTTGACGCACCGTCCAACTCTGTATTTATCAAGGTAATCTCTCAATCTATTATGGACAAACTTTTGAGTAAATTTGCGGGAACACACAGGCTTACTTTGTTTAATGGGGAGTCTGTTTCGGTAGAAATTGCCGCTGCCGGCATGGAAGCCACGCGGGTAAGGCTCTTTAATGTTCCGCCTGAATTATCAAATAATACAATACGTACCCATTTCGCAAAATATGGTACCGTCAAATCCATCACAAATGAAAGTTGGTCCCATTATTACAAGTTACCAGTTGCAAATGGTATCCGACAAATACACATTGATTTTCAAAAGCAAATTCCGTCAATTATCATGATTGATGGGCACCGTGGACAGGTTAGCTATGAAGGGCAAGTTAAAACATGTGCCATATGTCAAGCTATGGACCATCTCCGTGTTGACTGTCCGCGCCGATACTCGGCCATGACGCGCCTTGAACGCGACACACGGACAACTAGCCTTGCGGCTATGGTCACCCCTAGTTCCAGCCCCCGCATAGACGACTCCCCGCTTCACAGCCCAGGCGATACTCAAGCACGCTACGATACAGGCTTTCCCCCGCTAGACTGCACGCCTCCAATGGAGACGGAGCCTGTCACCCTGGCTGGCAGCATAGGTGTGCCTGACATGTATCCAGAGTCTGTGGTCTTGCACCAGGAAGAGTCTTCACAGCAACCCTTGGATGCTGACCGGTCACCCCCTCCAGTTGCCAAACCTACCCATAGTTCCCCCCACGGAGAAGGCTCGGCACAGGAAAATTCGGGGATACGCACATCGACCACCTGGTCTGAGGACATTGAGGAAAGCATGCGCGTTAGCCGTGGGCCTACTTCCGATGACTCAGATGCTTCGCTCGCAACCCCAGTCGTGAAAAATCGTAAACCTAAGCGCAAGGTTAACCCTACTTCCGATGAATCCGATGCTTCGCTCGCCACCGAACTTGTTAAAACCCGTAGAGCACAGAACAAGCCTAAGCAGCTGAAGAAAGGTGAAATACGTGTCAGTGAGATAGACCCCCGTTTCCGAGTGCCGGAAACCCCCAGAAGTTGTCCAACAGAGGCCCCACCTGCTGCGAGCCTTACTACCGGCGAAGCCCTTGAGGTTCAGCAAATGATGTCGGACCTGTTTCATATGGCAACCCTTCCTAGCCCCGGACCCATTATTTCACTTCTACGCAAGTGCGTTCAAATGGGTCAGCATGAGGGAGTCCCCGAGTTCGTTAGCAAGATGCGGGCTAAATATAGTGAGGAGTCCCGGGAGGCACTGCAGGATTTGGATCTACAGTTAGCTCCCCTCTTCGCCGATATCAACTATGGACCATAATTCACATTTGAAGACCTATGCCACAGTAAATGTTCCTGGCTTGAGGAATCCGGCCACTCAGGCGCTGTTAAGCCGTTTTCTGCGTGAATATGATGTTGACATTCTTTTTCTGCAAGAAGTCAGCGAATGCAACATTAGCTTCCTGTAAGACCATGACTATATAGTTAACATGGGCACCACTGCTAGGGGTACGGCCAATTTCTACCGTAAAGGCACCCTAGTAACTGATGTGGTGATGGATCCTTCCGGGCGTATAATGTCTGCTACGGTACATGGTGTCAGGATCATAAATGTTTACAGTCCATCTGGCTCCAATTATAAATCTGAGAGAAACGTTTTATTTAGGCAAGACATCTTACCCCACCTTGTAACGAATCTCCCCATTCTATTGATGGGGGATTTCAACTGCACCTTACGCCCCCAGGATCAGACGGGTTCCTTCAATTTCTGTCCTGGGTTACAGGGACTCACCTAGAGCATGCAACTAATAGATATATGGCCACACATACATGGCAACCAGATCCAATATACATTTTGCCGTGGCGCCTCTAAATCCAGGATTGATCGGGCATATATGTCCAGTACGCTCGCCTCACATGTACGCGGTGGTCGGATAATCCCTGTCGCCTTTAGTGACCACAATGGCTTTTTATTTACGGCGCGAAGTGCCGCCCCTGCACACACAATACAAGGGCGAGGCACGTGGTAAGTGAATACCAACTGCTTTGAAAGGGAAGAGGATTCACAGCGTTTTGAGGCTGTGTATCCGCAGTGTCAACGGCTGAAACACCGTTACAACAATGTGGCTGACTGGTGGTTAGAAAAGGTGAAGCCAGCCATTCGGGCAGTCGCCAAAGCCATAACCTTTGAACGTAATCAACGTTTATATCATCGGAAACTGGACTTCTATGACACCGTGTTACAGGACCTCCACCATCGAGAACAACTTGGGGAAAATGTGTCGGTGGCACTACGCACGATTAAGACAACCATCTGCCATGTCCGAGAAAGCAATTTAGCCACCCTGCAGCAGCATGTCAAGAAATATTCCTTGATTGACAGGGAAAAGATGTCTGTTTATCAGCTTGGCCGTCTCCGCCGCTCGCAAGGGCGTCAGTGTATTCGTCAGTGGACGGGACCGGATGGGGGCATATTAACGACCCGTGAGGAACTACTTGCAGAAGGTGAGCGCTATTTTCGGGAGATGCTGGCTGAGGAACCAGTCTCGGAATTGGCAGGTAACCAACTCTTGACGTCTACGGACTGGCACCTGGACAACGACTGCATGCGTCAACTTGGCGCCCCAATCATGAAGGCAGAGATCGACTATGCTCTCCGACACACAGCTAATAACAAGACTCCGGGAATCGATGCTCTGCCGTATGAATGGTACAAACACTTCTGGCACCTCGTTGGGGATGAGGTCACCCAAGTCCTCAACTACCTACGACTTTACGGAAGGCGTTATCCTATTGATTCCCAAGCTTAATGGTGTGCGGGGTATTGCTGACTACAGGCCAATAACTATTCTCAACACGGATTACAAGTTGCTGGCCAAAGTCCTAGCACTTCGGCTAAAAAGTGTGCTGCACAGCTTGATAGGCCCTGGTCAAACCTGCACGATACCCCAGAAGACCATTCTGCATAGCATTCTTGCTATCCGAGATCTCATTCTTTATGCTTCAGGTAATGGAAATCACGCGGCTGCCTTGCTGAATATTGACCTGAACAAAGCCTTTGATAGGGTCGCCCACGCATATCTTTGGCAAACTTTGTGTCACTTTCACATTCCTCTGGGCGTCATACACTGCCTCAAACGACTCTATGCATCCGCTTCATCTAGAGTGTTGATAAATGGATTTTTATCCCGTCCAATTCCCGTCCATAAATCCATCAGGCAGGGCTGCCCATTGTCGATGGTGCTCTTTGTTTTGGCTATTGAACCCCTGATCCGCAGTCTGGACGAGAAACTCCAAGGTATCGATCTGCATGATGCCCATATCACCCTGCGGGCATATGCCGATGACGTGACCGTCTTAATCACTGATGAGTCAGAACTTACGTCTACGAATATCATCATGGACACCTACGCCCTAGCATCAGGTGCACGCATCAATGCTGCGAAGTCATCGCTCATGCCCATCTGCTTGCCGACAAAAATCAGGACTCCGCACGACCTAGCCATTCCCATAGTTGACAGGTGTACAATCTTGGGGATAACTTTCTTCCTCGATTTTGCAGAAACTGTCAGCTACAACTGGAACCGGCGGCTAAATACGCTGAGATTTCAATTAAAGGAAGAACTGACTAGAAGATTGAACCTGATATAGAAAGTGTGGTTTATTAATACCTTTGCCCTGTCCAAAGTATGGTTTCTGGCACAAGCAATCCCAGCTCCGCACGTTCTCTGCCAACGAATGGAAATGGCCATCGGGTATTTCCTCTGGTCTGGATACCGCTATCGGATTCGTCGAGATCAAATGAACCTGACACTTCGAAGAGGTGGACTGCAACTTGTGGCAGTTGAACACAAATGAGCTGCCTTGCTGGCCGCACAGCTTGTTCGATTGCAACACCATATGGGGGACCCCTTTGACACTGTCTGCATCCAGTCACTTGTCCCAGATGCGAATCCCCAGATGCTCATCCCAGACAATGTTTTCAAGAAGGAACTCGCAATTCTTAACCGTCTGAAATCCAGTGTCTCCACACCCTTCACCGCCCTCCCTACCAAGGTGCTTTATAGGTTTCTGCCGAAAGACTCTTCACCCCCTATATACAGATGAAATATCCTACGCGAGCCTGGTCGACTATTTGGGAGAACCTGTGGAATCCCTGGATTCCACTGGAATGGCGATCGACATTGTATGAGTACCTCAATGAAATTGTGCCGACCAGAGAAAAACTGTCTCGGCATGGGCGGAGTGATGTCGACCTGTGTGACGCCTGTGGTCGCACTGACACATTAGACCATCGGGTCACTACGTGTGGGAATGCGACAGTCGTCTGGACTTGGACCCTCCAGGTAGTATCTGGAATCTGCGGACGGCCGCTGGACGTGTCCGATGGCATGAAGGTGCAACGTTTTGCAGTACAACATTCCACTGGGAAAAGCGTAACGCCATCCGCCACAGGTCTCGAGACCACACACTGGTGGGGTTCTTGGACCACCTCCGCAGGGAGAGATGGTAATCCGCCAAACATGCAACACTGACTGCAGCGTTTGGACGGCTGTTAAGTATATTTTGAATTGGACAGCCACGAGTTCTTATCGTCAGCCTGGAGTGTTTAATGCTTATAAGTGCTTTTGACTTTAAAATGGTGCAGTGACGATTAATTTCTGTGTTGACCTTTACAAAGGTGCAGTGGCAATTTGCTTCTGTGTTGCTTTACAAACAATGGTGCAGTGACTTTATTTTTTATTTCCTGTATTAACTATTCACATTGTGCACTGACAATTCCTTTCTGTGTGTGTAAAGTTATTACTATGTAAATAAAACCACTTATCAAAAAAAAAAAAAAAAAAAAAAAAAAAAAAAAAAAAAAAAACAGAGCAGACGAGTCCGCTGTCGGCTGGCGGAGTCGTTGGACGTCTGTACAAGTTGTGTGTAGTTTTATTCAATTGTGTCCCTTGTGTGTTTAGTATAAAGTATTTGCACCATGAGTGTGTGTCGGTTTACTGCTTTCTGTTATAAACCTGTGATTTCAGTTCTTCTACATCTTGTATTTCTTGGTATAGATCATATAACTCGTTTTTGGTCAATCGAAAGTACTGTTTGAATCTAACTTCGTCATCAATTATATGGTTATTTATAAGAATTTTAAACACCCCACATTTTCACGCGTTTTAAATATGTCACTTGCACATTTTCGATCCTTCACTAAATGCAGTAGTAACTCTTCCTCTTCCTCCTCTTCCAAGTGTAATAAAATATAAAGTCTAGATTTCACGTCCTTATCGACCTCACCTTATCACTCCTAGTATACAAATGAACAACCGTTCCGCTCTCCGCCAGAGGACAACTCCGCGTCTAGGAAAACACAATTCAGCTAGCTGATGACTCACGAGCGGAGAGTCGACTCCGCTCTCCGCATTCCGCTCTCCGCTTCCGCACCTAGGAAAACCCAGCTTAACCTGTGTTTCCATGATAGGCCTATCTGCAGCAGAGTGCGAACTGTAACTGCTAGGGGAAGGATTTGGGGGTAGATGCTCCGGGGTGTGAAGTGAGGAACCATCCTGGCATTTGCTTCAAGGGAGTGGGGAAAAACCTGGGGACAAGTGTACTCATAGTGGCCGCTGTCAGCGCCAGAATTCTAACCACCGACCTCCGTACTAGCTGCAAACTCTCCCATCACGGTCGTGAGGCAAGATTTGACGCGCACGGCTACGCCCTGGGGTTGTTCAATATGCAAAGAACATAGAAAACTTACCATCTTCGTCGATTTGGGCTCCAATTTGGCGGTGATAGTGACCACTTAAACGAACTAAAATTTTCTTGAAGCTTGGTCTTTAACGGATAATTTTGGCATGTTTATTTTGTTACATGTTTACCCACAGAATTTAATGACAGTATCCATAGTAACTAATATTCTGTTGGTCGAACTTATTGTTGAGGACGGTTATCCCTCATCACCTTTGCAATTAACTATTGAATTGAATCTTTTAGAGGCTTTGTTGATGTTTTGATGGATGAAACAGTGAGGTCATCTGCCTCCTAGAGGCTTTATAAGTGATGATGAAGTCGTGGACGGTGAAATGCCACTGGTAATTCAAGCCATAGTGGTATGTTAATACACAATGCAATTAACTCAGCCTTAGGGGCAGATGACCTCTTAGTTCCGTCCCTTAAGGCCTATCGTCTATTGGGAGCGGAAAGCTGCGAACTGCGAAGCAACGAATTCGGGCGAACACCGTTTGTACGAAATCGTGCGAATGCCTGTCGTCCATTGTCTCATTATTCGTCCAAATTCATAGACGAGATGGCTCTCCGGAACGGTTTTCCAAATGATTTTGATGAAAGGAATTTTTCGCTTTGGAATTATTATCTTTGATTCGACGTACCACACACAGGCGATATCGACGAAGACGGGAAATGTAGGTGAACGAAATTTACGCATAAAGAAAGAAGTTCGGTGAATTTTCTGATTTTTGGCATGATCTTCAAGCCAAAGACCACCACTTTTCTTATTTTCGCCTCCCGTTAGTCCCTCAGATCATTCCTTTCCTGAACAAGCAAAATTAATGTTTCACAATCCATTTTTCACTGCGGTCTTCGCACTCGTTCGCAACTAAAATCCCAACAGGACGGGATCGGTTCGCACTTCGCAGCTGTACGGACAAAATCTGACGAACGATACGGGCTCTGTGGACGCGGTCCCCCTCCAAGCCACGTCTTTGGATAGTTCGTGCGTTTTCGTGCGACTTCGGACGAATTCGATTTCGCACCTATTCCGAGCTTTCCGCTCCCAATGGACGAGAGGCCTTAACAACAATAACTAACTCAGCCTTGGCCCGGAACAACACAAGATGCGTACGCTGCCCGTGACGGCGTGTCACTAGCGGAGACTGTCGGTCTGTAACTTCCCGTTTGATCTACTGATAGTATGCACGGTGTTCAGTTTCTAAATACTAACCTTGATACAGGCAATTCTGCAAAAGATGTCAATCTACAGTTTCACATTCCTGATCTCTTTTGATGAAATTAGCATTTACGCACAAGAATTCTTCTTTGGAATAATCCTCACACTGCGGAGAAACTGTAGGAGAATATTACAACAGAAAAAAAAATTACGAGCCTTACAGTAGTCGCATATGGTGTGTAACATGTGACATGTTATCCCTTGTTAACAGTGAACTCTGTTGGTCATTGAAATAACTACTTGTAAAACTCCAGTGCCAGTTTTCAGCAAATATGATATAATGAATATTTTCACACCAAAGAACGACAAGTTGAAGATGACTTATTGTAGGAATATCATTAATGGGGCCTCCAAACCTTGAAGTAATTTTGTATGCGATATAGATTTCACATAGCCACATGGCCGACAGTACCTCGAGTGCTTACATTAAATATGAATACAGCAAAATTATGATGATTTAATAAATCATAAGTTTTCAGCAAATATGATATTATGAATATTTTCACACCAAAGAACGACAATTTGAAGATGATTTATTGTAGGAATATCTTTAATGGGGTCTCCAAACCTTGAAGTAAACCGTTTATGATATACATTCCACATAGCCACGTGGCCGACAATACTAATCTCGCCACCGCGCGCGCTTATTGTTTCCGTCCCATCCATTTCCGTTTCATTGTTTCCGTCCCATCCATTTCCGTTTCATTTTTCAAAATCATCCCCACAAAAAATATACAGATACCGAGGAACATAACCAAAGAAGAACTCATGCGAGTGTATGGTAATTTTCTCAAATATGTGAGGACTGCATGACTGCAGATGGACATCACTTTCAGCATCGTCTATAGCAACGTTAATATACAAAAACTGAACACTGAGTATGGTATCAGCAGATCGAGCGGGAGGGTACAGATCGAATGTTTCCGCTTGTGATACGCTGTCACGGGAAACGCATGCATGCGTTGCTTCGGCCCAATATCGAGCTAACCACTCTGCATAATTCGATTTTAAAATACACTGCCTATCCTATGGCAATCGCATAGCAACCACATTTAGTTGCCTTCCCTGACGTTCATAACATGTAGTAAAGATGTTGGCGACCACGGAGCCCGACCTGAGTTTGGCATTGCTTCCACTTATTTACGCCAATCTCCTTTCGTATTTCCTGTTCTCTTGCAAAATCGACGGTATTACGTGTGCAGGCCTACATACGTCTCATTTTTATCACCTTTTACTTTATTTTTCCGACATCAGCCTCAGCATTACTTTTGTCCAAGAGGTCTTGACTCTTGGTGTCTTTACCAGCAGACTGCGGTACAAGGCATTGCATAAAATTAATCTTGCCCCTGCCATTATGGAGACAATCAAACCAGTTTTCAAGAATGTGAAATTAGAATCATCTGAGGAAGTCTTGTGGTATCAAATGGCATCTAGTGTGCGCATAGCAGGGTCACGTCCCCTCCAAAACAAAACTTACTTTAACCAGCTGGCGTTCAGTGAAAGAATTGCACGTTTAACATAAAGGGTTTCAGTGCTATAATTTTTTGATATGTTGGCATTATTTTTCGATGTCCCTGTACTAGCATGATTCATGCATCCACCACCTTGAAACTATTTGGCTGATGAGCTTGTAGTTTGGGAAAAATATGCTTCCCACAAAAAGGAATGCTGTTGGAAAATTTAGTAGAGATCAGATGATTAGTTTGGTCGTAATTTGCTTTAAGCCTTTAACATTTGGGTGGCCACCATTACGTTTCCGTCAAGATGGCGGCGATGTAAAACATGACACTGAAGTGCCCTTTGCTAGTGCTACCTCAGTACCAAATTTGGTTCAATTCGGTTTCACCGTGTTTGAATTGATAGGGGGAATCGATTTACACACATACATGACCACCATCTGCAAACTATTGGGCTGATTACTTGTAGTTTGGTCAAAATATGCTTCCCACATAAAGGTATGTTGTTACAAAATTTGGTATAGATCAGATGATTAGGTTGGTCGTAATTTACTCAATTTTTTAACATTAGGGTGGCCGCCATTACGTTCCCATCAAGATGGCGGCGATATAAAACATGACACTGTGGTGTCCTTTCCAAGTGCTACCTCTGTACCAAATTTCGTTCAATTTGGTTTCACTGTGTTCGAATTGATAGGGGGAACAGATATTCCGACTACACACACAGACACAAAGACACACAGAAACACACACAGAGACAGACACACAACTTTTGGCACTGTGTTGATCTCATAAGTCTACTTTTTTTTTTGCAAAAAATCGAAAGTAGGCTAAAAATATTATAAAGGTTAATATTTGTCTCATAAATGGCCTCATTTTGAATTTTAAGTAAATTAGAAGAACAATTTTATTAATAAAATACATGGAAATATCTAATAACTTGACAAAGACTCTTCTTAATTGCCGAGTGAGTGCAGGAGTTCTGAAAGGATCTGGCTCGTACATAGGCCTTAACAAAACCTTCTAAAACGTACTTTTCCTTCTACTTTTCCCTCGATGTGACTGCAGACTAAGACGAGGGAATATTAATAGCGATCAGTATCGTTTGCAGGATATGCTTGCAGTGCATTAGTACCATACGGGGTGCAAGCAGAGAAATATCGACCTTCCTGAAAACACGCGTTAGTTGGGCTGCATGAAATAATATTATTAGGGGCAGCTGATTCACCTGGTATTATGGTAATTCAAAACTGTCTTATGACAATATTATTTGTCCACTAGAAAGTCAGATATATTAAACGAATTTTCCAAGCAATTCATAAGCTGCTGAGAAAGGGCCAGGGTAGAATTGCTAGAGAGATATTAGTGGGGATAAGGGGATGTGAATTCACTTCACACCCAGCCGGAAACTCAGCGGCTGGATTTCAGTTTATTTCAGAGTTGTTCAGTGAGTGCCTGACGCTCTACTATTCAACCTGTTGTTCAGAAAGGCTGCTTAATTTCCTCCCACCCCGCAAACAAAAAGTGTCCCTCACAATACTTATTCTTGAGTTCGTAAGCATTTTCTCACACATAGTAATGGATTTTATTTAAATTTGCAATATTATGGACGTTCATTGGTTAATTAATTATTGTTCCAGGCTATATTTTGCAAGAAAATAATGAATACAATGAGGAATCTTCAGATTACATCATGTGTAATATATCATTTATATAAAAATTAAATTAAATGAATATGACATATTTTAAATATTTTAAATGTAATATTACATATTTCACCGAATATTACTCTATTACATAAATATGTACATATTTTGTACATTGATAATCCATACAAATCCTAGCCCTAATTATAATACACACACTAATACAGTCGTCACAATTAACACCGGTTATCACACACCCAAGTACACGGGGGTAAATGAGCACGATGTCAAAGCCCATCAAAAGAAACAACAACGGATGTAGCGTTTGTTGGGTTAGTCATTACATATGAATACCCCATGGAAAGAACGGGGTAAGTCCACTTTTTTTGGAAATGAGTTTATGGCACATTCTGGTGGCCAGCTATCGTCACTACAGATCAGTTGAAATTAATTTCAAATAAAGCGGAATGTCACCGAAATTCATAGGTTTTTACTTTTAGTGGAAACGGAAAGAACGTCCCATATCTTCTCACATTTTTCATAATTTAAATTTAGTTTTTATTTGTTAAATCCTTCAGTATTCCTTCCTTCGGAGGGGAAGTAAAGCCGGCGGTCCCATGTCATAGATTTATGGCATGTAAAAGATCCTTCCACAGACTAAACATGTGTGAAGTTAAATTGTTAGGTTAGATTTCGCCGGGACGCTCTATCAAAGTTCCAACGTTCACCACTAGGTTTCATTGATATCTGGTAGCGAAAGTTGGAACTACTTGAAATTTAACGGAACTTGTAGCTCACCCTAAGGATGTCCGCTGGAAGCAGCTACAGACTCAGGCGAGCCGAACACGTCCTCGGATACTCCCTGCACTAAAAGCCATACGATAAATAAATAAATAATAATTTGTTTTACATGCACCTCCTTTATAAGAAATACATTTGGCAAAGAAACTATATTGCTTACCCTCAATTGGGGTGTTTTAAGTATTTATTTTAGTGTTGAAAATTTAAATTCGCTCTCCTGAAAAAGTACCAGAATGTGACTTACCCCGTTTCTCCCGTAGAGTCTTCATATCAAATGTGTAATTTCGGCATGTCCCTGTCATTAGGCAGGTTTGAGTGGCGCCATGCCACTTGACGATGATGTAACAAAGGAAGTGGTGAAAGTAGTTGTGTATTTACATTACCCTGACTCAGTTACGTTACGGTATAGTGAAAGTAAGCCGCTCAGCTGGTCAGTAGGATGGACTCAGCCGAACTGTTACGATCTGCATTGCTTCTTCTCACTGTGCTACTACTGCTGCCGGCGATTGACGCCGATACTACATTTAACGGTAGGTGGCTGTCCAAAACATGATACCGGCACTCGGGTTGTTTCATTCGAGGGGCTTGGAAATCGTGGTCATTTAGCCCCGTGTTCTTGGGTGTATGTGGAATTGTTTTGTTGATAACCTTTGTTATTGTAATGGATGTACTAGTGTGTGTATTAGTGCCGTAATTCAAGTGAGGATTGGAAAGAAGGCGGCCATGGCCTTAAGTTAGGAACCATCCCGGCATTTGCCTGCCGTAGAAGTGGACAAACCAGGGAACGACACTTACAGGATGACTGAGGTGGCAATCGAACCCGCCTCGTCTCAGTTTTGTCTCTCGAGGCTGAGTGCACCCCGTTCCCCTAACACTAGAATTATATTTCTTGGCAGAGCCGTGAATCGAACCTAGACTTCCACACCACGGTGACAGTCAAGAATGCTAGTCACTACGCAACGAGGTGGACGTGGCGGGGTTAGCATTCTTGGCTGTCACCGTGGAGGCCCGGGCTCAATTCCCGGCTCTGCCAAGAAATTTATTTCTGGTCTGAGGGCTGAATCGGGGTACACTTAGGCAAAACTGAGAAGAGGCGGGTTTGAATCCTTCCTCAGCCATCCTAGAAGTGTTTTTCCATGGTTTCCCATTTTTACTCCAGGAAAATGCCAGGATGGTTCCTAACGTAAGGCCACGGCCGCCTCCTTCCCAATCCTAATTTGAATTACAAATACACGCACTAATACAGCCGTCACAATAACACAGGATATCAGACAAATTACACACACACACACAAGTATACGGGGCTATATGACCATGATGTCGCAAGGCTCTTACATCAATCAATATCAACAACTCATTACGCCACAAGGAAGACAGGGTTTTAAGGAATTTTCTATTCAGAGGGGATTTGAACTTTTGTCTCATCTGGATGTTCAGTGCTTCACCGACGGAATTAGAATGTTGTTGCTTCAATTGGGGGATAGTGACATTTATGGTCATCAGTCCCGTGTATATGTATTGTGCCCCGAGACTTCAACTGTGGTACAATCTCGGTACTTCAATGGAGGGAGTGTAAAAAACTCGGCGAAATCTAACTAAGGATGGCTACCGTCTACGTCGGGATTCAAACCTTCTATCTCTCGACTTACTACAAATAACAGTCTTTGAACCTGACTTCGCGCACTCGGCTAACCTGCTGGATATATACAGTACAAGTTAAAACAAGTGACTGGCTAATGAATTTTAGCATGCTAGACTGCTTTCGTCCGAGCCTTTTCAGACGTAAACTACAACTAGACTATAGATTCAAGGAAGAATTGCAGCTGATGTTATTGTAAATATTGTAACGGTATTATTGTTATTATTAACATGGCTATAAGGGGCAGATGACCTCGTGGTTCCGCCCCTTAAAACAACAATAACTAACTAACTAACATGGCTATAGTGCGTAATCGTGTAAAGTTACATGTACAGTTCACTATCCATGTTCATCTAGAACACGTAGACTACGATTTCCAGTGTGGATTTTTCGTTACGGTACTCACACAGGGTGTTGTTTCATTTTCTGTAACAAAGAAAGGCGTAGGTAAAGTATTTCTATTTCTTATCAATTTAACATTATTTGTCAATTAGATTGTTTCTCTCCCAAGTTTATTTACATGCCACGAAATACAACGACGGCTGATGGTAGGGTTCGAATTCCTTTAGCTTCCCAGTTCGAAGCTAGCCTGGTATTGTACCATAACAACTGTAGTTACCCTGGTCAATAATAATCCATACTAATATAATAAAGCTGAAAAGTTTGTGTGTTTAAACGCGCTAATCTCTGGAACTACCAGTCCGATTCGAAAAATTCTTTTTTTATATGATAGCCAGATTCAAGAGGAATAGTTTAGGCTATGTAGTATTAGGCTACACCTCCCATATAACCTAAAATATTGATTTTTGTTCAGTAAGTCGGTAGAACAAGCGCTCCCGAACTGCTCTATCCGCATGCGCTGGCGTTATGGTTAGTGATACGTACACCGTTTCACCGATCTGAACCAAAATTTGAATACTTAGCCTTTGGAACCCTGATGGTAACACAGTCTACGTGAAATTTATGACAGACCAGTCCATTCTCTGCATTTAGGCCCTTTGGCACAAATCTACACATTTTCACCGATCTGAACCAAAATTTGTATACTTACCCTTTGGAACCCTGCGAGTAACACTGTTTACATGAAATTTCAGACAGACCCCTCCATTCCCTGCATTTAGGTCCTTTGGCACAAATCTACAACGTTTCACCGATCTGAACCAAAATTTGTATACATACCCTTTGGAACCCTGCGAGTAACACAGTCTGCATGACATTTCGGACAGACCACTCCATTCCCTTTGGCACAAATCTACACCGTTTCACCGATCTGAACCAAAATTTGTATACTTGCCCTTTGAAACCCTGCGAGGAACACTGCCTACATGAAATTTATGACAGACCAGTCCATTCCCTGCAGTTAGGCCCTTTGTCACAAATCTACACCTCTTCATCAATCTGAACCAACATTTGCATACTTACCCTTTGGAACCCTGAGAGTAACACTGTCTGCTTGAAATTTTGGACAGACCACTCCATTCCCTGCATTTAGGCCCTTTGGCACAAATCTACACCATTTCACCGATCTGAACCAAAATTTGTATACTTACCCTTTGGAACCCTGCGAGTAACACTGTCTGCATGAAATTTTGGACAGACCACTCCATTTCCTGTATTTAGGCCCTTTGGCATAAATATACACCGTTTGGCACAAATATACACCGTTTCACCGATCTGAACCACATTTTGTATGCTTACCCGTTGGAACCCTGCGGGTGACACTGTCCACTTTAAATTTAGGACAGTCCACTCCATTCCCTGCATTTAGGCCCTTTATTACAAATCTACACCGTTGAACCAAATTTTACATACACTTTGAAATCCTGCTGGTAACACTGTCCACTTGATATTTTGGACAACGCTCGCCATTCCCTTCATTTAGAATAACAGACAAAATAAACTTGAAAACCACGTATTAAGGCCCTAAAACCATTCATGTCCGTAGTAGTGTAACTGTAAGAGTATTTTAATAAGTATATTGTTGATGGGCAGTTCAGGCTGCATCACGTCTCCCCTACCAGTATTCTGGTGCAGAATTGCGAAAATAGTTGCATCTTGCGCTGTCTATAAATTGCAGTCACGGGGAGCGATTAGTGCAAAAAGATCCCTTAGGCACCTTAAAACCGTTATCATCATGAAAATATTATGCCTCGGTATAAGTGCAATGGTGTTGGTGCAGTACATTGAGCTTACCAGCTGCAATAAGTGTTGGTGCTTTCAAATTTACCTTCCATTATTCCGAACCTTATCGTTGAGCGCTATGTGACGATAAATGATAATATTGCTACCTCAGTATCTCGGGACAGCCGAAGTTTTCCAAAGTGTTCTGATTATTTTCCTACGGCGCTATGCGATAAAAGACGACACTATTGGTCTCTACATATCTAACAGTCAATGAGATATAGGCCCTAGGCATTGTCTTTTATTTCACTTATTCCTCTTTCTAATCATTTTTTAAAATTTGTTCGTAAATAACATGTGACAGTGCTGTAGTTAGAAAATAGACGTTTCTCTATTCATTATTATCATTACGGGAAAATGACCTGAATGTTACGTCCATTATACTGTACTACTTATCACCCCCAATACAATCACCACCACCACAAAATGTTATATTTTTAAAATATGTTTTTCTGTTAGTTTAAGTATCATGTGCCAGTTCTGTAGTAGTATGCATTATCATCCATAAAACAAATAAATCCACCGGGCGAAGCTGGGCACTACTGCTAGTCTCTCTATATAACAAGTTGTTCCGTGAAGAACTAAATAACCTGTTTTCCTATTTACTACTGGCCTTTTCTCTTAAAATCTCCCCCGGCTATTAAAAGGGTTTTCCATGTGATGTAGAGGAAAGCAATGGCAATCTACCTCACTCCTCATCTTGCCTATACGCCTCAATATAGGTCTGCCTGTGTTTTGTGGGTATCTACCCACATAACGTAAGGGCGGTACTTTTTGAGGATCCAACCAGCCCTCGGGCTGACTACCTAACAGACAGTATACTAAATAGCTTTTGATACATGACCTATGTCTCCATTAACACCATTGCATTGAGAAAGTATGCGCTAGAATATATAACTTTCAGTAAGGGTGAGTAAGATTCCTCCCGCGAGATAGCATCTTTCTGTAACGCGCCACGGGAGTTTAATTCAAGTAAAGCTAAATGCACGGCTTCTGTGATTTACGAAACTCAAGCTACAGAATGTAGTGCCATTAGATTATGAGTATTAAAATAACCTATCATACCACTCTTCTCATCAATCGCTTGAATGGGGTACGTAAAATTAAATTTAAAAAAAGGTTTTAAAATTTTGAACTGATGTCAACTTGAATTTTTGAAAATAATTGATCATGAGATGTCTCTATACTACTGTAAGCTCTGGATTAATATTCGCTGTTGTTAGCATCACTGCTTTTGGGTGATTAGATCGCTATACAAATCGTTTGAAATACCGGCACTTGAAAATCACTTGGCGCCATATTGTATCTGTGTTTCTCAGGATTTGGAAAGTCACATGTACTGTTGACTATATAGTTTAACGTATACATGTATATTCCGATATCACCATAAAAAATTAGTTTGATTTCTTAAATAGTTTCGGAGATATTGTGAACCAGTAAAATGTTTTGTATGGATGCTATGTTGGATTGTTTCATATATAGTCTATATAATTATATGCCAGAATATAAATACTCTAATGATAGTTCATTGTACCAGGCTGCATTTCTATTGCTTGATTAGGACACGAGAAATAAAAACAAGATTTTAAAGAATTTGCACAGAGGCCATTTTTAAATTAAAATTGCAATAAATTAGTCGTCAATATATTGAGGCTTGTATGAAGATATACCGGGCAAAGTTTCTAAGCACTCGGATGAAAAGTCGCGAGAAAAATCCATTTAAATATTTAAAGTTCGCGTCACAGCCACGTTGGATTTGTGCTCACCAGGTTATTCAAATTCCCATAGGTGAACTTTGTTAGCTTATAGCCTTTATCAACATACACAATTTCAATTTGATTGCTGGAATAGATTCGTAGATATTGAGAACCGTCTAAATATTTCGAATGGTTGGATTCTTATATATGTAAGTCATAGAGTTATGTACCATTAGATGAAGATTCTTGTGTAAGTTCATTATTCAAACGTTCAATTCAATACTCTGAGCTCTTCTACCACCCCGGACCCCTGGGCTGTAGCCCCTTTTGCCCTTTCCTCTCATCTGGCCTGATTTAGGGCAAGTAGTAAGTCAAAGATGGTGCGGATACTATAATAGACTAATATTGGTGTGTGTTGCAGTGAGGGAGCTTGTTCAGCGCTGGGCTCCTCTGGTGTGGCTTGCACCAGGCGAGCGGTTCTTCCCCAGTAGTGTGACCGAGTTTCTGAGTCACGTGACGCCGTGGGACAACAGAGGCCAGCTAAAGAAGAGTGTCATGCCGCAAGGGAGCGCCTCGGAGTCCTGGTTCCTCGTCACTAACACCAGCGTCGGTATGGTAGATCGCTCTTATTACAAATTGAAGACATAATGCAATTTAAGACTAGACTTCCAAATCGAAAATAAATTATTATTATGGTTCAAGGAAGAAGGTTCCTTAATATATATATTGGATTTGAAATGTTTAATATTTGACTAGTTTATCACCCTTTGTAATTTTTGCCAAAGTTTCAAAGAATAC
Source organism: Meconema thalassinum (assembly GCA_946902985.2). Lineage (NCBI taxonomy): Eukaryota > Metazoa > Arthropoda > Insecta > Orthoptera > Tettigoniidae > Meconema > Meconema thalassinum. The sequence goes on along the minus strand of OX336390.1, from coordinate 297,079,913 downwards.
CTCCTCCCAATGAAACTGTCATTGGCAACACCGCGGTACCGCTTGATAGCGTTGTTAATGCTTGTTAATTTAGTTTAGGGGCTTGGGATATCTAAGTCATCAGCCCCAAGTACTTGAGTGTTTTTGATGTGTGACATCTTTCCACTCAGAATCTGGATATTTTTGTGGCACTCGGTAGCTGGACATTTTTGTGGGACTGATTTTGGAAAAGAGACGGAAGTGGATGGGACGGAAGTGCATGGGACGGAAACAATGAGCGCGCGCGGTGGCGGAGATAGGTACAACGACGTACTGTAAGCCATGTGACTATGTGGAATGTAAATCGCATACGGTTTACCTCAAGGTTTGGAGGCCCCATTAATCAAATTCCTACAATAAATCATCTTCTAGTTGTCGTTCTTTGGTGTGAAAATATTAATTATATCATATTTGCTGAAAACAATTACGATTTATTAAATCTTCATACTTTTGCTGTATTCTTATTTAATGTAATATCGCATCAACCAACACTCCAAACAACGTAGGAATTCAGTATATTAACATCGACTACTAACAATAATTGAAACATCGTTGGTCTAAACGTATCACTGGGAGAAACGCATTTAATATACCTACTGCACACCTAATTTTTAATCGCGCCTATACTTGGCAGTGCGCTATATCGGCAATAAGAGGCCATTTTCAATAACACCGCTGGCATGGGTTGACCAACTGGCCGTTATAAAGCGCAGCTCGCATCATGTAGGCAGTTGATTGCTCCCACATACAGTTGCAGGTATATGTCACTACTGCAGATGCATTGGAGAATCCTTTCATGTTTGCTGGCACAAGGTAGCACTATGACTTCATTCTTTAAAAAATGCGAGTAAGTAATATGGAATTATTCGAATAACACATGTTACACATCATATGCGACTACTGTAAGGCTCGTAATTTTTTTGAACTTGTTTAATGATCAGTGTTTCTGTGATGGCTGTGTAGCCTACTGTAGTGTGTTAGTTAGTTAGTTAGTTAGTTAGTTATAGTTGTTTTAAGGGGCGGAACAGCAAGGTCATCTGCCCCTTGCTTAGTGTGTCTAGCTGTATTAAGAACAGGAATGGGGTAGGTGCTCTGTGACTTGTAGTACTTAAGTATTATCTTATATATGAAAGTGAAAGTATGTATGTATGTGGGTAGGCCTATGTGTGTTTGTTCTGTATACAAATCTACACCGTTCCACCAATCTCAAGCAAATTTTGTATACACATAGTTCGGGACCCAGAATAAACCGCTGGCTACATGAATTTTCGATAGTCATACTCATTTTTCTGATTTCGGCCTTTTGGCACTCGAGCAACGGCTAATAAAGGCAGAAAATAAACTGATGAAGGAATGACATGGCAACAGTAGCTCAAGACGTGACCACCAAGTTTCCATCTATCTCTGTAAGAGGCCATGCCACTCAATTTTCTCCACGGCAACAGTAGCTCAAGACGTGACCAACGGGTTTCCATCTATCTCTGTAAGAGGCTATGCCACACCATTTTCTCCACGGCAACATTAGTTCAAGATGTGACCACCAGGTTTCCATCTGTCTTTGTAAGAGGCCATGGACTCCATTTTCTATCCAAACCGCGATAAGAACGCTAGGATCTGAACGCCATACAAATCTGAATACATATTTTTAGCCTACTTTCGATTTTTGCAAAAAATGAAAGTAGACTTATGAGATCACTACAGGGCGAAAAAAAGTGTGTCTGTCTGTGTGTGTGTATGTGTGTGAGTCTGTGTGTGTGTGTGTGTGAGTGTGTGTACTCTGAATGTCTGTCCCCCCCTATCAATTCGAACACGGTGAGCGCAAATTGAACGAAATTTGGCACAAAGGTAGCACTAGCAAAGGACACCTCAGTGTCATGTTTTATATCGCCGCCATCTTGACGGAAACGTAATGGCGGCCACACAAATGTTCAAAGCTTAAATCAAATTACGACTAACCTAATCATCCGATTTCTACCAAATTTTGCAACAACATACCTTTATGGGGGCAGCATCCTTTGACCAAACTAATAGGTCATCAGCCTAATAGTTTGCGGATGGCGGCCATCTTTGTGTGAAAATCGATTGCCCCTATTAATTCGAACACGGTGAAACCGAATGGAACGAAATTTGGTACAGAGGTAGTACTAGCAAAGGGCACCCCAGTGTCATGTATTATATCGCCGCCATCTTGACCGAAACGTAATGGTGGCCACACAAATGTTCAAAGCTTAAATCAAATTACGACTAACCTAATCATCCGATCTCTACCAAATTTTGCAACAACATACCTTTATGGAGGGAGCGTCCTTTGACAAATCTAATAGATCATTAGCCTAATAGTTTGAGGATGGCGGCCATCTTTGTGTGAAAATCGATTCCCCCTATTAATTCGAACACGGTGAAACCGAATGGAATGAAATTTGGTACAGAGGTAGCACTAGCAAAGGGCACCCCAGTGTCATGTTTTATATCGCCGCCATCTTGACGGAAACGTAATGGCGGCCACACAAATGTTCAAAAGGAAGGAAGATTGTAGTTTTACGTGACCGTGAATCTTGTGATTATGAGCCACGGGACCTCCTTTTTACGTGGAATCCGAACCACAGGACATGGCATTTCACTTCGAAAATCTCACATGCATTGACCGGGAATCGAACCCGGACCGCCTTGGTGAGAGGCATACAGCTAGACCGCTGAGCCACCACGCCCCCGACAAATGTTCAAAGCTTAAATCAAATTACGACTAACCTAATCATCCGATCTCTACCAAATTTTGCAACAACATACCTTTATAAAGGGAGCATCCTTTGACAAATCTAATAGGTCATTAGCCTAATAGTTTGCGGATGGCGGCCATCTTTGTGTCAAAATCGATTACCCCTATTAATTCGAACACGGTGAAACCGAATGGAATGAAATTTGGTACAGAGGTAGCACTAGCAAAGGGCACCTCAGCGTCATGTTTTATATCACCGCCATCTTGACGGAAACGTAATGGCGGCCACACAAATGTTCAAAGCTTAAATCAAATTACGACTAACCTAATCATCCGATCTCTACCAAATTTTGCAACAACATACCTTTATGGAGGAAGCATCCTTTGACAAATCTAATAGGTCATTAGCCTAAGGGTTTGCGGATGGCGGCCATCTTTGTGTCAAAATCGATTACCCCTATTAATTCGAACACGGTGAAACCGAATGGAATGAAATTTGGTGCAGAGGTAGCACTAGCAAAGGGCTCCTCAGTGTCATGTTTTATATTGCCGCCATCTTGACGGAAACGTAATGGCGGCCACACAAATATTCAAAGCTTAAATCAAATTACGATTAACCTAATCATCCGATCTCTACCAAATTTTGCATCAACATACCATTATGGAGGGAGCATCCTTTGACCAAACTAATAGGTCATTAGCCTAATATTTTGCGGATGGCGGCCATCTTTGTGTGAAAATCGATTCCCCCTATTAATTCGAACACGGTGAAACCGAATGGAACGAAATTTGGTACAGAGGTAGCACTAGAAAAGGCCATCTCAGTGTCATGTTTTATATCACCGCCATCTTGACGGAAACGTAATCGCGGCCACCCAAATGTTAAAGGCTAAAATGTAATTACGACCAACCTAATAATCTAGTCTCTACCAAATTTTGCAACAACAAATCTTTATGTGGGAAGCATATTCTGACCAAACTGCTAGATCTTCAGCCAAATAGTTTGCAGATGGTGGCCATGTATGTGTGCAAATCGATTCCCCCTATCAATTCAAACACGGTGAAACCGAATTGAACGAAATTTGGTACAGAGGTAGCACTGGCAAAGGGCACCTCATATTCATGTTTAATATCCCTATAGCGCGTTGTATTTCAACAAGCTACTACAACCAACATTCAATTATACTCCTTGAAAAGGACAAAGAGTTATAACAATACCCATGCATTTAGGAGAAAGTAGGCTATATGTTCTTTACTGAACATCTTGTTTAAAATGTTATTGGCAGGGGTCGTTGTAGGGAATTGAAATTAAAACGAAATTACATTGACTAACCCTATATGTGGCGTAACGTTTACAACAGCTGGAGATATATAAATTATTCTGTTGTTGATGATTTAGCGGCATTGCGACATCATGGTCATTTAGGCCCATGAACTTGAGTGTGTATGGATGTTTCAGATAACCTGTTGTACTGTGATGGCTGTAGTAGTGTGTGTGGAAAACCACGAAAAACAACTTCAAAGTTTTGCCTCGGGAGGCGCAGTGTACCCCCGTTCCAGCTCTCAAACCAGAGTAGAGGCGGGATTCAAACTCGGACCTCTAAGGCGACAGCCGAGAACGTTTGCTACTAAATCCACAAGGTCTTCTAAATAATTTCACATTGTATGTATAATTTAATTATTCTTTGTTTCTAGGGCACCAAAATATGTCTGACATTTTATGTCTAATTTTATAGCTACTCTTGATGCCACTGCTGTTACGGGGAATTTTGAGTCTCACGCGCAATATATTGTTTATCATTTCGACTAGAATTGAAGTTTTATAATCTCCGATAAAGTGTGTTGACTGATATGTTGACGTATATGTTTTATTAATCATAATGTCTTTATGCTGCATTTTTTATTGTTGACTGTGTTTACCTCTATCGGCTGTCTTTTGTACTATAAATCAGAAATACAGTAACTTTTGCGTGATATTGCTGATTGTTCTATGAATAGTGATTCGGGTTATTTTGTAATTGGTAATTATCCTGCTCTATGACTATGGTAATTAGTAATGGGACCGGATGTTAAATTATGATTGAGTTGATAACATGTTAATAACATAATTAAAGTACGAATAATAATACATTATGCAACGAGCCTGTAATGGCTATAATTAAGACACGAGTATTTTTATAAAACGAGCGTATGCGAGTTTTATAATTTCCATACGAGTGTCTTAATTACCATTATAGGCGAGTTGCATACGACTGTTTATGTTCGACGATAATTATAACTTTATTATATGTTTTAACATAAATATTCATAAATATATGTTCAGTCACTATAATGTTGTGATCGGGTGCTGCGGTGATTAGTATATCTCTGTTTTCCAAGCTCTCTGGACAACCGACGCATGCGCTCTGTGTGCTTCAATTCCATATGTTCAGATTGTGTATTCAGTAAAACTGTCACCGAAGTCGTTTCAGTACAACGCGCTGTGTTGAAATTGGATTTGAGGATATTAAGGTACAGTGCTATTTCTTGTCTCATATTCAGAAGTTTATTTACGCGAACATATGGACGGTGCACTTTCGGTAATTTATATAGACATGTTGGATTTTGAGCACATGCGCGAAGGTATCCTTATCTAATTGGTCACACAAGTGTTTCTTGAGCTCTGATTGGTGGGAGAAACTGTTTCATAATTAACAAGTAGTTCCGTGAAGAACTATGCAGCCTATTTTCATATATCCTGCTAATGTTAATTGCCTCTATCAACATACAAAATTTCAGTTTAATTGCTGTAACCGATTCGTAGATATTGAGAACCGTCTAAATATTTCAGATGGTCGCCAGGTTGGATTTTTATTTTTGTACTATTACATTAAGATTATTGTGTACGTGTGGTATTCAAACTTCAATCGCATGATTAGAACACAAGAAGTAAAAACGAGATTTTAAAATTACGCACAGCAGCCATCTTGTGATTATGCAAACAATTGAAATAAATTAGATGCCAGTGGATCAACATTTGTATAAGCATTTAACGTGCAACGTTTCACGGCACTCGGATAGTTAATTCGCGAGAAACGTCCATTTAAATATTTATACTTCGCGTCGCCGCCATGTTGGATTTGTGCTCACCAGGTTACTGAAAGTCCTTTAGGTGAACATATGTTCATAGTCTCTATGAACATTAAAAAAAAAACAGTTTGGTTGCTGTAAAAGATTCATAGATGTTGAGAACTGTCTAAATATTTCGGAAGCTCGCCATTTAGGATTGTTATATGTATAGGCCATAGAGTTATGTACCATTCAAGGACAATTATTGCCTAGGTTAATTATTCAAACTTTCACCTCGATCGCATGATTACGACACAAGAAATATAAACTTAATTTTAAAATTTCGCACAGCCGCCATCTTGAGGTTTAGTAAACAATTGAATTAAATTAGATGGCAGTGCATTACAATCTGCAAAATCATTTACTGTACCTCATTTCACTACGCTCAGAGAGTTAAATCACGAGAAAAGTCAATTAAAACATTTCAAATTCGCTTGGTCGCCATGTTCGTTTTGTACTTTACAGGTTTATGAAATATACATAGGTAAACTTGTATCAGTACCCTTTATCACCGTACAAAATTGCAGGGTGATATCTGTAATAGTTTCGGAGATATAGAATGTCAGTGAAATATTTCGCACAGCCGCCATTTTGAGGTTATGTAAAAAATTGAACTAAATTAGACTCCATTGCATTACAATGTGTATAAACATTTGCTGTACCAAGTTTCATTACGTTTGGATAGTTAAATCGCGAGAAAAGTCTATTTAAACGTCTCAAATTCGCTTGACCGCCATGTTGGTTTTGTAGTCACCAGGTTTTTGAAAGTCTCATAGGTGGACTTCAAGTAGTGCCCTTTATCACCGTACACAATTTCAGGGCGATATCGGTAATAGCTTAGGAGATATTGAATGCTAGTGAAATATTTCGCACAGCCGCCATGTTGGATTGGTGAGACGTAACAAAATTTGAAGGGCACGGTCGAGGTCGCCGGAAATAGTGCTATGAACTTACCGAGTTTCATTGAAATCGCTCCTGCCGTTTAGATTTTATTAGGACACACACACACACACACACACACACACACACACACACACACACACGCACAAACACACGAGACAAAAGGTGATCTCATAAGCCTATTTTTTCAAAATTGAAAATAGGCTAAAAATAGTGTTATAATGAGCCTCATTATGATACAGTTTTCTGACACATAATAGTTAGGGTCGAACATAATAGTACATTATGCAACGAGCCTATATTGGCTATAATTAAGACACGAGTATGTTTATAAAACGAGCTTTAGCGAGTTTTATAATTTCCATACGAGTGTCTTAATTACCATTATAGGCGAGTTGCATACGACTGTTTATGTTCGACGATAATTGTAATTTTATTACATGTTTTGACATAAATATTCATAAATATCTGTTCAGTAACTAGAATTTTGTGATCGGGTGGTGCACTAGGTAGCATATTTCCGTGTTCCAAGCTCTCTGGCCGACCGTCGCATGCACTCTGTGTGCTTCAATGCCAGATGTGCAGATCGTGAACCAGTATTCAGCAAAACTGTCACCGTAGTCGTTTGAAATCAACGCGCTGAGTAGAAATTGGATTTAGGTATATTAAGGTACAGTGCTATTTCTTGTCTTATATTCACCAGTACGCGAACATATGGACGGTGCACTTTCGGTAATTTATATAGACATGTTGGATTTTGAGAGCATGCGCGAAGGTATCCTTATCTAATTGGTCAAACAACTGTATCTTGAGCTGTGATTGGTGGGAGAAACTGTTTCATAATGAATAATAGTGTTATAATGACCATCATTATGATACAGTTTTCAGACACATAATAGTCAGGGTCGAACATAAATATTATTATGTGATACTTATCGGCTGATAAGGACCAAACAGTAAATAATGATTCATTACCTTAAGAAAAAAAAAAGCTTGTAGTTTAACGTGACCGCTAATCGCGCGATCATAAGCCACGGGACCGCCTTTTTACGTGGAATCCGAACCACAGGACATGGCATTTCACTTCGAAAATCTCACATGCATTGACCGGGAATTGAGCTCGGTCTGCCATGGTGAGAGGCAGACAGCTTGACTGCTGATCCACCACGCTCCCTTTTGACATAAGAAGAGCGGAAATTATATTGTTTCATTCTGATCGTTCACACATTTCTTCCTATGTTTAAGTATTTATATTTGCCATATTAGTGCTTACTGACAAAAGTTATTGAATAATGTTATAATTGTCATGAGTTGTAATCACTCTGCATTCTGCTATAGCATTTTAGAGAATATTAAGGATTGGGTTTAGAGAATTTATTTCTTATCTTACGAATTACTTTAGAGCCTAAGGAAGTCCAATGTGTTCAGAATTTAAGCATCATATTTGACATTATATTGGGATTATACGTTGCTTAATTTACTTTAACTTGATGCGGATGAGATAATATGCGTGTAAATTATTTTACAGCAATACTGTCCCTTAATTTGCTGCTATAGTACACACTGATTTATGTACAGGGATAAGTCATTATTTTCTCATTATTCACGTAATTTGTGCTGGATTAAAAATCATAAGTATATTTTAGTCCACAATGATGACTTTATCTTCCAATCATGGATTAATTTAAATATTATTTCCTATCAAGAAGGTAGTTGCAACATTTCAAAGATATTAGAGATAAGTATGTGAACACTACTTTAAGACGTCTTAATTACCCCATAAAATCAAAAATAAACACTATGAGGAAAGTAATTGTGAGACTGAGTTCTTGAGAAACTGTATAGGCTATGTACATCCATATTTACTATTGTCGCATGCTCTGCTACGTTATTGTACTCCACAGTACTTTTCGACTAGGTTTAGAGTGAGTTTTTATTGCACTTGAGTAACGCCAGAGGACTATGTTCTAAACTTAGGGGAAAATGAATATACTCTGTGAAATATATTGGCATGTATCTTTCTATCTACTATATATTTGTCAAATAACACTCACTCACTCACTCACTCATTAATCACGAAATCTCAGAAACCACCGAACGGATTGGAATGAAATTTGGTGTGCAGCTTCCTCAAGGGCCGTAGGTGCTCGCTAAGAAAGGTTTTCAAAAAATCACTCGGTATCATGGTCAAACCGCGAAAACCACGATTATAGGCTATGAAGCAATGCGGGCTGCAGCACGTCGCCCCTACCAGTCTTCGCAGGCAGTGAGCTTACTGTCATAACGTGCACGTCATTGTTATCTGCGCTACGGCCTTGACCCACTCTCTCTGTTCAAACAGTACTTCTATGTAATTTCTGTTTGTACTTTATACTTTCACCATCACTTTATAATCATCATATAGCATTATATATTAGCCTTTAGTTGAAGTAACTGTCGAGTTCCTTTGTTTGTTGGATTAGGTACGGCGTTTTTCATCATTTCTTGGTAGTACATAGTTAGAGAGCAGAGTACAGGCTGGTTATGTGAAGAACAGCCCAAATTCATACACATAAACGGGAGAACAGCATCAGGCTTAAGGCCTGGACAAAATAACATCCTTAAGAGAAGCTTAGACTGAAAGGATTGGGCTGAGGAAAAGCGGCCTGGTTCTTTCAATACCTTACTGAACATTGAGAGTAAATACAATATTTTTATTTATATGGTGAAACTCGCAAACACATTAATAAATAAGATTTAATTAATAAATTAATTATGTTGGCCCGCCTGGGGCAATTGCAAATGTTCATTAATTTTAATTAGGTTGGCACAGCCATGTGCTATTAGACAAAAGGTCATTCTGCTTGGTGCACACACAAATTTAATATATTCTTGCACTTGCTAGCAAAAACACTTAAACGAAGATTATCAAAACAATAATAAAAGGCACACACTTATCTTTTAGTGGCGATGACTGGAAAGCATACTGATGGAGACTGCCATGGCCAACACTTGATTTTTGGCAGTAAAATTTGAGATGTCCAGCATCAGGAAAATAACCTCGCCAGGCCGATCTTCTTCTTCACCAGCGTTGTACATTGTTTAACATCGTTAGGTTTGATGTTATTTCTTGAATGCCAAATAACATGGCATTTATAACTGCGATTTGGCGCAGCTTCTAGCGGTTTGGAGTAAAGTGTAGAATGCACTTTCTCAGTGCAGAAGTTCTCTGCTGTTGCGGTGCATGGTAGTTTCAACCATGAAATGTAGCTTAGGCCTGAAGTTTAGAATGCCCCGGAGAAGGGCGGAAGGCACAAATGCCTATCGCAGGTTGAAGAAGGCCGAAGAAAGTTGAAGAAGGAATGCGGGTGGGGAGCAAAACGCTGCCACTTAAATAATAGCATCATAGAAGCGTCTGGAAGCCTACAGGCTGGCGGGCGATGATTGGCCAGGGTAAGCTGTGACGTCCGTCAGGCAGGAAGGCAGCAAGCAAGGTGACACCCCTTTCAGTATGCGAGCGTATGCTGGAGGCGCATGACCTTAAACATGCTGAGGTAAGAGTCTTAGATGTATATAGAGAGTGAACACTAATAATAGACAATATAATATTGACAGAAATGAATAAATACATATTGCTCGTTCGGTGGTCTCTAAAGCATTTGACCGACAAATGCAGCACGAAAGAAAAACACACTATAAACATCACGAAAGTGATCACAGGCAGCTGAGATGAGATTCCTGAGAAGTATGGTCCAGAAAACGAGGAGTGACAGAGTGAGAAATGAAGATATACGGAAAGAACTGGGAGTACAGAAACTAAATGACAAACTGGAGCAAAACAGATTGAGATGGTTTGGACATGTCAAACGGATGAATGAAGTAAGGCTACCAAGATGAACACTGGAACGACGGATGACAGGGAAGAGAGGACGAGGGAGACCAAGAATGCGTTGGATGGACTCGGTGGAGAATAGCATTAGAAAACGGAACCTGGATTGGAACACCGTGTCGGAAGAGGAATGGTGGAACGACAGAACAATGGGTAGAGGAATCATATTTGCCCTCACCCAGTGTCAGCTGGAAAGGGGGAAATGAAGAAGAAGAAGAAGACATAGTTATAATGAAAAGTAGACTTTGATAAAAGAAAATTACCTCTACCAACGTTCATTTTGTTACGTTAAGCTAGGTCTATTCCATTTATCAGTTTTTTTGTAGAGATTTGTTTTATTACGTTAGGAGAATATCCCTGAACGTCACAACAGCACTCAAGCACCTTTGAAGAAGACCGTGTCACCGCTAACTTTCACAGCTTCAGAATATTTGAGCTTGAGGGTGATAATTCTTATCTTTAGTTATTTCGCAATCTTCTCAATCAGTTTCAGGTTGATATGTATGCAAATATTGATATTGATAGAGACTACTTTGGATTCGCATCAATCAGAAAAAGTTGAGAAGAGAGGAATATGTGCACCTGAAGGACGCAATGAGTAAAGCTGTCAGCCGTTATTCAGATATTGGTAAAATGGTCGTCTTGCCGTCGACTTTCACTGGAGGCCCAAGCTATATGCATGAACGCATGCGCCATTTTGGACGTCCTGATTTTTTTTTATAACATTCACCTGCAATCCAAAATGATCCGAAGTAGTCGAGCACCTAAAACAAGGTCAACTACCTCAAGATAGGCATAATTTGGTAGCGCGGGTAGTCCATTTGAAAGTCAAGCACATGATAAGACTTCTTAATAAGGGTTGTATCTTTGGTCCTTCAAGGTGTCACATGTATTCCATTGAATGGCAAAAGAGAGGATTACCTCACGTTCAAATACTTCTGTGGCTGGAAGAAAAGCTAAGGCCTGAAGACATCGACAAGGTGATCAGTGCTGAGATTCCTGACCCAAATCTTGATCCTGCTCTCCATGAGATTGTCAAGGCAACCATGATCCACGGTCCATGTGGAGTTCTCAACAGGAGTTCGTCTTGTATGGTGGAAGGAGTATGCAACAAGAAGTACCCCAGACCACTCATCAAGGAAACCCAAACCGGGGAAGATGGGTATCCCAAATATCGCAGGTTGCCCACTTCGGAGGGTGGGGTTTCTATTATTAAAAAGGGAGTGAAATTTGACAATAGCTGGGTGGTACCCTATAACCCCGTTCTATCTCGCACCTTTTCAGCTCATATCAATGTTGAGTACTGCAACTCTGTAAAGTCAATAAAATACATTTGCAAGTATGTTAACAAAGGTTCCGACCAAGCTACTTTTAGCATCGGAGAGTTTGACCAAGTTGCGAGATATGAATCAGGACGTTACATCAGCAGCTCAGAGGCGGATTGGCGCATATTTTGCTTCCTCATACATGAACGATATCCTTCGGTCATGCAACTTGCCGTCCACCTCGAGAACGGCCAGCGGGTTTACTTTAATGAAGACGACGTTCATGACCAGTTTAACAGCCCTCCAAACACAACTCTTCTTGCTTTCTTCGAACTATGCCGATCCGATAAATTTGCTTCAACACTTTTATATTGTGAAGTTCCATCCTATTTCCTTTGGAAAGTTAAGAAGTTCTGTAAAAGAAAACAAGGAAAGCCAGTCACAGGCCATCCTGGTGTGAAAAAAGATCAGACCCTTGGCAGAGTTTACACCGTTCACCCTGGTAATGCCGAGTGCTACTACCTCCACCTCCTATATAAATAATCCCTGGCCCTCAGTCATTTACTGACCTCAAAACCGTGGCAGGGGTGGTTCAAATAACATTTCAAGTGGCAGGTAAAGCACTTGGCTTGCTAGAGGATGATGCGTACTGGGACCGCACACTAGAGGAAGCGTCCTCCACCGACTCTCCCCATAAGATACGCGAGCTGTTTGCCATCTTACTGGTGTTTTGACAAGTGAGTGATCCTATCGTGCTCTGGAAAAAACACAAAGACAGCCTCGCGGAAGATGTGGTGGGAGGGGTTCAGAGGCAGTGTGCTGATGCCAACCTGGTCATGGGTGTTATCTACAACAGGTGTCTGGTGCTTCTTGAGGATTTAGTACTAAAAATGTCTGATCAACAACTGGAACGCTTTGGATTTCCGTCGCCTTCTCGAGAACAAGACTCCGTCGTTGTTCACCGAAAATATGTCAGTGAACTATCTTACGACACAATGAAGTTGTCCAAAGTGGTTGCTGATAATGTTACAATATTGAACAATGAGCAGAGATTGGCCTATGACGAAATAGTTCGAAGTGTTGTTTCAGAATGTGGTCAGATCTTTTTTCTGGATGCACCAGGCGGAACTGGCAAAACCTTCCTGATTAATCTCCTGCTCAGTACATTTAGAAGTCGACAGAACATAGCCACCGCAGTCGCCTCCTCGGGTATTGCTGCAACCCTACTGGATGGTGGAAGAAAAGCGCATTCTGCCTTCTAGCTCCCTATTTACCTCAGTCATGCTGCATCTGCCCTTTGTAACATCTCTGCAGTTTCCTTTGAAAGTCTGCTACGCCACGACAATTATCAAGGCTCAGGGGCAGAGTTTAAAAGTAGCTGGCGTGGATCTGAGAAGTGACTGTTTCGCACATGGTCAACTGTAAGTGGCATGCTCCAGAGTCAGTTCTTCTGGTGGCTTAGTCATTCTGCAGCCTGAGAGAAAGACCAGAAATGTACTTTACCGAGAAGTGCTTAGGTGTTAAAAACACTCTCGATAGACATGGCAGTAGGCTAAAGCTCCCCGTCGTATATTGCACCCGATTTCCAATTTCAACGCTCAATGTTGCCATCATTATCTTCCACTACAAGAAAAATGTATATAACTAATGTTATAACGGAATTTCAAATGTTATTGCGGGCGAAGCCGCGGGTAACAGCTAGTAAGATATTAAGACACCTCCCGGGCAACGCCGCGTACAATAGCTAGTTATATACGTATGAATTTCAGCCAATGGCTATAGCAGGGTATTTTAATTCAACGCCCGTACACTCCCACCAAGTTTAATTTCAAGTAGTTCCAACTTTGGCTACCAGATGCCACTGTCCTTGACACCTAACGGCGAACGTTGGAACTTGATACAGCGTTTCTAACCAAATGTAACCTACAAATACTTAGGTATTATCCTGGGTTTTGCCTGGAGGGAGTTTGGGAAAACACGGGGAAATACACATTCTGAATAGCCGCAGTCAGCAGCGGGATTTGCTGCAGTTCCTAATCGCAGTCTTGGTGCGTGATTTAACGCGCATGGCTACGTCGTGGTTTTTATTAATAAAGCGCAATAAGACAAGTACTCTCAGTATTGCATACATCACATTCGCACAGGTAATCAGACAGATTTTACACAATCTCGTTCACGGGGCTGATTAACACTATGTCTTAAACCTAAAAAATGAAACAACAATAAACACTTTTCTTCTTCTTCGCCTTCTTTGCCGTCTTTCGGGGTCGAATCAACATTCTAAATCTTGAGGGGCCATTTACTCCTTTAGAGTGTCTTTTCTTCGGCGAGACCTTGAGTCCTCATGGGCAAGTTGTGACAGGTCTGCCAGGTTCATTCTTTCTTTTAGATAGATTTCATTAGAAAGCTACGTATTGAAATGGGTAGTGTACCATGTTGCGTTTTCCTGAAAATTTCTTTTATAAAAGTGAATTATCCCTATGACTTTCCTAGTATGTGAAAAATCGAATCCAGTCAAAGTTCATAAAATTCTTCGGATAAGGGCCAAAAATATATATTTGTAAAGTTTTCTGCTAGCACCAACCATTGACCAAAGGGGTGAAAAAATGGAGTATTTAGCGAAAACAAAATATACCACCCTTAATAGGCACAGAATCAAAACCATTTAAAATGGTCAATAGTCACCTAAAAATTACCTAAAACTTTTGTCTCAAATAAATTTCGATACGACTCACCTTTACGCCAAGGGATGAACAAAATATTTTTCGGAATTATAAGATCACCAGTTTCAACCAAGCAAGCAAGGTGAATAGACGTGCAGTGAAGTGTAAGGAAGAATGGGAATCGCTATTCAGCAGTACCGGGTGGTCATCGGCCACTGGCAGGCTAGAGTGAAGTGCGATTTCGGTGTCGGGAAGGTGATAGCGGGCAACGTCACTGAAGAGATGGGGGTTTTGGCGATGGGGATGGTAGCGCTGGTTGTGGCGACGCTACTATTAATTAGAGGAGTGGAGTCAAACCCAGGGCCTGGTCAGCTGGGATGGCAAGAAATGGAAAAAATAAGGGAAATTGTAAAGGAAGTGTCACAAAATGAACAGATCCGGGACATTCTTCGCGAGCAATGTAAGGAATTCAAGGAGATGAAGACAAGTATAAGAGAAGAGATGGGAATAGTGACAGAAAGGCTGACCGAGAATAGTAGAGAGATAAAAGAGCTAAGAGAAAAGGTGAAGATATTAGAGGTGGAGGTAAATGAATTAAGGAAGACCAAGCTGGACGAGAGAAAGAAAAACGTCTTCATTTACGGTATAAAGGAAGATGCCAAGGAAAGCACCGAGGATCTAACATCCAAGGTGCTCCGAGTGATTAGTGAAGGCATGCGGATAAACATTGGAGTCTCAGAGATTGACAATGTGACCAGGATAGGGCGGGGAAGGGGCACGAGGCCCGTGAAAGTGTCATTAGTTTCTTCGCTGATGGCTCACAGAATTCTGGCGAACACAAAGAACCTGAAAGGGGTGATGATATGGGTAAGGAGAGAAATGAGTATAGAAGAGGCAAGCGAGCAACGGACCTTGCAGTTTCATTTAAGGAAGGCAAGGAGCTCTGGTCTCAAGGCTTATGTATAAGGCAATAGACTGGTGGTTAGCGGCAACAACTGGGATCGGATTTGGACAGTGGCACAACTCCAGGATATGGAGAAGCAACAACAGCAGGAGACAGTTAGACCTAGCAACCAGGTGGAAGCAGCTGTCGGTTCAGAGGGAAGTGCGGTGATGATTCAACAGAGAGCATCGACCTCCAAGTCCAACACGGAAGTGGCGCAAGCAGGAACGACTAACGTCAGCGCCAGAAACACCGGACAAGTGCGTGGTTTGCAGAAAGGTGAGACTGGCAAACAACGAGTTACTAGTCTAAAAGAACTATAGGGCAAGAAAACCTTGACAGAGCAGTTTAATGTGGAGAAGGAGGTAATTTCTTATCCAGATGGCAGTATACTAGAGCTAGAGAAAGCTAGAGTTACTAGAAGTAAAGCTACCGCCAGCGAAGAGGGTAGGGGTAAAAAATAACTAAACTGGAATATTGCTAGCGTAAATATAGAGGGTTTTTTAAATAAGAGAGGGAACGATGTAGTTTTGACCCTAATAGAAGATATGCAGATTGTAGGATTTGTTGAGAGTTGGCTCCCTGTAGGTTGCGAGGTTAAAATAGATGGCTTCAATATATATACAAAACCTAAGATTAGGAAAGCTCGTACCGGTAGGTTCCCGGGGGGAATTGTTGTTTTAATTAAAGAAGAGGTGAGGGAATTATCAGAATGTATTAGTACAGAACTGGAAGAAGTAGTGTGGGTAAAATCAGATATTAGGGGAAGGGGGAAAGGAATGGTATGATTCGGCTTTGTCTACAACCCTCCGGAGAATTCCCCGTATGCAAGAGAAAGCTTTTTCGATGAGTTACCTATTGAAATAAACAGAATTCAAAATATATATGAAGGGGCAGAGATTGTGCATTTAGGGGACTTCAATGCGAGGGTTGCAGACAGAAAGCCCCTTTACAGCAAGGGGGTTGCCGAGGCCGTATGTGGGGATAGGCACAGCAAAGACAAGGAATGTAACAAGAACGGAGAAAAGATTTTGGAACTATGTGGTGCAGAAGAGCTATATATATTAAATGGTGTCTGTGTGGGGGATGAAGAAGGTAACCTGACGAATATAACAGAGATTGGAGCAAGTGTAATAGATTTAGCAATATGTTCCAGAGGAGCACTAGCCCTAATTAAGAGGTTCACTGTTGAAGAATGGGGGGAATCACACCACTTACCAATTGTCGTCAACATGCAGGGAGCGGTGACAAAATCAAAATCAAAAGGGAACCCACAAGTTAAAGCTATAGAGAGAAAAGTAAATAGACTCAGATGGAGGGAGGAAAACTGCAGAGAGTTCCAGAACTACTTCCAGGGAGAAAATTTTGAGCTGATAAAGGTAGGGATAAGTTTAATGATCAGTAATGATGAAATTGAAGGGGTAATACGTATGATTGAGAATGCAATTATGATGGCCGGGCGGAAAATGCGCGTGAAGGCTAGGGGAAAATTAGGGAGAATTAAAGGATGGTACGATGAATCTTGTAGAAGGAAGAAAACCGAAGTTATTGGGGCACTGAAGTTATACAAGAGAGGAGGGGATTATACGATGAGAGTAGAATTTTGTCGTCTAAGGAAAGAATATAGGGAACTGCTCAGCAAAATGAAAGATGAATGGCAGGGTAAGGAAGCAACAGCACTAAATAAGGATTCTAAAGCTAATGACTGTATCAAAGTGTGGAGCAGGATAAATTCTTACTGTAGGGGGAGCAGAAGTGGTGGGGGGAGCTCTATTAGTGATGAAGTATGGATTGCATATTATGAGAATCTGTTAAATGCTGAAGATAATTGGAGGAAGAGGGATGAGTTTGGTGTCCCGAGGGGGCTGGAGGCCGCTCTGCCTATGCTGGACCAAGTCATATCGATAGAGGAAATTAAGGAAGTAATAGCAAAAAGTAAAGGAGGGAAGTCAGGTGCTATTTCGGGGATAAAAAATGAATTTTGGCAAGAGTTGAGTTACAATAGGTTCATGATGGACAGCTTGGTAAAAATCTTTAACAAAATCTTTGAAGGAGGTAGAGTTCCGAGGGCGTGGCAAGAGGGAATAATTGGTCCAATATATAAGAAGCGTGGGGACAAACTAGACCCAGGCAACTATAGAGGCATAACTTTGCTTGATAATTTGAGCAAAATGTACACCGGGGTCTTATCCAAGCGTTTAATAGCATGGGCAGAGGGCTGTTCGGTGTTCTCGAGACTCCAGACAGGATTCAGAAAAGGGATGAGGACCAGTGACAATATAATGGTGGTTAAAACGGTGATGGACAAGTACATAAGAAGGAAAAGAGGTAAGCTGTATATCACAGCTATTGATTTGGAGAAGGCGTTTGAATCAGTAAGCAGGGGAGCTGTCATGGCTAAACTGGGAAAAATCGGGGTGTCACATAAAATGATACGAGCAATTGAGAATGTGTATTCCGAAGTGAAATGTGCAATTAAAACTAAAGATGATGTAATTGTAGGAGAGATAACGTCTAATATAGGATTAAAACAGGGATGCAAATTATCCCCGGTGCTTTTTTTTTGTGCTATTTATCAACGATATTTTCGATTCAAAGGGCTTTGAGCAACGGTCCAACCCTTGCTTGGACAATTATGATATCCCGGGCCTAGCTTTTGCTGATGACATCCTTCTGCTTGCTCTAACACCATATAATATGCAATATAGTATTGACGAGATTGTGAGATACTGTGAGGACTGGAACTTAAAAATTAACCCGAGTAAAACCAAAGTTATGGTCTGCAAAAAGGGAGTTAAAGTGGCTAAGAATGAAAAGTGGGTCATGTATGGGTCGCAGTTAGAGACGGTGAAAAAACTTGAGTATCTAGGGACGATAATGGCGAGTAATGGAAAATGGACCGAACAGACTAAAAGGGCAAAATCGAAAGGGCTAGCGGCATTGGCGAATGTTAAAGTGTTAGAGCGTAGGTTACCGAATCTTGACTACAAAGTGTATAAGAATGTGTTCAACGCACTCATCGTTTCAAGAGCACTCTATGGAGTGGAAGTATGGGGTTTAGAGGAAGGTGATGATAATGATGATAATTGTTGTTTTAAGGGGCCTAACATCTAGGTTATCGGCCTTTAGAGGAAGGAACGAAAACCCTGGACAGTATTGTAAGTAGGTTTGCCAAGATAATTTTGGGGCTACCTAGTTGCCCGGCGAATTGTGGAGCGAGAATGTTGTGTGAGGATGTAAGCATTAGACAACATATCATAAAAAAGGTCATAAAGTCTTGGATTCGTTTAAAAGCAGGTGGAGGGGGGGAAATGCTTAAGGTAGCCTACCTGCACCAAATGAAGCATCAGCAAGAGGTCTACTGGGTGGACGGGGTAAGAAGTGTACTGGAAAGAATAGGAATGGGTTATCTATGGGATAGGAACTTACAAAGAGAGGAAGGTAGGGTGTGTAAGAAAGTGTGTAGAAGGGTTAATGACGTAGAGTTGCAGGTGCTAAGAGAAGAGTGCACCAGTAGGAGAACCTTAACGGAGTTCTGCGAAATGAGGAACTTTATGAGCATAAAGCCTCAATGCCTAATGAAAAGAGAAATGAGAGGGATAATTTGGTGGTTAATGGGGGTGTATAAGAACAAAGCGTTGAGAGAAGTAGGAAAAGAGGACATTTGCCTGTTTTGTGGGAAGGTTATGGGTGCAGCGCACCTGATCAGGGAATGCAAGGAAATTAAAATGATAAGAGCAAAGTTTGTAGACAAAGCAGATCTAAACAGAATAGAAAATGAAAATGAGTATCACACTTTAATTAAATTACTAAAAAGGGAATGGGGGAAAGCAGGTCAATTAGCAAAATATTTTAATACCATCAGGGCAATGTGGAATAAGAAAGCGTCGGATGAGATTCAGAACAAAGATGCATGTAAATTAAGCATTCAAGTACAGGAGATGGCTTCCTAATCTATAAATCTTGTTAAAGCCTAGGAGAGCCTATCTGTATTAACTAGGTAGCCTATACGATTACTACAGTACAGCCACATATTGCTGTCTGTAGATTTTTCCTGTGAGTTTGATATTTTTTTTTTCTTACTACAAAACTTACCAGACTCTTACAGTCAGTAAGGCTCGATAGGGAAATAAAAGTAATTCTTTCTGTGATGTGTCTCCCATGGAGAACTGTCAAAAAATTAAGAACACTGTGTCCACATTTATGATTAAGAAAGAACTTTGTGCAGTCTCCATCAGAAAAGTTGCCCAGTGATATTGTGAATGAAGATAACTACTGCAAAGCATTATTAAGTTTTGAAATAACGAGGAAGCTATGAAATGCCGAATGAACATTTGGTTTAATTATCTAACGCCATACTGTAAATTTATGTTATCTATATGCTTATTGTCTGTATGTCGCGATATGACTCTCTGAGTTAAAGTGACAATTAACAAGTAGATTTGGTTAAATAAAAAAATAATAACATTCCTCAGAATTATAAGATGGGGCTTCTCGTATGGAAAACATGTGGAACTTTTGTAACTATACAAAAATAATTGGCAAATTTAGTGAATTCGAAATATTTATCTTTGCCCGGTGAAGTCTACCTGCGCCTTCCAGCGTGCCGAGAGGGATTTTTTACTTGTTACTTGTTATGAGTGAGAAGCATCTATCCACAGTGTATCACGTGCCCGAACCTTATCACTTCTAACAAGAAGTTCCGTGGCGAACTAAAGAGCCCACTTTTCTTAAAATTTACGACTCATGCCAATGATTAATCTATATGAATCTCTCTATATATAAAAATGAAAGTTTGTCTGTTTTTTCTGAATTTCTACGGAAATTTGCGTTATTTACGCGTTTCAGACAGTTTTATGACGGATGCATGCGATTTTTTTTTGTCTGTCTGTCTGTCTGTCTGTGGACAACTATATTCCCTTATAAGTCGAGAACAGCTGGGTGGATCAACGTAAAATTTGGTACAGATATCCTTCAGAGGCACGACACTAATCATTGATGTAACTCTTCTTTGTAGCCATCATAAAAGGGGGCCTACCCCCTTAAAACACTTGCTGAAATAGGCGTAGAAGGGCGAGACTAAGCTCATTTTTAGCCCCTCAATGTGAGAAACGAAACTCGGGGGCCCAAAGGGAACCCCGAAAACCACCTTTTTAGGCCCTAAAACCAACAGTTTTTAATACAGTCATCACAATTAACACCGGTTATCAGACAGATTCTACACACACCCAAAGTACACGGGGCTACATGACCGCGTTGTCGCAGCCCCTAAACTAAGGAACCAACCAACCAACCAACAGTTTTTGAGATATTTCCAGAAAACTAATTTTATTTAATACAATAATGAAAGAATGCAATCCGGTAACCATGGCAACAGAACTTTACAGGTCCATGTATTTCTGTAAGACGCAATGCAATTCCATTTATTACATTACTGTGAAAGTTTGCAAACGGCTATAAGGTTATAACGGAACCAAATCAAGCTGTAAAATTCATCAATACATATAATGCGCTTAAGGGGGGTAAAGGGGTACTCGATAATTTTGTCACGCGATTTATACGTGCGGGTGTGGTACGGAAGGTCTATTACGTCTCTATCTCTATATTGTTATATTGTTACTATAATTATTTTTATTATTATTATACTACAGCCTACAACGACGAGACAAAGCTTATTTTCTGCCCCTTGGTGGCAGAAACAAAACTCGGGGACCCTAAATAGCCGTAAAGACTCCTCGAAAACTACATTTTAAGGCTCTAATACCAACAGTTACTGATATTCCCAGAAAAATAATTTCATTTAAAAAACTAATGAAGGAATGCACGCCAATAGCCATGACAAAAGCATTTCAAAAGGTGACATCCAACTTTTCATTTATTTCTGCAAGAAGTAATACCACTCCATTTATTAAATTTCTGTGAACGTTTGCAAATTTCTGTGAACGTTTGCAAATGGCTATAAGGTTATCAAGGAACCAACTAAAACTGTAAAATTCATCAATGCGCTTAAGGGTGTCTGGGGTTACCATAGATTTTTTTCACACGACTTAAACGTGCGATATATCGTACAGAAGATCTATTATATCTCTAAACAGCAATATTATTTTCAAAAATTTCTGAATTGAAACAGTATTTTATTTCTTGCTTTTTGGAATTTGGGCCATTGGAGGCTATAAACCCTGAATTTTCACGCACCATACGCCTTTATAATTTACTAAAGGGGTCTTCGTCTGGAAGGGGACTTGACACTACAGTGAGGGTCAGTTTTATGTGATGTGTATTGCGATTCGTCTACGAGGTTTTCAATTTTATTTTCACGTCAGGAAGTACACATTAGGTAAATTTAGTTTCAGAGGTTCCAAGCCTCTAACCATTGCAACAGTAGCTCAATTGATTACGTCTGGCTATTAATACCAAAGACCGTTCGAAGAATGGGTACTTCTGCTAGTCTATCTATAATAATGACGAAATTAAGTTGGTAATATCGACATTTCTAATTAGTTCGAAATACTGTATACCTGGCATAATGTAGCCTAGTAGAGCACTACAGTTGGCAGCCCTGGTGACTGAACATTATCTTAGTTCCATGTCTTAGGGTACAGAATACAAAATTCGGTTGAAGTCTAATGGATAGCATGGACGTTACATGCAGTTAAACATTGGATCTAACAGCGCGCGTAAAATCATTTTGGCAATATCATGCATGTATTGGTCAAAAATAATCTGAAATAATATGATCTATTGTTGTACCAATTTTGAATGAAATCCATTAGTTAGTATAGAAGTTACATGCATTTTAAAATTGGACCTATCAGCAGGCTTAGAATCATTTTGGCAACACTGCCATGTATGGCCTCCTGGAAATGAAACTGAAATATTAATATCTATACGTGTGCCAATTTTGAAGTAGCTCCCATTCATACCTTCCACGACATCCAACATTGAGCTGAAAATTCAATTGCAATTTTTCAGCAGTTGGTAGCACTGACATCATTTCCAAATACGGGATTGAGATATTCAGGTATAGATCTTTACTCCTACTAAATTTTGTTTCGATTGCTGCAGCCGTTTAGGAGTTGATACGGGGGTGGACACACACACACACTCACACACACACACACACACACACACACACACACACACACACACACACACACACACACACAGCCAGCCAGCCAGACAGACGGACAGACAGACACACCTTTGCCCGGATCGATCTCATGTCTACTTTTTCTTCATTTTTGCAAAATGTGAAAAGTAGGCTAAATATTTATCAATGATGGTTGCTACGTATATGTTGTTGTTTCATGTAGGGGGCTTGGACATCGTGGTCATTTAGTCCCGTGTGCTTGGTTGTATGTGCAATTTGTCTGAAAACCTGTGGTATTTTGAGGGCTGTAGTAGTGTGTGTATTTGTAATTCAGGTGAGGATTGGGAACCATCCCAGCATTTTTGTCTGGAGTAGAAGTGGAAATACCACGGAACACAACTTCTTGAAGGACTGAGGTGGAAATCGAAACCACATTTTCTCAATGTTTTCTCACGAGGCTGATTAGACCTCATTTGAGCCCTTATACCAGATGGAATTTCTTGGCAGAAGTGGGAATCGAACCCGGACCTTCGGGACGACAGCCAAAAACGCTAGCCGCTACTCCAGGAGGTGGATCTGTTACTTTTAGACTACCTTAATAAACACCTTTGTTCTAATAATTTATTTAGATGTGCTCGAAAGAGCATTAATTACAAGCTAAGTAAGTAACATAACACTGAAATATCTTTTACCCGAATGGGTCTTAGTTTTCACCATAATCAGACAAAGATTTCGTCCTCTTCCGGCACACTGTGATGTGATACAGCGTACACCTCCGTGCGCATAATTCACACACATATCTTTCATTCGGCGAGTGGAGAAGCTTGTTCTCACAAATCTTGTGGTGGAAACCATGTATGTCCAGTCTCGTGATGATATGTCTTTGGTCCTGGTTCGTGTTCTAATGGAAACTGTAAAAACTGCCTATACACATCTACCGGTTATTATTCCCATTTCTGGGAGGTTGGGGATGGATGGGGTGATTTCAATTCGTGTATGCCAGGCGGTTTTCACTGTTGGATGCTCTACCTGTCACCAACTTCACCAGAGGTGTTAATGAAAGGTGAAATGGCGGCTTCGGTGGCGTAGTTGGAAGATAGCGGGTTCAAACCCGGCCGAAGTCGACGGATTTTTTAAGAGCGTTTAAAGTCCCTCAGTATGCCTTCCTTCGGAGGGGAAGTAAAGCCGGCGGTCCAATATCATAGATTTATGGCATATTAAAGAACCTTCCACTAATTACACCTGTGTGAAGCTAAATTGTAGGTTAAGTTTAGAACAACGCTATTAGGTTCCTACGTTTGTCGCCAGGAGCCGACTGCGATGACGTCTAGTAGCCAAGTTCTGAACTAGTAGTCGTTGACGGTGGCGTTTGGCGGCAAAATTAGGAACTATTTGAAAATTCAAAGTCTGCAGTCCTTACGTGAATTAAAAAACAGATAACGCACACTAATACAGTCATTACAATTAACACCGGTTATCAGACAGATTCTACACACACCCAAAGTACACGGGGCTAGATGACCGCGTTGTCGCAGCGCCTAAACTGAGGATCCAACCGACCAAAGGTGAAGTGAATGAAGTTGGATGCAACTGGATAATGAGTTGAAAGGAAGTGGCCACTAGTGTACAGTCTCAGAATTGAAAATCATACCTGACGGTTAGGTTCGAACCCACTCGTCTCCCGAGTTTGGAGAGCCTGGCTTACGCGCTTAGTCGGCGAGTTTGTAAAAGCTGATTTAGTTACGGCATGTTTTTTTTTCCAGACGAGCTGCTGTCTAACCGGACGTCATTCCTCTACGGCAAGGACCCTTCACATGTGACAGTCCCCGTGTACGCTCTAGTTACTCCTTGTGATGTAAGCTCCTCGTCATTCTACGTCACCTACTGGATGTTCTATCCGTACAGCCAGGGCAAAGCTGTGTGCACCCTGGACATGGGATTCCTCGGAGCATGGCCCATGCCACTTGTCAATGGGCGCTGTTTTGGGTCTGCCAGAGAATTTGGAGGGCATGTTGGCGACTGGGAGCATGTCAGCATGAGTTTCCAGGTGAACATTTTGTTAGAAATTATTTGTTGCGTAGTGGCTAGCATTCTTGGATGTCACTGCAGAGCCCGGGTTCGATTCCCGGCTCTGCCAAGAAATATAATTCTGGTCGGAGGAGTGAAATGGTGTTCACTCAGCCTCGTGAGGCAACACTCAGAAGAGACAGGTTCGATTGCCACTTCAGCCAACCTGGAAGAGGTTTCCCGTGGCTTCCCACATCTAAAGATAGCTTTGAAGCCATTTTTCAGTGTAGGTTTTCAGTCAGTCAAAACAAAAATCATTCCCATTACGGTACTGAAATATGTGAAAAATAATCTGAAATAAATGACATGTGATTAAGATGATACAGGGTCATTATCTACGTGTGCTCCGATAAACACGGCAAGCTAAGCCAGCTGTGACTGGTGCAGATTGTGGGCGCGCGTACGCGGTTCAGCCGGAGGTAGGCGCGCTCCGCTGACTCATATCGTTAGTTCTCACGTGATTTGTCATTCATATGGACGTGTATCTGCAAAGCTTAGACGATAGTGTTACACGTTTAGTGAGTATTGTGATTACTGTGATGGACACCAATTCGCATTGCGCGAACGTGTGTATATCCATAACTAGTAGTAGTGCCCGGCTTCGCCCAGTGGATTTATTTGTTTTGTGCATGATAATGAATACTACTACAGAACTGGTACATGATACCTTAAAATAACCAAAAAACATATTTTAAAAATATAACTTTTTGTGATGGTAGTGGTGGTGGTGGTTGTTATAGTGTGGTTAAAAGCAATACAGTATAAGGGACTTAACATTCAGGTAATTTTCCCGGTATGATAATAATGATAATTACGAATAGGGAAACAGCTATTTACTAACTACAGCACTGACACAAACTGACTTACAAACAAATTTTAAAAAAATATTAGAAAGAGGAGTAAGTGAATTCACTTAGGCCTATATCTCATTGGCTGTTAGAAATGTAGATACCAATAGTGTCGTCTTTTGTCGCATAGCGCCGTAGGAAAATAATCAGAACACTTTGGAAAACTTGGGCTGTCCCACGCTACTGAGGTAGCAATAGTGTCATTTATCGCCACATAGCGCTCAATGATAAGGCTCGGAATAAATGAAGGTAAATTTGAAAGCACCAACGCTTATTGCAGCTGGTAACCTCAATGTACTGCACAAACACCATTGCACTTATACAGAGGCATAATATCTTCATGATGATAACTGTTTTAAGGGCCCTAAGACATCTTTTTGCACTAATTAATCCCCGTGACTGCAATTTATAAACAGCGCAAGATGGAACTATTTTCGCAATTCTGCATCAGAACACTGGTAGGGGCAACGTGATGCTCCCCGAATTGCCAGCCAACAATATAATTATTAAAATATTCTTACAGTTACACTACTACGGACATGAATGGTTCTAGGGCCTTAATACGTGGTTTTCAAGTTCATTTTGTCTGTTATTCTAAATGTAGGGAATGGAGAGCGTTGTACAAAATATCAAGGGGACTGTGTTACCAGCAGGGTTTCAAAGTGTATGTAAAATTTGGTGCGATTAGGAGAAACGGTGTAGATTTGTGATAAAGGGCCTAATTTAAAGTGGACAGTGTCACCCGCATGGTTCCAAAGGGTAAGTATACAAAATGTGGTTCAGATCGGTGAAACGGTGTATATTTGTGCCAAAGGGCCTAAATACAGGAAATGGAGTGGTATGTCCAAAATTTCATGCAGACAGATTTAGTCGCAGGGTTCCAAAGGGTAAGTATACAAATATTGGATGAGATCGGTGAAACGGTGTATATTTGTGATGAAGGGCCTAAATGCAGGGACTGGAGTGGTTGGTCCGAAATTTCAAGCACACAGTGTTACTCGTCGGGTTCCAAAGGGTAAGTATGTAAAATTTGGTTCAGATCGATGAAGCAGTGTATGATGTCAGCTGTGTGTTACAAGTGAGGGAGGACAATTTCAGCATCGCCTATGAGCACTGTAAGTACACATTATTGAACATGTTTGGTAAAAGTGTGAAAGTACGCGCCAGCCACCGGCCCGCGATCTGCGCCAGTCACTGCCGGCTTAGCTTGCCGTGTTTATCGGGGCGCACATAGATAATGACCATGTATATTGTTACGGACTATTGAAAAAGAAGAAATCTAAGGGATGCCTTGTTTAGCTCGTCAAGTGAGCATCATCAGATCCAAATATGCAAGACAAATAGCTCTACTAAACACTACCAAACCTACAGTGACACCCACAGACAGTCTCTGCCCTCCAGAAACAAAATACAAGAAAACCTGTCAGAAAACATAGTTTTTTTTAATTTTCGCTATCATTTTACCCTCCAGGATCGGCTTTTCCCACGGACTAAGCGAGGCATCCCACCTCTACCGCCACTGAGAGCAGTGTCCTGGAGCTTGAGACTCTGAGTCAGGGATACAACTGGGGTGTGTGAGCAGCACGACGCCCAGGCGGCCTCACCTGCAAAGCGAACAGGGGCCTGATGAAGGGATAGGACGAGTGGGAGGGTTTGGCAAGGAAGTGGGAAGGAGGCGGCCGTGGCCTTACAGGAGGTACCATCCCGTCATTTGCCCGAATACGAAGTGGGAAACCATGGAAAACCACTTCGAGGATGGCTGAGGTGGGAATTGAACC
This sequence comes from Meconema thalassinum, assembly GCA_946902985.2. Classification (NCBI taxonomy): domain Eukaryota; kingdom Metazoa; phylum Arthropoda; class Insecta; order Orthoptera; family Tettigoniidae; genus Meconema; species Meconema thalassinum. The sequence continues at coordinate 297,052,649 of OX336390.1, read as the reverse complement.
CCCTCTACTCATTTGGGCCACCCGAGGCTGAGTAAACCCCATTCCAGTACTCGTATCACTTTTCAAATTTCGTGGCAGAGCCGGGAATCGAGCCCAGGACCTCCGGGATGGCAACTAATCATGCTGACCGCTACCCGAGTTCAGAAAACTTAGTAAGTGAGGTAATTATTACTGATAAATATTAAAGCATTAAGCACCGAAAAAGAACTATTCTTTTAATGACTGTCCCATCAACAAAATCAGTCTTCCTCTCTCAAACTGATCTATGAAGGTGCAGCTACTATTGCTGTAGCTTGAGCAGTAAGCCCTAAAACTACAGAAGAATTGTATATTAATATTCGGAGATCTTCTTCTTTTCGTTTGGCCTCCTGAGAGGCCGAGTGCAGGTCTTTCTAGTCGACGCCCGTGGGCGACCTGCGCGTCGGAATGAGAGATGAGATGAATGGTTGAAAGTGGACAAGGCTGTGGAAGGAAGCGGCCGTGTCCTGTCAGAAGGTACCGTCCCATCATTTGCTTGGTGTTGAAACTAGGGAAACCACGGAAAACCATTTCAAGGACGGCTGACGGTGGGGCTCGAAACCACGCGTTTACCGAGTCAGCAGAGAGCTTGGCCCCATGACCACAACTGTCGGTATATTCGGAGTTGAACTACAAGTACTCTGCTGTGATGATTGAATGCTATATCTACAACATAAAATATTGTTTTCTTATTCTTATTCTTCAATAGTCCGTAACAGTATATAAAAATCTTATTCACATGTAATTTATTTCATGTTATTCCAGTTGTTGTTGTTGTTGTTGTTGTTTGAGTCTTCAGTCTTTTGACTGGTTTGATGCAGCTCTTCATGCCTCTCTGTCTTCAGCTAATCGTTTCATCTCTACATAGCTACCACACCCTACATCTGAGGCAATCTGTTTAACATATTCTAACCTTGGTCTACCCCTACAGTTCTTGTTCTCGATCCTTCCTTCCATAACTAAGCTTGCTATTCCTGGGTGTCTTAGTATGTGTCCTACCAACCTATCTCTTCTCTTCATTAGCAGTCGCCAGAAACATCTCTCCTCTACCACTCGTCTTGATATCTCTTAGTTTGTAACCCTATCCACCCATCTGATCTTCATCATTCTCCTGTAACACTACATTTCAAACGCTTCAATTCTTATCTTTTCTGCTGCACCAATAGTCCAAGTTTCACTTCCATAGAGCGCCACGCTCCAGACAAAGGCCTGCAAAAATGACTTTCTAATACCTAAATCTATATTCGATGTCAACAGATTCCTTTTTTGTAGAAATGTTTTCCTTGTCTGAGCTAACCAACTTTTATATCCAGTAATTGGAATTATTTGTGTGTTGACCGACTGAAAAGCTACACTATTAGTTCCCACATCTGGTACTAAGTACCACGATGTAAAGTGTTTCATGAATGTCATCAGATTCGATAATTCGCTGGTAACATTATTATTTCTATGTTGTGGTATGGAGAGAAGCAGCACGGTAATGTAAATGAGATTGAGAAGACTTTCATCGTTAGCATGTTGCGTGTGATGTGTACCAAGTTGGAAATGAGGCGAAACCCCGCAGAATTAGTAATCAACTGAGTTCACCTGACTCCTCAAGGTTGGTGAACTTCCAGGCATAATGTACTGGGAGTGAAATCAGAATATTCAAATCTTGGACACTTTCGCGGGCTCGATAACAATGGAGTTGCAGGCTTTCTAGACTAGGTCGCGTATACTTCTTTCTTCTATTTGGGAAGATCACTGATGATGGCAAGTTTGGCACTGAAATTAAGTTCCAAATTCCTGAAGCAAAAGCGATATTAAAAACAAGGCATTGTCTGTTCTGCATAAATAAGTTGAATCTTCTCCTCCGAATAATGTTACTACATACACTATTTTGTGACCAATATTCTTGGCTGTCACCACGGAGGTCCGGGTTGGATTCCCGGCTATGACAAGAAATTTAATTCTGTTCTGAGGGATGGAACGGGGTACACTCGGCCTTGTGAGGCAGAACTGAGAACAGGCGGGTTCGATTCCCACCTTGGCCATCCTAGGAGCGGTTTTCAATGGCTTCCCACCTCTGTTCCAGGCAAACGCCGGGACGGTTCCGTGTTGTTGTTGATTCATTTAGGGGCTTTGTGACATCGTGGTCATGTATCCCCGTGTACTTGGGTGTTTGTACGTAATTTGTCTGATAACCTGTGTTATTGTGATGACTGTAGCAGTGTGTGTACCTATTTGCAATTCAAATGAGGATTGGAAGGGAGGCGGCCGTGACTTTAATTTACGATCCATCACGGCATTCGCCTGTAGTATAAGTGGGAAACCACAGAAAACCTCTTCCAGGATGGCTCAGGTGGGAATCGAACCAGCCTCTTCTCAGTTTTGCCTCACGTAGCTGAGTGTACCTCGTTCCAGCCCTCAGACCAGAATTACATTTCTTGGCTGAGCCAGGACTTGAACCCGGACCTCCGTCGTGAGAATATGGCTCCTATTTAACGACCAATGCCGCCTACTCAAATCATAACTCGAATTACGAATACACACACTAATACAGCCATTACAATGGCACAGCTTACCAGACGAATTTCACACACACACACACACACACACACACACACACACACACACACACACACAAGTACACGGAGTTGCATGGCCATGTACTTTATTCTCTCGAAACTTGGGCATTATGTGAAAAAGATACTGATCAATTTGAAGCATTTGACAGGTGGTTGGTTGGTTCCTCAGTTTAGGGGCTGCGACAACGCAGTGATGTAGCCCCGTGACTTTGGGTGTGTTTAGAATCTGTCTGATAACCGGTGTTAATTGTGATGGCTGTATTCGTGTGTGTTATCTGCTTTTAATTCAAGTAAGGACTGCCAACATTGAATTTTCTAGTAGTTCCTACTTTTTCCGCCACACGCCACCTCAACGACTACTAGTTTAGACCTTGGTTACTAGACGCCACCGCAGTTGGCTCCTGGTGACGAACGTTGGAACCTAAGAACGTTATTCAAATTTGTAACCTATAATTTAGCTTCACACAGGTGTAATTAGTGGAAGGTTCTTTAACATGCCATACATCTATGACATGGCACAGCCGGCTTTACTTCCCCTCCGAAGGAAGGCAAACTGAGGGATTTTTAACGCTCTTAAAAAATCCGACGACTTGGGCTGGGTTTGCACCCAAGATCTTGGGCACAGAAGCTCAGCATGCTACCAACTACGCCACCGAAGCCGCTGATTTGACAGGTGTTGCTTTCGTAAGATGTTAAAAATATATCGTGAAGAAGGTAGGCCGAAAGAGATCGTTCGGTAGGCCTACACATTATTCGGAAGAGTTGTCTTGCATTCATGTTTACTGCAGACAGTAGGAGAAGAGTGAATTGCAGGAAAAGGTCACGTGGAAGATACAGGTAATAACTTCCCTAAACAAATCGTCAGGGATGCTGAAGCTCGTAGTTTTACGCGACCGTTAATCTCGCGATCTTGAGTCGCGGGACCTCGATTCCCGGTCAATGTTGTGACATTTTCGAAGCGAAATATCACGTCTCGTGACTCATGATCGTGAGATTCACCGTCACGTAATACTACAGGGTGCCAGGAAATATTCTCCGCAGTGCTTACAAGCTGCTGCGAGAGATTACGTCACCAGTTACGTTGGCAGCACGGCTGTCGCTTGTATCATAACAAACAGTAAACTTTATACTCTCCACAGCCATTCATAACATACTCTTGCACTCTTCCAATAATCTAACTATACACACTGACGATTTCCTCAGCCCACAGCCCACACATGTGGCCTTCACCCTATCAAGGACACTGTGCTGTCAACTAAACCGAAGACGCAACCTCTCGCAGCTGCACGTAGTCACTGCGGAGAACATTTCCTGGCGCCCTGTATAAGCTTCCTTAAAATCACAGCCACCTCCTCTGATCCCGAGTACATATTTTTTCTAGTTTGGGGGTTGGAACGGGGAGCACTCAGCCTCGTGAGGCAGAATTGAGAAGTGGTGTATTCGATTCCCACCTCAACTGTCCTAGAAGTGGTGTTTCTTAGTTTCTCTATTTCTACTCTGGCTCCAAACATCAGGCCACGGCTGCCTCATTCCCAATCCTTGTCTCAATTAGAAATACACAAACCACTATAGACGCCACGGTAGGTGAGTGGTTATCGTATCGGAATACCAACCCCAAGCTAGCAAGTTCGCTCCTGGCCACGGAAAGTGATTTTTGAAAGGCGACAAAAATCACGACAGGCATGTCATACCTTGTTGGCATGTTAAAGAACCCATTTGATTTCAGTACGCCATGATCATAATGGCAACATTAATCTCGGCATTTTCCGCCAACACAAAGTTCCTTCTTTCTCTATTAGAAAGCGCTATAGTGTCAAGGAGCTTAGATATCTAACCTCATTGACTTTCATAGCGCTCCAAGGAACAACAAAAAATTCGACATGCAAGCTGCCCTCTGGGTGCAAATAACAAAGCTTGCACCTGGCACCCGAGGCCATACTATATTATTATTATTATTATTATTATTATTATTATTATTATCAGAATAATCCCACAGACACCCAAATACACGGGGTTGAATAACCACGATATCGCATGCCCTAAAATTAATCAACAACAACAACTAAAATCAAAACTACAAATGGGACTGGTGACGTTGTTGAAAAGCCATATTTTTCTCTAGCGTGTGTCAACAGACCATATTCACCAAGAGACAGCAACATGCCCTGATTCCACCTTTTGGAGTGTTTGTCTAACGGGTTTATGATGTGTGTGCTTTTACAGGAAAACAGTACTCGCCCTGATGCCATCTATATATCAGCACACGATGCTGGTGCTCTCTACAGAAGGAGTCGAGGTGATCGGCGGTACGTCCTTGAGCAGCAAGAGGTACGCCGTGGTGGTGCACTTCAGACCCCGGTATTCCCCATCTCTCTTCGGCTGACTAACGGCGAGGAACGCCCGGAACTGTTTGCGGCTCTCGGCTCACACGGTATCTGGACTGAACCCGGCAAGTACACGTTTCTACCAGGGAGTTACACCTATCTGTCGGGGATTGGGACATCTTAGGTCATCAACCTCGGATATATATTATATGATCAGCTGCAAGGCACCCACTGTGCCTTTATTTAACATTATAGTTATGGTAACGGTGTCTTCCTGATTGCGACCATTGCGGATTGCGTTCACCTCATTAGCAGTCCAGATTGCGGTCACTTCAATTTTAGGAAAGAGCTATAAACATTCCAGCGTCCAGATTGCGGTCACTCTTATTGGGACACCGGTCTGGTTGTAACTCCCCTGGGGATTTCCTCACCTTTCACTTCCATCCCTCTTGCCAATGTTGAGGTACATGTCATGTCAGTTCTCTTTGGGATATAGAATCAAACGCAGAACAAATTACTTTTACGAGACGAATTTTTCGAGGTAATAAATAGAAAGTTTTTCACTATATACAGTAGGCTACCTATTATAAAAATATAGATATCTCGCGTCTCAAATGGGATGGGAGGGACAGAAATTTAAAATTATACCCTGTAAGTATAACATTTCCCGTTAAAACAATTTTGTTTAATGTGAAGGTCGTTGATTCCGATCCTGAAACGTTTCTATTCTTAACTGAAAATTTTATAATCATTGCTTTACGGGGTGCTGTCAGATTGGGAGGGGACTTGATTTTTTTAAGCGAAGTTTTATGGGGTGTGCTCTGTTGAACACTGTACTGTATTCTTTGGTTAGGTAGTGAGTTATCAGTTTCCCCTTGTTATCCACAAAACTTACGGAACGTATGAGTCAGTCGGGAAGAACCTAGGACCGGTCTCCCAAGAAAAGTGACCGCAATCTGGATGCTGGAATGTTTATAGTTCTTCCCTAAAATGAAAGTGACCGCAATCTGGACAGCTAATGAGGTGAACGCAATCCGGAATGGTCGCAATCAGGACACAACCATGGTAACTAATGGATGCTACATGTTTCTCGCCTATTAAGGAAAGCTTTCCAGTGGGTCAACACTAATTGTGCCCAATAACATAAGGCGGGAAAACAAGTATTTATACTCTCTAACGTAAAAGGATTATTACATAAGATATTTATCACAAAATAACACGCTTTTATGTACAAAAGTACACCCCGTTTATAGCCTATTTTCATTTTAATAAGTAGTTCCGTGAAGAACTAAAGCCTATTTTCATATATCCTACTTATGTTAATTGCCTCTATCAACATACAAAATTTCAGTTTGATTGCTGTAATAGATTCGTATATATCGAGAACCGTCTAAATATTTCGGGTGGTCACCATGTTGGATTGTTATAGCCTATGTAGAGGCCATAGAGTTATATACCATTAAAGGAAAATTATTGCGTAGGTTCATTATTCAAACTTAGCTTCCATCGCATGATTACTACACAAGAAATAAAAACTTAATTTTATAATTTTGCACAGCCGCCATCTTGAGGTTATGCAAACAATTGAACTAAACTGGATGCCAGTGCATTACAATATGTATAAACATTTACTGTACCTTATTTCACTACGTTCAGATGGTTAAATCACGAGAAAAGTCTATTAAAATGTTTCAATTTCTCTTGGCCGCCATGTTCGTTTTGTACTTTACAGGTTTTTGAAACTTACATAATTTGTAAACTTGTATTAGTGCCCTTTATCACCGTACAATATTTTCGGGTGATATCAGTAATTGTTTCGGAGATATACTGTACAGTAGAATGCCGGTTAAATATTTCGCACAGCCACCATCTTGAGATTATATAAACAAGTGAACTTAAGCAGATGTCAGTGCATTACAATGTGTATAATCATTAGCTGTACCAAGTTTCATTTCGTTTGGATGGTTAAATCGCGAGAAAAGTCTACGGTTTTTAAAAGTCTCAACTTCAACTTCACTTGGTCGCCATGTTGGTTTTGTAGTTACCAGATTTTTAAAAGTCTCATAGGTGAACTTATAGTGGTGCCCTTTATCACCGTAAAAGAATTCAGGGTGATATCAGTGATAGGTTCGGAGATATAGAATGCCGGTGAAATATTTCGCACAGCCACCATGTTGGATTGGTGAGACGATATAAAATTTGAGGGGTACGGTCGGGGTCGGCCAAAATTGTACCATGTCCTTACCGAGTTTCGTTGAAATCGCTCGAGCCGTTTAGAAGTTATTTGGTGGGGGGAGGGAAAGCACACACATCCACACAGACACACACACATACGCACACACACACGGACAAAAGGAGATCTCATAAGCCTATTCCATTTTATGAAAAAAAAAATGGTGATCTCATAAGCCCATTTTTTTCATAAAATGGAATAGGCTTATGAGATCACATTTTGTCCGTGTGTGTTTATCCCCCACCCTAATAAAATTTAAACATCCAAAGAAATCTCAATGAAACTCGGTAAGTACGTAGGCCTATTACTACCTCAGCTTTCCTCGACCGTGCCTTTCAAATTTTAATACGTTTTACCAATCCAACATGGCGGCCGCGTGAAATATTTCACTGGCATTCTATATCCCCGCAACAGTTACGGATATCCCCTTGGAAATTTCTACAGTGATAAAGGCCACTACTATAAGTTCACCTGTGTAACTTTCAAAAACTTGTTTAGTACAAAACCCACTTGGCGGCCAAGTGAAGTTGAATCTTTTAAATGTTTTTTTCTCGCGATTTATCCATCCGAACGCAGTGAAACGTGGTACAATATATGTTTATACATTTAATGTTAATTTACTGGCAGTTAATATAATTCAATAGTTTTATTAACCTCGTGATGGTGGCTGTGCAAAATTTTAAAATTAAGTTTTTATTTCTTCTGTCCTCAAGCGATCTAAGTGAACGTTTGAATAATGAACCTACACAATAATTTTCATCTAATGGTACATAAATCTATGACCTACATATATAACAATCCTACATGGCGACCATCCGAAATATTTAGACGGTTCTCAATATCACCGAATCTATTCCAGCAATCAAACTGAAATTTTGTATGATGATAAGGTCTATAAGCTAACATAAGTTCACATATGGGGTTTTCAATAACCCGATGAGCATAAATATAGCATGGCGGCGACGCAATATTTAAATAGATTTTTCTCGCGACTTTTCATCCGAGCGCTTAGAAACTTCGCACGGTATATCTTCATACAAGCATTAATAAATTGACGACTAATTTAGTGGAATTTTATGAGAAATTAAAAATGGTGGCTGTGCAAATTCTTTAAAATCTTGTTTTTATTTCTCGTGTCCTGATCAAGCAATGGAAATATAGCTTGGTATAATGAGCTATCATTAGAATATTCATTTGCTGGCATATAATTCTATAGCCTTTAAATATGAAACAAACCAACATGGCATCCATACAATACATTTTTCTGGTTCAAAATTTCTCTGAAACTATTTAAGAATGAATGAAAATCCACAGCCTGCTTCCAGTCTCCGACCGGGTCAGGGATGGAATGAATGAAGCCCCCATCTAGCGGCGAGGATATGAAGTGTGCCGGCTGCCGAAGCCTGTCGCACTCCTCTGAGGCAATGATTAAATGAATGACAGATGAAATGAAATGATAGTGGAGAGTGTTGCTGGAATGAAATTGTGACAGGGAAAACCGGAGTACCCGGAGAAAAACCTGTCTGCCTCCGTTTTGTCCAGCACAGATCTCACATGGAGTGACCGGGATTTGAACCACGGACCCAGCGGTGAGAGGCCGGCGACTATTTAAGAAATCAAACTTAATTTGTTTTCTGGTGATATCGGAATATTAACCAAGGACGGTACATATTTGTGACTTTGCAAATCCTGAGAAACACAAACACAATAGCCTATCACAAAAAAGATGTTCAAATATTTCAAATTATTTTTCTAGCGATCTAATCACCTGAGACCAGTGATGCAAAGAACAGCGAATCTTTATTCAGAGCTTAGTATACAGACATCTCATATTTCATATTCAATTATAAAAAAAATCAAGATGACATCAGTTCGAAATTTTACGTGCCCTATTCAAACGATTAAATGGAAGGTTCATATATTACAATAATCACCATCTTCTTCTTCTTCTTCTTCTTCTTCTTCTTCTTCTTCTTCATCTTGAGCAGTTTCCGACCGCTGGTCGGGTCTGCTTGGGACACATAAGCCTCTCCATCGTTTCCTGTCCATCCACCATCTCTCGTCTTTCACTGTGTCTCAGCACACTCCTCTTTCCTCCACACTCTTCTTAACTCCTTTTGTCCATCTGTCCCTTGGTCTTCCCCTTGGCCTCCTTCCCTTCATTTCCATTCCAAACATCTTCTTCGGTATCCTCTCCTCTCGCATCCTCCTCACATGTCCATACCATTGTAGCCTAGATCGCTCTATTCTATTTTGCAATGGTTCCTCTCTTACCATCTCTCTGACTCTCTCATTCGTTACTCTGTCCATTCTTGTTACTCATACCCTACTCCCCTGGAACTTCATCTCCACTGCTCGTATTTTACTCTTGTCCCTTTCCTTCATCACCCATGTTTCTGAACCATATGTCAAAATTGGCACAAAGTAGGTCTTGTAGATGATTCCTTTACATTTTTGTGGTACATCTTTATTCCATATCATCCCCCTAACACTCTTGAAAAATCCATCTGCGCACCTTCCCATTTAATTTATTTCCATCCTATTGCCTCCCTTTTCTTCAATTATGCTTCCCTAGTACTTGAAGCATTCTACTTTCTGCCACTGCTGTCCTCCAAGTGTTATGCCCATATCCAGTCTGTTCTTCCTCCTCGTCGTGATGACCACTTCACTCTTTTGTGCTGAGAACTTCATCCCATATGATAACACTACCTTCTCCCACTCATCTAATTGCTCTTGTACTTCTTCCTCATCCTCTCCCCATACCAGAAGGTCATCAGCAAACAACATTGCCTTCATTTTCCTTTCCCCCATGCTATTTACCACTTTTCGTATGATTTCATCCGTCACCACTATACATAACAGGGGTGAGAGGGCACTTCCTTGTTTCAGACCACTCTCCAGTTGAAACCATTCCGTTCTCTCCCTTCCCACCTTTACACAGCTTTTGCTTCCCTCGTACATTGCTTTCACTTTTGCCACTGTCTCCTTGTTCACTGCTTTTGCTCTAATTGCTTCCCATACCTTGTTTCTATTAATACTATCATAATTATGCTTTCTCAATATCCAAGAAGGTCATCACCAGATCTTTCCCATATTCATAATGGTGTTCTTGTAGCTGTCTCACAGCAAAGATGAGGTCAACTGTTGACCTTCCTGGCCTGAATCCATACTGTTCTTCCCTCAGCCCATCTTCAACTTTTGTCCGAATTCTTCTCTCCAGTACCTTCTCAAATATTTTGGCGCAGTGGCACATGAGTGTAATTCCCCTGTAGTTCTTGCATTCCTTCCTACTTCCCTTTTTAAATATGGGTATTATTATCCCTCTTTTCCAGTCCTCTGGTATTTTATTCTCCCTCCATATCACTTTCATTACTCGAAAGAGCCACTGTGTTCCCATCACCCCTGCTGCTCTCACCATCTCCACACTCACTTCGTCTATTCCCGGTGCCTTTCCCCCTTTCATCTTCGTTAATGCTTCCTCCACTTCTTTCCATGTCAATTCCTTCTCTGAAATGTCTTGGTCACTGTCTGTTTCTTCCTCCACAATGTCCACTACGTTGGTTTTAGTTGGATTTAGGAGTTCCTTGAAGTATTCTCTCCAGATAACCTTTACTTCTTCCATATTTTCAACCTCCTTTCCATTCCTGTCCACCATTCTGACATTTTCCCCAGTATCTCTTCTCTTTGCCTTTATCATTCCATACAACACTTTCTTACTGCCATCACAGTCCTCCTCCATCATTTCTGTCCATTTCTCCAGCCATTTCTTTTTCTCTTCCTTCACTACTTCTCCTGCTTCTTTCTTCCGCTCTTGGTATTATTCTCTGGTTCTGTCTGTCCTCTGTTGGAACCATTTCCTGAATGCTTCATTTTTCTTTTTCACTGCTTTCTTAGTTCTGGGGTTCCACCATGGGGTTTCCTTCCACCTTTTCTTTCCTCTAGTTCTGCCACACACGACTTCCGCTGCTTCTACCAACACGTCCCTGAACCTATTCCATTCTTCTTCACCTGTTCTTGGATCATCCTTCGGTAATTTGTTCCTCACTAATACCTGGAACTTCTTCTTATTTCCATCCTCCTTCAGCTTCCATGTCCTTATTCTTCTTTCTTGGTTCTCAGTTCTCCTCTTTTCCTTCAGTCCTCTCACCTTGGCGACCAGCAGACGGTGGTCACTAATCACCATCTAATGGCACTAAATTCTGTAGCCTACTTTTCGTAGATCAGAGAAGCCATGCACTTGACTTTACTTAAATTAAACTCCCGTGACGTGTTACAGATGCCATCTCGCGGGAGGATTAATCACCGATACTGGAAGGTATACATTCTAAGACATATTTTCCCAATGCAATGGTGTTGTGGAGACATATGCCGTGTATCAAACGGTATTTAGTAGGCTATACATCACATGGGAAATCCTTGTAATAGCCGGGGGAGTTTTAATGGAAGAGGCCAGTAGGATATATGAAAATAAGCTATTTAGTTCCTCACGGAACTACTTGTCTATAAAAGCGAGTAACTTTGTAATAAATATCTTATGAAATATTTCTTTCAGATTAGGGTATATAAATACTAGTCTTCCCGCCTAATGTAATAGGGCATAACTTGTGTTTTGAACGACTGGAAAGCTTTCTTTAATAGAACTAGCCAACACTGAAAAATCGCTCCTCTCACTTCAATGGCCCTCTCCTTTCTCTGTACATAGACTGACTTATTTATAAGGTGATGTATCACCTAACTATTAGGGTCAATAAATTACAGGTACGTTAAGAATTTCCTCCAGGACAAATTCTGGCAGCCTAAGTAGTTAAAAGGGTCGTTAAACCCATAACCTTATTATAATAATAATTATTATTATTTCCCTGATATAACTATTAGGACAGTAGAAATAGGCCATATGAAATTTAATTATTATTCCATTGGGTTGAATGTAGACACACAGGGATTTGAAATAAGGCCTGGAGTGTTAGTTATAATATGCCACCAGAACACTGTGCCGTCATAAATAAATAAATAAATAAATATATAAATAAATAGATAGATAAATAGATAGATAAATAAATAGATAAATAGATAAATCAACAAATAAATAATTAGATAAATAAATAAATGTGTGCGGAATTTTGTCTGATCCGTGTTATTTTGGTGGCTGTATTTATAAGTGTATTTAATTCAGGTGATGGTTAGGAAGGAGGTGGCCGTAGCCTTAAGTTAGGAACCATCCCGGAATTCGTCTGGAGTAGAAGTGGGGAACCACATAAAATCACTTCCAGGATGGCTGAAATGGGAATTGAACCCATTTCTTCTCCGTTCTGTCTCACGTGGCTGAGTGTACCCCGTTTCAGACCTCAGACCAGAATTAAAGTTCTTGGCAGGGACGGGGAACGAGACCTGACCTTTGGGACAACAATCTAGAATGCTAACCGCTACACCACGAGGTGGCCTCTATATAAATTGCTGTAATACTTATAGACTTCAACAATATGGGATACCCATAAGAATAATCATGTGAAAAATCTATACGCCCGCAGCTAGCCTCTTAGAATATGCCACTGTCATGGAGTGAGTTACTCCAAGCTCTTAATTAAACGATGCATTTCTTTGTGTCTACTGTAGGTGTTCATAGATACGTTCGTCTCCCACGGCTGTACGATCAAAACGGCTATGGAATACCTTGGTTAACTTGGAGAGAAGTACACGTGCTGTACCAAGACAGCTCTGGACCAAACTGGATGCAGTATCGTGGACGATGGGGAAATCCTCGATCCAGATGTCATCCCATAGCTAACAGCATCTGTGAGATCTTCGATGGACCAACTGGCATTCCCATGAAGAAGCATCATTTTCAATGTGCCAATACATCTTGAGGTGAGATCCTATCCTAAAGCCTAATGTTCAATGTTTTGTGGGCTTTTACTGCTTGAGATTTATTCATTGCACATTTTGTAGTCAATAGTAGTTGGTCGTTTTTATGCGTTAAACACGGGAAATTACGAAGAAATTTTAAAGGAAGTTATGCCTGTCAATATATTTCTAAATACCACGCGTCCGTAGCAAATCGCTTGCGTATGGGGCGTCCCTTGTACGCAAGCAAACACCATTCATAGCCACGTTGTCATTGTGTGCGTGTTGTAGTGTGAGATTGAGTTGTTTAGGACGATCGACTGAGAGACACAGTCAGTTATTCGTTTGGATCACATCATCACAGGGGTCAAACACATTGCCTCCTCAATCCAAGCAGCAGTCGATAGAGTGGCGCCAATCGTCATCTCCAAATAAATTAAAATTTGAATACACACTTCGACCCAAGTGAATTATTCGGGGCCGAATATGTTTTGAAGCAATGCTCGTAACAGAAACTAAACACCTTTTTTTTTTAAAGAATTGTGAAATATACCCTAAGATAATTCTTCATACTCATGCATTGTTTTGACTGGCTGCTTGGAGCAGCGGTAACGTTCCTTCCTGCTGTTTCCAATGTTGCATGATCCAATCCCGCGCAGCCAATTGGCAGTTGAGGGGAAGCCGTGTCAGTAGATGTATTGGCACGTTAAAGATTCCCTTCGGTTAAAAATTCTGGTACCCCGGCGTCTCTAAAAGCCGCAGTAGTTAAAAGGGACGTAAAACCAATAACATTATTATTATTATTATTATTATTATTATTATTATTATTATTATTATTAATATGTCATGCAATGTTTTATTTAAGAGGATCAAAGTGATACGGTATCTATTCCGTGCTGACATCTATAAACATTTGAACAAATTGTCATTTCCTTCATTTACGTGAATTATACCCGTACCTAATTTTAGGTCCAGGCGGTTGCTAGCAGTGGTTAGGAAAGGTAACACAATGACCAACAATACAGTAACCGTGTTTTGGAATAGCCTTGCATTTAGTGTGCTATTAGTTATTACTTCTTCCTCCACCTCTGGAAGTTCCTCGACGGCAATCGTTTCGGGACCGACGAAGAATTAAGAACGTTAGTTGGAGAAGGACTTTCTTCTCATTCTCAGGGGGCAGATCTGGGTGTACAATGCTCCCATATATGAAGTAAAGTTTTTGTCTGTCTGTCTGTCTAACTGTTTGTGTACTAGTTTATCGGGGATTGGAGCCTAAACGGCCCCACCGATCTTAATGAAATTTTCAAGGAAGACTTAACAATATCTTGCGACTAGGACTAGCTATGTTTTATCCCTAACTATATTACGGTGTGGGGTATATGGGGAGATTTATACTTCAATGCCTAACATAGAAAATATCATGAATTTGGATGTGGGCTACACCTAATATTACGTTGTCATGGCAACTATAATAACCTTTCCAGGGCGGTGAATGTCACATCCCTGAGAGAACAATTTAATAAATTGTCTGGCAAAGATGTTTTAATAATTTTGGCGCCATGGTCAGCAGTTTTCTTGCCTTGGCCATGGCCCTCTTCATGTAAAACTAATTAGTGTACTATATCAAACAGAATCGCAGTCAATGAAACTTCAGTAAAATTTATAAATTCAAGTAAGGTCCGATTCGCCGTAAATATTTGAAAGCGGCGACAAAGGCAAAACACGCAAGCGCGCCGACTCCTGGCATGCCTTGCGCGGCAAAAGCCACCAGTAGCGTTGTTAATGTTGCTGTGTGCTGTTCATAGTGTCAGTTCACAATGTTTAAGACAATTAATCAGCCTTCCGATTGTGAAGTAAGGGCAGTGATACGGTTTCTGTCTGCAAGAAACATTTCTGCGGCAGAAATTCATCGGCAGATTACTGAAGTGTACGGTCCTAACATAATGAGTGACAGTAAAGTGCGACAGTGGGTGCGAGCCTTTAATGAAGGACGGGAAAATGTGCACGATGAACCCCGCTCTGGCAGACCATCAGTGATTTCAGACGAGTTGGTTCATGCGGTTGACGGCAAAATTCGTGAAGATCGACGATTCACTATTTCAGGGCCAACGATCAATAAAGCCGCCTACTGCGCTACCTTAACTAAACTTCGACGTGCAATCCAGAATAAGCGACGTGGTCTTTTGTCGTCTGGAGTGTTGTTGTTGCATGACAATGCCAAACCCCATACTGCGAATGACACGCAAACTCTAATCAAGAAATTTGGTTGGACCACCCACCGTACATTCCGGACTTGGCGCCAAGTGATTTCCACCTGTTCCGCTACCTAAAAGAGTTTCTTGGCGGCAAGCGCTTCGACACAGATGATGAAGTGAAAGAAGCTGTTAAAGACTGGTTAGCTTCGCAGGCGGCCGAATTCTACGACTTATGCATTCAAATGCTTGTGGAACGATGTGACAAATGTGTAAATAAGTATGGAAATTATGTAGAAAAATAGAGAAAGACGTAAGGAATGTCAATAAAACAATTGTTTTGGAAACAATTTTGATTTTGGATTTTTTTTTTACCGGACCTTAGTTTTGGAATAGCCTTCGTATTTTGATTGACATTATAGAAGGAGCAGGCAGTTGACTCTTTTCCAGCAACACGAACAGACATATTTTTGCATTTTATCAGACAGTTTCATACTGATCATTTCATTCATTTTTAATCTTTCTGTTTGATATTCAAAGCGTCAATATTATACTGATATGTATTACGTACTGTCTTGATCTTCAGTCTGTTTTTATCTCATTTTCTCTGGTAGATCATTCCTACTGAAATTATTTCCGGCATCTATAATATCTGTTGCTGACTTATAATAATACATTATGCAACGAGCCTATAATGGCAATAATTAAGACACGAGCATGTTTATAAAACGAGGGAAGCGAGTTTTATAATTTCCATACGAGTGTCTTAATTACCATTATAGGAGAGTTGCATACGAGTGTTTAAGTTCGACGATAATTATAACTTTATTGTATGTTTTAACATAAATATTCATATACATCTGTGGGATTCAGTCACTTCAGTTAGTGAACAGAGCGCGCTGGGTTTGCTGACTGAACAGAGCACATGATTGGGTCAAAGAACTTCGAAAGCAGAGACCATTTACTTTGCTTGGCAATGCTATTGTTTACAGCCTGCATGATGTCTAGTGCTGATCAGCACTAGCATTCACTAATATTGTCACTGAAGTCGTTTGAAAGCAATGCACTGTGTAGAAATTGGAGGTGGGGATAATACGGTACAGTGCTATTTCTTGTCTAATATTCGCCAGTTTATTTACGCGAATGTATGGGATGGTGCACTTTCCATGTCAGTGATTTATATAGAAGAATGCTGTGTTGCTAACTTCTGGACGTACTGTAGATTCATAAATTTCTTGCATATGTCATACATAGTATTTTCTTGTTACCGTAAAGGATCGTGCTGATTTTGTCTTTGTGTTTGGGATTGTGACTACAATAGTTGATCCGATATCCAAATTGAACTTTCAAATCATGTAATTCATGTCCGACATGTTGGATTTTGAGCGCATGCGCGAATTGGTCAATGAATGAGCTCTGATTGGCTGGAGAAACTGTTTCATAATGAAAAATAGTGTTATAATGACCCTCATTATGATACAGTTTTCTGACATATAAAATTTACATTTCGACATCGTCTATCATAAACAAAAAGGAAGCTTGTAGTTTAACGTGACCATTAATCTCGCGATCATAAGCCACGGGACCTCCGTTTTACGTGGAATCCGAACCACAGGACATGGCATTTCACATCGAAAATCTCACATGCATTGACCGGGAATCGAACCCGGTCCGCCTTGGTGAGAGGCATACAGCTTGACCGCTGCGCCAGCACGCCCCCTCTATCATAAACATATTGAGAGTTTGGTAGCAGGAAGTCCTATATCCTTCCACAATGTTTGTTTGTATATACAATGTTGTTGTTGATTCATTTGAGAGGCTTGGACATCGTGGTCATTTAGCCCCGTGTGTGTAGAATTTGTCTGATAACCTGTGTTATTGCAAAGACTGTAGTAGTGTGTGTATTTGTAATTCAGGTGAAGATTGGGAAGGAGGTGGCCGTGGCCTTACGTTGGGGACCGTGCCGGAATAGAAGTGGGAAATCACGGAAAATCACTTCAAGGATGCATGAGATGGGAATAGAACCCACCTTATAGGTACGAATCGAAACTCACCACTCACTGTTGGCTAATATTTACATGTATTAGGCTAAATCACAAAACGCTATACACATCACATTCCATTCAAACACACATTACTTTAGTGCATTGTTAATCAACACTGTCTTCTCTTTTTCTTGCATATCGTTCGCTACGCCTGATCGATCCTCTGTTGTCTCCTACAACCTCTTCTCAGTTTTGCCTCACGAGGTTGAGTGGACCCTGTGCCAGCCTCCCAGACCAACATTAAATTTCTTGGCAGAGCCGGGAATCGAACCCGGAGCTCCTGGGTGACAGTCAAGAATGCTAGCCGTTACATCAGGAAGTGGACTGTACATAGAATGAATGCACCTATAAATTAAAATTAATTTAAAATATTTTCAATAGTGACATGGATCTGTTTTTGGGCGTGGACAGTTTGCGTCTGCGAATTTCCGACACCTAGTTACCATGGCAACAAGTGCAAGCGCTCTTAAAATAGTTCCCACTCGTTGAGACGTGCGTGATCGCCATACACAAGTCGAATGTGGTACTTATAATAGGCGAATAAAACATGTTCATGATTCTATATTTTGGTTCCACAACTCCACAAGTTTCTTTTTGTCTACTAACCCTTTAAGTGCTAAGTTACCCAGTTAGCTAATCGCTACCCCAGTGCCGAGTTTTTTCATTGTACCTTAATCACTAACATAAACCGTAAATTTAGTATTTTTATTGGATTTTTATTCAGAGCAGCTGAAAATGGTTCTTTTATATAAAGAATAAGAACAGTAGGCTATATAAAAGCAATTAAAATCCTAATGAACTGAATGAGGTACATTTTGTAGGTGCAGATGTAATACACACCTTGTAAAAAGAAAAGTAGGACATTTCTTATAAACGTGGGTGATATACGGGAAACGATGATGCACGGAAAAAAATTGGAAAAGTTGGCAAATTTTCTAAAAAACTCTTATGATATGAATTTTGACATTATAAAAGTTGCTTTTGATTGCCACAAGCATGCCATTACTGTGACATGAGTATCATTTGTCAACAATATTTGTAACATGTTCAACAATCGAATGAATATTGTCATTTTATGAAGGTAATAAAAGTTCTTGTGCACCATTTATAGACGGGCGAAGCACTCGACGGGTTAAAATGAAATAGTTGAGCCCACGAAACCTAAAGTTTTATTTATGAATATTCACTGATATCTACAACATTTTCATATTGATTTGTAAAAAAAAAAAAAAAAAAAAAGCTTGTGGTCATATTTACCTGTCATGCATACGTAATGAGGATGAAATCAATAATGATAAAAAAATTAAAAAATGTTCATTAACATCAATTTTCATCACGTTCATTCCCCCATAAGAACATAATCAATTTTCATCACAGTAATTCTCCCGCTATCACCATAATTAACAATAAATGAAAAATAAAAATATTAAAAAAAACACCGAGGTCATCCCCTGAACATCAATTTTAGGTAAGCAATCATCTTCCCTTCCCTTCTCTAAACCTAATCCTCCCCCTCCCTTTTCAACCCCCCAAATGTTATCTCCCACCCTCCCAGAAACGATAACTCTCTCGGCACCACATCACCAAATACTGCCACCATGCCCCTACAAACAACCTCACATTACTACCTCAAATTCCATAAACCAAATTTTCCCCTCACCAAAATCTTCACTCCTCTCCTAAGCCCTACACACATCTGGCCCGAAGAGACGGCGACAGACCCGCCATACGATAAATAAATTTAAAAAACCGCAGGGGCGATTGCCATGCGGTGGAATGAAACGACTGTTAATATATACATGATGACGCCGACGTTGGTTGCTGATCAGCCTAGATCTCTCTCGTTGTGACTATCACTTGTTTGTCTGTCAATTGAACAAATTTCTGAAGAATAAGCGTTTCATCACAGATCAAACGGCTCGTGATGCTGTGGGAGAGTGGTTTTACCAGCAACCAGCGCAGCGTCTTCTTCAGTATAGATAAACTTGTTCATCATTTAGACAGGTGCATGTACAGTGCAAGTGAATATCTGTAGACTGAGCCGTTTTAGCTACACTGCTCAACAAAAGTTTGGAATAGCATAGATTTTACTAGAATGACATCTTATAGTAAACCCATTGAGGTTTATACAATAAAATATTAAGAAACTTAACATCAGTCCTTCTAAAAACAATAACAATCGTGGTTAGATAACATTGAAACGGTAAAAACAAATCTAACTCGCTTCTAAGTGTCCCTTTTGAAAACAAAAACATTGAAAATATATATCTCATGATGATCAGTATCAGTCTCTAGTAGTCCTCCCCGCACACGGAGAGGGCATGCTCTGAATGAGACCATCAAGTTTATCTTGGGGTAAGAGGTCCCACTCCTTTATGGCAGCGTCAGCATACAATTCTTGAAGGTAGTCCAAATTTGTTTTTGTGCAGTGTATTTTATAATTATTTATTCCTAGGAGCCACGATTGTATCGGTGCCATATTAAAACCCGCAATAATACGCTGACCGAAAAGATGAAATAATATTTAGAAAAACATGATTCAATATAACGCCAAATTAACTTATATGACATGATGAAAAACTTCGGCGTGGTAATGTTGGAAAATTTGAAATTTTTCACATTATAAAAAACTAATAGGCTGGGGTGCCTTTCAGCACGTCCTAAGGGACAGCTGGTCGTATGGCGTCTAAAGCTATCGTGACTGCTTCCAAGGAATGAAAAAATGAAAATCCACAGCCTGATTCCAGTCCACCGACCGGGTCAGGGAATGGAATGAATGAAGCACCCATCTAGCGGCGAGGATATGAACTGTGCCGGCTGCCGAAGCCTATCGCACTCCCCTGGGGCAATGATTAAATGAATGACAGATGAAATGAAATGATAGTGGAGAGTGTTGCTAGAATGAAATTTGTGACAGGGAAAACCGGAGTATCCGGAGAAAAACCCGTCTGCATCCGCTTTGTCCAGCACAGATCTCACATGGAGTGACCGGACTTTTAACAACGGACCCAACTGTGAGAGGCCGGCGTGCTGCCGCCTAATCCACGGAGGCTCTCTGACTCCAAGGAATAACGAATATAAAATGCCTAACATGACTCAACTCCCTCGAATTACCGTGTGCCAGGGAATCTTCTCCGCAGTGCCTACATGCTTCTGCGAGAGATAGCGTCACCAGTTACGTTGGCAGCACGGCTGTTGCTTGTATCGAAACAAACAAACAAACAAACAAACATTAAACTTTGTACTCACCACAGCCATTCATAACATACTGTTGCACTCTTCCAATAGTCTTAACTATACACACTGACGATTTCGACAGCCCTCAGCCCACACATGTGGCCTTCACCCATCAAGGACACCGTGCTGCCAACTTAACTGATGACGCTACATCTCGCAGCTGCACGTAGTCAGTGCGGAGAATATTTCCTGGCGCTCTGTATCATCTGTATGCTGTAGTAGTTGTGATATAGTGTTTATTGTCCAATACATATTACGTTCGTTTCTAGATATCACCAGGTCCATTCGAACAATCGATAATTAGAAGCTTTACAGTCGTTCTACACGTGTGTGCCCAAATTAGATTGGGCGGGGAGTTAGAACTAATTTCCTAGGGCCTGAAATGAATTGCATGAATTATTTGTACACGCAATAAAACACTTCTCACAAAATGGGAGGGGGATAAACTGGATCACAAAATGGGTAAATATATGTAATTTATTTCAGGCACTAAGACATTTAATTATTGTAAATGGCTGCCCAATCTTTTTGGCACACTCGTGTTGACCGACTGAAAAGTTTCTAATACCGTACGGTAATAGATTAGTAATTTCTGTAAGTTATTGTTGTTTTAAGGGGAGGTACAGTGAGGTCATTTGCCCTAATCTAATACTACTCCTAGATTACTTAGGCAAAACTGACAAATGGTATCATTTGAACAACTTTATCGTGTTGGTAGCCATTCATGAGTTTTGCATTAGTAAACGAAATTTTTATTTTTTTCCGGTCGGTCAACACGTTTGTACCCAATTGTAATGGGTGTTATTACATAAACCCGAAAAAAAATCACATAATCGTAAACATAGATTTTAGGCATGAGTAGGGTTCGGAAGTTTAAGGCCAAAAGAAGTACAAAATAAGCAAGCAAATATGCCCTAAAAACTAACTAAATATGAACTAAAAACTATAAAATATTACATAAAAAACTGCGAAATATGACATGAATTTTTGGGATAGGTAGAGTTATCACTAACCAACATAGAGTAAACGTCTTAAGTGCCAAAACGTCATCAGCAATAATACACCAGACTCATTTAATCCGTCAGTACTGAACGTCTCTTCACCGAACTCTTTCTCATATTTTCTGATCTTTACAGCTTCACTGCAGTACTACAAGTGTGACCAATCAGTTGAAATCTGTTGGTAGTGAAAGAGCAAAGGAACTTTCACTCGGCCCTTCAAGGAAGAACTGGGCAAGATATAACATGGCATTTCCTTGTTTGATAATTGCTCCTGAGCTTAATAAATCTACTGGAGTGACATCCTATTGAAGGCGGAATCACATTATCGTCATGTTCCGTGACCTCATGCGTACAGAGTCGCAATCTAACTTGTCCAGAAAGATGTGCTAAAAGACGTCCGTAAAGGAGCGCCTTCTTGGAATCAGGTCTTCTAAACCTGCTATCTGCCTGTTCCGGGAAAAGAGAGAAAAATATATCTACTACACTATACGGAAATCCTGTGTTTGAAACTCGACGCAGATAACACGTAGGCTACCTTGTTAACGACGCCTCAAATTAAACAAAAATGCTGAAATTATAACCAAATATGACCTTATATCACTAAAATATGACCAAATATGACCAAAACAATAAAAATGGCCAAAATATGCATTTATAGGCAACATCAAATTGCTTTAAACGTGGTCAGGAACCAATCATTCAAACATATTTTTCAGATTTCGGGTAAAATGAGCCCAGGAAGAAAATATGACTTTTCCATAACATCCGAACCTTAGGCATGAGTATAAGAGATCTGATGATGGCCACTTGACGAACGAAACTAGTCATCCTAGTGAATTTATTCATCTCACGTAATTTGTTTCAGGTTTAGGGAATAACACCCAGTACAATTGGGTACAATCGTGTTGACCGACTGGAAGGCATTTATAATTTCATTTTGAACAACCGCTTTGCAAACTCGACACAAGTCTAAAAGAGCCGCGCAGAAATCAGTGCGTGAGAAAATTACTCTATGTAGGAAAATGTTTCACCATACTAGAGTGCAATACGCTGAATACATATTGTTGTAATTTTTATAATGGTTGGTTGGTTGATTCTTAAGTTTAGGGGCTGCGACAACGCGGTCATGTAGCCCCGTGTACTTAGGGTGTGTGTAGAATCTGTATGATAACCGGTGTTAATTGTGATGACTGTATTAGTGTGTGTTATATGTTTTTTAATTTAAGTACTGGAACTTAGAATTCTTCAAATAGTTCCTACTTTTGCCGCCAAGCGCCACCGTCAACGACTACTAGGCCAAGTTCAGAACTTAGCTACTAGACGCCACCGCAGTCGGCTCTTGGCAACGAACGTAGAAACCTAAGAGCGTTGTTTACATTCTTAATCTATCCAATTTAGCTTCACACAGGTGCAATTAGTGGAAGGTTCTTTAACATGCCATAAATCTATGACATGGGACCGCCGGCTTTACTTCCCCTCCGAAGGAAGGCATACTGAGGGATTTTTAACGCTCTTAAAAATACGACGGCTTCGGCCGGGTTTGAACCCGCTGTCTAATTTTATAATGGTCATTAAATGCAAAAACATTCCTCACTACAGTGTCTTGAAAAAGGTTTAGGGCAAAAATATGTTTGGTGGCTTTCTATGCATGAGATGTCTATGCCAATACATTTCCGCTAGAAGTATGATGAATCCGAAGACTACGCCACAACCCAGAAGGAGGAAGAAGGGTGACACGGGGTTCAGAGAAATAGCTTCTATAGGTGAAGGTTCAGCTTCAGTAGGTTCAGCATCGAAATACTTTTTATCAAGATAGTTGAGTATCCCAGTCTCCATCACCCGCTGCAATCTGAAAAAATAACATTCAATATTAATAACGCGAGAAATATACAGCCTATTTTGCTCCAAAACTAGAACATTACACTCTACACTGCAAGGGTTGAGAAATTGGTAGTAAACTTTGCAAGAAGGAAGTAAAGCAGTGGGTTAAAATAGGTCTACCATGTCTACGATTGCTCAGAATGTCCAAAATTGGGCTATTTTCAGTCATATTTCACAATCTGTTCCGTAAAATGTCATCTTATTGCAAGTCGAGAGCTATCATTTCCTATTTTCGTTGCAATTATGATGGAAGTACAGTATAATTTCATTTCCTTTTATCAAATCCTATAATTTTAACAATTTACATTTTGATGTGATATTTCGATTTTTGGAAGAGTTTATAATTCTTACGCGGGTTGAAGCACTCAGAAAAAAGAGTTATCTAGAATTTTTTTCTGAAGTTTCTCTTTACCATCTCCAGGCAAATGCCTGGATGGTACATTATAACAAGCCACGGTCACTTCCGTCCAATTTCTTCCCCAGTTTCATTGATCTTCTTCAATTATCGCCTCTGAGGAGGTTGTCTTCAGGAACAGCATTTGATTGTGAAAACCATCCGCCAAGTATAAAGTCGCCTTGCTTCACACTAGGCTTAATTTCAAACTTTACGAGAGGATTGTAGAAAGTAAGATCAGACTTGTCATTGAAGTTAATCGCTCTGAAGTGCAATATGGATTCTGAAAGGAGAATTTAACGACTGATCTAATTTTTGGAGTCCATCAGTTAATGGAAACATACTACGAACATAACGAAGGTATGTGGCTGGCTTTCTTGGACATCAAAAGAGCAATAAACTGACGTTGTGAACAGGAAGATAGTTTGGCAGGCACTGAGTAAAGTTGGAATAGATGATGGCATGGAGAGAAGGATAACATATTTATACTGTAAAAGGATATCCATCCACAGTTCAGTCGAGCCAGAAAAACTGAAAGCTTTGAAAGACAGTCAAATTTAAGTCAAACGGAGCTTTAAAACAACGTTGAGGCGCATGCCAACTCACTAACGACATAATTCTATAAATCGGAAAGCTCGTCCACAGATATGACAAATGCTTCTAGAACACTATTGTAATGGGGCAATCGATAGTGATCATAACTAACACATGCATTTATTCCAGGAGTGTTATTTATATATTATATACATTGTGCCCCACCCAGTCATTGTGCAAATTCATGTTGACCGACTGAAGAGTTACAAGAGACAGTTTGTACAGGCAACACTGGAAGAATGGCTTCAAAACTTTACATACAAAGGCATAGCCTAATTTCAGTGCATATTTAGTTAAACATAATATGTTAAATGTTAGTGCACATTTTGGCTATTTTGAGGGCTGTTCTTTACACTTATCTTTCTTATGGACCATTGGAGGTTAAAATGAAAGCATCCTCGTACAATTATCGTATTTGGTGGATTGACCGTATTGGCAATCCCATCGAGTAGATGGAACCTCACGGTATATGCAAATGGTGCATATATTATATCTCATTATTACTTAGTTAATACACATTTTCAATAAAATATTTCTCCTCAATTTCTCCCTGAAGTGTCATAGTATTAATGTTGAGTAACACTTACAAATGGTTGAACTGCGAGAGATAGGGGAAGTCCTTGCGGGTGACGATACTAGAGCACGACCTGAAGTAGACAGGCTTCAAGTAGATGATCGTACACGGGGCTTGCTTCCAGGATCCGAACATGTATACTGTGGGGGCGAACGCGGCTGCACGACCCTCACACAGGCGAGTATATGCTAGCTTAGGATTATCCAAGATACTGTCATCACGGCCGTCGATGAACTTGTCCCGTAGTTCTTTCAACACTCCAGACGTAGCCATCTGAAACATAACCAAACGACTTGAAACGTAGACTCAGTAGTAAATTATACCAAACACTATCTATATATATAATACGCTAAGGTATATGTTTCACAAAACTCAAGCTCCTAAACCAGAGGGAGTTAATAAGTTGTGGTTTGTACCAAAATCTTCCAAATTGTCTTAATATTTCTTTGCGTTTTCGAAGTCGAATTGTGTTATAATTCAATAGTTCGTTCCAGTAGCTGTCTATTAGAGCCGCTAGATGGTAGCATTATGCGCTGTCGCCACTTGCTCTGCGCGCGCAGATCATAATGGATATTTTTCGCTGTTTTATTGCCTGTTTTATGGAAGAAATACTGTAACTCCTGCAAACTCCTGCATAACTCACTTACAAAATGTAACACGTGTATAATACTCGTTTATGAAACAATATTTCAGTGGTAAGAAAAAGAAAAGTCGCCAAGAGGTAGGGACGATCCAGGGCTCTTGCGCTTACTTACTTTACCTTACCTTATCCAGTGCGCTATTGCTTCACGTAACATATGAGTTGACGCACCAAGTCACTATCTCAAAAACTGGCTGTCTGGAGAAAATAGTCCTTCCTTCATTTAAGTTGCACATTCGTATACGTTCATACTCTTACTATATTTTATTATCAGGACTTGGTTAATATCCGCTTCCAAATACACGCAAGCCATATGCATGTGCATGCCGGGCGGCCATGTTTGAATGGCAACAGCTACAGATTCATGAGCGCAAGGAAAATATTTAATCTTGAAAAATTAAATATTTCCGTTGAATTTTCAAGAAATGCAAGATTTTTCCTGTACTATTGAGACAGTTTGGAAGATTTTGGTACAAACCACAACTTCTAACTCCCTCTGGTTTAGGAGCTTGAGTTTTGTGAAACATACACCTTAGCGTATTATGGTATATATTGTACCCTTTTTGGTCAGATTCAAACCTCAAAAGGGGTCTGCAGTGGGACGATGCTAATAGTTAACGAGTTACAACTTAATATAATAGAGGCAACTATTATAGATTCTGATAAGAGAGAAATCGTTTTCATACCCAGGATAACCTTTATCCTCTCTGATACGAACATGCTTTTTAAATTTAAAAGAAGACAGTTCCCAGTACGTTTGGCTTTCTCAATGACAATACATAAATCTCAGGGTCAGACTTTCGATTAAATCTGCGTTTACTTGACAAAACTCGTCTTTACTTATGGACAGCATTACGTAGCCCTTTCACGGGTAAGATCGTCTAGCTCGCTATCGGTTGTGTCACCAAGCAACAAAATAACCAATTGTGTGTTTAGAGAAATTTTTGATATATAAATTCAAAAAGTACCTTAACAAACGCACCATCTTGGAAGAAATGTGATTTGGCTCCTTAGATACAACTCTGTACACCTCACTCGAGAACTACTGTATGTGAAAGAAGTCCTGATTGTAACCCAAATGTCCTCTGTGAAGTTATCATTCCACAGCCCAGTTGGATCCTTCCTTCCTGCACTGGTATCAACATCTTAAGTTTGTGAAGTTTTATTTCGTAAATAAATGTAATGTTACTATCAGCTCGGGCCGTTCTTTACATTGCACTGTTATTGCGTTGATATTCTACGTGGGCTCTGCTAGTTGGTTAATAATACGCACTGAAGCAGGTGACATCCATGTAGTGGCGTTCCTAATAACGTAGTGACAATGAATTGTCATTGAAGTTAATCTCTCTGAATTGTAATATGGTTTCAGAAAGGAGAACTTAACGACTGATCTAATCTTTGTAGTCCGTCAGTTAATGGAAACATACTTATTTCGTCTCAATTTCCTTCTGAAGTGTCATAGTATTAATGTTGAATAACACTTACAAATGGTTAAACTGCTAGAGATAGGGGAAGTCCTTGCGGGTGACTATACTAGAGCACGACCTGAAGTAGACTGGCTTCAAGTAGATGATCTTCGTAAAATGTCATCTTATTGCAAGTCCAGAGCTATCATTCCCTATTTTCGTTGCAATTATGAGCATTACGGTGCTCTTTAAATAATATTTATAATAGTGCACTCGTCATACGAGCCAAAAAGTGCTCGCGAGCAAAATGTTCCCCTGAGATCCATTCTTCAATTCAAATTTTCATGCACAAACTGGAATAACAGTGTTTTTATTGCAAGTGTTGACAGTCAGAAATGTTATCAACTGTTGAAAAAAAATCTTTTAATATTTAGCAAAAATAATTGGACATCCCAGTTTAATGAGTAACAGGAAAGATGCTAATTCGACTCGACTGTCCACACATAAATGTACTGCTCGGTTCCAAGCTCTGTGAACTTGCGGGATGAAGAGCAGAGGCAGGGTAGGAGCAGGCGAGAATTGAGAAGCCTGTCGACAGCCCGCCGAGTTACCTGGCATTCTCGTCTATTCCAATACTGCTTACATGGATCTTTTCTGAAACCAGTGTGGCGTTGGGAATGAGTGACTGAGTCACCGACTAATGTATTTGCTTCTGTTACTACGCAAGGACCGAGAAACCGCATCACTCGTCACCCCCACTACTAATAGTCTGCGATGCACATTCCTCTCAGGTCCACGCAGCTTAGACTCGAGCAGTGCTGTATCTTATCTGCATGAGTTATGCAAGTAGTTGCAATGTGCTTGGTGACGGTGAATCCCTAGCTATTTCAGCACTTTAGAAGGAGAGAGAAATAGGAAAAGGAAAGAGAGGAGCATGCTAGTTAGTTAGATATTGTTGTTTTAAGGGGCGGAACAGCGAGGTAATCTGCCCCTAGACGCATGTAGAATTAAAGGAAAATTATTGCGTAGGTTCATTATTCAAACTTTCACTTCGATCGCATGATTACGACACAAGAAATAAAACTCAATTTTTAAAATTTGGCACAGCCGCGATCTTGAGGTTATGTAAACAATTGAACTAAATTAGATGCCAGTTCATTAAAATATGCATAATCATTTGCTGTACCATATTTCACAGCGCTCAGATGAAGTCTATTAAAATGTTTCTACTTCGCTTGGTCGCCATATTCGTTTTGTACTTTACAGGTTTTTGGAAGTCTCATACCTGAACGTCTAGTAGTGCCCTTTATCACCGTACAACATTTCAGGGTATCTGTAATAGTTTCGGAGATATTGAATGCTGGTGAAATATTTCGTACAGCCGCCATCTTGAGGCTATGTAAACAATTCAACTAAATTAGATGCCAGTACATTACAATGTGTATAAACATTTGCTGTACCAAGTTTCATTGGGTTTGGGTGGTTAAATCGCGAGAAAAGTCTATTTAAGACTCTCAACTTCGCTAGGCCGCCATGTTGGTTTTGTAGTTAGCAGGTTTCCAAACGTCTCATAGGTGAACGACTAGTGGTGCCTTTTATCACCGCACAAAGGTTTAGGGTGATATCGGTAATAGTTTCGGAGATATTGAATGCTGGTGAAATATTTCTCACAGCCGCCATGTTGGATGGGTGAGACGTAATAACATTTGAAGGGCATGGTTGGGGTCGGCCAAAGTGGTGCTATGATTTAACCGAGTTTCAATGAAAGCGCTCCGCTCGTTTAGAATTTATTAGGGGGAAACGCACACACACACCACACACATACACACATACACACACACATACGCACACACATACACACACACACACACACACGGACAAAAGGTGATCTCATAAGCCTATTTTTTCATAAAATGAAAATAGGCTAAAAACGTTGAGACGCCTGCTCTACGAGATCATCTATTAAGCATTGATGAAGGAATGCTTTTAGCTGGAGGCACAGGTGTTGATATTACGCTCACGTTTACACCAAATTACTGCAATTTTTTAAATTTATCCACAAGCATTACCGTGAAACCTTGCTAATATAAGTAAAGAATTACGTTTAATGAAAAGTTAATTGAATTTTGAAAGCTGCGTTAGATCCGTTATGCGATTTCTTGGCTACGCTGCACCAGAGCTCGCGATTAGTGCGTTTTTGCGATGTCTTGATTAAACGTTTAAACCCGTATCATAGAAAACGTTTTTTCAAATTAAAAGTTTTTCAAAAAACGTTTAAAAGTTTCCTAAAAGTAAACCAATGTTTTCTTAAACGTTTAGAGTTTTTTTTTTGCAAATCATGACCAGGAATCTGTTGACATCGAATATAGATTTAGGTATCATGAAGTCATTTTTGAAAGCCTTTGTCTGGATAGTGGCACTATATGGAAGTGAAACTTGGACACCCAGGAATAGCAAGCTTAGTTATGGAAGGAAGGGTCGAGGTCAAGAGCTGTAGGGTAGACCAAGGTTAGAATATGTTAAACCGATTGCCTCGGATGTAGGGTTAGGTAGCTATGTAGAGATGAAACGATTAGCTCAGGACAGGGAGGCATGGAGGGCTGCATCAAACCACAAGTCTAGAGTGAGGAATAAATGCACAATGGAGCGGTATACTGGTATTTTGGAGTATTTAATACCCCATCCGGTGCGAGAAATACTGATATATCACTCAGGCTTAAAAGCTGATGAAAGGAATGTTGTTTATCTTATCGACAATAACACCCCTCAAACACTAACTATCATTACGGTAGGTTTATTGAATTAAGGAAACAAAAATGTCACACATTAAAGGCTAAATAAAAAACTTTAAGTGAAAACTGGTATATAAATCGATTTATCTTCAAAAATCATAAATCATTTTTCATAAACCATTTAATCAGGAAATGGCTTGTTAAAAAACGTTTCGTCGTTTATTTATTAAAAATCGTTTAAAGGCTTCTCAAGAATGCGTTTATTTACGAAACGCGGTTTGTAAGAAAACGTATAAACATTTAATAGGGAGCTCTACGCTGCTCCCCTAAGGGCTATCGCTAAGTGACTACGTGCTAAATACAGAGAGTGCCCGATGTTAATTAATTTATTTTATGTTCGACGATGTCGAAATATAAATATTATATGTCAGAAAACTGTATCATAATGAGGGTCATTATAACACTATTTTTCACTATGAAACAGTTTCTCCCACCAATCAGGGCTCAAGAAACAGTTATGTGACCAATTAGGTAAGGATAGCATCGTATCTGCGCTAACTTCCACGGCCTCCTATTTTAAATTTCACTGCGTGGTTAGTGTCATAGTGGGGTATTTGTGGAGGCCATGCTCAAATACAGTACAAGTTATTCTCTGCGTCCCATGCGTTCTGTTCTGTACATAAAACTGGTGAAATCTCGATAGATAATTATGAATAATTATAATAATAATGTTATTGGTTTTACGTCCCTTTTAACTACACTGGCTTTTAGAGACGCCGGGGTGCCGGAATTTTGCCCCGAAGGGGATCTTTAACGTGCCAGCAAATCTACTGACACGGCTCCCTCGCATTTGTGCACCCTCAAATGCCAGCTGACTGCGCCAGGTTTCGAACCTGCAACCTTGAGCTCAGCAAGCGAGAACGTTACCCCTGAGCCACGCAGCCAGACTATGAATAATTATGTTCGGACATAAAATAGTTATAAATATCGTCGAACATAAACAGTCGTATGCAACTCGCCTATATTGGCTCGTATGGAAATTATCGCTTGCAAGATAAGGAAAGAAGACCAGAACGGGAATCGAACCCGTGAGCACCCTAACAAATTAACCACGGATTTGAACACTTACTATACAGATATATGAATTGCAGCCAATGGCCATAACAGGGTATTTTAATTGAACGCCCGAGGGCTCCCAACAAGTTCAATTTCAAGTACAGTAAACTCTCGATTATCCGCGGGCTGTTTATCCGCTTTGCGGATTATCCGCGGTGCTTGTATGAGAACATTTTTATAAAAAGGGAAGGTTTGGAAACCGAAAATTATTTCTCAAAAATTGAAATAAAGTTACTAAATACTTAAACGTAATAAAAATCGTAAATCGCAAATACAGTAGGCTACAGTACCCTTAATAATGTACAGTACAAAACGTATACAGATGAAAACATCATAAATCAAGTACAAGGGATTGAATCGGTTGAATCGGAAGACAATGAGGAAACGCAGATGCAGAGGACCGTTACTCATGATGCAGCATTAGGACACATTGACAGGATTCTTCAATACCTTGAAGAGCAAGACGACGCATCACTTTGTGACAAGATGGTGTTGAGAAAACTCAAATCACAAATAAAGAAAAAAGTGTTTCACTACGAAAATGCAAAAGCAAATGACCGATTTTTTGTCAAACAGTAAACAAGACTTTTTAATAACACACATAACATCGACTGAGTTTTGTTATCATGTACATTTTTTATTGTATAATAAACTTATTTAAAGCACTTGTGTGTTGTTTTTTAGTGCCTTCGACCTTTGTTTAAACATTACCAGCAATTTTGCGGCTTATCCACGAAATTCGATTATCCGCGGTATCCGCGCCAGTC
Organism: Meconema thalassinum; assembly: GCA_946902985.2. Classification (NCBI taxonomy): domain Eukaryota; kingdom Metazoa; phylum Arthropoda; class Insecta; order Orthoptera; family Tettigoniidae; genus Meconema; species Meconema thalassinum. The sequence goes on along the minus strand of OX336390.1, from coordinate 297,021,087 downwards.
AATTCCGCGAATAATTGGGAGTTTACTGTAGTTCAATCTTTGGCTACCAGATGCTACTGTCACTAACACCTAGCGATGAACGTTGACATTTGATAGAGCGTTTCTAACCCGCCAAATATCACCTGCATATTTGGCTACACATCACCATAATGCAGTGGTATTTTTTTTTTACATGGCATGGTCCCGCCGGCTTAACTTCCCCTCCTAAGGAAGGCATATTGAAGGATTTTACCGCTCTTGAAAATCCGACAACATCGGCCGGGTTTGAACCCGCGATCTTGGGCATAGCAGTTCAGCATGCTTCCGACTACGCCCCCGAAGCCGCTCGAGTTGAACATTTGAGGTTATGCATGTTCAATAACATTTCTTGATAATAATAATAATAATAATAATAATAATAATAATAATGATAATAATAATATCGTATGGCCTCGAGTGCCGGGTGCAGGCTTTGTTATTTGACAACCAGAGGGTAGCTTGCATGTCAAATTTCGTTGTTCCTTGAAGCACTATGAAAGTCAAGGAGGTTAGATATCTAACCTCCTTGGACACAATAACGCTTTCTAGTAGAGAAATGAGGAACTTTGTGTCGGCGGAAACTCCCGAGATTAATTTTGCCATTATGAACACGGACTACTGAATTGAAATGGGTTCTTTGACATGCCAACATCATATGACATGAGTATCGTAATTTTTGCCGCCTTTTAAAAATCACTTACTACGGCTAGGAGCAAACCTGCAAGCTTGGGGTTAGTAGACCGACACGCTAACCACTCACCCACCGGGGCAAGCATTTCTTGATGATTCATCCGTTTTTATTTGACTGTCCTTTAACACTATAGGGCCTAGGCTATATACAGTAGTTACTGACCTGTGTGTACCGTGTGGGGGCTAGCTGAGGGAACAGGATCATGGAGTGAGTGTTGCGCTCCACGAACTCTTCCATATCCTTGAAGGGCAGCTCAGAGTAGCGTGTGGTCAGTTGCGATATCAGTACCGAGGAGTAGAACTGACAGATGCAATATGAGAATATGAGGCTCACCAGGCACACGACACGGGAAGCAAGGCCGCTAGGGATACTGTCCGAACCTGGAATACATTTAATTTAAAAGAAAAAATCCAGCACGATACAGGGCAAAGTACACATGCAAAACTTAATAAACAGGAGTCCGAAACATAAACAAAAACAACATTCCTCAAAATCAAAGTAATACAGGGTGGGGCAGCATAACTTCCTTTTTTCAAACCTTAATAAAACACATTGTACGAATCAGAAAATTTTTATTTTTTAATATAATGTAGGTAAAAATATAAAGTTTTGTTTTACTAGGTTTTGAAGATCAAATCAGGTAGGTGACGTCCCCCATTCTCTACACACTGGGTGAACCGATTTCTGGCGTTTGTCATAATTCTTACCAGCATAGCAGGCGTTATGTTGGCAAGTTCTTCCTGGATGTTGTTCTTCAAATCTTGTAGGGTCATTGGTCGGTTTACATAAACACGGGATTTCAAAAAAACCCATAGAAAAAAATCACAAGGGGTCAAATCGGGGGATCGGGCTGGCCATTCCAAGTCGCCCCTAATTGAGATTAGGCGCCCTGGGAAGTGTTCCCTCAAAACGGCCATCGATGCTCTTGAAGTGTGAGCCGTTGCACCGTCTTGTTGAAACCAAACGTCCCCTAAGTCCAACTCATCCAGTTGTGGAAAAAAAAATCCTGTAACATGTTTACATACCGGTCCGAATTCACTGTCACTGTGACTTCATTTTCCTCAAAGAACCAGGGACCAATTATTCCACCTGAGGAAATTGCACACTACACTGTGAGTTTTGGTGAATGCAAAGGCCTTGGATGCAATTCTCGAGGATTGGTAGCAGCCCAGTAGCGCATGTTTTGTTTGTTGACGGATCCACACAAATGAAAATGGGCTTCATCACTAAAAAAACACAATAGCGTCCTCAGGCACGACTTCCAGAAACACCTCACACGCGTTCCTCCGAGAATTGAAGTCGCGTTCAGAAAGTTCCTGCACAATCGCCATCTTGAATGGATGAAAATGAAGATCATCATGAAGAATTCTCCTCACAGAACGATTAGAAAGTCCAAGGGCAGACGAATGTTTGCGCGCAGAACGCCGTGGTGATCGCAAAATTGAAGCTCTCACTGCCTCAATGTTATCAGGTGATCTAATGGGCCGTGGGACTCCAGTTCTACGTCTTGTTGCACTTGCAGTTTGTCTGAACGTAGTGACCCACGTAACAATTGATTTCCGGTCTGGGACAGGCGCCAAAGGGGCAAAGTTAAAGCGATTCCGAAAGGCACGCTGGGTTGCGATCACAGAACAACCGCTCGAAAAGTAGGCCTCAAGGGCAAACGCACGCTCCACACTGTTCCAACGCATGATGGCGACTGAACTGTGTCAGAACAAAACTTTACAGACCCGCCTATTGGACGAGACCACTAGTGCTCCGGTACTACATCACACTACTAAATGGGGCGCAATTGAAAAAAGGAAGTTATGCTGCCCCACCCTGTATAAGTATCAGGCAGGCAGCTTTTGCTGTGTGCCGCTCCGCAGGCCGGTAAACGAAGGAAACACGAGTAGCCGTGACGTCACTGCGATGTAAGCGCTGAGTGAGCTATCCGCTCCATTCAGTTGATTGTTACAATTACGCGCGTTGCCACTCGTCCGTTTATAAGTATTGTTTATTATAATCAAGTGTGATAGCTGTTTTTCAAAATGCCTACCTGTGGTGTGTACGACTGTATCAACAAAACGAGTGGAAACCAAAACTGTAGAGAGTAAGAAATACATATCCATAGATTTCCAAATCGAAGTAAGATTTAGCAGTTGGGTACAATTCTGCAAGAGGAAACATTTTTATCCCGGTAAACGGTAAACGGTGTTCAGTGCATTTTCAAAATACAGACTATGATGAAAATGAAGTTGATGTCTACGGAAAAGCTACAAAGTCCAAAATTGAAGCCAGGGGCTGTTCCATCAATATGATGTTCAGCGCCGACAGATGGATATACAGTACTTCTCATGCAAGAATGCTAATTCATACGGAAGCCGCTTCACAAAGTACACTGTGGGAGTACTCGTCAGTAACTAAACAGAGCTGGACGGGAAGGTGTGAGACTAAAAGACGAAGGGAGTTTCTTGAGACAGTTTTTTTTATTTTTTTTAGTCGTTTACCCTCCAGGTTGGTGGAACCCACGGACCTAGCGAGGGAACTCACCACTACCGCCTCTACGGGCAGTGTCCTAGAGCGGGGAACATCGAATCGGAAGGGATACAACTGGTGAGGTGGGATTGGCACCTCGCCCAGACGGCCTCACCTGCAAAGCGAACAGGGGCCTCATGAGGGAAGGTAAGGGATGGTTAGGATGGATAGGCAAGGAAGAGGGAAGGAGGCGGCCGTGGCCTTGAAGAAGGGACCATCCCGGCATTTGCCCGAAGACGAAGTGGGAAACAACGGAAAACCACTTCGAGGATGGCTGAGGGAGAATCGAACCCCCTTTACTCATTTGGGCCACCCGAGGCTGAGTAGACCCCGTTCCAGTCCTCGTACCACTTTTCAAATTTCGTGGCAGAGCCGGGAATCGAACCCAGGACCTCCGGAGCGGCAGCTAAGCATGCTGACCGCTACGCTACGGAGGCGACTCTTGAGACAGTATTAAGCAAAATTGATAATGATAAAGATGTACACGGCGTTCAGAGCGATATGATTAAAAATATTTTACCAGACAGTCACATAAGTAGTTTAGAAATACAGTGTGAGTTAGGAAGTGAAATAGTTAGATAATACTTAGACCTTGCAACTTCCGACCCAGCCCTGAACGGTGTCGCAATGGCAGAACATTTGAACGACATGTTCTATGAACCAGATGAAAGTGATAAAAGTGACAGTGAAAGTGATATTAATGATACTGGTAACGAACACATTGAGAACGATGTACATATTACGGCTCCTTCACATTTGCGCACCCTTAAGCAACGAAGCCGGCTGGTCAGGCGCACCCTCCATATTTCTGTGTTGCGTTATCATGTTAACTCACACTTTTTGAAATTTGTTACAGTTGTAAAAGTAAAGTGAAAATAATTTCACATTATATTAAAGCGACTATGTTGCACGTAAAACACTTTGCGATTGAGGTTATGAATTGTGTTGGTATTATCAACCGATGGAAGGAAAAACAAGTAGTTCCGTGAAGAACTATACAGCCTATTTTCATATATCCTACTTATGTTAATTGCCTCTATCTACATACAAAATTTCAGTTTGATTGCTGTAATAGATTCGTAGATATTAAGAACCGACTAAATATTTCGGATGGTCGCCATGTTGGATTTTATATATGTAGGTCCTAGAGTTATGTACTGTTACATGCAGATTATTGTGAACGTGTAGTATTCAAACTTCAATCGCAAAATTAGGACACAAGAAAAAACAAGGAGATTTTAAAATTTTTCACAGCTGCCATCTTGAGGTTATGGAAACAATTGAAATAAATTAGATGCCAGTGGATTAACATTCGTATAAGGATTTATTGTACCAAGTCTCACTGCACTCGGATGGTTAAATTGCGAGAAACGTCCATGTGAATATTTATAATTCGCGTCACCGCCATGTTGGATTTGTGATCACCAGGTTATTTAAAGTCCTATAGGTGAACTTAAGTTCATAGCCCCTATGAACATTAAAAAATGCAGTTTGATTGCTAAAATAGATTCGTAGATATTCAGTATCGTCTAAATATTTCGGATGGTCGCCATGTTGGATTGTTAAATGTATAGGCCATAGAGTCATGTACCATTAAAGGAAAATTATTGCGTAGGTTCATTATTCAAACTTTCACTTCGATCGCATGACTACATCACAAGAAATAAAAACTTAATTTTAAAATTCGCACTGCCGCCATCTTGAGGTTATGTCAACAATTGAACTAAATTAGATACCAGTGGATTGCAATGTGTATAAATATTTCCTGTACCAGGTTTCAGTACGCTTGGAACATTAAATCGCGAGAAAGGTATATTTAAAATTTTCAAATTCGCTTGGCCGCCATGTTCGTTTTGTAGTTAACCGCTTTTTGAAAGTCTTATATATGGACTTCCAGTAGTACCTTTTATCTCAGTACAAAATTTTAGGGAGATACCGCTAATAGTTTCAGAGATATAGAATGCCAGTGAAATATTTCGCACATCCGCCATCTTGTGATTATGTAAACAATTGAACGAAGTTAGATGTCGGTGCATTACAATGTATATAAACATATGCTGTACCAAGTTTCATTGCGTTTGGTTGGTCAAATCACGAGAAACGTCTATTTAAAAGTCGCAAATTCGCTTGGCCTCCATGATGGTTTTGTAGTTACCAAGTTTTCAAAAGTCACATAAGTGAACTTATAGCAGTTCCCTCTATCACCATAGAAAATGTCAGGTTAATATCGGTAATAGTTTCGGAGATATTGAATGCTGGTGAAATATTTCGCACAGCCGCTATGTTGGATTGGTGAGTCGTAACAAAATTTGAAGGGCACGGTCGAGGTCGCCGGGAATAGTGCTATGAACTTTCCGAGTTTCATTGAAATCGCTCCTGCCGTTTAGATTTTATTAGGGGGGGGGGGGGGGACACACACACGAATCACACACACACACACACACACACACACACACACACACACACACGCACACACACACGGACAAAAAGTGATCTCATAAGCCTATTTTTTTCAAAATTGAAAATAGGCTAAAAACGGAAGTAAATGTCCTAATAGGATCACCATTATTGTTGGTTGGTTGGTTCCACAGTTTAGGGCGGTCATGTATCCCCGTGTACTTTATCTGTCTGATAATAAAATAACTCCTGGCACTACAGCCCGTAAAGGCCTACCAAGCGACCGCTGCCCAGCCATTTGGCCTGCAGATATTGGGGTGACGCGTGATCAGCGCATCGGATCCCCTCGGCCGTTAATCTTGGTTTTCGAGATCGGAGCGCTGCCTCACTGTCAGACAGCTACTCAATGTCCTCACGAGGCTGAGTGCCCTCACGTCAGGTTCTAAATCCCTGGCGGAGCCGGGAATCGAACCCGGGGCCTCCAGGAGAGAGGCAGGCGCGCTACCCCAACACCACGGGGCCGGCAGAATCTGTCTGATAACCGGCGTTAATTGTGATGGCTGTATTAGTGTTTGTTATCTGTTCTCAGGTAAGGACTGCAGACGATGAATTTCTTGTAGTTCCTACTTTTGCTATCAAATGCTACCGTCAACAACACCTAGCTGTGAAATTGGCTACCAGACGCCACCGCAACTGGCACCCGGCGCAAAATGATGGGACTTCACATATAACCTACAAATTTAGCCTCACATGACAGAAAAAAAAGGAAGCTTCTAGTTTAACGTGACCGTTAATCTTGAGATCATGAGCCACGGGACCTCCGTTTTACGTGGAATCCGAACCACAGGACATGGCATTTCACTTCGAAAATCTCACATGCACTGACCGGGAATCGAACCTGGACCGCCTTGGTGAGAGGCATACAGCTAGACCGCTGAGCCACCACGCCCTCCACATGACAGAAATCTATGACATAGGCCCGCCGGCTTTACTTCCCCTCCGAAGGAAGGCATACAGTACTGAGGGATTTTTAACGCTCTTAAATCATCCGACGACTTCGGCCGGGTTTCAACCTGCGATCTTGGGCATAGAAGTTCAGCATACTACCAACTACGCCACCGAAGCCGCCAGCATTATTGTTGTCAGGCATTCTGTTTGAGCCCTTTCGGTCATTCTGTAAGTCCATCAATTTACATATGTCACGAACTGTATATGCTAGCATTATTCATAATGCGACTGGTCCTATAGTGGAGGATACTAGGGATCAAGAAATAACTAAGGTTATTGATTGTTTGCAAAGCAGTGCCAAACACATTTGGTTAGCCGGAGATGGCCAATAGGCTACGATTCTCCCGACTTTTCAGCCAAATATTTAGTGTATTCGCCCATGGATAAACTGATACGAACGAATGTTATTTCCATCCAATATAATTCAAAATAAGCCCACTGTCAATGGCAACAGCAGAACACGGCAACAAAAGATGGAGTGCGGAAATAGACTGCCCGAGTTTACGCACAGCATCAAGCGTGCCATGCATACTCGACAGCTCAGTGACGTCATGAGCAGTTACTACTTTCGCACGTATCTTGAGAACGGTTGGAGTAGAGGCACCAGGTTAACGGCATTGTTATTCAATTTCGATGTTACATATTTAGCAATAAATAACGAAATAGGCTATGTCTTTTTGTGTTGTGTTCTCCTCTAACCCTAGAACACAAACCCTAATTTGGTAGTACATAAACACAAACCCTCGTAAAATTTACGACTATTTATTTCCATGATGAATAACATGTAATTGCATACAAAATATAATATAAGAAGCACGTATTAATATGTTAGTTATTTTACAGAGTGTTAACTCCTAGGTTATCAAGGCCCTGGTGTCCCATTTACAGCAGTTAGTGCAAAGATTTGATGTTCCTTGCAATATGCGCGCTGACATTCGCTGCAGTATGTTGTCGTTATTAGCCTTTTCTGTGCAGGACAGATGTGACAAACAGTTCTTGCCAGTATGTATATGACAAGTTCTGCGGTTCTAAATACTTATTTCATTCAGAATAGTGCTGTAATTTAACTTTGTTACAGAACTTACTTTGCTAAGTTAAGGATACGTAGTCACAAATCGTCGTAAATTTTACGACGCAAGGGTCTTCAATTTGTAATCAACAGACTCACTCTAACAATGCACGCACACTGACGAAGCTCGCGGTATTGTAGGAAGCTACTGAGTAGGACAGCAACGTGGCGAGAAAAGCCTAGCAGATGGAGCCGTGTTGCCAAGTATATGTCGTAAAAATTACGAGGGTTTGTGTTCTAGGGTTAAGCATGACAAAAGTAGAAGAAGAAGAAGAGACATTGAAACATTTTAGACTTTCAGGACCATTATTGCTATTGAAGTTTTCCTATGGATGTTCTTTTTTATTGTTATCGCTTATCCTCCCAGCTCAGCTTCACCCCGGACCCTGCGGGGGATCATTCCTCTACCGTCCCAAGGACGGTGTCTGAGAGCTAAACACACGTTGTCAGCAGATACAACTGGGGATGGTGACAGGCTGATTGGATCTCCCAGGAGACCGCTAACTTGGGTCTAATTAACGAAGGGTCAGGAAAGGGATTTGGGAAGGAAGTTGGTCGTGGACTTATTGACCGACTACAAATCAGAACAGTGAGGGCCACTCTACAGAACCTTCCTTATGAACTATATAGAGTAAGAGGCCGAGTGTTAAAACAGTGGAAATAGCACTGTCTTGCACGTGAATTCCTCTGTTCTATGAATGACTGACGCCACCTTGTCTTTTCATTCTCAGGTATAATACCGCTGTTAACAACAGCATACATAAACTGACAACTCAAAATCGTCCATATTTACGAGTGTTTGAGCTCATGGACCACGTCCCGTCGCTTTTAAACATCTACTTAATCTTACAAAGAATAAAGGATGAATCCATGGGCGGTGCATCATTAAGGGCCAAAGGGACCAACCAGGGCCATTAGGACGAGTCGCACAAAATTTGGTTAATGTCTTTAAAAATAATGAAGAAAAAGGCCGGGTGTTAAAACATCTACCTACTCGTACAAAGAATAAAGGTTGAATCCATGGGCGGTGCATCATTAAGGGCCAAAGGGACCAACCAGGGCCGTTAGGACATCTCGCACAAAATTCGTTTAATGTCTTTAAAAATAATGAAGTAAAAGGCCGGGTGTTAAAACAGTGGAAATAACGCTGTCATGCACGCGAATTCCACTGTTCTATGAATGATTTTCCTTTCCTTTCCTTTCCTTTCCTTTCCTTTCAAGGGCCTGGAGAATTGGCCCGTTCTGTTGCGTTGGAGTGAAATAGAAGATCTTCCTGATTTTGTCCCCGTTTGAAGGTCAAACCGGATTACGGGAGATGGGTCCAACCCACACAGGAATTCAGCTATCGTTCACAGCTTGCTGAGGTCAAGATTTTTCACAAAAATATATTTATACATACCTTTCCGGTTGTCTGGTGTTCAAAGTACAGTACACCTGTGTTAATGAGTTCTGTGAATGAAATTAATTCCTGCTGTGGTACTGTACGTAGTTATTTAATATGCTGATTGTGTGCTACATAGGAAAAAGAATTAAGTGGATTTTTTTGATTAACAAATCCATTTTCTTCTCTACCTCTGAACACAAAGTTACACTTTAAGACAAATAGGAACTCGTCAACCAAGCTGATAGATAACTTCGCTTCATCCAAGCACAGGAGTGGAGAATATATTTACAAATAAGGCATGTGAATACAGTGCGTGAACTATTTATTAAAATATGTTTCAAACGTTGTGTGGACAGTCGATAATGGTAATAATGGCAACAATGAATGTCAAATATACCACAACGTTTAACATGAACACCAATAATATCATCTGGTCACCCTAAAAATTTAGCGAGGAGTCGCCCCTGGATGAATCCCTATATTATTTACTCCTTGCGTTTTCACGACTGCGCATTGTGAATGGCCTCATTGTCAACAACCGACTGCACATTGTGAATCGAGCTAATCAATTTGGTGACTGCTGACTACACGCTGCCCACTGCAACTACTGACTGCTACAGCACATTGTACATGACACCATAAGAGAGCACGGACCTGACTGCAATTGCCAACTACCGACTACCAACCACCAGCTACCGACTGCCGACTGCGCATTGTGGATCGACCCTAGCAGAGCACGGCCTGACTGCAACTATCGACTGCCAACTACCAACTACCGACTGCCGGCTGCCATCAGAGCCTTTGGCGACTTCAGATTCAGTGGATATTTCTGGTTATACCACCAGATAATCACTTCCCGAATCAAGCTCCGAAAGACAATAATCTACACTTCACAGCTCTCTTACTTCATTATGAGGGTTGAAGCCATTTTTCAGTGTTGACTTAGTAAACCAAAGTTTGGTGCTTTTCAGTCGGTCAACACGAATGTACCCAAAATAGATGGGTTATGCCCTAATCCTGAAAAAAATTACATGAGATTAATAAGTACACTAGGATGACCAGTTTCGATCGTCAAGCGATCATCAGCAGATCCATTACACTTAGGCTATAAAATCTATGTTTGAAAATACGGGTGAAAATATTTACAATATGTACAATTATTTAGTTGCAGTATTGGTAATGCAACTGTCGGTATAAAAATGTTAGTTGTAATCTATATGCTGTTTGGTGAAATGCTAATAGTGGTGATAGAACCCCGGAATTTGTCTGTTTGGAGTGAATTTTTATGGTTGTTGTGAATGGTCAATTTTGATTGTACTGTACAGTACTGGCTACTTATCTGGTTGGTTGTCTTCCGTATTACAGCAGCGAGCAGTTTCAACTTCACTCGTGTATTTATTAATCTCATGTAATTTTTTTCAGAATCAGTGTATAGCCCAACTCTTTTGGGTACATTCGTGTTGACCGACTGAAAAGCAACAAACATTTGTCCCTTACTTCATTTGCGAACAGCCATTTATGCGTCTTCCCGCTGTAAACACAGCGCTCGATACTCCGCGGATTGCCTGCCCAATGCACCCTAAGAATTATGTTCAGAAGGTCATGGATTCTCTAACGTTTATGTGGATATTGTCTGAGAATCGCTAGCTGCCGTTGAAACGCATTAATCTTCCAGTAACACTAATGTCGTCATGTCGGAAGGCTTCCGACGTACAAGCGCAACAGGATATTGTGATGTTGGAACATCTATGATTTACGAGCTTAACGGAAGTTAAGTAGTATTGCTATCAGATTAATAATAATGTATTACAGGCAAACGGCCATTATTAAAAATACAAACGCCATTTCAATGTGAAAATGGCATAATTACTCCTCAATTGTGCAAAACTGCATAGAAGACACTTTGGGTCATGGAAACGAGCGTTGTTACATACTTTGAAGTGGAAGCCATGTATTGCAAATCTGGTCACCTGATGCCTCAAGGTGTAGTTGGTTACCTGCCAATCCTCCCTGGTTATGGCGTCCGTGGTGTAAAATTCATCCCATATTTTTTCCCTTTCCCTTTGGTGTTCAAGAAGGGTGGTTTCGTACGCTGGTGTGGATGGTAACTGGAGCTGGAGGCGAAGATATTCCAGAAGCATGTGTTCTCTGGTTATCACATATACGAGCCTTGAAGGTGTAAACTTCGATAGACAAAGCGCACGCTTTAAGAACATCGCTTTTACTTTTTCCATGACCTTCAGATTGCTCTTCGTCAGGTATTCCCAAACAGACTGAATCCCCTAGGCGAGGATGGGGGTTATCTTAGCCTGAAAAAGCTTCATTGCCGTAGCCAAATAGTGTTTTGCCACGTGGTTTATGGCGAGTGTTGCAGCTACTATTCTGTCTCTCATATGAGTCGTGTAGCCTATATTAACCCATGTGGTTGTAGTATTAAGCCCAGTTATATTTATAGTTAGTGGATGACGGTCCATAATGATATCAGATTAATATCTCAGAATAGTTTTCCTCTGCCGGTTTTATGCAACTAGCGTGTTTCATTTACACGCTGTACTTTATGCTCACCTTGACCGGAAATGAAGCTCACTATCTGGATGCAGCACGCTGATATCCCTCGCTGCTCAACTTCTACACCAATGCGACTTCCCACATAAGTGATTAACCACAACATCACTGTTAGTACTGCAGCAGTGCCCAGGAAAGTCAGCCATAGAGTCAAACTGAAGATCTTCAGACTCGAGTCCCAAGAAAGTTCGAATTCCGGACGTTTGATGAATATTCGATTCCTGCAGTATGAAGAGATGTACAGTGTCTTTGAAAATGAATGCCCAAAAATGAAGCATCTAGGCAGAAACAAAATGATGATCAATTCCCCTTAGATTACATAACTATTGTACAGGGTGGTAGGGGAAGGTAATACACTTGCACTAAAATATACAACAGGCGTTATCAACCTTTTTGAGACTGTGAGCACCACTTTCATGCCGTACCAAGTGCTGGAGCACCATTAAATCGAATATAATAATAATAATAATAATAATAATAATAATAATAATAATAATATTGTCAGGAGGTTCCTGGTGACAATACCCTCGCCGAACACTAAGCAAGGCTCGAAGATGATTCAGAAGGAAATTTAGCTCATTCTATAAATGAGGGAGACTCGTGAAGAGTCCGGACAGGAAATTAATGTAATGTGAGGTTCCTGTAATTTACATACATTGTATTTCAGTACAGATGGTTCCTTGCTAAGGCCGAACCAGGCTGTAATATAAAATGTAACCGGTATCTGCCGTGTTAATGATGCTAAAAAAATAAATAAAATTCAAATTACAAGAATGGCATCCTCTATAAAAATCCAACAAAAAGTCTGCAGTGAAATAGAGAACATTTCAGAAACGATCCGTAAGAGGCGGGCACGGTATTGCGGTCATCTCAAACGAATGGATGGAAACAGGCTGACTAAAGAGATTTTTTATTTCTTTGACTTCAAGCCCAAAACCACAACGTCCTCGTTTATGAATACCAAAGACGAACTCAAAATGCTGCATCTAAAACCCGACGACGCCTTCAATTGAGATCTCTTCCGCAAAAGGATACTGACTAATGGACTAACCCGAGACGAGACCCCGAACCCGAAAAGAAGACAAGGTACCACCTGGACAGCGGAGTGCAAGATGGCCCACTCACAGAGAATGAGGGAATTCTGGGCTCAGAGAAAGGCGAAACAAATTGCCAAGTGTAGCAAGACTTAACGTAGTTCTAGATGGCCTCAACGAATTTTATATATAATAATAATAATAATAATAATAATAATATGCAGCGAAACCCTATCTTTAAATACCAACAAAGGACTCCTTGAAAAACTGGAGAGTGCAAAATTGTGAGAGGAATCTTGGGATCAAAGTACAAAAATGGAATCCATCAAAATCCAACGAGGAAGTCTACAGCAAAATAGAGAAAATTACCGACACAATCCAAAAAAGACGGGCTCGATTTTACGGTCACCTGGAAAGAATGGACGGAAGAAAGTTAACTAAAGAGTTCTTTCACTTTCTTGATTCAATCCCCAAAACCACAATTGCCTGGTTTAGAAATACCAAAGAAGACCTGCAAATGCTACGTATCTCAGCTGAAGACGCCCTTAACAGAGATCTCTTCCACAAGAAAAAATTGACGAACGGGCTAAACTGAGACGAGCAACCGAAGAAGTGACACGGTGCCCCTTGGACAGAGGAGCGTAAGAATGAGGGAAATCTGGGCTTTGAAGATGACCAAGTTCAGTGTCAAATGCAAGACTTAACGTGGTTTTTGATGGCCCCAGCGAATTATACAGGGTGTATTTGATATGATGGAAGTCCGTTACACTGGTGATAGAAGAGACTATTCTAAGCTTCCTAGGTAAAAAATTTGTCACCTATCTTGAAATTGATAATTAATCATTAAAAAGTCAATGTTTTTAGTTATTTCAGAAACTAATCAGGCAGAAAGTGGTGCGGCAGGCTGGGGAAACGAGGCGGAGCCCGATGTGACGACGCGCGAAGGGGAAGTTGTTACGTAATCGGAGCATTGACCTTACCGGTTGACTTGAGGGGTGGTAGGCTATCAGCTGTTTGAGCTCTACCGTCTCGTAAGAAAATGTGCATTGCCGTTGTTCTTGTTGTTGTTGTTGACAACGCACGCAATGGCTTGGGACGTCAGGACCGGTAGTATTGTGTAGCCTACTTTGTAAGTGTGGAATTCATTGATTGATGTTCATGTATAAAATAATTTCGATACTCAGCCCTGATGTATCATTGGCGTCCGTGTCGGACCTTCTGTTGACTAGTTTCTGAAAATACTAAAAACATTCTCTTAATGAAATGCAGTGTGACAAAATTCCGACATCCCGCAGTCTGTTCAGAACTAGGCATTTAGGACGGAAGTAAAAAACTTGATGTTTTGTTTGAGAGGCTTGGCGATTTTGGTCATTTAGCCCCATGTAGCTGGGTGTGGGTAGAATTTGTGTGATAACCTGTGTTTTGTGGTTTCTGTAGTAATGTGGGTATTTGTAATTCAGGTGAGGATTCGGAAGAAGGCGCCGGCCCTGTGGTGTTGGGGCAGTGCAACTGCCTCTCACCTGGAGGCCCTGGGTTCGATTCCTGGCTCCATCAGGGATATTAGAAACTGACGTGAGGGCTGTAACGCAGTGCACTAAGCCTCGTGAGGGCAATTAAGTAGCTGTCTGACAGTGAGGCAGTGCCCGAGTCAGGAAAATCAAGATTAATGGCCGAGGGGACCCGATGCACTGACCACGCGTCACCCTAATATCTGCAGGCCAAATGGCTGGACAGCGGTCGCTTGGTAGGCCTAGGCCCTTCACGGGCTGCACTGCCAGCGGTTATGATTATTGAGAAGAAGGCGGCCGTGGCCTTAAGTTAGGAACAATCCCGACATTTGCCTGGGGTTGAAGTGGGAACCCATGGAAACTTACTTCCAAGATTTAATACTAGTATGGTACCACATGTTCATATTGTGAATTGTCCCATCCCATCTCCAGCCCTCGGGTGGCCATTAACTGGAGAGGGGGGGGGGGGGGGGGGAGGATTGATTTATTGGTCCATCAACAATGTAAATACATATGAAAATACACGAAAATGAAAATAAAATACAAATACATTGTTATAATACAGTGTTATAATAATAATAATAATAATAATAATAATAGTCTAATAATAATAATAATAAGAGTCAGCATGTGTAGTTCTGGTGGTAGAGTGCTAACCTTCCCGAGGGTGCGATCTACGTTCAGTCATGTAGTAAATGAATGGGATCTAATAAGATCATCTCCATGGATTTCATGGCACATACAAGAAATCCTACGTACATTAAAGTCTGGCAACTCGACATACCAAAAAGAAACATAAAAGAAGTTAGTGTGTCTAAAAGCCTATTATTACTATTATTAGTATTATTAATATGCTTATTACAGTTGTTGCACTATCTTCACACAAAGATAGACCAACAGTTCCTTAAATTAATTTACTAAATCTTTAGGATTTCTATTTTCTATGCATAGTTCATGAAGCTGGAAAAATCCTAGACAGATCCACCATCACTAGTCATGTAGCCACTCCCCATGAAGGTGTGAATCAGCTGTTCATAGGCTCGGTTTGTGTATTTCAATGTCATTGGCAGACAAGGCGAGGAGGTCACTCAACTGCAGACTCTGGTCAACATTCCTCAGCGTAGGAGGGGAGGGTGACGGGGAGAAGTCAGCTCTGCTGCTGAGGGGAACGAAGTGAAAGCCCGTTTCCAAGATATTGACCGACGATTTTTGTGATTTAATTCCACCTACACTAATTAAGATACGACTTAATTTCATGAAGATATTTGCTTAGAATACCATCTTCTATCACCAGTGTAAAGGACTTCCATCATATCAAATACACCCTGTATATATAATAATAACAATG
This sequence comes from Meconema thalassinum, assembly GCA_946902985.2. NCBI lineage: Eukaryota > Metazoa > Arthropoda > Insecta > Orthoptera > Tettigoniidae > Meconema > Meconema thalassinum. The sequence goes on along the minus strand of OX336390.1, from coordinate 297,005,548 downwards.
TAACAGGCATGCATGCACCTCTCGTTCCTTTTCCTGTCTCTCTCACCTTCAGTAGTGCTGAAATAGCTAGGGATTCACCGCTCACCAGGCATGCTGCAACTGCTTGCATGACTTATGTCCATTTACGTGTGGACAGTCTGGTCAAATCAGCATCTGTCTTGTTACTCGTAAAACAGGGATGTCTAATTACTACTACTGCAGATTAGAAAATATAATTTCACTAAATGATAGCCTAACATTTATGACTGTCAACATTTGTAATGAAAACTCTGCTTTTCTGGTTCGTGCAACAGAATTTGAATTGAAGAATGATCTCAGGGAAGCTTGTGCTCGCGAGAAGTTTTTGGCTCGTATGGCGAGAGCACCATATTTCATTTAACCCATTATGGGATAGTGGTCTCTATATTAAACACCTGTCATAAGAACAGATTATGCTTTCAAAGAAGCAGACAGTTGAATCTTTTTAGCCAAATATCGGAGAATTTTCATGCCGAAGTACTAGTATTTCTAAAAATCAAATATTATATACGTAATGTGTTGGATAAAATTTTAAAGAAAAATGAACTAAAAGCATTATCAATTAAAGTGTAAAAATAAAATAAAGAAATAGAAATAATAATCATAAAAATAAAACTACAATAATAAAAGAACTAACGATGTGGGAACCGGCAGGAGAAACGTAGGAAGACAGAGGACGACACATTCAAGAAATTTGCCGGACCACAATGGACTAGAAGAGCAAGAGACAGACAAGAGTGGAATACCCTAGAGATGATCCTTTTCAAAACATAGTATATGCGAGGAAAGGAAAGGAGCAACTCAGTGCAACATAGTGAACCCTTAAATACAATAGCGATAATGTATTGAGGACAGTTAAAACTCTACTAAAATAAAGTGAACGTGCTAGGAACATTAACAATTTTGCAAATATTAGATATAAAAACAAGAATACAGAACATAGACAATACTGTAACTAGGTTAGGAATAGGTATATCAATAGCTATAAGAACAATTCAAGAACAGAGACTAACTCTTTAGGACTGCTCACCTAATGAGTGTAATGGAGCAAAATCCCTGCCTAGACAGGGGATTAAAGGGCTGTATTTATTATTATTTATTAATAAAACAAATATAAATATTACAATAATAAATATAACTATAAGAATATGAAAACAATTGTAAAAATCAATTCGAAATTAGTTAATTAATTCAATAAAAATATAAAAATTAAATCTCTAAGAACATAAATTGAAAATTAAAAATAAATAACTTATATAAACATTAAAATTAGTGAAACAAAAATAACATTATTTATAATTATAATATCGTAATTAAAATAAATTAAAATGTAGAAACACATAACTGTAAAAGATAGTTTTGCCCTATAAAGGGTTAAAGGGTTGAGAACGCTTGATATAGAACAATTATTAAGCCACTGCCGTCTTCAGTGTTGTCACCGTAAGTATTGAGACTCCACTTCCAAATGACCTGGGGTTTGATTCCCGACTCTGTCAAGAAAAATATTCTGATCTGAGGATTGGAAAGAGTTACACACTCAGTAGAGGCGGATTCGACTTCCACCTCAGCCAACCTAGAAGTGATTTCTTTGGTTTCCGACTTCTACTCGAGGCAAATGATGAGGTGATTCCTATCGTAAGGAGGTGTGATGGTGCAGTGATCAAGATTCTTGCCTCTCGTCAAGGCGGACCAGGTTCGATTTCCGGTCAATGCGTGTGAGATTTACGAAGTGAAATATCACGTCCTGTGGTTCAGATTCCACGTAAGAATGAAGATCACGTGACTCATGATCGCGAGATTAACGGTCACGTAACACTGCAAACTTCCTTACTTCCTATCGCAATGCCACGTCTGCTTCTTTACCATTCCCATTGTTCTTGTTGATACATTTCCCATTTCCCTACGACATCGTGGCCGTGATGAAAATTAATAAATGTAAAACAAAAATATTGGAATGCAGCCGAAATAAATCAGAATCCTCTATGGATATCATATTGACAGGTGAAAAACTAAAGAAAGTAGGATACTTCTGTTACTTAGGAAGCAAAATAACCGGTGATGGACGAAGCAAAGAGGATATAAAAAGTAGGTTAGCTCAGGCAAGGAAAGCATTTCCACAGAAAAGGAATCTCTTGACATCGAATATAGATTTAGGTAGTAGGAAGTCATTTTTCAAAGCCTTTGTCTGGAGCGTGGCACTCTATGGAAGTGAGACTTGGTCTATTGGTGCAGCAAAAAAAGAGGAGAATTGAAGCGTTTGAAAAGTGGTGTTACAGTAGAATGATGAAGATAGGGTTACCAACTAAGAGAGAGATGTTTCTGGCGACTGCTAATGAAAGAAGATATAGGTTGTTAGGACACATACTAAGATACCCAGGAATAGCAAGCTTAGTTATGGAAGGAAGGGTCGAGGACAAGAACTGTAGAGGTTAAACAGATTGCCTCGGACGTAGGGTGTGGTAGCTATGTGGTGATGAAACGATTAGCTCAGGACAGGGAGGCATGGAGCTCTGCATCAAACCAGTCAAAAGACTGAAGACTCAAACAACATAAACCCATGTACTTGGGTGTGTGTGTGTGTCATTGTGATGGCTGTACTAGTGTGAGTATTTGTAATAGGGACTGGGTATTAGGCAGAAGCCGGTCATCGTATTAATTCAGGAACCATCCCAGTATTCACCTGGAGTGGAACAGGAAACCACGGAAAATCTCTTCTTGGATGGCTGAAGATGGAATCGAACTCACCTCTTCTCACGACACTGAGTAAACCCCGTTCTCGCCCTCTGACCAGGATTACATTTCTCGGCAGAGTTGGAAATCGGGCCAGGAACTCCGAGATATCAGTTAAGAAAGTTAGTCCTTACGTTACGAGGCTGAAGCCTCCTTAACAATCCAAGCATTAATTATAAAAGCACACCGTACCGCAGACACCACAATGATACAGGCTATCAGGCAAATTGGAAATACACTCAAGTACATATGCCTGATGAACATGAGGTCAAATATATAAATGAAATAACAACAGCAACAACAACTGTTATTTTGTTTTATATCTATCGATTAAAACTTTTTATAGATTGATACACCTCTTGTTGTATGGACTAATTTCTGCTTTTGTCTGTTGACACAAGCTAAAGCAAAATATGATTTTTCAGCCATGTTTCAGTAACGTACCGTTTATGGCTGTGGTTATTTTTACGGCGAGGGCGATGCGACATGATAGGTCGAGCCTTGCGCGAATAAACAAAACGTTATCCACATCCGGGCCGCATCCGCACGACTGTTATCCGCATCCGGCCCGCATCCACACAACTGTTATCCGCAACCGGCCCGCATCCACAAAACTGTTATCCGCATCCGGCCCGCATCCACACAATTGTTATCCGCATCCGGCCCGCATCCACACAACTGTTATCCGCATCCGGCCCGCATCCACACAACTGTTATCCGCATCCGGCCCACATCCACACAACTGTTATCCGCATCCGGCCCGCATCCACACAACTATTATCCGCATCCGGCCCGCATCCACACAACTGTTATCCGCATCCGGCCCGCATCCACACAATTGTTATCCGCATCCGGCCCGCATCCACACAACTGTTATCCGCCTCCGGCCCGCATCCACACAACTGTTATCTGCATCCGGCCCGCATCCACACAATTGTTATCCGCATCCGGCCCGCATCCACATGACTGTTATCCGCATCCGGCCCGCATCCACACAACTGTTATCCGCATCTGGCCTGCATCCACACGACTGTTATCCGCATCCGGCCCGCATCCACACGACTGTTATCCACATCCACACGACTGTTATCCGCATCCAGCCCGCATCCACACGACTGTTATCCGCATCCGGCCCACATCCACACGACAGTTATCCGCATCCGGCCCGCATCCACACTACTGTTATCCGCATCCGGCCCGCATCCGCACGACTGTTATCCGCATCCGGCCCGCATCCACACAACTGTTATCCGTATCTGGCCCGCATCCATACAACTGTTATCCGTATGTGGCCCGCATCTGCACGACTGTTATCCGTATCTGGCCCGCATATGCACGACTGTTATCCGCATCCGGCCCGCATCCACACAACTGTTATCCGTATCTGGCCCGCATCCACACAACTGTTATCCGTATGTGGCCCGCATCTGCACGACTGTTATCCGTATCTGGCCCGCATCTGCACGACTGTTATCCGTACCCGGCCCGCATCCACACAACTGTTATCCGTATCTGGCCCGCATCCACACAACTGTTATCCGTATGTGGCCCGCATCTGCACGACTGTTATCCGTATCTGGCCCGCATCCACACAACTGTTATCCGTATCTGGCCCGCATCCACACAACTGTTATCCGTATCTGGCCCGCATCCACACAACTGTTATCCGTATGTGGCCCGCATCTGCACGACTGTTATCCGTATCTGGCCCGCATCCACAAAACTGTTATCCGTATCTGGCCCGCATCCACACAACTGTTATCCGTATCTGGCCCGCATCCACACAACTGTTATCCGTATGTGGCCCGCATCTGCACGACTGTTATCCGTATCTGGCCCGCATCCACACGACTGTTATCCACATCCGCACGTTTGTTATCCGAATCTACAGGCATTACAATAATATTTTAATTACATAAAGTATTAAACAACACATTTAGACATTTAAGGAAAGTCACCCCTTACGCTATGTATGTCATGTGCTATGTTTGAAATGAATGTTATACAATCAGAATTGCAACTCACTTCAGTTCGGAGTGTTAATTATGCTTAATGACATAATTTGAATGCGATTAGCGTAAATCATCATCTCACATTTGTCATGTAAAAGAACATAGCGGAAAAATACCGTATATGTCATAAACATCCGGGTCAACAAGTTGGGATTGTGTACTAAAAACTATCCACAAATATGCTCCAAACATTATCCGCATCTTATTTACCATCCGCACAGCCATGCAAACTATATCCTCATCCGCGCAGGGCTGTAATCGTAGCGACAGTGGTACTGTATAACACCATATGACTAACGGCAAGAGAACGATAAGGGCTGAGCATTGGCTTTTCCTCCTACCCAAACTAGTTTTATGGTTTTCCCGCCAGTAATCGGTTGACTGATTGCAGTGGCTTCCCACTGGGTGATGGCATTGCCACATTCGTATGCCGAACTGAATAGCAACACCTTCAATAAAATGATGGCATATTGGCTTTCACGGCCAATGAATTAAGACTCAGCAATTTTTCTTCTTCTTTTTTTATTTTTATTCTTTTCGGGGTGCACAAATGTGAGTGACCCGTGTCAGTAGATTTACTGGCACGTTAAAGATCCCCTTCGGGGCAAAATTCCGGCGCACTGGCGTCTCTAAACGCCAAAATAGTTAAACGGGACGTAAAACCAATAACAATAACAATAGGTTTATGCCGTGAGTATTAATTCCTTGGAAGCCTTTGCTGCTTGAGTTTATTTAGCTCTCGCAGTAAGGAAGTAAAGGTGCGCTTCATAAGAAGGAAGGTAGGGCGCAGTTCGCTACTCCTGCTGAGTTTTTATCTTCAATAAAAGTATGGTTGTGTAGGCACACTTACTCTATAACAAGTCCGAAGCGCAGTATATTGCTGACGTCGTTTCGCTCCACTGTCGGCATCATCACAAGTGTGGTAGTATCCACTACTCCTTCTTGCAGCATCCCTATTATTCCAGACCATTTGCCGTCTTCTGACCGCAGGCCCACCTCGTCCGATCCTCGGACTATCTCCGTTCTGAACACAGACTCATGAATAATAAGCTAACAAGTTTACCAGGTGATTCATATCGGTAAGTGACACAAACATTAGACCACCCAATTTCTACTAATTCTCACTGCACAATAAGACGTATTAAAATAAAATCATCAATTTTAATGAAACTAGACAACGTATCACCTTCTTAAAATAAAGTTGGCATAATCCTCTAAATTTTACTTCAAAATAAAGCAAAACAAGAAATAATTTATTATATAATTGTATGGCTGTACAGCTTTTGCGGTGGAGACATACTGTACATGCTAATGTATCTGAAAACCAAATTTTATTTCTGTATCTCTCTGACTTATGGTACTTAAAAAAGTTTCTGAAATTTAAAAATAAAGCGATAAAACAAAATAACATATAAATACAGAAATAACAAGAAGTGCCGTGACGAACTAAAGAGCCTACTTTTCTTAAAATGTATGATTCATGCCAGTGATTAATGACGAAATTAAGTTGGTAATATCGAAATATCTAATTAGATCGAAATACTGTATACCTGGCATAATGTAGCCTAATAAAGCACTACAGATGGCAGCCCTGGTGACTGAATATATTCTTAGATCCATTTCTTAGGGTACAGAATACAAAATTTGGTTGAAGTCCAATGGATAGCATGGACGTTACATGCAGTTAAACATTGGAACTAACAGCGCGCTAAAAATCATGTTGGCAACAATGCCATGCATGTATTGGTCAGACATAATCTGAAATAATGTGATCTATTGTTGTGCCAATTTTGAATGAAATCCATTAGTTAGTATAGAAGTTACATGAATTTAAAGTTGGACGTCTCAGCAGGCTTAGAACCATGTTGGAGCACTGACGTATATAAGTTACTCCAAATTAATATAGAATGTCAGGTGCTACAGGAGAATGATGAAGATCAGATGGGTAGATAGGGTTACAAACAAAGAGGTATTAAGACGAGTGGGAGAGGAGAGACGTTTCTGGCGACTGCTAATGAAGAGAAGAGATAGGTTGGTAGGACACATACTAAGACACCCAGGAATAGCAAGCTTAGTTATGGAAGGAAGGGTCGAGGACAAGAACTGTAGGGGTAGACCAAGGTTAGAATATGTTAAACAGATTGCCTCGGATGTAGGGTGTGGTAGCTATGTAGAGATGAAACGATTAGCTCAGGACAGGGAGGCATGGAGAGCTGCATCAAACCAGTCAAAAGACTGAAGACTCAAACAACAACAGGTACTATACGTGTGCATAGTTTAAAACTGTCGGCTTGCATACTTTCTGATATATGGGTATTTGGATTAAAACAAATTGAGAGCATTTATTAACAGTTGGCAGCCATGGTGGCTCTTAAGAATACGCTCAGTCATATCTGTTTATGTACACATAGCACATACGAAATTTGGTTGAAATCCAATTGATAGTGTAGAAGTTATATGCATTTAAAATTTGGACCTATCAGCAGGCTTATAATCATTTTGGCAACACTGCCATATATGGCCTCCTGGAAATTAAACTAAAATATTATTATCTATACGTATGCCAATTTTGAAATAGCTCCGATTCATACCATCCAAGATATCCAACATGGAGCTCAAATTTCAAATGCGATTTTTCAGCAGTTGGTAGCACTGACATCATTTTCAAATATGGCCGTGATATATTCAGGTATAGGTCTTTACTCCTACCAAATTTTGTTTCGTTTGCTGCAGCCGTTTAGGAGTTGATAGGGACACACACACACACAGCCAGACAGACAGACAGACAGAAGGACAGACAGACACACAGACAGACACACAGACACACATTTGCCCGATCTCATAAGTCTACTTTTTCCTCATTTTTGCAAGTGAAAAGTAGGCTAAAAATGATGAAAATATAGGCAACCTCATATTTAAATTATAAAAGAATATAATAATTATAATCATAAAAATATTCAAATAATAAGTATTAAACTAAAATAATAAAAAACACACTTTATAATTAAAACTAACATTAAATATAAAGTATAAAATGTTTATATTTATAAACATTAAAATTAAAAATACAAACATTAACAAGAACTAAGGCGGCTTCGGTGGCATAGTTGGTAGCATGCTGAGCTTCTATGCCCAAGATCGCGGGTTCAAATTCGGCCGAAGTCGTCGGATTTTTTAAGAGCGTTAAAAATCCCTCAGTATGCCTTCCTTCGGAGGGGAAGTAAAGCCGGCGGTCCAATGTCATAGATTTATGGCATGTTAAAGAACCTTCCACTAATTCACCTGTATGAAATTAAATTGTATATGTTAAGAATGTAAACAATGCTCTTAGGTTCCTACGTTCGTTGCCAAGAGCCGATTGCGGTGGCGTGTGGTAGCTAAGTTCTGAACTAGTAGTCGTTGACGGTGGCGTTTGGCGGCAAAAGTAGGAACTATTTGAAAAATTCAAAAGTCTGCAGTCCTTACTTGTATTAAAAACAGATAACACACACTAATACAGTCATCACAATTAACACCGGTTGTCAGACAGATTCTACATACACCCAAAGTACACGGGGCTACATGACCGCGTTGTCGCACCCCTAAACTTAAGAACCAACCAACCAGAACTAAAATTATTATTTCAAAATATAATATAAATATACATTTATGAAAATGAACATAATATTTAAAATAAAAATTAAATTAAAATTGATTAAAACCAAAATTAGAAATTACACATTTGCAATTTACAATTTATTAATTCAACCGTGAGATAAATTAATGAAGTGAAATTCATCAATATGTAATCACTTCCTTCATCACAGACGAACTGGCTTTTATGGAATTAGGTCATGACCATCGCCGTCACCCCAAGTGGTCTTCCTTTCATTACCTAATTCTAATAATAATAATACTACTACTGTTATTTATTTTACGTCCCTTTTAACTACTCTGGCTTTTAGAGAAGCCAGGGAGCCGGAATTTGCCCTGAAGGGGATCTTTAACGTGCCAGTGAATCTTTTGACACGGCTCCCTCGCATTTGCGCACCCTCAAATGCCAGCTGACTGCGCCAGGATACGATCCTACAACCTTGGGACCAGCAAGCGAGAACGTTACCTCTGAGCCACGCAGCCAGCCGTACTGCTTGAGTCTAAGCTCGGTGAACTTGCGGGGTGAAGGGCAGAGGCAGGAAAGGGTCAGGCGAGAATTGAGAAGCCTGTCAACAGGCTGCCGTGTTACCTGATATTCCCGTCTATTCCAATACTGCTAACATAGGGTATTTGCTGAAACCAGTGTGGCGTTGCGAATGAGTGAGTGAGTCACCGACGAATGTATTTGGTTCTGTTACTAAGCACGGACCGGGAAACCTAATCACTCGACACCATCACTTCTCATAGAGCGCGATCCACATTCCTCTCAGGTTCACGCAGCTTGTACCCGAGCAGTACCTAATTCTAAGCAGGGCAATGTACAGGGAGAAAATTGCCAAACAAAGACCAACGGTCTAGCCAAAACCAAGCTAACCCCTGTCACCAGTCCCCTGAACGGTATTTTTGGTTTTCTTACAACCCCACCCAGTCAACGACGAGTACGAAAAGCTAGTCTTCTACCGGATGAATCAGCTGCCTCTAAGAATATTGTTTTATGCAACCAAAAATAAGGCGCATTGTCAGAAAGGTCGATATTTCTCTGCTTGCATCCCGTATAGTACTAATGTACTGCAAGCATATCCTGCAAACGATACTGAAAACTATTATTTTTCCCTCGTATTAGTCTGTAGTCACAATGAGAGAAAAATAATAGTGTTCAGTATCGTTTTCAGGATATGCTTGCAGTGCATGAGTACCATACCGGATGCAAGCAGAGAAATATCGACCTTCCTGATAACAACGTTAGTTGGGCTGCATAAAAGAATATTATAAGGGGCAGCTGATTCACCCGGTATAGTAATATTAAGAACGCATGTATGGCCAGTGTTCTTGCTTTATGACAAGGATTATATTTAGTTCTACAGATTTGTTTGGGAACCTTGTACGATAACACAATTTCTGTTGGCAGCATGGATTAGGCTATACTCACTTGAAGTTGAGATATTTCTCGAGTATCAGCCAAAGAGTGTTCCCGATGTTCGCACCGCTCGGGAACTGAATTCTGCCACTGTAGTTGGCACCCAGTTTGTTGATCTAGAAGTGAGACAACAATAGATACCTACAATGATATGACACAGCGCTCTTAGAATGTTATAACAGATTTTGCTTTTTCGCATTGTAAACATAGGCGAAGGAAGCAGAAATTATATAGACTAGGGGACCCGTGCAAGAAATCTCGCATTTCAACATCATTGTCATTGTGCATTAGCCTCGCACAACAGTGTGGCTCGTCGTGACATAGTTCTGACAGGGGCTATCGTCTTCTTTATTTATTTAAACAATTGTTTATAAAAATTGTCTATATATTTATGAAATGAGCGTGCAATTCGTCACTGCTGCGGTTAATTCTCTTTATTTTGAATGCTCATTTTTTACGATCTGCTACTTGTGAACACCCCAAGGGGGATCTACAGTCGTGGCAAAATTATTAGAATTGAAATAGAACTTCCCTATCATTTACTATTTGTAATCCTAATTCAGAATGACCCTGTGTTTTCATAAACATTTGTTTTTAAGCACTGATAAGTGTTAAAATTCTATATTTAGTGCTATTTAAAATTTAATGTTCGACCCGCACTATTATGTGTCAGAAAACTGTATCATAATGATGGTCATTATAACACTGTCTTTCATTACGATACAGTCTCTCCAGCTAATCAGAGCTCGTTCATTGACCAATTAGGTAACGATACCTTCGCGCATGCGCTCAAAATCCAACATGTCGGACATAAAACACAACATCGAACTATAATAAATTACCGACATGGAATATGCACCGTCCATATGTTCGCGGTAAATAAACTGGCGAATATGAGACAAGAAATAGCACTGTACCTTAACATCACCAACCCTAATTTATACACAGCGCATTGCCTTTAAACGACTCCGGTGACAATATTACTGAGGGACGGCAGATGTAAACATATGGCCTGCATAATATGGCATTGCAAGCACACAGAGCGCATGCGTCGGTCGTTCAGAGATCTTGAAAGACAGAGATATACCCAGCGCTCGCTCACCGATCACAAAATTCAAGTAGCTGACTCTCAACATATATTTATGAATATTTATGTTAAAACATATTATAATAAAGTTATAATTATCATCGAACATAAACAGTCGTATGCAACTCGCCTATAATGGTAATTAAGACACTCGTATCGCAATATATGCTTAACATTATAACGTGTGAGTAGTTATGAACCAATAAATACCAAAAAAAAAAACTAAGTAAAAGTAAACGAACCCACGGTGATTCGAACCACGAAACTCTTCACTATGAAGCTAGCTCGCTACCACTACGTTAAATTCTATTTCTATCTTGTATCATCTGTGATTGAGCACTGATTGTTGTGTTGGGGATCACTAAATGTTATCTCATTATAGTCTGTACTTACTTCTTTCACTGTCGTGGAAATCATGACTCCTTTCAGGTCGAGACGCCCTGTCCATCGCCCCAACCCGGGTCTGAAGAAGGACCAACGTCCATTCTCTAGGTGCGCTGCCAGTATTGTCTTGGGAGATGAGAAGGGTAGTGGTTGGTACACCTGCCGGATCGTATCTCCAGCCAGCCAGAGCAGCTTGAGCGCCGGCGGGATGGCTATTGTCCTAAGCACCTCCAGAGGATTGATGTCTTTAGTTTGGGCACACACCAGCACGGTATGGGCAGCAGTGCTTGTCAACACCTGCAGATTAAAGCGCTTCCTGTACCTCCTCTATTACAAAGTTTTATACTGAGTGCTGTACAGTACCGTGGAGACATATCGCGGGCCCTAGGAAAAAAACTGCGGGTCCCATTACAAATACCTTTCTTCAGTGTCATTCTCGTACTTCTTTTACAAGCCTTAAAATTACAAAAATAAATGGCTTAGAGTAATAAGTATAATATATCGTCTACAAATCTCTCTGTTTTTTCTGAATTATTAATCTTTTCGCACACTCGCTATTTGTTTTATTATTATTATGTTCGTTTCGCCCGTCTAGGGACCACGAGACAATTTCAATGCTTTGTCCTTTGCTGTTCCTTCTTCTTCCTCCAGTATTCCTTCTTCATCTCACTATGTTTTCTCTTCCTTTCCTCGGACCATTTCGAGCCGGTTTTCTTTCCCTTCCTCCCTTGGAATCCTTCCATTTTTAGCACTTTTTGCCTAAAAATATATCTGTGGTGTATCTTCTTCTCTGATATTATTTCATTCAAATCATTTCTGACTTCTTGTACCTAGCTTGTAGTCGACTTCTTGTTCCACAGGAATGTGAAGATCTGCTTGGTGAACCTACTGTCATCCATCCTGTACAAATGTCCAAAGAATAGCAATCTCCTCTTCCGTATTGTTTCTGATATGATTTCTATTTTTCGATATATTTCATCATTACTTCTCTATTTATTCATTTTATTGTGTGTTGGTGGCTTTCCTCCATCTTTCATTTTGTCTTGGGTATTCTAACACTTCAAATCCAACGTCTCAATATACTTGGAAAAAGAAGCATGCATTTATCAGAAAAATAAGGGGGAATGCTTTTTGGAAATCCAATAATTTATGTTTATAGCACGAAAAACAGTGAAAGCATTTCGCTCTTCAACGCTTTAACAATCTAGTTATATATAAATAATATTTGAAAGTCTAGGTACGGTACTTATAAAAAAAAAGTTCAAGTGAATTGTTTGAAAGCGTTCGATGGAGTCGACAGAACCATTCTAGTGGAGAAACTACGTCGCACCCTCGGAAGAAAAAATCCTGACCTGCAACTCATTGAGAATACAACCTACTGACAATAATAATTAGTGACAAAGTGAGTTACTCCAGACGAATGGTGTCCTACAAGGAGACCCACTTAGCCCGATGATGTTTAACCTGCTGACGCACGACGTAAATCAAGAAGTAATGATATACCTACCAATTTTCCTGTACGCGGATGACATGGTTATGATGTCGAGGGACAGGGAAGACCTACAGGAAGGGCTTGACAGACTGTATAGAAATGGGCTAGATATAAACACAGACAAAACAAACGTCATGAAGTTCAGGAGAGGAGGAAACGTCTACGAAACGGATATCTTCGTTTTTTGGCAGCGAAAAATTAGAAATTGTTAACACGTACAAGTACCTAAGACTTACGCTGCAAGTGTCAGGCAAAACATTTACTAAGCACATAGATGAAAGGTGCTCATCAGCGGCTAAATCTACAGTACGTTCGAAATAAAAATGCTTGAGAAGACTCCTTGGCCACAGATAAACACCTCTTTCACATCAAGATCGCCCCAATTGTAGCTCAACAAGCGTCATACCAGAAGAGAGCACTCCATGTATCAAAAAGAACACAGACGGGGATAGTAAACCTACTAGTACTGGCAAACACGGACTTCTTTGTAAGAGAGACTGTTAGTAATGAGCAATGATCTTCAAAGCACACCATCATATGAGGTCCACATCAAGGACAGAGAGCAAAAAGCATCAGACGTACGCCTGGAAAATTTATATAACCCCTGCCATGGAAACAGACGAGTGAAAGAAGGCAAACTTCGTACTGCGACACGTTTTCACGAGGACCGCGGCCCACGGATTTCATCACAGAATCTGCACACAAGGAGGATAACACACACCTGAACCCTATGTGGACACAGTATCATAATACTCACCTGCCAAGCTAGGACAACCTCAACTAGCGTTCTATGATAGGAATGAAATCTTCTGACAATCGCTGTATTATAAAAACCTATACACATTGTGTTTAATAAATATTATTAGCATTATTTCCAAAAAATCAACAGAATTCCTTTTAAATCTCAGCAATTCTTCCAGCTGCAGCTGGCTCATCAGCGGGCTCTTAGGGTCCCCGCCCGGACCCCCACACGAGTATCGAACTGCGCTCTACCTATCTTTTTATGAGGTGCACCTGCACCTCTTTACTGCGAGAACTAAAATCTCAAGCAACAATAACCTCCCTATGAAGGCTTCCAAAGAGATGGTATATTGGCGAATATACCAGAATTTCTTTGATTAGGGCAGGGTGCCCGAGAATGTTCTCCGCAGTGGTTACGTGCAGCTGTGAGTGGTTGCCTCATCGGTTTAGCTGGTAGCACGGTATCTTTGACAGGGTTAATCCCACACTTGTGGGCTGAAGCCTGTCGAAATCGTCAGTGTGTATTGCAATTAGCGAGCGTATGTGTCATCAGCACTTCCAGCGTCTGTTATGAATGGCTGTGGTGAGTACAAAGTATAGGCTACTGTTTGCTTGTTATTAGGGAACACAGCGATGACAGAATGCATTCTGCACACAAGTCAAGCAGCATTGCGCGTCACAGAAGCTCATGTCGCCACGGACAGTTAAACAATGACAGAGGCTACTTGAGCTGAGTCGTATCCTACTCGCGCAACTGTACCTGTCAACGAAGCAGGCTGACGTGTGACACAAATAAACAAAGAATAGTTCCCATCTCGACCGCCGGCAATCATTTCGTGAAAGGCTAATAAGATGCAAGCGGCAGCCGTAATGCCAACGTAATTTCTGTAGCTAGCTCTCGCAGACGCATGTAGGTGCTGCGGAGAACATTCCCGGACTCACTGTATTTTGCATTGATTATTTTCGGTATTTGCAAAACTGTGAAGATTGAATTCTGCCCACAAAATATTTGAAAGGTGGTTTTATGTCATCCGGGCCCTTCAACATACCCTGGCCCCAGGGTTGTAGCACCACTTTCCCCACCCTCTCGACGAACTTCGTGCTGTACCCTAACTCGGAGAGATAACAGAAGAGGTTTAGGGAGGCACATTTAATTCTTGAACTCATTAGTGAATCCCTTTTCAGTCGGTCAACTCGAGTGTACATAATTATCTAGTTTGTTGTGGTGTTTGAAGCCATATTTTCAGTGTTGCCTTAGTAAACAAGAGTTTAGTGCTTTTCAGTCGGTCAACACGAATGTACCCAAAAGAGATGGGTTATGCCCTAATCCTGAAATAAATTACATGAGATTAATAAAACACTAGGATGACCAGTTTCGATCGTCAAGCGATCATCATCAGATCCATTACACTTAGGCTACAAAATCTATGTTTGAAATACAGGTGAAAATATTTACAATATGTACAATTATTTAGTTGCAGTATTGGTACTGCAACTGTCAGTGTATGCTAAATGCAGTATATATGTTAGGTGAAATGCTAAATGGTGATAGCTATCCGGAGATTGTACTTTAGAGAGATTATATGGTTGTAAACTATGGTTAAACTATAATTTTTTTTTGGCTAACTACTTATCTGATTGTCTTCCGTATTACAGCTACTCGCAGTTTTCGTGCTCACTGGAACTCGCTGTGCGGTCGACTGCGGTGGTTATCTTAACGACTGGTTTTTCCCCTGCCTCCTCCCCTCTGTCCCTACGTGCTGTGGGGAGTGATAGCGATGTGTTTATGTGAGGTGTTGCCAACCTAGATAAGATGTATGTTATTGAATGAGGTGGGTCCACAACTATTAAAGACCGTGGATTGGCCCTCGCCACCTAACATATATACTGCATTTAGCATACACTGACAGTTGCAGTACCAATACTGCAACTAAATAATTGTACATATTGTAAATATTTTCACCTGTATTTCAAACATAGATTTTGTAGCCTAAGTGTAATGGATCTGATGATGATCGCTTGACGATCGAAACTGGTCATCCTAGTGTTTTACTAATCTCATGTAATTTATTTCAGGATTAGGGCATAACCCATCTCTTTTGGGTACATTCGTGTTGACCGACTGAAAAGCACTAAACTCTTGTTATCTAGTTTGGTGGGAGGAGGCCGGGGTAGGGGAGGGAGGGAGGGTAACGATTAATTTTCTAGTGCCTGAAATATTTATTTATACACTTAATACAACACTTTTCACACAAATGTGGGTTAAATTGCATGAGTAGTTTTGTTAATCAAGCAAACATCATCAGATTCTGTTCTCTTAAGCTTACCGTTATTCCCGTTGCTCACGGTAAAATGTTTCTTAAAATTTATTTTACAACTAATTTTATAAAAAATTGACGAAAGCAAGCTGTGTTGTTCACGGTAAAATTATTTTATAATATCCGTGGATGTATCAGGATCGCCATCTACCGATAAACTTCTGAACCAAGAATCAGCTGTTCAACACACATTGGTTTGAGAGTATGGTTCCAACAAACAAAGCAAAAATTGCTGCTTTAGCTACAATTATATGTCGTACAGTGGTAAAAAGGAAGAAAAGAAATGCTAGGAAGTCCTGGACTCGGGAATGGATAAAAAGAAGAGAAGAGTAGAGGAATGCTGTCCTTGGTCGAAAATGAGTTGAGGTTAGAAGATCAGAATTCTTATAGGATTTTTCTAAGAATGGAGGAAAGCAGTTTTAAAAAACTCCTAGATCTTGTTGCTCCCTAAATTATTCGACAGAACACTAACCTGAGTCAAGCCATTTCTTCTGAAATGAGACTGCAAGTGAGTTCGAAGCCCGTTTATCTTCACCTTCACATCAGCCTGGCTTGTGTTCGGTCGAATTTGTGAAACATATTCGGCGATTGAGATTTCTGCCTCCCATCTTGCATTTCTATTGTGGTATATGGGCGTTTTAACCTCATACAAACACTGATATTTCTGGTACTCGTCCAGTAAAACACTAACAGCTTCCTTAGTCCATCCGGAGCCTGCCATTTTCGAAGTGTTTGTTTACAAGCGAGCTTCACAACCTTCTCACCACGCGGCGCCAGGATCATATTCATGTCAGCTTCCCTGATTGGTTCGTTTCGTAAAATTAATTTTACGGAATAGAACATATCCTATTTTATGGAAAGTTTTATCAAAGATTTTATAAAACTTGAATTTGACCGTGAGCAACAGAAATTTTATAAAATTAAATTATCATCTCTTATATATAATGCAAAACTGACTCATCACCGCAGGGCTCAAACCACTAGACCTAGGAAGCTGAAATTTTGCATTTTGGTTGATCCGAGTATGTAGAGGCTCACTAAGAAACGGTTTTTGAAAATTCAATTTGTAAGTGACTTTTTTCGGCCCTTTGGCATTGACAATCCAAAATTGACTCATCGACGCAGGGCTCAAACCACTAGACCTAGAAAGCTGAAATTTTGCATGTTGGTTGATCCAAGTATGTAGAGGCCCAATAAGAAACGGTTTTTGAAAATTCAATTTGTAAGTGACTTTTTTCGGCCCTTTGGCACTGAGCAATGACAGTCAGTACAAAGTTCGGATTTAGCTCATTTTAAGCCATAAGATACGAGAAACAATACTCGGAGGTCCTGTAGGGACCCCGAAACACACTTTTTAAGTTCCTAAAATGAACGGTTTCGGAGATATTCCCAAATAACTGTGTTCCCTCTGAGAAACAGATCAACGTTACTATGGCAACCGCTGAAATATTGCAGACCGGGGATAGTTTCCTGGCAATATCTCGAAAACCGTTCGTTTTAGGGCCTTAAAACGCTGGGTTCGGTTCCCACTTCTTGGAAGTGGAAACCAGGAACATTGCTCCTCACATTGATACGCGTAAAAAGAGCTATAATCCACATTTCTACGATCAAATCGACTCGGAAAGTCTCATCTCTTATATATAATGCAAAACTGACTCATCGCCGCAGGGCTCAAACCACTAGACCTAGGAAGCTGAAATTTTGCATTTTGGTTGATCCGAGTATGTAGAGGCTCACTAAGAAACGGTTTTTGAAAATTCAATTTGTAAGTGACTTTTTTCGGCCCTTTGGCATTGACAATCCAAAATTGACTCATCGACGCAGGGCTCAAACCACTAGACCTAGAAAGCTGAAATTTTGCATGTTGGTTGATCCAAGTATGTAGAGGCCCAATAAGAAACGGTTTTTGAAAATTCAATTTTTTAAGTGACTTTTTTCGGCCCTTTGGCACTGAGCAAGGACAGTCGGTAAAATGTTCGGATTTAGCTCATTTTAAGCCATAAGATACGAGAAACAATACTCGGAGGTCCTGTAGGGACCCCGAAACACACTTTTTAAGTTCCTAAAATGAACGGTTTCGGAGATATTCCCAAATAACTGTGTTCCCTCTGAGAAACAGTTCAACGTTACTATGGCAACCGCTGAAATTTCGCAGACCGGGGATAGTTTTCTGGCAATATCTCGAAAACCGTTCGTTTTAGGGCCTTAAAACGCTGGGTGCGGTTTCCATCTCTAACCACGAACGTTGCTCCTCGCATTGATACGCGTAAAATGAGATATATATTTTATATATAGAGGTTGCTTTTGGGGCTCGGATACGATCGTGATTTTGGTCGTGATTTTGAGTCTAATTTTATACTCTTTCGGCTGGTTGTTGTAAGCGAGCTTTCAGAAGTTTACTCGAATTTACAATGTTAAGATACTTTCTATTTTGCACGGTATGCTTTCATTTTTTTAAAAAAGTTGTTTTTTCTTAACTGAATATTTTTGTTTGCCAATTTTGATCTGTTCTTTTTCGTTTTTAACCATGATCTGCAACGTTGATTCACAGTCGAATGTGTCGTATTCTACCGGCTGTCACGTTAATTATTATAGTTTCTTAATTACTCTTACTGAGGAATTGGGCAAACTTATTTCAATAAAGTTGTTGTTTTGTCTTTCACGGCCATTGAATCCCCGCACAAGGCACGGCTTAAACCTAGAAAAGTTGCTGAGTTGTACTAATGGACTAATGGTGCAGCAGAAAAGAGGAGAATTGAAGCTTTTGAAATGTGGTGATAAGGGAGAATGATGATCAGATGGGTAGTTAGGGTAACAAATGAAGAGGTATTAAGACGAGTGGGAGAGGAGAGATGTTTCTGGCGACTGCTAATGAAGAGAAGAGATAGGAGGGTAGGACACATATTATGACACACAGGAATAGCAAGCTTACTGTCGACCAAAATATTATGTGCACTCGAGTTTGAAGGTTGTTTGTGAAGTAGCCAATAGACCTTCATAAAATCCAATGACATCATCATTTTCGACGTTCGATTTTACGTTAGTTCATGTAGGTTTGGAATTATTAATTTATATTTTAATATTTTTTATCGCAGTTGAAACACAAAAAGTGCCCCTTTTTAAGCGTGTTTCAACCATGCGTCACATTTAAGAATTATTATCTCACAAACCCGTAATCAGATCGAATCCGAATTTTAACACAATATACATTGGAATGGTGTATAACTGGTTTATTAATTTCAAAATTTTGTGTGTTCAAGAACGAATGTTGTTATTATTTTTGTAAGGTAACTCTTTCTCGGCTCGGGGTCGTTGGAAAATGTAGTTCTTGGTTGCGTTGTAATCCTTATACATCAAAAAGTTATGCTGTATGACTGTGAAATAGGTAAATTAATTCACTTATTTTATATCGGTTTGTATTTGTACGGAGAATTAAGACATGGTTCACCAGCTAGCCGCTCCGGGAAATGCTATACAGCGTTGCTGATATGGAGCCCATCACTTCCGAGCGAGACGTGCCATGACGCGTGATGTAGCCCATCTTGGCAATGATGTACTGCTTTCACCGGAGCGGCTAACTGGTGAACCATGTCTTAATTCTCCGTACAAATACAAACCGATATACAATAAGTGAATTAATTTACGTATTTCACAATTTTACAGCATACCGTTTTGATGTATAAGGATTACAACGCGACCAAGTACTACATTTTCAAACCATCCCGAGCCGAGGAAAAGTTACCTTACAAAAATAATAACAACTTTGTTTCTTGGACAAAAAAAAAAAAATAATTAATAAACCTGTTATACAACATTCCAGTGTATGTTGTGTTAAAATTTGGATTCGATCTGATGACGGGTTTCTGAGATAATAATTCTTAAATGTGACGAATGGTTGAAAAACGCTTAAAAACAGGCACTTCTTATGTTCCAACTGTGATAAAAAATATTAAAATATAAATTGAAAATTCCAAACCTACATGACCTAACGTAAAATAGAACGACGAAAATGATGATGTTATTGGATTTTATATAGGTCTATCGGTTACTTCACAAACAAACTTCAAACTCGAGTACACATAATAGTTTGGTCGACAGTAGTTATGGATGGGAGGGTCGCAGACTAGAACTGTAGGGGTAAACCAGGGTTAAAGAGATTGCCTCGGATGTAGGGTGTGGTAGCTATGTAGAAATGAAACGATTAGCTCAGGAGAGGGATACATGGAAGGCTGCATCAATCCAGTTAAAAAAAACTGAAGACTCAAACAACATCAATCAGGAATTGTAATTACTTAGAGAGGTATATGGGGCAAAAGGGTCGTTGGAGAATTTCAATCCCTGGGATGTAACACTGGAAGAGACTGCATAATGTACATCAGCGGCCAAGGTGAGCGATATTTAACTATAGGTCTATTAATAGGGATATGTTTACGTTCAAATCATCAATTAGTATGGCCAAAATACATCCAGAATAGCTTAAGTAAGAATACATTTAATTCCCCATATTCCGATAGATTTGCCATTCCAGTGTGCAAGAGTGCAGTTCCCTCTTCGAACAATATTCGCAATTTCTTTAACAAAGCGCAATGACACACACTTAACAGTAGCACGTGTACATTTAGACAAAACAATTTTTTCCCATGGCCAACTGTATGTGGCGTGCTCGCGAGCATCCGGACAACAAAATCATTATGTCTCAGCAGAAGATGGCAAAACCATAAACGTAATTTTAAAATGTGTTAACATAATGTAACAACGAACCCTGCAGACGTTCACAACTCGATAAAATTCCCACTTTGCTGATCATATCAATATACTGTACAGAATTATAATGGACACACCTATAGCCGCGATTGCTGTAATAGAATAGACCAATTATCAGCAATAATGCATCGTCCCCATTGTCTTGATCGCGGGCGAAGCCGCGGGTACCTGCTAGTACTAATATATAAAAATGAGATGGTGTGTGTCTGTCTGTCTGTCTGTTATTCAATAACGCAAGAACCACTGGTCCGATTTAAATGAAATTTTGCATGGATGTAGCTGATTTACCATGTTTACATATAAGACACTTTTAATTTCGATATTTTGCACTATTAAAAAATGGCGACCATTTCAGTGACGTCACTACACCCTTTGGTTTCAAAATTTCATATTTCCATATCAAATAAAAAGAGAACGCTAAGAAATAGCCAACTTTTGATGGCAAAATTGGGCTTTAAAATTTAATTTCCTAACCGAAAGGTCCTCATCACTTTTCGTGTATCTCCAACGGTTAGCGAGTAAAACCCACATATGTGACGTCACTACACCCTTTGGTTTCAAAATTTCATATTTCCATTTCAAATAAAAAGAGAACGCTAAGAAATAGCAAACGCTTGATGCATACACAAGATTTACCATTTAATTTTCTATCCAAAAGATCCTTATCAGTTTTCGTGTATCTCCAACGGATAGCGAGTAAAACCTAAATTTGTGCAATAAAACACGGTCAACACCGGGCGGTTCAGTATATCTCTACGTACATAAAAATTAAAGTTTGTATGTTTTTTTTCGCAATTTCTACGGAAATTTGAGTTATTTACGCGTTTCAGACTCTTTTATTATGAATGCGCGCGAAAATAATTTTTTGGTCTGTCTGTCTGTTTGTTTGTCTGTGGACAACTTTGTTCCCATATAACTCGAGAACGGCTGGATGTATCAACGTAAAATTTGGTACAGATATCCATCCGAGACACGAAACTAATCATTGATGTAACCCTTCTCCGTAACTCTCATAAATGAGGGCATACCCCCTTAAAATACATGCTGAAATAGGAGTAGAAGGACGAGACAAAGATCATTTTCAGCCCCTCAATGTGAGAGACAAAACTCGGGGGCCCTAAAGCGTCCCCGAAATCCACATTTTAAGGCGCTAAAACCAACCATTTTTGAGATATTCCCAGAAACTAATTTCATTTAATAAACAAATGAACGAATACAAGCCGGTAACCATGGCAAGAGATTGCTGTAAGACGCAATGCAATTCCATTAATTAGATTGGTGTGAAAGTTTGCAAACGGCTAGAAGGTTATCACGGAACCAAATTAAGCTGTAAAATTCATCAATACGTATAATGCGCTTAAGGGGGTCAAGGGGTACACTAGAATTTTTTCACGCGATTTACACCTGCGGGTGTGGTACGGCAGGTCTATTATATTCCTATCCCTATATTATATTATTATTATTAGTATTATATTATGGCGTACAACGAGGAGACAAAGACCCTCGGTGCCAGAAACAAAACTTGGGGGTCTCGAAAACTACATTATAAGGCTCTAAAACCAACAGTATCTGAAATATTCCCTGAAAACTAATTTAATTTAATTTCACAAACTAATGAAGGAATGGAAATCGGTAACCATGACAACATTATCTCAAGGGGTGGCATCCAACTTTCCATTTATTTCTGTAAGAAGCAATATCACTCCATTTATACCTTGCCAGGGTGGGTGAGTGGATAGCGTGTCGGTCTACTAACCCCAAGATTGCAGGTTCACTCCTGGCCGTGGTACAGGCTGGACGTTTGTTTTAGACGAGTGAAAAATCTTAATGGAAGCCTGGAGCCGAGTTACTACTGTACCTGTGTTGTTATCAGCTGCCCCAAGCGCTCGGATGCTTGATAAAGCTGTTTCACACTATTGCTGAAGTATAGACACTGGCAAATATAATGACGTTCTGTTCGTAACTACGTAACGTCTACTTCCGTGTCACACAATACTTCTACGTGGACTGTACTGTCTGCTCAAGTCTGGAATTCCATTACATCAGATCGGTGGTGAAAAATGTGAAGTGATAGGGTGAGAGAGTGACTGTGTACAGGCTCACCCGCAGGCTTGAAGGTCAAGGGCAATCGTCTAAAACAAACGTCCGGCCTGTACGTGATTTTTGAAAGGCGGCAAAAATACGACTCGCATGTTGGCATGACAAAGAACCCATTTGAATTCAGTAGGCCGTGTTCATAATGGCAAAATTAACCTCAGGAGTTTCCGCCAACACAAAGTTGCTCATTTCTCTACTAGGAAGCGCTATAGTGTTCAAGGAGCTTAGATATATACCCTCCTTGACTTTCATAGTGATTCAAGGAACAACGAAATTTCGACATGCAAGCTACCCTCTGGGTGCAAATTACGAAGCTTGCACCCGGCACGCGAGGCCATACGATATTATTATTAGGCTACTCCATTTATTACATTTCTGTGAAAGTTTGCAAATGGCTATAAGGTTATCACGGAACCAATGTAGACTGTATAATTCGTCAATGCAATTAAGGGGGTCAAGGGGTAACCTAGAATTTTTTCATGCAATTTCACGTGCGACATATAGTACAGAAAGTCTATTATATCTACAGACAGAAACATTATTTTCAAAAAATCCTGAATTGAATCAGCATTTTTTGCGGCTTTTAGGAATTTGGGCCATTTGAGGCTAAAGAATCTGAATTTTCATGCACCACAAGCCTTTATAATTTATGAAAGAGGTCTTCCTGTGTATAGGGACCTAACACAACGTAGAGGGTCATTTTTTATGTGAGGTGTATTGCGTTTCGTCTACAAGGCCTTAAAATCTATTTCACGTCAGGAAGTACACGTTAGGTGAATTTAGTTTGAGAGCAGTTTTTAACTAATCTTTTTTTTTTGTCGACATACGGGTTCATCGTAAGGATGATTTTGTTTGATACGTATGGTAGATATACCCATATTTGGATATCTGGGTGATATGTTGTAGGCAATAGAATTGTCTGTCTGTCTTTCTGTGTAACTTTATGTCCGCCTATAAATCGTCTTCGGATGCTTGGTGCATCGTAAAATTAGGTACCGGTATGGTAAACATGAGTCAATACACCAATCTATATATATAACAAGTAGTTCCGTGAAGAACTATAGAGCCTATTTTCATATATCCTACTCATGTTAATTGCCACTATCAACATACAAAATTTCAGTTTAATTGCTGTAACAGCTTCGTAGATATTGAAAACCGTCTAAATATTTCAGATGGTCGCCAGGTTGGATTTTTATTTTTGTACTATTACATTAAGATTATTGTGTACGTGTGGTATTCAAACTTCAATCGCATGATTAGAACACAAGAAGTAAAAACGAGATTTTAAAATTACGCACAGCAGCCATCTTGTGATTATGCAAACAATTGAAATAAATTATATGCCAGTGGATCAACATTTGTGTAAGCATTTAACGTGCAACGTTTCACGGCACTCGGATAGTTAATTCGTGAGAAACGTCCATTTAAATATTTATACTTCGCGTCGCCGCCATGTTGGATTTGTGCTCACCAGGTTACTGAAAGTCCTATAGGTGAACAGATGTTCATAGTCACTATAAACATAAAAAATTCAGTTTGATTGCTGTAAAAGATTCATAGATATTGAGAACCGTCTAAATATTTTGGAAGCTCGCCATTTAGGATTGTTATATGTATAGGCCATAGAGTTATGTACCATTCAAGGACAATTATTGCCTAGGTTCATTATTAAAACTTTCACTTCGATCGCATGATAACGACACAAGAAATAAAAGCTTAATTTTAAAATTTCGCAAAGCCGCCATCTTGAGGATATGTAAACAATTGAATAAAATTAGATGGCAGTGCATTACAATCTGTAAAATCATTTACTGCACCACATTTCGATGCGCTCAGAGAGTTAAATCACGAGAAAATTCTATTAATATATTTCAAATTCGCTTGGTCGCCATTTTCGTTTTGTACTTTACAGGTTTATGAAATATACATAGGTAAACTTGTATCAGTGCCCTTTATCACTGTACAAAATTGCAGGGTGATATCAGTAATAGTTTCGGAGATATACAATGTCAGTGAAATATTTCTCACAGCCACCATTTTGAGGTTATGTAAACAATTGGACTAAATTAGACTCCAGTGCATTACAATGTGTATATACATTTGGTGTACCAAATTTCATTACGTTTGGATAGTTAAATCGCGAGAAAAGTCTTTTTAAATGTCTCAACTTCGCTTGACCGCCATGTCGGTTTTGTAGTAACCAGGTTTTTGAAAGTCTCATAGATGAACTTCTATTAGTGTCTTCTATCACCGTACAGAATTTCAGGGCGATATCTGTAATAGTTTCGGAGATATTGCATGCTAGTGGAATATTTCGCACAGCCGCCATGTAGGATAGGTGAGACGTAACAAAATTTGAAGGGCACGGTCGAGGTCGCCGGGAATAGTGCTATGAACTTACCGAGTTTCATTGAAATCGCTCCAGCCATTTAGATTTTATTAGGGGGACACACACACACACCTCACACACACACACACACACACACACACACACACACGCACGCACACACACACGGACAAAAGGTCATCTCATAAGCCTATTTTTTCAAAATTGAAAATAGGCTAAAAATCAATGTAACGTGATAGTTTGTCTGTGGGTATGTCTGTATGTCTCCTATGCGTTCATATACCATTCGTCCGATTGCGATGAAACTTGGGTGAGATGTTGAGTACACTCCAAGGAATGTTTCTGACTTAGTAAATCCATTTTACAATAGGTAGCGCACGCGTAGATTCAACAAATGAGCGACGATGCGCGAAGCATTTCAACAAAGTCCCGTATGTGTTCATATACCATTCGTCCGATAGCGATGAAACTTGTGAGATGTTGGGTACACTTCAAAAAAAAAAAAAAAAAAAATCAACCCCTGGCACTATCCAGCCCATGACGGGCTAAGGCCGACCAAGCGACCGCTGCCCAGCCATTTGGCCTGCAGATATTGGGGTGACGCGTGATCAGCGCGTCGGGTCCCCTCGGCCGTTAATCTTGGTATTCGTGATCGGGGCGCTGTCTCACTGTCAGACAGCTACTCAATTGTCCTCACGAGGCTGAGTGCACCCCGTTCCAACCCTCACGTCAGTTTTAAAATCCCTGACGGAGCCGGGGATCGAACCCGGGGCCTCCGGGTGAGAGGCAGGCGCGCTACCCTAACACCACGGGGCCGGCTGTGTACACTTACATGAAGGTTTCTAAATTAGTGAATACATTTCACAGTAGATAGCGCACAAGTAGATTCAACAAATGAGCGACGACACGGAATGCGTTTCAACAAAGTCCCGTATGCATTCATATACCATTCGTCCGATAGCTATGAAACTTGCGTAAAATGTTGTGTACACTGCAGGGAAATTTTCTGGCTTAGTACATCCACTTTACAATAGGCAGCGCACGAGTAGATTCAACAAATGAGCTACGACGCGCGAAGCATTTCAACAAAGTCACGTTTGCGTTCATATACCATTCGTCCGATAGCGATGAAACTAGGCTGAGATTTTGTGTGCACTCCAGGGAAGGTTTCTAGCTTAGTAAATCCCTTTAAAAATAGGTAGAGCACGAGTAGAATCAACAAATGAGCAACGGCGCGCGAAGCGTTTCAACAAAGTGCCATATAATTTCATATACCATTCATCCGATAGCGATGAAACTTGGGTGAGATGTTGTGTACACTCCAGGGAAGGTTTCTGGTTTAGTACATACATTTTACAATAGGTATCGCACCAGTAGATTCAACAAATGAGCGATGACACGCGAAGCGTTTCAACAAAGTCCCGTATAAAGTCATATACCAGTCGTCTGATAGTGATAAATGTTTGGTGAATTGTTGTGTACACTCCAGGAAAGGTTTCTGGCTAAGTAAATCCATTTTACAATACGAAGCGCACGTTTATATTCAACAAATGAGTGACTACGTGCGAAGCGTTTCGACAACGTCCCGTATACGTTCACATACCATTCATCCGATTGCGATGAAACTTGGGTGAGATTTTGTGTACACTCCAGGGAAGGTTTCTGGCTGAGTACATCCATATTACAATATGTAGCGCAAGAGTATAATCAACAAATGAGCGACGACACGCGAAGCGTTTCAACCAAGTCCCGTATGCATTCATGTACCATTCGTCCGTAGCTATGAAACTTGGGTGAGATGTGTACACGTCATGGAAAATTTCTGGCTTAGTAAATCCACTATACAATATGAAGCGCACAAGTTGATTCAACAAATGAGGGACGACGCGCGAAGCGCTTCAACAAAGTCCCATATAATTTCATATATCATTCTGCCGTTAGCGGTGAAACTTGGGTGAAATATGGTGGACACTCCAAGGAAGGTTTCTGGCTTAGTAAATACATTTCACAGTAGGTAGCACACGAGTAGATTCGACAAATGAACGACGACATGCGGAGCGTTTCAATACAGTCCCCTATGTCTTCATATCCCATTAGTCCGATAGCGATGAAACTTGGGTGAGATGTTGTGGACACTTACGTGACGGTTTCTAACTTAGTAAATACATTTTACAGTAGGTAGCGCACAAGTAGATTCAACAAATGAGTGACGGAGCGCGAATCGTTTAAACAAAATCACGTATGCGTTCATATACTATTCATCCGATTGCGATGAAACATTGATCAGTTATTGTGTACCCGCCAGGGAAGGGGACTTAGTAAATCCATTTCACAATAAGTAGCGCAAGAGTAGATGCAACAAATGGGTGACGACGCGCGAAGCGTTTCAACAAAATCCCCTATTGCGTTCATATAACATTCTTCGATTGCGATGAAACCTTGATGAGTTATTGTGTACACGCCAGAGAAGGGCTTCAACTTAGTAATACATTTCTCAATAGGTAGCGCACGAGTAGATTCAACAAATGAGTGACAGCGCACGAATCGTTTAAACAAAACCCCGTATACGTGCATATACAACTCATCCGATTGCGATGAATCATTGATGAGTTATTGTGTACACGCCAGGGAAGGGTTTCGACTTAGTAAATCCATTTCACAACAGGTAGCGTACGAGTAGATTCAACAAATGAGTGACAGCGATGAAACTTTTGAAAGTTGTTGTGCACGCTTCCACGAATGGTTCTAAATTAGAAAATCCATTTTACGATAGCTTAGAGGCAGTTAACATGTTGTGTGTCCAAAAGCACTTCAAGAAACAGAATTTCAACGCCAACACTTTCTTTGATTGGCATTGCAACGCATGCCGGGTAGAGCTTGTCATTTATAAAACTCCTCACCGCACTGTAGAAGGGTGGATGTAGGGAAAATCTTCTCAAAATACATGCTAAAATAGGCGAAATATAAAAATTATCCTAGAAGGACGATCAAAGCATATGTTGCGCTTCTCATTGTGAGACACAAAATTCGCGAGTCTATAAGGGGTCTCCGAAAACCACATTTTAAGGCCCTTAAATTAACAGTGTGTGTGATATTCCCAGAAAACTAACTTCGTTCTGATAAACTTATGAAGGAATGACAAGCCGCTAACCATTGCAACAGTAGCTCAATTGATAATGTCTGGTGTTAATATACAACACCGTTCGAAGAACGGGTACTTCTGCTAGTTGTACAATAAATTTTAAGTTAAATTTTACCGTGAGCAACGGGCATTAGCCTTATCTATCTATATCTATCTATCTATCTATCTATCTATATAAAAATGAATTGCTGTTCGTTAGTCTCGCTAAAACTCGAGAACGGCTGGACCGATTTGGATAATTTTGGTCTTGAATTATTTGTGGAAGTCCAGAGAAGGTTTAAAAGGTGAATAAATATGAAAGTTGTCGCGCACGAGTAGATTCAACAAATGAGTGACGGCACGCGAATCGCTTAAACAAAGTCCCGTATGCGTTCATATACCATTCATACGATTGCTATGAAACTTTGGTTGTATTGTTGTGCACACTCGAGGAAAGGTTTCTGACTTAGTAAATCCTTTTTACAATAGTTAGCGCACGAGTAGATTCAAGAAATGAGTAACGGCGCGCGTATCGTTTAAAAAAATGCCATAATATGGCATATTATGCATTCATATACCATTCATGCGATTGCAATGAATTTTGGAAAAATGCTGCTTCCACTACCGCAAAGATTTCTGATTTAGTAAATCCATTTTACAATTGGTAGCACACGAGTATATTCTTTTAAAGAGTGACAGCACAGGAATCGTATCAACCAAGTCCCGTATGCATTCATATACCATTCATTTCATTGCGATGAAACTTTGGTGAGCTGTTGAGCACGATCCCATGATTTTTTTGAGATAGGAAATCAATTTTGCAATAGTTTAGAGGAGGTTAACGGAAAAATAAAAAATATTGGGAATCCAAAAGCACTTCTACAAACAAAGTTACAACGCCAGCTGTACCCGATTTGGCTAATTTTGGTCTTGAATTATTTGTGGAAGTCCAGAGAAGGTTTAAAAGGTGAATAACGAAAGTTATTAACTATCTTTCAGATTATTTTTATGTAGATTGATAAATCTTATGTTTCGTCACAAATTAAATTTCTGAACGCAATCATAATATTTGACATTTGACAATCAACTAGAACTTTCTTTACTTCGGTGATCCTTTGTGATGGGTGACATTTCAAGTTAAGTGCTCCTTTTTTTGGTTCATCTTTTGTGATAGTGACACTTCACTGCTAAGTGCGCGAGAACTTTTCTCACTTTGATTAATTACAATTTACGATGCCGAGGAAAAGACGGACCTGACTTCGCAGTCAATCAAATGTGCGAAGAGCTACCTCACGTGCTAACCGCACTGATGACGAGAGGGAGACAGATCAAGAAAATGGTCGTATTGCTATGTCAGAATTGCGTTCTTTATTGAGTGACAATGAAGTAGATAGGCTTAGAATGCAACGAGTTCGTGCACATCAAACACAACAGCGAGCACGACATAATGAAATTGAGCGATTCCGCAGACGCAGTGCACCTGAGATTCTGGAATGTGCTGCATTCCACTATGATCCGGCAATAGATTATTGTGCCGACAAATCGGTATCAATTGGGGAAATGACAATAATTTGTAAATATTGTAAGGCGTTAAAATACAGTGGTGAATCTACTGGATTATGTTGTGCTGGAGGCAAAGTAAAATTGTCACAATTGGTCCCACCACCAGATCCGTTACGCTTTTTAGTTTCTGGGATTGGAAATGATTCTAAGCACTTCTTGGCCAACATTCAGAAATATAACAGCTGTTTCCAGATGACATCGTTTGGCGCTACACATATTATACAGGACAATTTCATGCCCACATTCAAGGTATTATACCATAATATTTTTTTATAATATTCAAGTTTGTATTAAAATATATATCGGAAATAATTATTGGAAAAATCTTTAAAAATTACAGATACAAGGACAAATTTATCACTTACTGGGGGCGTTGTTACCACTGCCAGATGCAGATCATCAATTTTTACAAATTTATTTTATGGGCAATTCAGATGCGGAAGTTGATACGCGTTGTGCTCACAATTCAACAGTGAAGAGAACCATTGTCCAAGAATTACAATGTTTCTTCATCAGAACAACAATTTAGTAAACATGTTCGAAATAGCATTGGATCGGATGCCATCTGACTGCCATAATATTGTCATTCGAGCTGACAAAACACCTGCCGGTGAACACACAAGGAGGTTTAATTCTCCTACCATTGACGAAGCGGCTGTTGTCATTGTGGGAGAAAATTTACAATCTAAAGATATTGTGCTTCATCGTCGGTTTAATGATTTAAAACGTGTATATGAAACACACCGGACTTATGATGCGTTACAATATCCTTTGATCTTCTGGCAGGGGGAAGATGGATACCATTTTAATATCAAAATGGTAAATCAAGTAACAGGTAAATATTTTGAACAAGATGAAATAATATTTTTAAATTCAATTCATCTAAGTAACAAATTAAAAATTTGTCATTTTTGATTGCAGGGGCTGAAACCAACAAAAAAGTTAGTGCTCTGAATTTTTATTTATACAGACTCATCATCCGTGAAAGTGAAGTAAATCATATTTTGATGTGTCGACGACTTTTTCATCAGTTTGCCGTTGACATGTATGTCAAAAGTGAGACTGAACGATTGACATACATCCGTTTGAACCAACGACAGCTTCGATCAGAGGAATACATTCATCTTCGCGATGCTATAAATGCCGATGGCAATGTGAATAATGTGGGAAGAATGACAATTTTGCCAGCTACTTACATAGGAAGCCCGCGCCACATGCACGAATATGCTCAGGATGCTATGTCATATGTTAGGCATTATGGCCGCCCAGACCTATTTGTTACATTCACCTGTAACCCACTCCGAAATCAAGAGGGAATTGCTACATAGCCAAACACCAGTTGATAGACATGACATCACTGCCAGAGTTTTTAAACAAAAATTAAAATCTCTCATGAATTTCTTCATAAAACATCGCGTGTATGGCCAAGTCCGTTGTTGGATGTACTCTGTAGAATGGCAATAATGTGGTCTGCCACATGCGCACATTTAAGTCTGGTTAGTGGACAAAATAAGGCCAGATGAGATTGATTCCATAATTTCAGCTGAAATTCCTGATGAAACAGTTGACCCAAAATTGCATGCAGTAGTTACCAAACACATGATACATGGACCATGCGGAGTTTTCAACCACAGTTCACCCTGTATGGTCGACGGCAAGTGTTCCAAGCGATACCCAAGAGACCTCATTGCTGAAACCATAACGGTAAATGATGGATACCCATTGTATCGTCGGCGATCAGTTGCGGAAAATGGGCGATCGGTAGTTGTGAAGGTAAGAGGACAAAATGTTGATGTAGACAATCGTTGGATTGTGCCATACTCGCAAATATTGTCCAAAGCTTTTGAGACTCACATCAATGTGGAATATTATAACTCTGTTAAGTCGATAAAGTAGGCTACAAATGTAAATATGTTAACAAAGGTAGCGATATGGCCGACTTCGCTGTAACCAATGCAAATGACGAAGTATCACAGTACTAGATGGGTCGCTGTGTAAGTAGCAACGAAGCAAATTGGCGTATCTTTTCATTTGCGATCCATGAAAGACAACCTACAGTAGTCCTTTTGGCAGTCCATTTAGAAAATGGTCAACGAGTTTATTTTAATGAATCGAACACGGCAGACAGAGTGACACGTCCACCGTCGACAACATTAACAAGTTTCTTCACAGTCTGTCAAACTGATGATTTTGCTCGCACTTTGCTGTATGCTGACATGCCACGCTATTACACATGGAATGCATCATCGAAATCGTTTCAGCGTCGAAAACAAGGAACACCAGTTGAAGAACATCCAATTGTCTTTGATTCAGACGCTCTGGATCGCATCTACACAGTACATCCAAATAACGATGAATGTTATTATTTGCGGTTGTTGTTGGTGAATGTTCGTGGTCCGACATCGTTGAAACAATTGAGAACAGTTAATGGACAGCTGTGTGCGACTTACCGTGAGGCATGCCAACTATTACATTTACTCGAGAACGATTCGCACTGGGATGATACGCTCAAGGATTCCGTAATATCTTCATCGCCGCATCAAATTCGTACATTGTTTGCGATTCTCATATCGACATGTTTACCCTCGAATCCAAGAGATTTGTGGGTTAAGTATAGAGTTGACATGTCTGAGGATGTTTTGCATCGTGTGCGCCGTCAAACTTTGAATCCTACACTACAAATGACTGCAGAAATTTACAATGAGACATTGATCATGATAGAAGATAAGTGTTTATTGATGGCAAATAAAGTATTGTCGTGTTTGGGAATGACAGCACCCAATCGTCGTATGCACGATGCATTAAACCACGAGTTGCAAAGAGAACAGCAGTACGGCATTGAAGCATTGGCCGAGACAGTTCGTACAAATGTTCCACAATTAAATCAACAACAAAGAATTGCGTACGACACTTTGATAGAATCTGTGAACAGTGGATCTGGTGGAATATTTCCTTGATGCTCCCGGAGGAACCGGAAAAACGTTCTTAATTTCATTGCGTTTGGCGAGGATCAGATCCCGAAATGATGTAGCTCTAGCGTTGGCTTCATCTGGAATAGCTGCGACTCTGCTAGAAGGCGGGCGAACTGCACATTCTGCATTGAAATTACCATTAAACATGCAAATCAACGAAACACCAATTTGCAACATCGCCAAAAATAGCGCAATGGCCAAGATCCTACAGGTATGCAAATTGATTGTTTGGGATAAATGCACAATGGCCCATAAGAGGTCACTGGAGGCACTGGACAGAACGTTGAAGGATCTTCGTGACAACCAAATTTTTTTTGGTGGGGCCATGATTCTGTTGTCAGGTGATTTTCGGCAGATTCTTCCAGTTATTTCCCGATCAACTGTTGCTGATGAACTAAACGCATGCTTAAAATCATCGAATTTGTGGCGGTACGTAAAGACACTCCAATTAACAACTATCATGCGAGTATTTTTGCAACAAGATGAAACTGCAAATATGTTTGCGAAGCAGTTGTTAGACATTGGAAATAATAAAGTCGCAGTGGACACCTCGACCGGATTCATCACATTACCCACAGATTTCTGTCACATCACCGACTCAAAAGAGGAGCTTATTCAGCGTGTTTTCCCAGATATAGAGCAACAGTTCAATAACCATGATTGGCTGGGTGAACGAGCAATATTGGCGGCGAAAAATAAAGATGTCGAGGATCTCAATGCTACCATTCAGAATTTTCTCCCGAGACTGTTGGTTTCCTTCAAATCAGTCGACACCGTTATGAACCAGGATGACGTAGTCAACTATCCCACGGAGTTTTTAAATTCACTGGAATTGCCTGGATTACCACCTCGCAATTTACAGTTAAAAGTAGGATCAGTTGTCATCATGCTGCGTAACATTAATCAACCTCGACTGTGCAATGGAACAAAACTGGCTGTGAAAAAGGTGATGAATAACGTCATTGAGGCAACAATCATAAAAGGAAAATACAAAGGAGAGGATGTCTTGATCCCGCGTATACCGATGATTCCAACGGATTTACCATTCGATTTTAAACGTTTACAATTTCCAGTACGTCTGGCCTTTGCGATGACCATAAATAAATCGCAAGGCCAGTCGTTGGAAGTTTGCGGAATCAACTTGGAGTTTCCCTGTTTCGCGCGTCGGAAAACCATCATATTTGTTTATTTACGCACCACAAAACAAAACAAAAAATATAGTTAATCAGAAAGCTTTAAATTGATTAACAGACTGTATCATAACTGTGTGTATCTGTCAATATCAAATTGAAACCTTATAAATAGCCAGTATTTCAGGAAAAATCTGTTTTGTAAGTAACATCATGTGTAATTAATCGAAAATAATAATAAAACTTTATTCATACCGAGCATTTTTAAAATTAATTATAGATTACTTTTGTTTGTTTTAAGTTTATTTTATACAAAAGTTTAGGTCTTTTATTTATCGATTGAGGCAATACGAAGTCTGCCGGGTCAGCTTGTTTCATATATTTATTGCAGGCACTATAAAATTATTTGCCACTCCCCACCCAAACAAATTGGGTGCACTCGTGTTTTCCTGATTGAAAAACGGTTCTAAAATAAGTTATTTTAGCAACTCTAAAAATTGCTTCAAATAATAATAATATATAACGTATGGCCTCGGGTGCCGAGTGCAAGCTTTGTTATTTGACACCCAGAGGGTAGCTTGCATGTCGAATTTCGTTGTTCCTTGACTATGGAAGTCAAGGAGGTTAGATGTTAGATATCTAACCTCCTTGAACACTATTTCTAGTAGAGAAATGAGGAACTTTGTGTTGGCGGAAACTCCCGAGATTAATTTTGCCATTATGAACTCGGCCTACTGAATTCAAATGGGTTCTTTGACATGCCAACATCGTATGACATGCGTATCGTATTTTTGCCGCCTTTCAAAAATCACTTACCACGGTCAGGAGCGAACCTGCAATCTTGGGGTTAGTAGACCGACACGCTATCCACTCACCCACCGTGGCAATCTATTGCTTCAAATCAATAATCATGAACTCATGATGAACAGTGAACGGGATAGGGATCGTCCAACTGTGTCCTGAACAGTATGCCCCGGATTCCCAACACTCACTGGTGGAGTATCAATCAATCAATCAATCAATCAATCAATCAATCACGTTACGTTAAACGGCTTCTTGAATGGTTTTCACATATGACAGGAAATTAGGAAACTTAATGCTTTTCAGTCAGTCAGCACGATTGTATCCAATTGCAAAGGGTGCTTCCGTAATCGGTGGCTGAACTGCTGTGCCCAAGATAGCGGATTCAAACCCTGCCGAAGTCGTCGGATTTTTAAGAGTGTTAAAAACCTTCACTACGCCTTCCTTCGGAGGGGAAGTTAAACCGGAGGGCCCATTTCATAGATTTATGGCATGTGAAAGAACCTACCACTACAATTGGTAGTGTGTAGCCAAAATTTGTAGGTTATTTGGTGAGAAACGCTCTATCAAGTTTCAACGTTCGCCACTAGGTGTCAGTGACGTTAGGCGTCTGGTAACCAAAGTTAGAACTACTTGAAATTGAATTTGTTGGGGAGCCTACGGGCGTTCAATTGAAATGCCCTGCAATGGCCATTGGCTGCAAATCAAATATAATAATAATAAATGAAGCCTACTTGGATGACCAGTTTCGGTCGTCAAGCGATCATCATCAGATGGTCAGTGTAGACAGTGGTGGGTATCTGCTGCTCAAAAACGGACGGCACATCGCTCAAACAATCAGCTAAGTTCACAATCCACTCCAATCTGACCATTTAATAACAATCACGATAACACACTAAGCAAGCAAACACGAAGGCCAATCACCACTAATAATATTTTTAAAAAATCACATATTACTGACAAATTTTGACAAGTTGCGCTGGTTTATAACAACTATAAGTATATTGTAAATACCATAACCCACGTGCTTGTATACATAGGTTTAATAGCCGATGTAAAGGGAGCACCATAGCCAGCGAAGCTGAGGGAAACAGTATTTCTATTTTGCTTCAGGATCTCAAAAAAAACAAAGTCCCCGATTCTTGGATGTCACGGGTAATCTCGATAACCACTGGATGGATTTTGATGCAGTTTTCACCATTCTGTAAAGGATTTCTCGGGGAAGGTTTCTGTAGAAAATAATTTAGTTATCACCACAGGAAGCCGAGCAGTAACGATTTCAGTGAATAAGTCCACAAAAAATCTGCCGTTCGTGCGCCTTTTAAGCTTACGCTGCGTAAACCGGTAACCATATTGAACCCTTATTGATTTGCCGATCAATAAGTCTTCATGATTTTTATTATTATTATTACTGATATCCAGGCAGAGCATGTTGGAAATTGACAAAGGGAAGACAGGTAGTGTGTCGCAACGATTGCAACAGAAGTAGCGTGGGGATGACCGGTTAAGCCGAGTTCAAGGACAAATTCAGGGTGAACGCGCAGCCAAGTCGGCGTCATTATGGGCGTGCCAGAAATGAAGTTCCAACCGGTTCACGATTAAATCAGCGAATCAGGAGAGAGGACGCCTAAACCACGCGGAGATTTGCGTACCTTAAAAAAAGGCGCTAAAACACGTGTATGAAGAACCGCCGATGTGATAGGATTCCGCATGAGTCCATTGAGACGTTTGGATGAAAAGAAGAAGATTGATACTAGTCCCAAGTCTGTGAGTTGAAAATTACAGATTATTTTCACAGATTGCCCCCACTCCACTCCTTTCTGTCAGTTTCTAATAAATTGATCGGTGATGAGTAGTTTGAGACACAACTTTATCGGGCTCCGAGGAGCATCGTTCACGCCAGTTTGGGACACGATTTGATCAGGCTCTAGTGAGCATACTTCACGTCTGTTTGAACGAACATTTTATTGTGCTCTGGGGAGCAGAATGCATGCTTAGCGAAGGGAGATCTCTAGTCGAGATAAGCGCTACGCGGTAGACGTAATTTGAGAGACTTGTTAAAAGCCAGTTGCGTGGTGAACGAAGATTGTAATATTTTCTGTAAAATTTGTGTTATATTTTGTGTGATGTATATGTGCATGTGAAGTAAGCAAATGCTT
This sequence comes from Meconema thalassinum, assembly GCA_946902985.2. Lineage (NCBI taxonomy): Eukaryota > Metazoa > Arthropoda > Insecta > Orthoptera > Tettigoniidae > Meconema > Meconema thalassinum. Next base: position 296,968,759 of record OX336390.1, on the reverse strand, counting down.
AGATAGGGCCAGTTCAACGTTGAGTAATCGCCCAGGACATTATTTTTGAGTGAAAGTCAGTAGCTCATAGCGATTCTAGCTAGGTAGAATAATAACTTTGAACATTTCTTTCCAAGAAGCCACGCCATGAAGTCTACAGGAAGGTCGATTGGTGGAATGAAGTGCTACGCCTCTACCAGAACGTCGACGATGAACGAGTAGATTTCCCATGGGGAAATGCCTTGGGATGGAGGTTGATTTTCTACAAGCTGCACGGTGATGTACAAACCATTGATTTATTCAATATGTTGCTAGATTAGACGCGGGAACGTTGTAAATATTTTATCATTGTATTCTAGTGTATTTAGATTTTTGTGCGCCGACACTGTTATATTTAAATGTACGTTGGCACGTGGCCAAAATGTTTGTTTGATTGTGTATTTTTCTTATGAGTCATTATTAGTATGCACGGCGTGTGTATTTTGATTTTATTCATGCGAATGCGAAATTCGTCCTGGTCGATAAATGATGCTTTTATTCAAATTCATTTTTAGTAGGAAAAGGGGGTAAAAGTTGTTAGATGTTTTACGAACAGGTTTTTATTCATACTACGGTTACCGAGCGCAACAAGTTAAGATGTCACTGTAGAACACCTTAGTTCTATATTTTTTGAGTTTTTTGAGAGTCCTTTTCAGGTTCTTTAGTCACGGACTGGATTGGGAGCGCAAGTCGGTGGAAAATATTTTATGTCCTTTATTTCAGGTTTCTGTCAAACCCATACGTGTGATTCTGGTGTGTGTATTGTGTCAAGGTGTGTGTATTGATTCTTCGTGATGAGGGGTAGAATGTGCCTACCGCCCTCAAATATTGTGGTTGTATTTTTATGGAAAGGCAGAGCACTCTTCGAGGCTACTGTACCTTGTCCTATGCTGATTCTTGGATTTCCTTGGGAAACGCTAAGATATTTTATTTTGACACACACACGTATATTATGTGCTATTGGAGCACGCTTCTTCGAAACTCGAGCCATTGCTACGGCAGGTCGAGGTAATTGACACGTGGGTAGACAGATGTGCAGATTCCACTTTGCGCCCGTCTATGTCTGGTGATTCATCGTTTAGGCAGTCCAGCTGACCGACTGACCCCTGTAAGCTATCTGTAGCAAACCTGTTCTTTTAATGGTCATTGGATCATAATTTTAATTGGGAGTTCGCCATGTCCGTTACGAATTACCGCATGTCGTATGAAATGATACATTTGTTATTATTGATGTAAATGTTGGCTTTGAGCCTAGTGATTTCTATGACTCATTTCATTGTTAGATTTTTTCTGTTGTGACACCGTTGGGTGTATTTTGTATTTTCTTGTAAAAATGGCAAGCGGCCATATGTGTATTTTTCTTGATTGGTCATGTGTTGATTTACTTGTGTTGATTTGAAAAGTCCTAATTTTAGGCGTTAATGTTTGTTTGCTAGGGCAGTTCTTTGATTCCAATTACACGCGGAAATTATTTTGTCTTATTTAGTGTAGGAAGTGTCGGATTAGTTTAATTAGTGTTTAGTTGGTTCCTCGTGTCTGTCTAGCTCTAAGACAATGCAGATTCGTCCCCTGAAGGTTTACTGGATGGTAACGAATCTCGCATTAATTTGTACACATCGTAACGCATGTAGAAAAGCCGCACACGCACATGTCATTGCAGTAATTTGGGACATTTGGCCCAGGCGTTTACGATCTCTCCTGAGATCAGGCCTAGTTTGGCATTTTTATTAAATTCAAGTGGGTGTCATTTGGGAGACCTTGTTTTTTGTTGTTGTAAATAGTGTAAATTTGTTGATCTGTTATTAAATTCATATTTTTTAATCCTGGTATTCACTTTTTCCTGCATGTTATTTTGTTATATGTTACCCTGCATGTTATAAGAAGCGCTTAACAACAACTTGACGAAATGGACTGTTAATCCCCCGAAATTGAGTCTCATATGCTTCTTTGCACACTATGTGTGTAAGAATTGTTCAGCATGAAACGTTCTTCAAGAAAGTCCGCGACTGCATATCACTATCCTCAATACATCGCCCACTGTAAGTGTTTTTACGTTTTAATTTCTTCCAGCAATCTCCTCTACGACAGTTTACGAGCTAGCTAGGGAGATAACCTATCACCCCCGCTACAGCCAGTTGCAAACTGTCGACTCGTGTCGAGTTATGACTTCAGAGAAGAGTGGATGTGTTTGGAGTTTCCCTGGAAGTGCAACTCAACTTTCCTTCGTTTCTCCTGTGAACTTTTCGTTCCGCGGGATACACAGTCAAGTTTAGATTGGACGGAAGGAGTATTTGCGTTCCATGCACCTCGCCATTCTTAAATTACGTCTGACAAGAATTTGTTGAACATGCTATCTCCATGATAATATAATCAATAGCCCAGTCAGTGATTTTAACCCATCTTGCCGAGATAGAAAACGGATATAGGTTTCATTGAAATCGAAGAAAAATACGCCTTTTAAGCTTACGCTGGGTAACCCGTTAAAAATACCGGGCGAAGCCGGGGTGGGTTGCTAGTTAAATTATTATCCATTCTATCCTTGTGTCCATGGTAGTGGGTCCTTTACTCCCACACGGAATAAACTGAGAGATAAACTTTCAATCTATTTCATTGGGGAGTATTCCCTGAATCCTGGAATCTCGCCCCACTGCACTGTAACCTTGTCAGAAGCTATTGGTGAGGACACGATAACGATCCTAGTACATCATCTTGCAGAACCCCTGATCGGTCTGGGTTAAGTCCGTGCCATCAGGTGGGGACACAACAAATCCTTTCCAGTCCTGTGTAGGGACGTTATCATTTGAACGGTCTTGCCATCAGAGACCATGAACGTATCGCCATCCTAGGCCTGTGAAAGGACTCTTCTATCCCGGCATTTGCTTGGAGAGAGTGTGGAAGAAATCGGGCGTGGAGGCAAATACAATCAGAAGAGAAGCTGTCAGCGTCAGGATTCGAACTTCCGGTCTCTTGATTTGCTGCAGCTCCCCATCGTCATGGTGAGCATGGCTACGCCGAGTGGTATGTGAATTGGGGATCCCGTAGCTTATGATCGAGAGATTAATGGCTACTCCAAACAATCACGCTTACTTCCTTAATCGTCTTACTAATAACAGGCCTCGGTGGCGTAGTTGGTAGCATGCTGAACTGCTGTGTCCAAGATAGCGGGTTCAAACCCGGCCGAAGTCGTCGGAATTTTTAGGAGCATTGAAAATCCTTCAGTATGCCTTCCTTTGGAGGGGAAGTAAAGCCAGCGGGCCCATGTCATAGATTTAAGGCATGTAAAAGATCCTTCCACAGACTAAACATGTGTGAAGCTAAGTTGTTAGGTTAGATTTCTTCGGAACGCTCAATCAAAGTTCCAACGTTCACCCTAGGTATCATTGATATCTGGTGGCGAAAGTTGGAACTACTTAAAATTGAACTGAACTTGTAGCTCGCCCTAAGGGTGTCCGCTGGAAGCAGCTACAGACTCAGGCAGGCCGAACATGTCCTCGGACACTCCCGGCATTAAAAGCCATACGATAAATACATAAATAAATTGCTAATAACAACTTACTGAGCTTGATACGCTTATTGACAGCACATTAGGTTGTGAATAAAATGTATGTGAACCAAATATAAGTGTACAGGAGACGGTATACAGTACTAAACTATAGAGCTTAGTTAAAGATTAGGATGGCCTCTCTGTATCAATTACAATAAGATTAAGATAATACATAATTAATAGCTATTATTAGTGTTTTGATAATTGTTTATAACATTTAATAACATGAAAATAATTTGTAAGTTCTTGACTTATTTTAAAATTCATGTTGCGATTTGTTAACCTTACTGAGCAGGATTTATGTATTAGGCTATTAGAGAATTACTGTAACTAATGCTTCGTATATCGTGGACCGACAAGGTAAGAAACACTGAGGTGCTGGATCAGATGGGCAAGGAAATGGAGGTGCTCTACAACATCAAGCGACAGAAGCTACAGTATTTTGGGCACGTGATTCGAAATAACAAATACCGACTCCAGCAGCTAATCATGGAAGGCAAAATTGAAGGACAGCGCAGACCAGCGAAGAGGAGGATCTCCTGGCTCAGGGATTTGCGGGAGTGGTTTGAACTTGACTCAGCATCTCTGTTTCGAACGGCAACCTCGAGAGAAAGGATTGCAATGATGATCGCCAATCTTCGACGCGGAGACGGCACATAAAGAAGAAAGAAGAAGAATAAATACATGTATCAAGTGATGGTTGCAATAAATAATAGTCTCGCTCCAATCCCTGGATATCCGAGATTTGGAACAGAGGGTATTCAATTCTAAAGAATACCTCGTGTATAGTGTCGGTTGACGGGTGTGGGAGCACATAGAGTGATCGGAGAATACTGGAGTTACGAGGGTGGTCCTTAATCAGCTGATCTTGATACAGTATGCTCATGTACACCATGTTCCATGATGCGAGACGGTACAGGTCCTTGAACTCTAGCTCCTGATGCCAAGACCATTCTGCAACAAACCCGACAACATAATTTAATGTCGTGATCTATAGGTGCGAAATAAGACTCTAGGTCTGACAGTCCCAAGTGCTAAGCATTTAACCCTTCCAGTTTCATTGAGATATGTTGTACTTTTCTTTGAGTAATCATCTATTCAAGGAAAAATTTTAAGACATGCTTCTTTTAGCCTATATTGTTTAGAAATACATTGTAAAAGAGGAAAAATAGTATTAAATATGAATTAGATCTGTGAACCATGGAATTTACATCATGGAAAGCAGACACACCTTGAAGCACTACACTAACTTGTATCTGAATTGACACTGCTCTCACAACCAGTTTCATTGTCAATTGATTAACCCTGATTCTCTGAATCTTTTCAACAATGTCTTTAAATCCTCGTAATCTGTGTCCGATTCGTCCAATTATCGTGCAGCCACCCCATACCCCCGATTTCACTTTTTTTTTTATTGTACATCAGCTGATACTGTCAAACTCAAGTATTCATGTAACCAATACTAAAGTAAATGAAACTCTTCACATAGTATTTGCCGGTTCCAGGTGAGTTCATTAAGTTTGTCAAATACCTTCCTGCCATCTACCGTAATTAAATATAAACTTATGATAGCCTGCGGAATATTCTGTATGTGATCCGCAAGAGCAGGAATTACGTCACGGAATATTCCGGAAAAGACACGGTAAGGGTTGTCTGAGGACTGGATTGTGGAACACTCCTCAAAGTGACGACCACTAAGCAAGAATATGTTCAGATTTCCTAGAAGTGTTTTCCCACTTCATCTCCAGACATATCGCGGATGGTACCTGGCCATCACCTTCCCAACCCGACTCAATTGCAAGTACAAACCGCTAATATAAAGATCACAGCACTACATATTATCAGATGTATTATCACACAACCAAGTACACTGACCACCATGTCTTAAGCCCATGAATTAATCAAGAACAAAAACAAAAATATTTTAATTTTTGAGAGTGCGATTTATCTCGTGAAGTAGTGACGTTTGGTCATACACGTTTCGTCCTCAAAACCACGCACGCATGGCCATACTGTTATTATTATTGGCTGACTGTGTGGCTCAGCGGTAACGTTCTCGCTTGTTATGCCCAAGATTGCGGGATCGAATCCTGGCGCAGTCAGCTGGCATTTGAGGGTGCGCAAATGTGAGGGAGCCGTGTCAGTACATTTACGGGCACGTTAGAGATCCCATTCGGGGCAAAATTCCGGCACCTCGGCGTCTCTAAATGCCATAGAAGTTAAAAGGGACGTAAAACAAGTAACATTTTTAGCCTACTTTTCACATTTTGCAAAAATGAGGAAAAAGTAGACTTATGAGATCGGGCAAATGTGTGTCTGTCTGTCCTTCTGTCTGTCTGTCTGTCTGTCTGGCTGTGTGTGTGTCCCCCCCTATCAACTCCTAAACGGCTGGAGCAATCGAAACAAAATTTGGAAGGAGTAAAGATCTATACCTAAATATCTCACGGCCATATTTGGAAATTATGTCAGTGCTACCAACTGCTGAAAAATCGCAATTGAAATTTGAGCTCCATATTGGATATCTTGGAAGGTATAAATGGGAGCTATTTCAAAATTGGCACACGTATAGATAATAATATTGCAGTTTAATTTCCAGGAGGCCACACATGGCAGTGTTGCCGAAATGATTATAAGCCTGCTGATAGGTCCAATTTTGAAATGCATATGACTTCTACACTATCAATTGGAATTCAACCAAATTTCGTATGTTGTATGTGTATATAACCAGATATGACTGAGTGTATTCTTAAGAACCACCAGGGCTGCCAACTGTTAATAAATGCTCTTAATTTCTATCATCCAAAATACCAATATATCAGAAAGTATGCAAGCCGACAGCTTTAAACTATACACACGTATAGTACCTGACATTCTATATTAATTCGGAGAAACTTATATACGTCAGTGCTACCAACATGATTCTAAGCCTGCAGAGAGGTCCAACTTTAAATACATGTAACATCCATACTATCATTTGGATTTCAAACAAATTTCGTATGTGCTATGTGTACCATAACAGATATGACTATGCATATTCTTAAGAGCAACCAGGGCTGCCAACTGTTAATATGTGCTGTCTCTATTTTTGTTACCCTAATATCAATATATCAGAAAGTATGCAAACCAATAGCTCTAAACTTTTCACACGTATAGTACCTGGCATTCTAGATGAATTTCGAGTAACTAATATACGTCAGTGCTGCCAACATGATTCAAAGCCTGCTGATAGTTCCAATTTTAAAATGCAAGTAACTTCTTTACTAACTAATGGATTTCATTCAAAATTGGCACAACAATTGATCATATTATTTCAGATTATTTCTGACCAATACATGCATGACATTGTTGCCAACATGATTTTACGCGCTGTTAGATCGAATGTTTAACTGCATGTAACGTCCTTGCTATTCATTGGACTCCAAACAAATTTTGTATTCTGTACCTTAAGAGATGGAACTAAGAATATATGCAGTCACCAGGGCTGCCAACTGTAGTGCCTTATTAGGCTACATTGTGCCAGGTATACAGTATTTCGAACTAAGTTGAAATTTCAATATTACCAACTTAATTTCGTCATTATTCTAGATAGATCCATATAGATTAATCATTGGCATGAATCTTAAATTTTAAGAAAAGTAGGCTCTTTAGTTCGTCACGGAACTTCTTGTTCTGTTTATATTATAATTATGGCCGTGAAAGCCAATATGTCACACAGCGGAGTGCCATAATAATAATAATAATAATAATAATAATAATAATAATAATAATAATAATAATAATAATAATAATAATAATAATAATAATAATAACAATAATAATAATACTAATATCGTATGGCCTTGGGTGCCAGGTGTAAGCTTTGTTATTTGACACCCAGAGGGCAGCTTGCATGTCGAATTTTGTTGTTCCTTGGAGCGCTATAGCGCTTTCTAGTAGAGAAAGGGGGAACTATGTGTTGGCGGAAAATCCCGAGATTAATTTTGCCATTATGAACACGGCTTACTGAATTCAAATGGGTTCTTTAACATGTCAACATTGTATGACATGCGTGCCAAGATTTTTTGTCGCCTTTCAAAAATCGCTTACCACGGCCAGGAGCGAACCTGCAAGCTTGGGGGTTGGCAGTCCACTCACCCACCGTGGCAAGCCGCGGTGTGCTGTAAGAATGGGACGTAGTGCAAGATGTGCTACCGCAGAGGTGGTCCGGGCAGGCCGATGAGTCTAATTTGGTGCAATTAGGTAAAACCCCGCAACAGACACGGCAGTACCTAATATATTTACTGGAGTATTATTATTATTATTTACTTGTAATTTGAAATTCGATTTCTTGCTATCCATACTTTTATTATTAGACTATTATTAGTATTATTATTATCATCATTATGAGACTATGATCATTATGGACTATTATTATTAATATTATATTTAGGCTATTATTATCAGACTATTATTATTATTATTGTGCCGGCCCCGTGGTGTTTTGGTAGCACGCCTGCCTCTCACCCAGAGTCCCCGGTTTCGATTTCCAGCTCCGTCAGGGATTTTAGAAACTGACGTGAGGGCTGGAACGGTGTGCACTCGGCCTCGTGAGGACAATTGAGTAGCTATCTGACAGTGAGGCATCGCCCTGGTCGCGAAAACCAAAATTATCGGCCGAGGGGACCCGATGCGCTGACCACGCGTCACCCAAATATCTGCAGGCCAAATAGCTGGGTAGCGGTCGCTTGGTAGGCCTTGGCCCTTCACGGGCTGTAGTGCAAGGGGTTATTATTATTATTGTTATTTTTGTATCTTTATATTAGAGTGATTTACTTCTTTACATATTTTTTTGTATTTTAATTGTGTTACGAAGATCAGATGACCTCGCTGTTTCAACCTTAAAACAACCGTCGTCATTAGTAAGCACTACACAGTTGATTTTTCATCCTACTCACCTGGTTGGTTTAAAACGACAACGATCGATGATGTATGGTGCAGTTTTTGAGTGGCCAGAACCGGCTGAAATATGGGTTGTACTGCCGATATCATATTGCAGCTGGCAAGCAAGACGATTGAGACAGTTTGGAATGTTGTCGATCTCAGTACTTGAAAAATCGTAAAAAATAATATTGTCATATATATTTCCTTTTTATATATTTATATAGAACACTCCGTGCTTGTACGTGAATGCACTGGAAATGTATCTAATGTGAGGATATATTTATTGGATTTTCAGCAAATAATACACGCTATAATGATATATTCAATAATGCCTTGCCTGACAGATCCTCAAAGATTGCATTGCAGGGAAATGAAGTTAAGATTAGTTTCTGAAAGTTCTTCCCAAGTTACTGTATTCACTATAATACTCTCAGTACTTTGGGACGCCAAAATAATATTTTTTAAAATAAATAAATCAATGAGCTCACATGATTTATAACAATATTTATGAAGATATTTGTGACAACACCTCTTGCACGAATCGAGAAGTATTGCGTGATGCGGTGAAAATAAATGGACATACAGTACTTCGATGTTTCACGACTTCCTACTTCTACAATTTAAGTGCTTTCCAAGTATTTTATACAGTAGGTGTTCGATATATATTCTGAGATCTGATTCGTAATGCTATACTCAATGCAAGTTATATTTGATTAAGACAAATAGCCTATAGGCTCCAGAGAAAGAAGCGTCTGGGAACTTCCATACGCATGAATTTCACATGAAAATAGATGTTAACACGTGATACATCTTATGGAAACGTTATTTGTATCGACAATTCTAAACATGCAACTTTAACTACCGTACCTGGCCTCACTACATACGATAGTACACAAGCTAGTATTACCTCCAGCATGATGGCGCAGTAGTCTGGCCACGTAAATTAGACACGAAAGAATGGGGTTCGAATTCCGGTAACAATAATGAGGAAATTTCATCTAAAAATCCGTGATGTCAGGAAGGGCATCTAGTTTTGAATCCTCGACCAAATACCAAACTAAGCCAGGGTGGCGCCGACAACTCCAAATTAATTGGCATAACCTGTTGATAGTTTTTCAGATTCATCAAACACCTGTCTACCTCGTGTAGTGGGTAGCATTCTTGGAAATTTAATTCTGGGCTGGAACGGGGTACACTCAAAGTCTTTAGGCAAAATTGAGAAGTGGTGGGTTCGATTCCCACCTCAGCCATCCTGGAAGTGAATTTCCGTGGTTTCCCCACTTCTACTCCATGAAAATGCCGGCATGGTTCCTAACTTAAGGCCACGGCCACTTCCTTCACAATCCTCACCTGAATTGCAAATACACACACTACTTCAGACAATACATTAAAACGGGCTATCAGACAAATTCTACACACACCCAAGTGCACAGGAATAAATGACCATGATATCGAAGCCATTCAAATGATACAACAGCAACAACAAGATGCAACACATTCCTCAGAGGCAACATTGTACTCATGATAGCGATGACCCACATCCCTCAAAGGAAACCAAACAATACACTATATACTACCCTACCAGGGACTTGTTACCGCTAGACGTGGAGTGGTGCTGTTGTGTACATTACGTCATCTTTCCTCGTATTGGCTGCAGCGAGCGGTTCCGGGGCAAGACGGAGAACGCATGTACAATGAGAACACACCACCCAGCGCACGACCCAGCACTAATAATGCACACAGACACAAATGACATGCGACTGCACGTCTATCTCAGGCGTGTGGCTGGTTCTGATTTCCGCCACCGGTAACAATTCGCTGTGTGAGCAACATACTGTAAAGCGGAACCGGTCACGCGGTAGCGCAGCCTGCACACAGTATCGCGTATTATTGTCGCAAACGTTCAACAAAGAGTGAAAGCTCGCGCGGTAGCGTTGCCTTGAGTACATCCGGCCGGCATTGTAGATTGCGTCACAAGCCGACTAATAACTCGCTCACAATTAGAAATTCCTGCGCACAGGCTGCCGCCGTTCCAGTGTAATGATTGTTGCTGTTTTAATGGCGGAACAGAGGTCTACACTATATGTAGGTGATGACGGTTAGCCTCTGACGCAGAAGGTTAGTTCAAGCAATTAGTGTGCGTGTGATTCTGGGTTCAGGTTGGAAACGAGGACACAAAAAAAACACAAGTGCTGAATAGTAGAGTAAGAAGGTATATTTAATCTCTAGTCAAACTTTAAGGGGTAGAAGAAACAAATTATACATAATGAAGAGGAGAGAGTTAGATAAATATGGTTGTTTTGGTGATAGTTTATATGAGGGGCTTGGACTTGAGCCCAGTGTATTTGTGTGTTTTTTATTTTGTCCGATAACCTGTGTCATTGTGCTGGCTGTATTAGTATATGAATTTGTAACTCATGTAAGGATTGGAAAGGAAGTAACCGTGGCCTTAAGATAGGAACCATCCCGACATTTGCCTGCAGTAGAAGTGAGAAACCAAGGAAAACCACTTTTAGGATGGCTGAGGTGGAAATCGAACCCACCTCTTGTCAGGCTTTTCCATGAAGACTGAGTTGGAAATCGAACTCACCTCTTCTCAGTTTGCCTCACGAGGCTGAGTGTACCTTGTTCTAACCCTCAGATCAGAATTAAATTTGTTGGCAGAGTCGGGGATCGAACCCAGACCTCCGGAGCGACAGCCAAGATTCCTAGCCGGTACATCACGCGGTGCTCGAGAGAAATATGGATCTATATGATTGTTATTGAATTATTTTGGGGCTTCGTCATATCGTGGTCATATACTGTATGGTACTGTAGCTCCGTGTACTTGAAATGTATGGGTGTGTGGAATCTTGTGATAATCTGTGTTATTCTTTTGGTTTAGCTTAGTAGAAGTATTGGAAGCCATTTTTAAGTGTTGGATTAGTAATCTATTAACAGAAATGCTTTTGGTTGAGAGTAACAATATATGGGGGGTTATTTTGTACAAAAAGTGTGTTAATTATGAATATAAATAATTCATGCAATGTTTATTTCAGGTGAAGGTGGTAAAATATTTGTTAATTCTGTTAATAATTTTGTTGTATAGTAATGTGTGTATTTGTAATCATGACCAGGATCTGGAAGGAGGTAGTTGTGGCCGCATATTTGGAACCATTCCAGCATTTGCCTGGAGTAGAAGTGGGGAACTACGGAAAACTACTTCTAGAACAGCTGTGATGGGAATCGATCGCTTCTCTTCACAGCTTTACTTCACGAGGCTGAGTGTACCCCATTTTAATCCTCAGACATGAATTACATTCTTTAGCAAAGTAGGGAATCGAACCCAGGACTTTTGAGTCTGGAGCCTCAATGCGCACCCCGAGACCACATTAGGCAGTTGAATATGAAACAGATGTTTGAGATACTTCTTGATAGTTCAAATGTTTGTAACCTAGGTTATTTATAAATACTAATTAAACCAACTTCGATTTAAGTGCATATGAAAATGAAAACCCACAGCCTGCTTCCAGTCTCCGATCGGGTCAGGAATGGAATGAATGAAGCCCCCATCTAGCGGCGAGGATATGAACTGTGCCGGCTGCCGAGGCCTGACGCACTCCTCTGGGGCAATGATTAAATGAATGACAGATGAAATGAAATGTTAGTGGAGAGTGTTGCTGGATTGAAATTTTGACAGGGAAAACCGGAGTACCCGGAGAAAAACCCGTCTGCCTCCGTTTTGTCCAGCACAGATCTCACATGGAGTGACCGGGATTTGAACCACGGACCCAGCGGTGAGAGGCCGGCGTGCTGCCGCCTAAGCCACGGAGGCTTCGATTTAAGTGCATATAATAATAATAATAATAATAATAATAATTATTATTATTATTATTATATTATTAATAATATTATTATTATTATTATTCAGTCAATTTCGCTAATCGGCCAACTAGGGACCTCGTTAAGCCTCATTTTACATTCTGGCATTTGTTCATTTTTCGCTTGTTGTCCGTTTTTTGTCCCGGAAAGTCCCAAACGTCTTGATGGCTGCTCTATAAAGATTTCGGAGCTGCAAGGACTGGTTTCATGAACTGTGCCAAGGTCTCATGCGCTATGAACCTGTCTTCCAGTGTAGAGAGAAAGATGAGTAACCGTTTGAAAACATTGGTTTCATGCTTGCAAGCGAAGGCATAGAAACTACTAGGATGTCTCATAAGTAATGCCGTTTTTAGCCTACTTTCTATTTTTGAAAAAAAAAAAATGAAAGTAGACCTACGAGATCCACACGGCCCAAAAGTTGTCAGTCTGTCCGTGTGAGAGTGTGCATTCTGTCCCTCCCTATCAATTCAAACACGACGAAACAGAATTGAACGAAATTTGATACAGAGGTAGCACTGGCAAAGAGCACCTCAGTGTCATGTTTTATATTGCCACCATCTTTACCAAAACTTAATGGCGGCCACTCAAATGGTCAAAACTCAAAATTAAATTACGACGAAACTAACCATCGGATCTTTACAAAATTTGGTAAACAAGTACCTTCGTATGAGACGAGTTGTGTGTCCAAACTACAAGATCATCAGCCGTACCATTTCATCACGGTGGCCGTGTGAATTATGCAAGTTTCATTACCCATGACTTGGGAACCACCAGTTCCTATTATCGAACCGAGAATGGTTTAAACTGTTCTAAAGGACGTGGCCCGTTTGAAATTAAAAGTTCATATTATAATATTATACTGCAGAAGTGACTTCAGATAGCTGAGTCGTCTCGGTTACAAGACAAGATGGCAGCTGCTCTCTCTGTCTGGCCTATATTTCACTAATTTGAGTATGATGCATGTAATATAGCCTACTGATAGGAATAATATAAACTTTGTATGAATTTAATTATAATGAATATATTCTCCAGTAAAGAAATCGTTTAGTCCAAGTCATTATTTGCTAAGACCTTGTATGTAAATAGATTGATAACATTTAACCTGGGTGGATACTTTTGGCTCTATGGTTAGAGCGTTTTCCTTTCACCCGGTCGACCGGGGTTCAAAACCTATCACAGTTGTATTATTTTGCTTGATTTTTTATATGTATTGCTTTTTAAGTACTGATACGTTTTAGAATTGAGCATTATGTTGTGTCTTTTGCAATTGAAAATATATATTTAATTAAAACAAAGTTCTCCACCGGATCTGCAACGAGTGACATCTACTAGCAACAAGTTGAACTACGTGTTTACGAACCACGGCCTACTAGATGTGATCTGCGCTCTATACTGGCCTTGGCATTCCCAGTTAGTGACTACATGCATACGGTGTAATTGAAACATTTCCTCTTGTTGTCGATAGAGCGCACTCGCCTCCAAGCTTAGGTGCGATTAAAAATTAGCTGTGCAGTAGGTTTATTAAATGTGTTTCTCCCAGTGATACGTTTAGACCAACGAAGTTTTGTATCAGTTTCAATCATTGTAAGTAGTCAGTGTTAATATACTGAATTCCTACGTTGTTTGGAGTGTTTGTGATGGAATTATAAAATGCTGTGGTAAATTATAAGCTATGGTTTGAACGCCGCTGCTCAAATCCAGTATGTCATACTGTTGTGTGCCAGTTTGCACTTCGAATAGCAATAAAATAGGAGGTGATGAGGACAAAGAGTTATAACTATACCCATACATTTAGGAGAAAGTAGGCTATATGTTCTTTACTGAACATCTTGTTTAAGTTTGGTGTTTTATAAGTTATAATTGGTTTTCTTTGGTTCGCCAATGCTGTTTACAGGAGGCCATGACTAGAATTGCGTATATTGCGAGAATGTATCAGTCGTTGGTACACAATCACAAATGGAACTTACAAATTTGGAGGTTATGGTCTTTCTAAAGCACTACTGGAAACAAGATTACAAAGCTGCTGCCACGGCTCTAAGAAATGTGAAGTGGAAGCAGGTGTCGTTAGTAAGCGTGTGGCACAACGATGGTTCCGACGTTTCTACATTGGAGAAGTAGACACTACAGAATTACCACGTTCTGGATGACCTAAACTATGGGATATTTAGAATACCCGAAGAGTTATGGAAGAAAATCCACAAAGAAGTACTCGTAGACTGTCAGAAAAACTTGGTGCTTCAAAAAATACTATACATCGCCAGATTAAGAAACTTGGAAAATTATACAGAAGCTGTACCTCATGAATTGTACCCTCAACAGGCTCTACGTAGAGTGGATATGTGTCGTCAGCTTGTCGGTAACCCCATGGATGATAGATTTATCAAGATAATTTTCACATGTTATGAATAATGGGTCTATTACCGCAACGTCCAAGCCTCAAAACAGTGGCTCAGTCCCCGTCAACCAGCCAAAGTCACCGTTAAAAAGGATCGGTTGGGCCCCAAAATGGTGTGGCATTAATATCTCCGAAACTATTTATGATACCACCCTGAAATTTTGTACGGTGATAAAGGGCACTGCTATACGTTTACCTGTGTAACTTTCAAAAACCTGTAAAGTACAAAACTAACATGGCGGCCAAGCGAAGTTGAAACATTTTAATAGACTTTTCTGGTGATTTAACCATCTGAGCGCAGTGAAATGTGGTACAGTAAATGATTATACATATTGTAATGCACTGGCATCTAATTTAGTTCAATTGTTTACATAACCTCAAGATGGCGGCTATGCGAAATTTTAAAATTGAGTTTGTATTTCTTGTGTCGTAATCTGCGATCGAAGTGAAAATTTGGATAATGAAGCTACGCAATAATTTCCCTTTAATGTTACATAACTCTATGGCCTATGCATATAACAATCCAAAATGGCGAGCATCCGAAATATTTTCACGGTTCTCAATATCTAAGAATCTTTTACAGCAATCGAACTGATTTTTTTTTATGTTCATAGGGGCTATGAACATAAGTTCACCTATATGTATTTCAGTAACCTGGTGAGCACAAATCCAACCTGGCGGCGACGTGATGTTTAATATTTAAATGGGTGTTTCTCGCGATTTAACCATCCGAGTGCAGTGAAACTTTGCACGTTAAATGCTTATACAAATGTTAATCGACTGACATCTAATGTATTTCAATGTTTTCATAACCATAAGATGGCTGATGTGTGAAAATTTAAAATTTCGTTTTTACTTCTTGTGTCCTAATCATGCGACTGAAGTCTGAATACCACACGTACACAATAATCTTCATGTAATAGTACATAAATAAAAATCCAACCTGGCGACCATCTGAAATATTTACGTAGACGGTTCTCAATATCTAAGAATCTATCATAACAATCAAACTGAAATTTTGTATGTTGATAGAGGCAATTAACATGAGTAGGATATATGAAAATAGGTTGTATAGTTCTTCATGGAACTACTTGTTAAACAATAATTCGGCAAGACCGACTTCCAAAGCTCCAATGTTTTCGAAATTTCTTCCATGCAAGATATGGGCCTTGGATCGAAAAAGATGGTTATTTGAAGGCGCAAGATCAGGGCTGTATGCTGGATGTGGTAGCAGTTCAAGTAAATCCCAATTTCTGTTTTCTTGCCATGGTTGTTCATGCAGTATAAGGTCTCGTATTGCCCTGCTGCTAAAGAACTCTATTTCGGTTAACTAACGCGGGTCATCTCCGTCTCAAAATTTAATGAACTCGTTCCACTTGTTGAGAATAAAGATCCGCATTGACTGCACGCCCGTTTGGAACAAACTCCCAGTAAATCACTCCCTCAAAATTCCTTAAAATTTCGCATAGCCGCCATCTTGAGGTTATGTAAACAATTGAACTAAATTAGATGCCAGTGCATTACAATATGTATAATCATTTACTGTACCACATTTCACTGCGCTCAGATGGTTAAATCACGAGAAAAGTCTATTAAAATATTTCAAATTCGCTTGGCCGCCATGTTAGTTTTTTACTTTACAGGTTTTTGAAAGTTACACAGGTAAACGTATAGCAGTGCCCTTTATCACCATACAAAATTTCAGGGTGGTATCATAAATAGTTTCGGAGATATTAATGCCAGTGAAATATTTCGCACAGCCGCCATTTTGAGGTTAAATGTAAACAATTGAACTAAATTAGATTCCAGTGCATTACAATGTGTATAAACATTTCATTACGTTTGGATGGTTAAATCGCGAGAAAAGTCTATTTAAAAATCTCAAATACGCTTGGCCGCCATGTTGATTTTGAAGTTACCAGGTTGTTGAAAGTCTCATAGGTGAACTTCTAGTAGTGCTCTTTATCACCGTACAAAATTTCAGGATGATATCGGTAATAGTTTCGGAGATACTGAATGCTGGTGAAATATTTCGCACAGCCGCCATGTTGGATTGGTGGGAGACAATAAAATTTGAAGGGCACGGTCGGGGTCGGCCGAAATGGTGCTATGAGCTTACCGAGTTTCAATGAAATCGCTCCAGCCGTTTAGAATTTATTAGGGACACACACACACACACACACATCATCACACACGCACACACAGACAGACACACGGACAAAAGGTGATCTCATAAGCCTATTTTTTCATAAAATGAAAATAGGCTAAAAAAGGCATTATTTATGAGACATCCCTTGTATAATGAGAAGAGAAAGGCACGAACATCACCTAACATGTGTTTTCCACAGACACAACATTGATTTCATAATAGGAAGTGAGGGGATAAAATCTATAATAAGAAGATGAATGCAAGGACATCACTTAGCATGTGTTTTCTAAAGTTACAACCATTTGAAAACATTGGTTTAATGCTTATTACGATATACATTTTAATAAAGTCAATATTGTTTACAGTACAGCATATTAACAAAGAATTATAGTCACATAATATGGAACATACGCAAGCCTCCGTGGCTTAGGCGGCAGCACGCCGGCCTCTCACCGCTGGGTCCGTGGTTCAAATCCCGGTCACTCCATGTGAGATCTGTGCTGGACAAAACGGAGGCAGACAGGTTTTTCTCCGGGTACTCCGGTTTTCCCTGTCAAACTTTCATTCCAGCAACACTCTCCACTATCATATCATTTCATGTCATTCATTATCTCATTGTCCCAGAGGAGTGCGTCAGGTCTCGGCAGCCGGCACAGTTCCTAACCTCGCCGCTAGATGGGGGCTTCATTCATTCCATTCCTGACCCGGTCGGAGACTGGAAGCAGGCTGTGGATTTTCATTTTTCAATATGGAACATACAACATGGAACGATTGGAAGAGTTGATCACTTCCGTTGTGTCGGTGGAAGGGTCCACCCCAATGGTAGAGAAAGCTCCTCCATCTTAGGAGGATGTAGCACACTCAACACAGACTACCAACTGTCTCACAAATGTTACAACAAGAAGTACATTTCGAGGAATGCCACGATCTGTCATTACAAAACTGAATAGAAAAACAAGATGTTCAGTAAAGAACATATAACCTACTTTTTCCTAAATGCATGGGTATTGTTATAATTCTTTGTCCCTTTCAAGGAGTATAATTGATTGTTGGTTGTAGTAGCTTGTTGAAATACAACGTGCTATACGGATATTAAACATGAATATGAGGTGCCCTTTTCTAGTGCTACCTCTGTAAAAAATATCATTCAATTCGGTTTCACCGTGTTTGAATTGATATGGGGAATGGATTTACACACATACTGTGACCGTTTGACGAACGTCCTACGACCACACAAGTGCGCATCCGAACAACAGTCGAGCACAAAGACTCAAAAACATCTCGGGGTTAACAGTGAGCCTTCTACAAAGGTGTAGAATAATGAAAATAAAAGCTCTGCTGTTCCCCAGATGCACACTACAGCAAGGACAGAAGGCATATTTCAAGATCATGAATGACCACAGTATCAGTTAAGATAAAATTTGCATCAATTTAATTGATCCATTCAACCATCCTAATCTTTACAAGGGCATCCTCAGGGAGAAAACTAAAACACCACCTGAAAAAAAAAATAACATCCGGCACTCCCCCTGGGATCCTATACTATTTAATCGCAAGTGTTGAATAACGTTCCAACAAAAAATTATGCAACGAAAACGTCAACTTTTAAACATGTCATAATGTTAGAATACCCATGAAATTAATAGTCCATCATGGTATTCCGTTATATTATAAACGATATTTACAGTATTCAAGTTGTGTAGATCACTGATCGTCCTATCAAACACTTGAATAAAATTTTATTTCTGAAGTTCTACACTTTTCCATATTTCCAAAAATCATGGATAATCCTATGGGATATTCTCTTCCATGAAACGAGAAGAAATTCCAAAACATACTAGAATTGTTAATTATACAACTTAATGCAAGTCAGACCAAGTTGAACAAAGATGGATCCATTAGAAACATAATACCAATTATATTTCATTATTCCCACACAAGGAATATTCATATCAGAAATTATAAATTAAGGATCTGTGATTTATCCTCGATAATAAAATAAATTATGGGATTAATTATTCAGTGATATTAATTGCAACTCAACCTTATTATTCCAACCAATTTCAAACACTTATGGATGATTCGTAGCTATTTCAAAATTGTCATCGGAACATGAGGCCGCATTTTAAATGCCCCATTTCTTTATGCACTTTATCAATTTGGTTTATTCCTTGATATCACAATATGGCAAAATTATTAGGCATTTTAATCTATCTGCAGGTTTTTATCAATCAACCAGAAAATATGTAATTGGATACCTATAAGTAGAAAGGTGCTAAGTGCCATTTTTTGAAAAAAAAACAGTTTTTTTTGCTAGAATGGTGCTATGTGCGATGTAGCATTACATATCAAAAGGGCTAACTCCTCAGTGGTTTTGAAGGACCTTCCAAGAGCATCACAAAATGGCACTAGTGGTAAGTCCTGCAGCTCATTCAGAAGAAAGGTGCAATGTGCCAATCATTTGTTCTCATTTCCCTCCAATACGTGCATCGTTGACAGAATTGTTCAAGGAACTTAGAATACTCAATTATTAGCAGTTCGTACTGGTGGGAACGTGTGTACGGATAGCACAGTTTGTTTCCGGTTGGACACGCGACTTTGCCGTGAATTAGTCTCGCAAAATCTCGAAAACTACTGCTCCGATTTCAATGAAAATTTTACGATTTGTTCTCATTATGGTAGACAGTGTTTAGAAAGTGGTTTGAACAAAATCGAATTGGCAGTATTTTTAAATTAATTTACATTAAAAAGCCTTGCCAATATTGAATCTAATAACTTGACTGACAGATGGTGACACAGTGCATCCACTTCAAAATTTTCTATGAGCAAAGATAACATCCCGTACCATACCCTTTAATCAATAAGTGCAACAAAATAATACTTAACATAACAGAATCATACTCTATAATCAAAGTACAGCATATTAAAGTATGTTATAATAATATTACTTTTCACGTTAATGTGTTTCGACCAACATATTTAATGTGAGAATGTACTACTAACGGAAAGGATGTCAATATTGTCAAGTTCTCAAGGTAGGTTCGATAGATTTGAGTTACTATGAAAACAATTCCGTGTCGTTTTACAGTGTCCATTACATTACCGGTACTAAAATTCCATGTCATTTTAGTGTCCATTACAATGCCAAGGAGAGAAGAGCTGACAGAGGTCGTCGAAGCCAGTTAAATGCGCGGCGAGCTACTTCACGTGCAAACCGCACTGATGACCAAAGAGCGACGGATAATGAAAATAGTCGTATGGGCATGTCTGACTTACGTTCGAGAGTGACTGAAAATGAACGAACAGCGAATAGATTCAGAATGCAATGAGTTCGTGAATATTAAACACAACGCCACCGAGCATGACACAATGGACATGACTGATTGCGCCAACGCGATGCTCCTATGAACCTGGAACATCAGTTGACCGAATCAAAGGAGGATCTCATTCGGCTTGTTTTTCCGAACGTAGCGCAGAACTTCAAAAACCATAATTGGCTGAGCGAACGAGCCATATTGGCAGCGAAAAGTAAAGATATCAACGAGTCAATTCAAAATTTCATTCCGGGACAGTTGTTTTCCTTCAAATCGGTTGACACAGTTATCAACCAGGATGAGGTAGTCAGCCATCTCACAGAATTTTTGAATTCGCTGGAATTGCCTGGATTACCACCTCACAATTTGCAATTGAAAGTAGGCTCAGTCATCATCATGTTGCGTAACATCAATCAACTTCGAATATGCAATGGAACACGACTGGCTGTGGAAGAGCAAATGAACAACGTCATCGATGGAGAAGTTGTTTTGATTCCGCGCATCCCAATGATTCCACCGGACGTGCTATTCGATTTTAAGCGGTTGCAATTTCCCATGCTTATGGCCTTCGCAATGACCATCAACAAATCACAAGGTCAGTCGTTGGAAGTTTGTGGAATTAACTTGGAGTTTCAGTGTTTCGTGCATGGACAACCGTATGTCACGTGTTTGCGTGTCGGAAAGCCGTCATCGGTGTTTAATTAGCACGTAGCACATTCGTAAAGACTAGTGGACTTTGCACCTTTCACAACTTCTAACATTTCACTCAAACTGAATTCCACAATTTCCATATTATGAAACTATAGCTGCCACTGGATAGCAAGGAATACTATATCTGTATGTTATTCAAATTAGAAGAATAAATACTCACAAATAAACTGACTAAACACTTTTTACTATAATACTCAATGTTCATAAAAATGGCACTTAGCACCTTTCTACTGATAGGTATCCAATTATGGTTAGAGCAAATTAAAGTAGAATCTAGAATTCCACTGATGACAAGATCTAGATAGCGGCGTGGGGCTGCAACAGCGGCACCGCCCTTCTTTTGAGTAATATGAGGCAACATCCTCCAAATTCCAACATTTCATTATATTCAACAACTATAATTCTTTTACATATTATTTTCTCATATTTAACTTCCATCCAGTCATATTTACTGTATTTAATGCATTATCATAATTATTAATGGGACAAATGCCTGCGCGCATTCCCAATTCAACTCATCACCCTATCAGATTTATCATATGAATGTTATAAGTAACTGTCTCCAATTAACCTGTTCAATTATCCGCTTGTCACCATAACAAAAATCCTCCTAATTGATACACCTTGCTCTAATAACAAAACTACGTTACGATTGCTTTATCAATCCAATGTGCATTAATTCATGTTAATTTCTCATTTCTCATATTTGTTTTAAAGAAACATCACCTAAATTATCCAAACTCATCCATTTATTATTATTATTAATATGAAATTCTCATGGATAATTACCATGTTATATTTTTCATAAGATCCATTAAATTGCTATGAATATTCCTCCTTAATTCCCCATGTAAATTCGCATACATGATCATTCCTCATTATCATTTTAAAGAAAATCCTTAACCACCAGAAAAATCGAATCATTTCACGATAATTGACAATCAGAACTCATCTAAGACGAATTGCATCAAAATGACCAAGAACTACATTTAAATAAACAAATTACCAATAAACTATCTCAAAACGATCGCTAAAAATAACAATGTGCCATAAAAATATGCACGGTACTGTACAACAAAAAATCAGGATGAAACTCCTGTCTAAATAGAACAGCCGGATGCCTTCCGAAATTATACTCATTCTACGATATGCCCACCGTGGATATGCTATCTCAAAAGAATAAAATAAAATTCGAAGAGTGGACAACATCAAAAAGATCCATGCTTATGTCCCAATATAATGCAGAAAATAAAGATCTATGGCGTTTAAAACGATTCCTACATGGTTGAATGGTATAATCTAAGGTCTGATATTCACCGGTACTAGATATTAAGAAATAAGGGGCTCACGTCCATTTCAGATGTTCTTGAAAAAGATCCAAGTTCCTGCGGAATGCCCTTAGTCTGAGCATAAAATCCCACGCGATCCTCCGCACACGGAAATGTGTACAGATCAACTTCATGGCTCCACTGGTCTAAGTCCCAAGTATCCAGACGTCAGCATCCATCGAACACCCAATTCATATTTAACGCACCATAATACTGGCTTGACTCATGGTAGATTTCAAAAGTTCATACCGGCGTATCGCTACCATGACGTCCTGATCGGATTGTCTTAACACCATAGCTTCTGCTATGAAAAAGCACGTGTCTAATACTGTCACTGATTTTACGACAGTCTCCCGGTGTTTTACCGTCCCGAAATATTTCCGAATAGTCACAGTAATGTTCCCGGTTACTTGATTGTAATCCTTCTGTAGTTATCGCAGTACGCTTACACACATGTTTAGCCTTAATTCCATGTCAATTGCTAGCCAGAAATCTACCCTTGTATGAGGTATTATATTCACATAACTCAAGTAAGGAGTTAATTCCAGCTCATATGCCTTAATATGCTGTGAGCTCTGGCCATACCCAACACAACTTTGCATTTACAAAAGCTAGTCCCATCTAATAAAACTATCCTGAGCACATTTGAGCAATGCCTCGTTTGTAGGCTAATTTTGGCTTCCAGGTCAGGTACTCGTAACTTAAGATTGATTAAGCCGCCCGCTTATGCACGGATTAACTGCACAAACACGACTGTGTCTCACATTACAGCTGCTTGCTTGACCATGCAAATCGTCAGGTATTAGCATACATACGCGCATCGCCGTCCGCGCATCTCTTCCAGCCTGCAACCTGTGGCAGTGAAACTCAACTCAGTCAGGCGCTCGCTTCAAATTCAAAATTTGTCCCGAAAAAAACATCTCCATAACCAGCAACTGACGCTCTTTCACATGGTTACATCCACCCTACACATGGCCAAAAATAAAATTGCCCATTTTTATTTTTACGGTTCCTGTTGTTTTTTCGTCCTTCTTCTTATCTGGTTCTTCTAAAATACATCTTGAGATTCGCTGCGCTGAATGTTCCCACGGTGATACCAGATACAATCTCCACAACACGGTAACTACCATTACCTAAGCTCTGGGCTATCCGAAATGGTCCATTATACAACTGGCAAACTTGGAATAGACATTGTTGCTAACATCAGATGGTGTAGGCTTCCTGATCAATACCAAAGTTCCCTCTCTCATAGGATCTCTAAATCTTCTTCCTCTAACCCTTGTGTTCCGTTTCTCTGCCTGTCTCCGTAATCTTCCTAAGGCTTCCATTTCACGTCCTCTCCTGTTAGGCTCTATCTCAGGAGGAATACATACGATTCCGTCCCACGGTCGTATTGGTTTTTCTCCAAGATGTGGTACTGAAGGAATATGCCCCGAGCTTTCATGCACGGTGGAATTAATCGAATTCTTCATAATAGGAACCACATCCATCCATCGCCATTGTTCGTTTGCACAATAAAGACGACAAAACTTAGCTATTTCTGACATGAGTCGTTCGGCCGGGTTACTCTCTGGATGCCGTATTGAACACAATACCTGTGTGATATCCAACTCCCTCATAGCATTCCTAAACTCCCAGGATGTGAATTGGGACCCATGGTCTGATAATAAAAATTCTTGTTTACCCGCAACGGGAATAACACATTCTTTAATCCTCTTGATTATATATCTGGAGTTCGCCTTCTGAATCGGATGGATCATGGTAAACTTACTGAAAACATCAACCGTGACCAAAATGTATCGGTTACCTCGCTTGGACTTAGGTAGAGGTCCGTAGATATCGGTAGCATACAACTCACATGGCTTCGACGGAATAATAGGCCTAGGTTCCTCCCTCAACAAATGCGTATTGCGTTTGCTGCGTTGACACAAATCACAGGTCCTGATGACCTCTCGGACAGTATTTCTCAAATGATCCCAAGTGAACTTCTCCATTATCAAACATACCACTTTGTCCACTCCAGTGTGACCTGAGCTTCTGTGAGCTAACCATATTATATCTTCCTGTAATCTAGGCGGAATTACTATTCGTAATTTAGTGTGTTCGGAATCAATGAACTTGTATATGATGCCATTTAACAATACATAAACTCTAGCCATCCTTTCCATCCCTAGGTATTCATCATCTGTAGGATCCATGTCCCTGTGTAGAAATCTGTAAATATTCCTCAAAGGTCCATATCGCTTCTGGGCTTGGGGTATTCTCTCAAGTTTACGCAAAGTATCATCATCTTCTTGCAGGAGGGTTATAGGCAATATTCGAAGAGTAGGTTCCGATACTCTGCTTAGCAAATCAGCCCCTAAGTTATTCCTTCCTGGTCGATGTTCAATAGTGACGTTAAACTCTTGCACGAATAATGCCCATCTAGTGACCCTGTCACTGGCGAAATTGGTCTTCAGTATAAACTCTAGTGCGTGATGGTCAGTTCTGATTATAATCGAATGTGCGATAAGCAACTTCTTCCATGTTTCCAATGCATAGATGATCGCTAAAGCTTCTAGTTCAGTAGTATAGTAATTGCGTTCTGATGGTTTCAATTTTCGACTGATAAAGGATAAATAGTGTCGAGTGTGATCTTCATCCTCTTGGAGTAGTATGGCACCTATCCCTATATTCGATGCATCCAATTCGATAATGAAGTTCTTCTCAAAATCAGGGTACTCCAACTTGACGCTATTAAGCATTAATTCCTTTGCCTTCTTGAATGATTCCTCACATAGATCGTTCCATTTCCACTTATTATCTTTTTTAACAAGTCCTGTAGGGGTGCAACTATCTCCGTGTATTTATGGCAATGTCCCGCAAAAAACTGGCAAGTTCCCAAGAATTGACGTACATGCTTTACCCGAGTAGGTCTGGGAAATTCTGCAATGGCCTGAAGTTTTTGTTCATTTGGTCTATATCCGTTTCCATCCAAGACATGTCCAAGAAATCTAATCTCATTCTTAATGAATTGGCACTTTTTCAAGTTAACTTTGAAATTTGCTTTCCTCAAGCCCATAAACAAATTCCGTAGATGAACTAAGTGCTGGTCTTCAGTCTCCGATGCTATCAGAATATCATCCACGTAACTTATGACCGTATCCTTGACCGCATTACTTAGGTTCTGATCCAAGGCACGTATCAAAACTGCTCCTGTAGTTTTCATCCCAAATGGTAGTTTTCTAAAAACATAAGTCTGTTGTTGGAATAAAAATCCCGTAAACTTCTGAGAATCCTCACTTATCCTTACATGATGGTATGACAATGTCAAATCCACTGTAGAAAACCATTTCTTGTTTTTAAATTTCCTTAACAGATCTTTTATCACTGGAGGTCTATCATACTCTGGCAACAGTCTCGAATTCCATGACCTCACGTCTAGGCATATTCTCAAATTTCCATCCTGTTTCTGCACCACCGCTAACGGATTTACATAGGATGTCACACACTTTTTAATTATCTGATCTTTCTCAAGATCCTGAATGATCTCCTTCACCTTAGTCCTGTGTTTTTCTGGAATTTGGTACAGCTTTGCATGATATGGGCTATCATCACATACTTGAATCTTGTACTCAAAGTTCTGAATCTCTCCTGGTGTCGTATCAAAGACATCAACGAATTCTTCCAAAAGGTTGGCTATAACTGGAACATGCTCAACTACTTCGTTGGCGTCTTCACATATCTCTAAACCTTCAAAAACCTTGGCCCCTCAAACTTCTCCCACGGTGAATTTATCTTCCTCTTCGAAATGGACGTCTCTCGCCTGATGGAATTTAATCGTATCAGATTCCATATCGATAACAGCTCTATATCTCTTGATAAAATCCGTCCCCAGGATCAAATCATGTGCAATGTCCTTCATAACGACAAAGATACGTTCAAAGACACATCCCCCAATCTTGACCTTCAAGTACAGCTGGATTTTACAAGTTGTGATCTTGTCTAGGATGATTCCCTGAATCTTGATTCCGGATACTGGTATTTCCTCTATTTCCTCGGTCAACTTCCATATGGCGTACAACCTCTCGCTCACCAAACAAAGCATCGCTCCTATGTCAATCAAAGTATACACTGGTTTTCCATACACCTCACACACAATAATGGGTAGCCTAGTTCTTGGTCCATACTCTTTTCCTTCCTGTTCTTCTTGAATCAAGTCTTCATCTTCAACTTCCCATTTCACGATTTTGGAAACATATTGTGTAGTAATTAGTTATGTTGATTTCCTTGTTCCGAAATCGAAGTTCTTTTTTTCGTGTTTACCTGTCGAATTATTTGTCCCAGAAGTACCAGGTTTATTTCTTGCCTCTTCCATTTCCTTCAAATACTGTTTACTTTCTTCTCCTCTTTGCTCAAGGTTCTGCCTCTGTTGATTTTTGAACCTTTCATTATCCGTTCTATCGTACGATTTATTGTATCCTGATCTGTCATATGGTCTCGTGTATCCTTGTCTTCTCCACGAATTCCAATTGGTTCCGTATCTTCCTCGCCTTATGTAAGGTCGTTCCCTATCTCTTTCTCTTCTATCTTGATAATCCCTCGACGTTTGCTCTTCTCTATTCCGTTCTGGCATGGTTTGGCATTGTCGATGGGCGAAAACAGCATATGCGGCCTGGGACTCTTGCTTATTACCCCTCTGCTGGTAAAATTGAGCATTAGAATGATATAGACGTTGCAACACTTCATCAAATTCTTCCATGTTCTCAACATTCGCAGAAATGAGAATTCGCTGAACTTCCAAAGGAAACTGTCTAATGAAAGCTGGGATTAATTCGTACGTTGGCATTGGTGGATCTAAGCATTGCAATTTGGCAAGTTGATTTGAAAAGTAATTTGAATATTTGGTCGGCTGTGACGTGGAATATCGCTTGACATATAATTCGGCCCTGATGTTCTGCTGCGTCTCCGGCGACCAAAATTTACGTAAGAGTGCCTGTTCAAATTCGTCTTAGGTTCTCAAATTACATCGAAAAGCCCTAAACCATACGAGTGCTGGTCCATCTAAGAATCTACTAATCACTCTCATCTCTCTTTCCTTATTCACCTTAGCATCCTTCAGATAATCTCTTAATTCGCGCAGAAATTCAACAGGAGAGACATTTCCAGTCCCTGAAAATTTTATAGGTTTCTCTTCGTAACTTTTAACGAGCGTGATCGGAGTAGAAGTGTGAATAGTAGAAATTTCTTCAGACTTCCCAAACTCTGGCAACCTTTCCCTATTTGAAAAAGCATTTTCATTTATGCTGTCTTGTTTTGTATCCGCTTTCGATCTATAATCATCAAATTTCTTTACTAACTCACAAATGGTCTTCCTGAATTCTTACATTTCATCCATATTCTGCCTTTCAGTTACTTCCTCTACTTGACTATCTTTCAACTCTTCTGTCATTTCTTTCAGATTCTCTTCGACAACAGTTTCGTGACCTTCCCATATCTCTATATTTTCTCTAATGGCTTGAATATCTCCAGATACAACTTTAATATCTGATGAAAATCATTCCTGATCTCTTTGACTTCGACCTGAGTTTCTTTTACAACCTGAGTTTGAATTTCATCAATTACAGTTTCTTTTACTTAATTTTTCAAGTCTGCTACAACTCCTTCCTTTAATTTTTCTACAATTATTTCTCTAAATTCAGAAGTAAATCTCTGCACTACCTGTGTGGCATTTAACGTACTTTCCTTCGTTGTGTTAATCTCTAAGGACGCTAGATCATCTGTTATTTTCCAAACATTATCTTCCATTTTATTTTCTAATGATCTAACCATCTTTTGAATCTCGTTCTTATGTTGAGCTAACTCTTCCTTCATCGCTTTTCGACTATCTTGTAAACTATCTTTCATAATACCATAGTTTGCGAATAAATTATCCTTTAAGTTCATTCCCGAATCCACGATCCTAGCTTCTAAACTTAGGAAACTCTCCTGAGCTCTCCTAGCGTTGTCTCTTATCTTGGTTTCCAATGACACAACTTTATCCTCAATCTTAGCATCTATCGATTCAGACATTTTATCATCGAATGATTCTATGTTTCTAGACATCCGGCTTTCTATCGCTTCTATCCTTTCTAACATTTCCGCTTTTAATGAGTTCAATTTTCTGTGATTTTACATTCTAAAACTGAAATTTTATTTTCCAGAGAAGCAGAATTCCCTTTTATTTGACTTTCAATTTTATTTTCTAGACCACCCCTTTTATTTTCTAGAGAAACAGAATTCTCTTTCATTTGATTTTCAATTTTATTTTCTAAAGAGACAGAATTCTCTTTTATTTGTTTTTCCAGAGAAGCAGAATTCTCTGTGATTTTCTGTCCCATCTCCTCCACCATTTTGGTAAGTGCTTCCATGACCACTCACAATAATAATTATAGCACTGGGGTACGATGTCAACTGATGATGGGGAAACTTACTCTAAACTACTAGTACAGTGAATATTCAGACACGACCTTAAATTGATACTTCAATACCGATGACTTATTAAATTTAAAATCTACAATAAATGACCAGAAACAACCACTACAAACCAAACAAATTACTCCAAACTATGAAAATTGCGCATTCATGACCCTGATTCCTACTACAGCAAGAGCAAACACAAATCGACCTCGAATCGAAATTCGGAATCGAATCTTATCAGAAACTGAATCGAACCCGGGCCCACACTCGTTGGCAGCCGAACCTCTTCTATCTTACTTTATGTGACCGTTTGACGAACGTCCTACGACCACACAAGTGCGCATCCGAACAACAGTCGAGCACAAAGACTCAAAAACATCTCGGGGTTAACAGTGAGCATTCTACAAAGGTGTAGAATAAAGAAAATAAAAGCTCTGATGTTCCCCAGACGCACACTACAGCAAGGGTAGAAGGCATATTTCAAGAATCATGAATGACCACAGTATCAGTTAAGATAAAATTTGCATCAATTTAATTGATCCATTCAACCATCCTAATCTTTACAAGGGCATCCTCAGGGAGGAAACTAAAACACCACCTGGAAAAAATAACATCCTGCGCTCCCCCTAGGATCCTATACTATTTAATCGCAAGTGTTGAATAACGTTCCAACAAAAAATTATGCAACAAAAACGTCAACTTTTAAACATTTCATTGTGTTAGAATACCCATGAAAATAATAGTCCATCATGGAATTCTATTATATTATAAACGATATTTACAGTATTCAAGTTGTGTAGATCACTGATCGTCCTATCAAACACTTGAATAGAATTTTATTTCTGAAGTTCTACACATTTCCATATTTACAAAAATCATGGATAATCCTATGGGATATTCTCTTCCATGAAACGAGAAGAAATTCCAAAACATACTAGAATTGTTAATTATACAACTTAATGCAAGTCAGACCAAGTCGAACAAAGATGGATCCATTAAAAATTATACCATTTATATTTCATTTTTCCCACACAAGGAATATTCATATTAGAAATTATAAATTATGGATCTGTGATTAATCCTCGATAATAAAATAAATTATGGGATTAATTATTCAGTGATATTAATTGCAACTCAACCTTATTATTCCAACCAATTTCAAACACTTATGGATGATTCGTAGCTATTTCAAAATTGTCATCGGAACATGAGGCCGCTTTTTAAATGCCCCATTTCTTTATGCACTTTATCAATTTGGTTTATTCCTTGATATCACTATATGGCAAAATTATTAGGCATTTTAATCTATCTGCAGGTTTATATCATTCAACCAGAAAATATGTAATTATGGTTAGAGCAAATTAAAGTAGAATCTAGAATTCCACTGATGACAATATCTAGATAGCGGCGTGGGGCTGCAACAGCTGCACCGCCCTTCTTTTGAGTAATATGAGGCAACATCCTCCAAATTCCAACATTTCATTATATTCAACAACTATAATTCTTTTACATATTATTTTCACATATTTAACTTCCATCCAGTCATATTTACTGTATTTAATGCATTATCATAATTATTAATGGGCATTGTGGGGTTTGAAGCCATATTTTCAGTGTTGCCTTAGTAAACAAGAGTTTAGTGCTTGACCGACTGAAAAGCACTAAACTCTTGATTATTAATGGGACAAATGCCTGCGCGCATTCCCAATTCAACTCATCACCCTATCAGATTTATCATATGAATGTCATAAGTAACTGTCTCCAATTAACCTGTTCAATTATCCGCTTGTCACCATAACAAAAATCCTCCTAATTGATACACCTTGCTCTAATAACAAAACTACGTTACGATTGCTTTATCAATCCAATGTGCATTAATTCATGTTAATTTCTCATTTCTCATATTTGTTTTAAAGAAACATCACCTAAATTATCCAAACTCATCCATTTATTATTATTATTAATATGAAATTCTCATGGATAATTACCATGTTATATTTTTCATAAGATCCATTAAATTGTTATGAATATTCCTCCTTAATTCCCCATGTAAATTCTCATACATGATCATTCCGCATTATCATTTTAAAGAAAATCCTTAACCACCAGAATAATCGAATCATTTCACGATAAATGACAATCAGAACTCATCTAAGACGAATTGCATCAAAATGACCAAGAACTACATTTAAATAAACAAATTACCAATAAACTATCTCAAAACGATCGCTAAAAATAACAATGTGCCATAAAAATAAGCACGGTACTGTACAACAAAAAATCAGGATGAAACTCCTGTCTAAATAGAACAGCCGGATGCCTTCCGAAATTATACTCATTCTACGATATGCCCACCGTGGATATGCTATCTCAAAAGAATAAAATAAAATTCGAAGAGTGGACAACATCAAAAAGATCCATGCTTATGTCCCAATATAATGCAGAAAATAAAGATCTATGGCGTGTAAAACGATTCCTACATGGTTGAATGGTATAATCTAAGGTCTGATATTCACCGGTACTAGATATTAAGAAATAAGGGGCTCACGTCCATTTCAGATGTTCTTGAAAAAGATCCAAGTTCCTGCGGAATGCCCTTAGTCTGAGCATAAAATCCCACGCGATCCTCCGCACACGGAAAGGTGTACAGATCAACTTCATGGCTCCACTGGTCTAAGTCCCAAGTATCCAGACGTCAGCATCCATCGTACACCCAATTCATATTTAACGCACCATAATACTGGCTCGACTCACGGTAGATTTCAAAAGTTCATACCGGCGTATCGCTACCATGACGTCCTGATCGGATTGTCTTAACACCATAGCTTCTGCTATGAAAAAGCACGTGTCTAATACTGTCACTGATTTTACGACAATTACCCGGTGTTTTACCGTCCCGAAATATTTCCGAATAGTCACAGTAATGTTCCCGGTTACTTGATTGTAATCCTTCTGTAGTTATCGCAGTACGCTTACACACATGTTTAGCCTTAATTCCATGTCAATTGCTAGCCAGAAATCTACCCTGGTATGAGGTATTATATTCACATAACTCAAGTAAGGAGTTAATTCCAGCTCATATGCCTTAATATGCTGTGAGCTCGGGCCATACCCAACACAACTTTGCATTTACAAAAGCTAGTCCCATCTAGTAAAACTATCCTGAGCACATTTGAACAATGCCTCCTTTGTAGGCTAATTTTGGCTTCCAGGTCAGGTACTCGTAACTTAAAATTGATTAAGCCACCCGCTTATGCACGGATTAACTGCACAAACACGACTGTGTCTCCCATTACAGCTGCTTGTTTGACCCTGCAAATCGTCAGGTGTTAGCATACATACGCGCATCGCCGTCCGCGCATCTCTTCCAGCCTGCAACCTGCGGCAGTGAAACTCAACTCAATCAGGAGCTCGCTTCAAATTCAAAATATAGCCGCGACAAAAAACAACATCTCCTTAACCAGCAACTGACGCTCTTTCACACGGTTACAATACATGGCTGCTATTTGCAAACTATTGGGCTGATGACCTTGTAGTAAGTCATAAGATGCTTTCCACAAAAAGGCATGTTGTTGCAAAATGTGGTAGAGATAAAATTATTAGGATGGTCGTAATTTGATTTAAGCTTTTAACATTTGGGTGGCCGTCATTCCGTTTCCGTCAAGATGGCGGCGATATAAACAAGACACTGAGGTGCCGTTTGCTAGTGCTACCTCTGTACCAAATTTCCTTCAATTCGGTTTCACCGTGTTTGAATTGATAGGGGGAATCGATTTGCACACATATTTGGCTACCATCTGCAAACTATTGGGCTGATGATCTTGCAGTTTGGTCAGAATATGCTTCCCACATAAAGATATGTTGTTGAAAAATTTGGTAGAAACTAGTTTATTAGGTTGGTCGTAATTACATTTTAGCTTTTAACATTTGGGTGGCCGCGATTACGTTTCCGTCAAAATGACGGTGATATAAAACATGACACTGAGGTGCCCTTTGCTAGTGCTACCTCTGTACCAAATTTCGTTCCATTCGGTTTCACCGTGTTCGAATTAATAGGGGGAATCGATTTTCACACAAAGATGGCCGCCATCCGCAAAATGTTAGGCTAATGACCTATTAGTTTGGTCAAAGGATGCTCCCTCTATAAAGGTATGTTGATGCAAAACTTGGTAGAGATCGGATGATTAGGTTAATCGTAATTTGATTTAAGCTTTGAACATTTGTGTGGCCGCCATTACGTTTCCGTCAAGATGGCGGCGATATAAAACATGACACTGAGGTGCCCTTTGGTAGTGCTACCTCTGTACTAAATTTCGTTCCATTCGGTTTCACCGTGTTCGAATTAATAGGGGGAATCAATTCTGACACAATGATGGCCACCAACGGCAAACTATTAGGCTACTGACCTATTAGATTGGTCAAAGGATGCTCCCTCCATAAAGGTATGTTGTTGCAAAATTTGGTAGAGATCGGATGATTATGTTAGTCGTAATTTGATTTAAGCTTTGGACATTTGTGTGGCCGCCATTACGTTTCCGTCAAGATGGCGTCGATATAGAACATGACACTGAGGTGCCCTTTGGTAGTGCTACCTCTCTACCAAATTTCGTTCCATTCGTTTTCACCGTGTTTGAATTAATAGGGGGAGTCGATTTTGACACATAGATGGCCACCATCCGCAAACTATTAGGCTAATGACCTATTAATTTGGTCAAAGGATGCTCCCTCCATAAAGGTATGTTGTTGCAAAATTTGGTAGAGATCGGATGATTAGGTTAGTCGTAATTTGATTTTAGCTTTGAACATTTGTGTGGCCGCCATTACGTTTCCGTCAAGATGGCGGTGATATAAAACATGACACTGAGGTGCCCTTTGCTAGTACTACCTCTGTACCAAATTTCGTTCCATTTGGTTTCACCGTGTTCGAATTAATAGGGGGAATCGATTTTCACACCAAGATGGCCGCCATTCGCAAAATATTAGGTTAATGAACAATTAGTTTTGTCAAAGGATGCTCCCCCACAAAGGTATGTTGTTGCAAAATTTGGTAGAGATCGGATGATTAGGTTAGTCGTAATTTGATTTAAGCTTTGAACATTTGTGTGGCCGCCATTACGTTTCCGTCAAGATGGCGGCGATATAAAACATGACACTGAGGTGTTCTTTGCTAGTGCTACCTTTGTACCAAATTTCGATCAATTCGCGTTCACCGTGTTCGAATTGATAGGGGGGGGGCAGACATTCAGAGTAAACACACTCTCACACACACACACACACACACACACACACACACACAGTCTCACACACACATACACACATACACACATACACACACACACACACACACAGACAGACACCCTTTTTTTCTCCCTGTGTTGATCTCATAAGTCTACTTTAATTTTTTGCAAAAATCGAAAGTAGGCTAACAGAAAAATGAATCTTATCTGAATCGCCCCATGATCATGAATTACTGACATAAGTAAACCAGTTAAATAAGAAAAAAGAAAATGATACGAGCCTTACAGTAGTCGCATATGATGTGTAACATCTGACATGTTATCCTACTCGTATACTACACAGCTTGGACATTCTTAAAATGTTAATTTACACTCCATTTTCATACTGGTACTATGATGAATGTATAGATTGAATTGGAGATATGCTACTGTCTCATTTGTGGCGCAGCGGTCAAGCTGTTAGTCTCTCACCAAGGTAGACCGGGTTTGATTCCCGGTCAATACATGTGAGATTTTCGTATTGAAATGCATTGTCCTGTGGTTCGCATTCCACGTAAAAGGGAGGTACCGTGGATCATGATCGTGAGATTAACGGACACGCAAAACTGCAAGCTTCCTTCCTTCCTTTTACATTAATAATTCATAATAACAAAGTGACACACAACGTCGACAGTACTCTCAAATACTGTGAGCACATTCCTCAGTAACTATAACATTCATGAAATGACCTAGTCTCACATATGATGAAAATACATCTTTTATTCCACTCATATAACAACATTCTGTTATGCATTTAATATTTGACTACTCACCCACAGCTTGACAATAATGTCGCTTACTTAAATGTCATTTGTCGTCTTTGTCCTACCCCATGTGATATTCAACCTTGAACGTGAAGCTTCATAAACTGCTCAATGACAAATGAAAATCGGTGAAACATTTGCCACTGTGCTCGTCAAACCAGTGCCTGCTAAATGCACTGCCTACTGTATTGCCATAACATTCTCGCGCTACAGAGCACACACTGCCTTGTTTCCAATACACACATTTTCAATTGTACATCCAGCTCGCAGTGCGTCTTCACTTCCGTCCGATCCACTTCCGTTCGATCCACTTCCGCCCGATTCACTTCCGTCCCCAATTTTCAAAATCTATCCCACAAAACTATCCAGCAACCGAGCGGAAAGATGTTACACATCAAAAATAACGTTTAAAGAATGAATTGATTGAGCAGCATGTTGCAGGTTGTTACAAGCTGCCTTAGTGGAGAAAACTTATCAGTTCCAAATCCTGGAAGAATAGATGCGTGCCAACATAAAAGGGAAATGTCCGACGAGTTTTGGGAAGGTTTTCATAGAAACCCAAATAAACTACGGTATCTGTTGCATGAAATTCAATGGACTTCCGCAAGGCATTGACTCTTCGGTCATTGTCAAAGAAATCTTATGCAGTATTTATGTATGTATGCAAGTGGCAGAGTTCTCATTGTTAAGAAGGTGGGTCTCAAACTCGTTTCAATGTCGTCTGGGGATTTTAGCCAATGTGATAGAACTAATGAAAACACAGACGAAGAGATTTTCTACTATGGAGCTATTATGACTATAAGGTTTTGATGAGACAATATGGACCCCATAGTCAAGTTGTGATGGATAATTGATAGTACTGGTAATTTCTTTACGTTGTAGTGGATTCCATGTACTAATTGCTGGTTGCCAAAATATCCTAAGTGTTCCCTTCTTTAAAGATTGTCTAAAATGAGTTTTTTTAAATTCTATTATTTAATTAAGCGTACTAAGGACTGCTTCTAATTCGTCTCAGATGCTCTCTTTCATTCCTAATATCTCTTACGCTCGGCTAATAATTTTTACTTGTGAGAAGGACTTCTGAGACAATCATTTTGGGTTGTGGTGACCAAACCATATCTAAAAATTTGAACGATCTTGGACATCAGATATCCCAGCGGAATCCAAGTCTTTTTGAACTTCACTTAGCCACAGACTTCCAGTCTTATAACAATTACCAAGTTGAAGATCTTCTTGGTAAGTCTGTTGTTGTCCATTCGTAGAAGGTGCCCGTAGAACTTCAGCCACCTACGTCGCATGCTGGTATTGGCCATTTCCAACAGTCGATACTGTTCGGAGTTTCGGTTTCAGTCATTAGGTTCCACCTGGGAGAAATATCGGTCCATGAATTTTCTGAGAATTCATATTTCGACTTTCTCCAGATCATCCATGGTGCCTTTCCTGATCATCAGGAGTGTCACAACGGCGTACAAAAACTGTCGCCTGACAACAATTTTGTAATGACAGATCTTGCACTTCTCTCTGTAACAATTACGAGACAGTTGGTAGTCTGCGTTGAGTCTTTTAAATCTTTCTAAGATGGAAATGTTATCTCTACCATTGGAGTGGAATCATTCACCGAGACATTACATTTAATACAATATTGCTCAAAGCCGTGCAGTCTAATGCAGCTGCTGGGCGCTGTGACGTCGTGCACATGAGCAGTTTCTTACGACCGCCGGTCTTCTAATTACATTGTCTGGATTAAACTTATACCAACTTGCCTTGCACTCTTGCAATACGTCACACTGCACACTTCCGTCAGAAACGTCACACATCGCTGATACGTCCTGGGCTGCTATAATTCAATGTGCGGTGTACGGGATTCATGAACTACAGTCACCACTGCTTTGGGGGCCACTGACAATAGTCCGAGTACCCTATACCTATATGAGTGATTGTTTTCAGTTGAGTTGAACATAGTGTCGGGTTTGAAAATGACCAAGTAACCACGGATACCACTCATTTTGGTGCTAAGTCACTTTGTTACTTATAACGTGCCATGTTGGTGTGTGTTTATAGTACGGTCTCCTTAACATTATTTGGAAATATTATTTAAATAATTTTCTTTTATAATATTTTTTTATACTCTAATGGATATACATTATAAAGGTAATACCTTTTTATATATAAACTTTTAAATAAATAATCGTAGTCAAGCAATTTCGTGACGACATGACGGGTTTGTATTCAAACCATTGGTTTCAAACGACGGTAAAATTAGTATTCGAACAGAATATCTAGTTACTTTTTACAGATTAACTGATCATTACAATCAGGGAATTAATACAAGTGTATAAAACATAAATGTAACATACTTTGGTCAAAATATAAGATTGGATGTAAATGTCACAAGTGCTCTAACCGTTCCTTCAGAAAAGTCACACATAGCTGATACGTGATATCATTAGTTCTTCAGCTTGAAAATATTCGTGAATGTGATCCAGGATCCATTGAAATGTTCAAACACAGTGAGTTGAAAGGGTACCTAAGTAGTTCTCAGTCTTTTCAAGTACAGACAATCAATTATGAAGATCAATCGAAAATGCATCTAAAATTGGAGTGTTCATCGAAACCCTATGTTTCCAAATACGCATTTGGGCCTTTTTCCGGCAATACTTCAAAACCACCCATACTTGAAGATAAGATATGGACGAAGAGGTATGTAATGAAAACATCAAGCATATTTTGCTCCATCAAAAAACATCATTGGATACAGAGTCAACAGGAAGGCCAAGGTTTACATGACCTTT
The DNA here is from genome assembly GCA_946902985.2 of Meconema thalassinum. NCBI lineage: Eukaryota > Metazoa > Arthropoda > Insecta > Orthoptera > Tettigoniidae > Meconema > Meconema thalassinum. Next base: position 296,931,249 of record OX336390.1, on the reverse strand, counting down.
CTATTACTATAAACAACCAAGATCGAGGATATTTACCTTTTGGAAAGGCTTCTACAGCAGGGTTGGAGTGTTCCAAATATCAAGCAAAAAGTGAACAACAAGACAATGTTCTTGAAAATTCAAACACAGATTCTTTTCATTTTGGTGATGCATTTGTGGCTCTATTGAATGATATCGAGAAGAAGAGGACAAGGTCTAAGGAATATATTAAGAAACCTAATTTAATCGTAAGGAGTTCTCAGCCAATAACGACGAGAAATAGGAGGTTCAATGCTCCTAGCTACTTGAAGAAGAGCGATGTTCAGATTACCAAAGAATTAAATTATTTTAACTTCGGAGAAGAATTTAAGAATCTTCAGAAAGCTCAGCAATCAAGCAACTCCACATGTGGAACAATACCAGTCCTTGATGGAGATAACTTTCATACTAAAAAATTGTCTACCAGTAATATTGTGCAGTGTGAAAAAACTGAAGCAAAGCAAAGGAATACAGGAAATAATTATTTACAGAATAGCCCGGGTCACGTGAGTATAAAAAGTGAGTTTTCTGATGAATTTCACAAAAGTGACATGTCTATTAATACTTTTAATTTTTCTGACGCATACACGTCTGCTATAGAAAATGCTTCAAGGAAAGATAGTGAATATTATACGGCGGAATGTTTTGGAGTAAAGTTGTATGACGGTAGGCAGGCAGCGTGTCAGAAAGAAACTGCAGGATCTTATGGCAGTACTGCTAATTCTGATTCAGCTCATGGATTTGTTTCTAAAGAAACCTTGCTGGAAGAGGAAACCCAAAATATGAAGTCACTGCTAATGCCAGATAAATTCAAATTTGAGGAAGCTTTGTGTTCCTTCTTGCGAGATATGAAAAATCAAATACATACAACGTCGAATAACTCCGATATAGCTCGAACACCTGTCACGATTAGCTGCCCTGCAAAATCTCTTCTCCAGAACTGTTCTACTAGTAAACCAAATGAAAATGAAATCCGGTCAATAGATGTTTCCTGTTACAGGACCAAACAACGTAGGGAATGCGGATCGTTAGTTGGCATCAAAAGAACATCTGATTTAGAGGATTCTCTCAGCGAACCCTTGAGGAAGAAATTAAAGGTTGACACAGATTCTGAGGATACGAAACAGAATTCTAGAAATGTTTTACCACTTATTCGTAATAGTTTCTCTGTTGGCCATGCAATATACAATAAGACTGAGAGGAATATATTTCAGCAGTATAGGAAAGTCTCAGTAAAATCGAAGAACGTTGGAAATGGACAAAGCATTCTATTTAATATGGAAGTTACGAGAATTTTCCATAACGAGGCAAGGGAACAACATGATTTCTAAGAACGCCAATAAAATCTTTAAACACTATAAATTATATGCTAAATATTAATTAATGTGCGTATCATCATAACAAATATGTGTGTGGATATTTGATTGATGAAAGTACGATTTTGTTTCCCAAATATCTCGACAAATGAAGAAAATACTACGTTCAGTTTAGAATATACGCAAAAGCCCTACAGCATATATTTTGGCACTTAACTATTCTATAAGTAATTTGAAAGCAAATTCCAGGGTTAGTTCTTACATTTACTGGATTTATTGATTTGTTTTGTCACATGATTCCATGCTTGTCTATACAATAAGATAAAGTGGTGGTCTGAATAAATTCGATAACTTGGCTCAACTGAGTTGTACATGGCTTTCTTCAGTGTACGAATTATGCACGAAACTAATCATTGATGTAACTCTTCTCCCTACCTCTCATAAAAGGGGGCCTACCCCCTTAAAATACATGCTGAAATAGGCATAGAAGGACGAGACAAAGCTCATTTTCAGCCCCTCAATTTGAGAGACAAAACTCGGGGGCCCTAAAACCAACAGTTTTTGAGATATTCCCAGAAAACTAATAAACTAATGCAAGCCGGTAACCATGGCAACAGATTCTCAGAGGTCCATCTATTGCAATTCCATTAAGTACATTAGTGTGAAAGTTTGCTAACGGCTATAAGGTTATCACGGAAACAAATTAAGCTGCAAAAATTATCAATACGTATAATGCGCTTAAGGGGGTCAAGGGGTACTCTATAATTTTTCACGCTATTTACACCTGCGAGTGTGGTACGGCAGGTCTATTATATTCCTATCCCTATATTATATTATTATTATTAGTATTAGTATTATATGATGGCGTATAACGACGAGACAAAGCCCCTCGGTGCCAGAAACAAAACTCGGGGGCCATAAAGGGTCCTCGAAAACTACATTATTAGGTTCTAAAACCAACAGTTTCTGAAATATTCCCAAAAAACTAATTTAATTTCATTTAACAAACTAATGAAGGAATGCAAATCGGTAACCATGACAACATTATCTCAAGGGGTGGCATCCAACTTTCCATCTATTTCTGGAAGAAGCAATGTCACTCCATTTATTACATTTCTATGAAAGTTTGCAAATGGCTATAAGGTTATCATGGAACCAACGTAGACAGTATAATTCATTAATCCAATTAAGGGGGTCAAGGAGTAACCTAGAATTTTTTCATGCAATTTTCACGTGCGATATATAGTACAGAAGGTCTATTTTATCTCCAAACAGCAACATTATTTTCAAAAATTCCTGAATTGAATCAGCATTTTTTGCGGCTTTTAGGAATTTGGGCCATTTGAGGCTAAAGAACCTGATTTTTTATACACCACAAGCCTTTATAATTTATGAAAGGGGTCTTCCCGTGTATGGGGTCCTAACACAACGTAGAGGGTCAGTTTTTATGTGACGTGTATTGCGTTTCGTCTACAAGGCTTTCAATTCTATTTCACGTCAGGAAGTACACGTTAGGTGAATTTAGTTTGAGAGCACATTTTAACTAATCTTTTTTTTCTTTCTTGGCGACATGCGGGTTCTTCTTAAGGATGATTTTGTTTGATACTGTGTGGTATATGTACTCATATTTGTATATCTGCGTGATATGTTGTAGACAATAGAATTGTCTGTCTGTCTTTCTGTGTATCTTTATGTACGCCTATAACTCGTGTTCGGATGCTTGGTGCATCGTAAAATTAGGTATGGTAACCATGAGAGTCAATACACCAATCATTTATAAAACTCTTCACCGTACTTTTCATACAGTAGAAGGGTGGATATAGGGAAACACTTCTCAAAATACATGCTAAAATAGGCGAAATATAAAAATTATCATAGAAGGACGACCAAAGCGTATGTTGCGCTTCTCAATGTGAGACACAAAATTCGGGAGTCTATAAAGGGTCTCCGAAAACCACATTTTAAGGCCCTTAAATTAACAGTGTGTGTGATATTCCCAGAAAACTAACTTCGTTCTGATAAACTTATGAAGGAATGACAAACCGCTAACCATTGCAACAGAAGCTCAATTGATAATGTCTGGTGTTAATACCGAACACCGTTCGAAGAACGGGTACTTCTGCTAGTATTTTATATTTATTTTTACAATCGCTATTCAAATTCATAGACAAAGAGTTTTAAGTACTACAAATACAGCAGATTCACGCGATACGTGTGAAATATTTCATATTGATAAAGATAACACATTACCGTCATATAATCTGATGCGGGATCACCACAGAATATTTCCAGTCGGTCAACATCATTGTACCCAATTGGCCTAGGTGTGGAATACAAATTCTTAAACACCCTAACCTGAAACAAATATTACATGAATATGTTTATCGTTTTCTTTTTAACTGTCGACTTGAGCCTCTATGGACTGCGTGTTAACAACCACTCTCATTTCAGTGTCTGCGTCTTGTTCGTTTGCCGGCTTTGACATCTTGCCAGTATCTCTTGAGCCCATCTATCAGCTTGTTCTTCCGCTCCTCTGTCAAAGGGCCTCTTCATCTTCTGGGTTCTGCCTCCACCATAAAACCCTGGAAGCTTTTCACCATCCTTCTGAAACTATTCCTGTCTTTGATTCAATCCTCCGTAATGCCCACCTGTCTCATATCTTTCTCACACTCTTGGAACCATTTCAACTTGGAGATCTTCGGTTTAAGAAAATTCCAAATTTTCTTAGTGAGCCGGTCATTATTCATACGGAAGATGTGCCCGTAAAACAGCAATCTTCGTTTTCTAATTGTTGTTGTTATCGGTTCCATCATGCTGTATACTTCTTTATTTGATATCAGTCGAACCTGTCCGTCAACCCATCTGTTCCGTTCCCAGTCACGGCATCATAGATACGCTTGGTGTCTTTGTGTCGTGAGGCAAGAGTCACGGCACCTTAGATACGGTTGGTGCCTTTTTGTATCGTGAAGCAGCAGGCCTGTGTGCTTTGATGCAAACACTCGACAATGGAATAATAGCTCTGGTAATAATACTATGAGTACTACTGAATGTGTGTTTCATTCGACGGGAATGATAAGGGTAATTATATGATTAAATGTTAGATGTATGATATGCATCAACATAAGGCCTATACCGGACCGGATACGAAAACCAAAACTGTCCTTGGAAATACAGTACCGTACTTAGAAGTCCACATTGATGACATCATCTGCCAGTTCCAGTATCGATGTTCCATCACCAGAGGTTAAGTAAATAAGTAATTCGGTGAGTAAATACAAGTTCCTCAGGCCTCCTTTTCTTTACAATCATCCTATTAATAATGGATCCTGCCACGAAACAGAAACTGATCAAGCAGAGGGCACGGCTAAGAGCTTACGCGCATGCAGACCTTCGTAGAAAATCTAGGCGACCAGCAGCGATCTAATTTGCATGAAATTAAATTGAGATATGACGATATGGGTGCTATAATGTCCAAGTTTGACGATGTTCAGTATGAACTAGAACTAGGAGATACCGAAAATGAGCAAGTACATGAACAAGCTAGATTGGAATTTGAAACTAAATACTATAAGACTAAGGGTGTCATGGGTAACATAATCCCTAATATTGAAGAGGCATCACATCATCCAGGCAGAACCCAAGCAGGTACTATGTCAGAGTTGAAACTTCCGTCAATCAATATTACTAATTTGGATGGGAAGTATGAAAACTGGCTCTCATTTGCAGGCAGTTTCAAGGTTATGGTGCATAACAATAACCAGGTACCGGTTGTTCAAAAGTTTCATTATCTCGTGTCAGTTCTCAAGGGGCCGGCTAGCCAATTAATACAAAACCTTCCTATAACTGAAGTGAACTATAAGATAGCCTGGGAAATGCTGCAGGACAGATTTGAGAATAAGAGGCTTATAGCAGCCACGCATGTTAAGGAGCTCTTAAGCCTAAAACCAGTTGCTAGTGAAACTGCTAAAGAACTCGTAAGGTATTCAAATACATTGAACAGTCATTTAAACGCACTTATAGCCTTGGAAATTACCATTCCACTGCACGAAGTAATACTGACTCAAGTGTATGCTCGAGGACTTGATATCAGTACTAGGCGAGACTGGGAATTATCACATGTAGAGACTAACTCTCGGTCCCTCAATGACTTATTATCATTTGTGGAACATAAACGACAAGCACTAGAGAACTTACCAAGCACACAACACACCACTTTAGTGCCCAGACATCAATTTGAGCGGAGTAAGGAAGACACTCAAGCGCGTTATTCTTATATCACGACCAACCACATCAAATGCACCTACTGTCAGGGCAATCATAGTATTCACAAGTGTGAAACATTTGTAGCTTTCAGCCTAGGGGAAAAGTTTCAAATCGTAATGGAAAGAGGTCTATGCTATAATTGCTTGCGCACTGAGCATTCATCCAGATATTGCAAATCACGTGGCTGCAAGTTGTGCAACAAAAATCACCAGACATCATTACACAAGCAAAATGAAGGTACTCTGTCAGGTAAAGATGGTGGCTCAAGTCAACACCCAGTGGCTTCTAACCCAAAACACACATACTGCAACGTAGATCGATACTCAGCTAGGGTGATGTTGTCTACGGCCTTAGTAAGAGTCATGGATTCTGACGGGAAAGTGCATGTATTGTACTTGGGTACAGAATGTAGAGCATTGTTGGATAGTGGCAGCCAGACAAATCTCTGTACGGAAGGTCTTGTTCAGAGATTACGCCTAAGAAAATACAAAAATCCTATACCAATTAGTGGAATAAATAACTCTCTTTCACAAACTAAGCACAGTGTTCAGTTGCTGCTGCAATCCACTGTGAGTGAATTCACAATTAATATGTCATGCTCTATCCTTCCACGTATTACAGGGAGCATGCCTAGCAGCTTTATTCAACACGATCATTGGGACTTGCCCACTGATGTAACACTTGCTGACCCTAAGTTTTTTCAGCCAAGAGACATAGAATTATTAATCGGCGCAGAGCATTTCCTTTCATTACTGAAGCCTGGTCATCGTACACGATCACCAAATTATCCAGTCCTCCAAGAGACTGAATTTGGATGGATTCTTTCAGGACGATTTCGACCACAGGGAGAAGAATGATTAGGAGTAGCCTCATGCTTTCTGCGGATAGAAGACACCTTAGTTGTCGCTTGCCTCTTAAGCAAGAGCCTGAAGTATTAGGAAACTCATTTATAGTCAGGCTATGTCAAGGTCAACTCAGCTAGAGCGGCGCTTTAGCAAACAGCCCGAACTAAAGCAGGACTACTGTAACTTTCTGCATGAATATGAAATGTTAGGGCACATGGTGAAAATGAATAACTCTTTGATGTTAGGTGATGACAGTGGATGCTATTACTTGCCACATCCTGTTTTTAAGCCGTGTAGTACTACAACCAAAACTAGGGTTGTTTTTGACGCATCTGCAAAATCATCAAATGGTTTATCTCTCAATGACATACTAATGGTTGGACCCACAGTTCAAAAGGATCTGTACTCCATTATTCTCAGATTCAGAACACATACTTTCGCCTTCATTGCCGATATTACCAAGATGTATCGACAAGTCAAGGTGCATGTTGGTGACAGAAAGTTACAAAGGATTATGTGGAGAGAATGTCCAGAGGAGCCACCTAGTTGCTATGAACTAACTACCGTAACATATGGCACAGCTGCTGCACCTTTTCTCGCCACGAGATGCCTACAAAAACTCGCTGAAGTAGAAGAATCAAGGTTTCCTAGAGCAGCACAAGTTCTGCGCAGGGATTTTTATGTTGATGACCTAGTTAGTGGATGTAATGACCTTCAGGATGCTCTACAGCTTCAGTCTGAAATCATAACATTGTTGGAGAGTGGAGGCTTCCCTCTCAGAAAATGGTGTGCCAATCACCCAGCACTACTGACAGCAGTTTCAGAAGAGAATAGAGAAACTCAGCTGCCTCTTAATCTAGACCAAGGTAGCAGTGTGAAATCTCTAGGCTTATTATGGCAACCATTATCGGATAAATTCCTGATTTCTGGTAACCTGTGTTGCAGTTCGGATCGTGCTGATCCCATTGTCACAAAGCGCAAGATTTTGTCAGTCGTTGCTTCTATTTTGATCCCCATGGTTTGGTCAGTCCAGTGGTGATATCCTATAAGATCTTCATGCAAAAACTATGGTTGGTCACACTAAATTGGGATGAGGAACTCCCGTCTGAACAAGTTGTAGTTTGGGAATGGCTTCATTCTCAACTCCTTGCAGTCAAGGAATTTAAGGTGAAACGATTAGTCACTTGTAAAGGACCTCCTTCAGATATTTAGATTCATGGATTTGCCGATGCCTCGGAACGGGCGTATGGGGCTTGTATTTTTGTACGGTCTTTCGACAAGGAAGGGAGGACGTTTGTCAATTTGTTATGCTCCAAGTCCAAGAGACTGACGCTGCCTAGACTTGAACTGTGCGGAGCATTGTTGCTCCCACAACTGGTACATAAAACACTGCCAGTATTGTCATTCCAAGTCAGCAAGGTGTTCCTTGTGGACAGACTCTACCATTGTTCTGTCCTGGATCGCATCCCCTGCTACGCTGTGGAAGACATTTGTGGCCAATAGGGTTTCTTCAATTCAAGAATATACTTTCAAAGCAGAATGGAGACACATTACCACCCATGACAACCCAGCAGACTTAATATCGAGAGGCGTTGCTCCAGGACGACTACAAGACACGAAGCTCTGGTGGCATCGTCCACTTGGGCTACCTGAACCCATTGAATTTTGGCCTGTGAAACGTATCTCCCATGTACAGAAGGATGAGTTACCTAAATCTCGAGATACCCATTCTGCGGTCATCCTAGTAAGTACCGAAGCAGTTGCATTTATGCACAAATACTCATCGTTGTCTCGACTGACTCGAGCGACTGCTTATTGCCTACTTTTCATGCACAACGCTGCCAACCCACAGGAGAAAAATACAGGAATACTTACTGTGCAAGAACTTCAGTCGGCGTTATACACCTGTATTAAAATCTCACAACAAGAGTGTTACAATAAGGAGATAGCTGACCTTCAAGCTATTCGCTGCGTTTCAAAGAAGGGCAAGATTGCAGATCTGCACCCTTTCTTAGACAACCTGGGAATGCTGAGAGTAGGTGGACGGCTTGAAAACTCAAACCTGCCATATAGTTCTAAGCATCAGCTTATTCTTCCACCACAGCATACTCTGACGAAACTTGTGGTTATGGGGGAACACATTCGGCTTCTACATGCAGCTACACAACTCACTATTTCGTCCCTACGTGAAAGATATTGGATCCCTACCACCAAGGCAGTTGTGCGGAAAGTCATTCACACATGTTTGAAGTGTTTTAGATTCAAAGCAACTACGTGTGAACAGCTGATGGGACAACTTCCTGTGACCAGAGTGCAAGAAAGACATTCAATGGTTTCTTTCCTTTGTCATTTATTCATCCTAGTAATGTATTTAACTTTATTTGTGTTATTGCTATTGTGTCTTGTTTTTATTTGTTATAGTGAACTTTCAACCTATGTAATTTCTATTGAATCAACTGATTCAACGGCGGGGAGCATGTTCCGTTCCCAGTCACGGCATCATAGATTCGCTTGGTGTCTTTGTGTCGTGAGGCAAGAGTCACGGCACCTTAGATACGTTTGGTGCCTTTTTGTATCGTGAAGCAGCAGGCCTGTGTGCTTGTGAAGCAAACACTCGACAATGGAATAATAGCTCTGGTAATAATACTATGAGTACTACTGAATGTGTGTTTCATTTGACGGGAATGATAAGGGTAATTATATGATTAATTGTTAGATGTATGATGTGCATCAACACCATCTGTTTCCCAACCTTCCGTAGTAGTCTGCGTTCTCTTTATCATTGAACACATTTTTGTACAAAAATAGGGGTAGGGGTTGGTACTTAATTGGGTGACATGCTTCGATCATCATGCGATCTTCAGATCCTGTTCACCTAGTCTTAGATTAATTTCGGCGGTTATGTATGATATTTACAGGCAACAATATTTACAATTATTAAATTACAAAAGTCATTTATAGCTTTTGTGACTTGTCGATCTTATTTAGAGATATTATTACTCAGACTAAGGGGGCTGCGAGGTACTGAGCTTCTAACTGAAGGGGAGTGGGTTCGATCTCCACCCAGGTAGTGGATTTTAGAAACACAACTACCACTTTCGGAAACGCAAATGGCCCTGAGGTTCACTCAGCCTACACCAGAAAAGGATACCAGGGTAATTCCTGGGAGCAAAGGCGGCCGGGCATGGAGTTGACAACTCCATCCCATCCAGTGCCGATGTCACAAAGATTGGAAGCCTCAACCTTCCACTACTGCCAGGGCCTCCATGGCCTGTACGGAGTTGGCTTTGCCTTGCTATGTGTAGTATTCAAACTTCAATCGCATGGTTAGGACACAAGAAATAAAAAAAGATTTTAAAATTTCGCACAGCTGCCATCTTGTGGTTATAAAAACAATTGATTTAAATTAGATACCAGTGGTTTAAATTTGTATAGGCATTTACCGTACCAAGTTTCATGTACCCAGATGGTTAAATCGCGAGAAACGTCCATTTAATTATTTATATTTTGCGTCGCCACCACGTTGGATTTGTGCTCACCAGGTTATTGAAAGTCCCATAGGTGAACTTATGTTCATAGCCTCTATGAACATAAAAGAATCAGTTTGATTGCTGTAATATGTTGAGAACCGTCTAAATATTTCGGATGGTCGCCTTATTTGATTATTATAGGCTATAGAGTTATGTACCATTAAATGAAAATTAATGAGCAGGTTCATTATTCAAACTTTCACTTTGATCGCCTGATTACCACACAGGAAATAAACACTTAATTTTGAAATTGCGCACAGCCACCCTCTTAAGGTTATGTAAACAATTGAACTAAATTAGATGCCAGTGCATTACAATGTGTATAAACATTTACTGTACCATATTTCACTGCACTCAGGTGGTTAAATCGCGAGAAAAGTCTATTAAAATGTTTCAACTTCGCTTGGCCGCCATGTTCATTTTGTTCTTTACAAATTTTTGAAAGTTACATAGATTAACTTGTAGTAGTGCCCTTTATTGCCGTATAAAAGTTCAGGGTGATATTGGTAATAGTTTTGGAGATATTGAATGCGGGTGAAATATTTCGCACAGCCGCCATGTTAGATTGGTGAGGCGTAATAAAATTTGAAGAGCACGGTCAGGGTCGGCCAAAATGATGCAATGATCTTATCGAGTTTCATTGAAATCCCTCCATCTGTTTAGAAGGTATTGGGGGACACACGGACACACATGGACAAAAGGTGATCTCATAAGCCTATTCTTTCATAAATGAAAATAGGCAATGTACAGCATTTCGCAGCACGAATAACGATCGTGGTAAGGCAAAATGTCATTAAATTAGGCGAGAGTATAAGACAATAACCGATCCAATTTTAAGCACGACATGTGCTTTTCTAGTCAACAAAGACAATCTTGGTATAGGGGTTGAGGTCCGCTAGGGGTCTTGTGAAGTCTAAAATATCTCCAGAATGTGCTTTCTTATGATCACTGCCGAAGTAGAGTGGTAAAAGTAGTAGCCACTCATGGTAGTGCTGGGAAAACATACGGTATTGGACACCGGGCATAAACATGTTGTTTTTCACGATTTCACATTTCCAAATTCAGGCAAATTCCAAGACTTTACCTTCTTACTGGCCATTGCCACTTCCACCCAACTAGAAGCATATGCCCTCGTAGTTCCACCCCTTACAACAACAATAACTATTTTCCACCCAACTACAGTATTTGCTGATTTCTGTTCATCTTTATTCATTTCATCTCTTTCATTATATCTTCACTAGCCTACCCGTAGAGAAATCTCGCATGTTCATAAATCGCACTTTCCCCAATTGGTTTTTAATAAGAGACTTAAGGAGAAAAGTTATGTTTTTTCTTCGACCAAATGATTATAGAACACTATTTACATTTCAGTTAGAATTCCAAGTTCTAGGTTCCCTAACTTAGAAGGCAATCACTGAAAATTGGATCATCATGTAATGTTTCTCCCTCTCAATAACTATATACACAGGGTGTGTGGGGGTTAAATACCTGTACAGTATTTGCAGCAACAATATACATTCACACTTAATTATTATGGCCACCTCAGAAATAAAAACACTCGAAATCTGGTAAAAATCACACTCTATTCTCATACCAGACATAACATGCACTCTGAAGGATCCTCGTCTTACATCCTCTACTAACACTCCCTATCATATTAACACAGGCACACATATGACATTGGTGACCCTTGGAAGTAAAGATGACTGGTCATTCATTCATTCGTGTCAGAAACACTTACAGTGTGAAATTGAATATACAATAAGTAGACTACATAACATTATATACAACATTTTACATTTCAATTCGTTCAAACTATACCCGCCCAGACGTTGGCGACCTCTATGGCATTAGGTATTACATGTTGTTGGGCACTGACTGCACTGAAGCAGATGGTAGGACGTCTGCGTTGTTCCACATTCACAAAATGTTGACTCCACATGGAAACCCCATCTCATTAAGTAGCTTTTGCATCTTGTGACACCCGACCGAAGTCTATTGAGTGATCTCCATGTACTCCATTTCTCTGTGAAACCGGCTGGTAGTTTTTCCGAGGATGGAAACCATTGTCCGGGACTGTAGAAACTTGCACGCCACAAATTGGTTCGGGATTGCTGTGAAGTCCCGACAAGAGCTTCTGTCGTTCTGAGGAAGCTTTTCCTAGATTTTAGTCAGGGTTTTGCAGGTCGATGTCCAAACAGAGGATGGGCTTCAGAAGTTTCTGCCCTTTTTTCTAATTTTTCTCCGCTACCTCTCGGCGGATGTCAGGGGGTGCGATACCAGCAAGGGTGTACAGCTTGTCCAGCGAAGTGGGCTTAAGGCACCCAGTAATAATACAAGTATCGTTAAGTGCAACATCTACCACTTTGGCATGACTGGATTTGTACCATACTGGGCTTGCGTATTCTTCAGCGGAGTAACATAACGCAAGAGAAGAGGTTCTCACAGTTCTAGGATGTGCTCCCCATGCTGTGCCTGTTAACTTCCTTATGATGTTATTTCTAGCTGCCACTTTTTGCTTGGTGTTCAAACAGTGCTTCCTGTAAGTGAGAGCGCGGTCAAGGGTAATTCCTAGATATTTTGGAAACGCACAATGCCCCAGCGTGGATCCTTCCCAGATAATTTTGAGGGTTCAAGCTGCCAGTTTGTTTTTAAGGAGAAAAGCACAAGTCTGTGTTTTACTGGTATTTGGTCTCAATTGGTTCTCCCTATAATAAGCAGACAATTCTATTAATGCTTTGGACAACTTCTGCTCTACATTATCAAAACAGACAGCTTGGGCAGTGATGGCACAGTCACCTGCGTAGATGAACCTCTGTGTTCCCTCTGGTAGTGGCTGATCATTAGTATAGATATTTAACAACGCAGGAGCAAGCACACTTCCCTGGGGGGAATCCATTTTTCTGCGATATCCATCTGCTTCTTTTCCCCTGAAATTCAACAAAGAACCTTCTAGATTTCAAGTAAATTCCTCAAGAAACAGGTTAGTTGATAATCTTTGGTGGCATCATACAGTTTCGTAAGAAGACGTCTGTGATTAACAAGTGTCGTAAGCCGCAGTATGATCTATAAATACAGCTCCTGTGATCTCGTTCCTTTCGAAACCATATAGGATATGCTGTGTTAATTTCATCACTTGAGATGTGCGACTGGTACTTACAGGCGATGACTTCAGCAGTGATGGCTAACTCTACTGATTCTGGGGTTAGTGTTACCAAATAATCAGTCCAACTTTCTCGCAACACAATTATGATATGTTCCATACGCATGTTTTACAGTCATGAAGAATATGTACATTATTCGATTGATGGTTAGAATCCAACGATTTACTTTGCTTCGCGGATCTGATAGTAATAAGGTGCTACAAATCCGTGTGTTGGATTGTCGCTCCTATTCCGTTCCTGAATTTACTAACACGCAGCATATTTTACTAGTGTTCTCCGTACAACAATTTACCGTTATAGTCTCAGAAATTTGGTACCCAGACGTTAATTCACAATACTGTATGCGTTTCGAAACAAACAATCTAGGCGATTTGCTTGAGACTAGACTCATCATTCCCTATAGTCATTCCTTATAGTCAGCAACTCAGTAATTGCACATTAAACACGAATTTGTGATCGTCTGAAATATTGCCTCCTCCACAAAATCACACAAGTTCAAATGCAAACTCTATTCCCTCACGGAGTCTGAAGAGAAAGTCCCTACCGCACCACTCGCGGTCCACAGAATAAGTCCTCCCCGCTTGGAGTCTGAAGAATAAGTCGTCCCTGCTCGGAATCTGAAGAATAAGTCGTACCCGCTCGGAGTCTGAAGAAGAAGTCGTCCCCGCTCGGAATCTGAAGAATAAGTCGTCCTCCCTACTGGCCTCAACCGCTAATAACAGTCATCCCCCCCCCCTCCCCACAACACTGGTCTACCCTTGCTCACCCCACGGGTACAGCCAATCAAACAACACGCATCAAAATATGCCCAAATAAGGAACGTCTCAAAAATACTCCAGGCACACCTCTGGCACAGGGTTGCCAAGCCTCTTACCTATTAGTCATCGCCCACTCAAGCGGCCTACAGAAAAACCCAGCGTGAACAACAAGTCCACTTCCTTGTAATAGCACAATTCCAGACTTCAAAACTGAACCTTATTCCAATGTTAAATATTCACACATATAACCTGACTTAGCTCCTGCCAATTACAATCCTTAAGATCTAAACAAATTAATCGGCAATCAATTACATGATATCATACACTATATTAAATAACTAGCAGGCACCCGCGGCTTCGCTCGCGATCAAGACAATGGGGACGATGCATCATTGCTGATAATTGGTCTATTCTTTTACAGCAATCGCGTCTACAGGTGGGTCAATTTTAATTCTGAAAATTCTGATACATACAGTATATTGATATGAGCAGAAAGGTGGAAATTTCATAGAGTTGAGGAAGTCTGCAGGGTACGATGTTACATTATGTGAACACATTTGAAAATTACGTTTTGGTTTTGCCTTCTTCTGCTGAGACATAACGATTTTGTTGTCCGGATACTCGTGATCACGCCACATACATTTGCCCTTGGGAAAAAATGGTTTTGTCTAAATGTACACCTGCTGCTGTTAAGTGTGTGTCGTTGCGCTTTGTTAATAGAAATTGCGAATATTGTTTGAAGAGGGAACTGCACTCTTGCACCCTGGAATGGCAAATCTATCGGAATATGGGGAATTAAAAGTATATTCCTTAAGCTATTCAGGGTGTAATTTGCCACAATTATTGATGATGTGAACGTCAACATGTCGCTATTAATAGACCTATAGTAAAATATCTGTCACCTTGGCCGCTGATGTACATTATGCAGTCTCTTTCAGTGTTATATCCCAGGGATTGAAATTCTCCAACAACCCTTTTGCCCCTCTAAGTAATTACAATTCCTGATTGTTGTTGTTTGAGTCTTCAGTCTTTTGACTGGTTCCCTCTCCTGAGATAATCGTTTCATCTCTACATAGCTACTACACCCTACATCCGCGGCAATCTGTTTAACCTTGGTCTACCCCTACAGTTCTTGTCCTCGACCCTCCCATCCATAACTAAGCTTGCTATTTCTGGGTGTCTTAATATGTGCCCTACAAACCTATCTCTTCTCTTCATTAGCAGTCGCCAGAAACATCTCTCCCACTCGTCTTACTACCTCTTAATTTGTTGCCCTATCTACCCATCTGATCTTCATCATTCTCCAGTAACACCACATTTCAAACGCTTCAATTCTCCTCTTTTCTGCTGCATCAATAGTCCATGTTTCTCTTCCATAGAGTGCCACGCTCCAGACGAAGGCCTTCAAAAATGACTTCCTAATACCTAAATCTATATTCGATGTCAACAGATTCCATTTCTGTAGAAATGCTT
Source organism: Meconema thalassinum (assembly GCA_946902985.2). Classification (NCBI taxonomy): domain Eukaryota; kingdom Metazoa; phylum Arthropoda; class Insecta; order Orthoptera; family Tettigoniidae; genus Meconema; species Meconema thalassinum. Next base: position 296,915,882 of record OX336390.1, on the reverse strand, counting down.
TCCTTGCCTGAACTAACCTATTTTTATATCCTCTTTGCTTCGTCCATCACTGGTTATTTTGCTTCTTAAGTAACAGAAGTCTCCTACTTCCTTTAGTTTTTCACCGGCCAATTTGATGTCCATAGAGGTTTCTGATTTATTTCGGCTGCATTCCAATATTTTTGTTTTACATTTATTAATTTTCATCATGAATTCTTTCCTCAAGACGGAGTCCATACCATTCAAAAACTCGTTCAAATCCTCTGGCGTATCTGCCAAGATGACGATGCCATCAGAAAATCTCAGAGTTGAACTTATTTCTCCTTGAATCTTCACTCCCATTTTAAACTTTTCTCCAATTTTCTGAAATTGCATTGCCCTCGCACATGGTGTAGGTGCATTGTCGAAGGAAAACATTCCATGTTACGAAAATGGGCCGCTTAAGGTATACCGAAAGTTTCTGCAGATTTAACACAAGGCCTATTCTGAACAGCAGTTTCTTGAACTCAGATTGCCAACATTTTATTAAATCTTTCCATGTGGTATATCTCTGTACCTCAAAATACAGAAGAGTGCTTTCAAAATCCCGTCTTGTGTAAATTTTGGAAAAGGTAGTGAGTGTGGTTTTTTGCGAAGTGGATACTCGCTCGTAGAAATTATTTTCTGTAAAATAGACTGGTTCAAAATTTTGTAAGTGCACATTGAGGTATGTGGCGGCGGGATGCCTTTAGTGTTACGGAAAGGGTAATAGCCGCCACAGAGCTTCGTTGCTACTGGCATAAAGACCAGACTGGTATTTGTACTTAACTATACTGGATTAGAGAGCCCAGTGTTTATGAAATTGACCGTAGGTATATCGCTACCTTTATTTAGTAGCCGCTACTCTAGTCTTTAAAATTTAAAGGTTGTATTGGAAGGCGCTATCTCACACTAATTTTCGTTATTGTAGTTCTAAAAGAATGTTATTTATTTTTAATTAATTAATTAATTTATTTATTTATTTATTTCTCGTGTCGGAAACATACAAATTTACAGTTGCTATAGGCTACATATAAGGGCAAAACTGTCTAATTATATAACACGTGCCCAATACTGAGCAACATCCAAGGAGCTCGGAGTGGCTAACATTAGATCTTCCGCTGCACAAGATGAAGGGCACAGAGGGCAATGAAGCATGTGTCTTGTGGTTTGTTCTTGTCCACATTCGCAAGACTTGCCACATGTACTGAGGCCCCATCTCCTCAGATCTTCCAACTCCTGATCGTAACCTGTTTAGGGATATTCACACCAACCAGCTTTCATTGTGTCCGGGTGGTGGTTCTTCAGCTACTGGCATCCAACCGCAGGGGTGAGGGGTCGACATCTTCCATATATCTAACCTTGCCTTCTCCGGTGAGACGGTAAGCATCTCAGATGTCCTCAGGAAGCTCTTTCGGGACCTCAGCCGTTGCTGAGGAGGATTATATCCATGAATGGGTGGGCGCTGTTCTCTTCAACTCTCAGATTCTCCCTGTTGGCAGCCACCTCTCTGCCTACACAAGGTGGTGCTATTCCAGCCAGGTAGTAGAGCTTATCTGTTGGGATAGGTTTTAAGCAACCTGTTATCAACCTACAGGTTTCGTTCAGAGCTGTATCTACCTGTCTGGCATGAGATGACCTGTACCAAACTGGGGAAGCAAATTCAGCAGTAGAAAAGCACAATGCCATTGCAGAAGTGCGAACAGTCTCCAGATGTGAGCCCCATTGTGTCCCTACTAGTTTGTGAATCAGGTTGTTTCGTGTGGAGATTTTAATTTTGTTATTCTTACAGTGGGTTTTGATTGTAAGAGCTCTATCAAGGGTTACTCCCAAGTATTTAGGGGTGTGACAATGCTACAATCGGATACCTGACCATTCTATGCGTAACTCACGATGAGCTTCCCTGTTCCTTAAGTGGAAGGCGCATACGTGTGTCTTAGATGGTGTTGGTGCATATCAAACACTTAACATTTAATCATATAATTACCCTTATCATTCACGCCAAATGAAACACACATTCAGTAGTACTCATAGTATTATTACCAGAACTACAGTATTATACACATTGTCGAGTGTTTGCATCACAAGCACACAGGCCTGCTGCTTCACGATACAAAAAAGCACCAAACGTATCTAACGTGCCGTGACTGGGAACGGAACAGATGGATTTGGTCTGAGTTGGTTCCAACTGTAATAACTTGATATATTTCTCAGGGTAGATGTCAGATCTCTCTCCACTGATTCAAAACTTGCGCTCTGTGCAGCAAGGGCTAGATCATCTGCATACAGGAATCTTCTTGTGTCTGGGGACAGAGGCTGATCGTTGGTATAGATGTTGAAGAGAATTGGAGCCAGGACGCTTCCCTGAGGGAAGCCATTTTTCTGTACTCTCCAACGACTGCGTTGCCCCTGGAAGTCCACAAAAAACCTACGGTTTTGAATGAGAGTGCTGATAAGTCTAACTAGATGGAAATCCTTGGTTATACTGAACAACTTGGCATGGAGTAACCGATGATGGGCAGTGTCGTACGCTGCTGAAAGATCCACAAAGACCACGCCTGTCACCTGCCGAGTCTCAAACCCATCCTCTATAAACTGAGTAAGGTTTAAAGTTGCCCTGTACAGCTTTTATTTGGTCGAAATCCTGCTTGTTCAGGTATGAGAAGAGGGTCAATTACACGTAGAATTCTAATCACAATCATTCGTTCAAATGGTTTATAGAGGTGACTCAGAAGACTAATTGGCCTGAAGTTCTTAGGACGGTTTGCTTCCTTACCAGGTTTGAGAAGTGTTATCACCCTGCTCTTTCGCCAGATCTTTGGAATTTGGCACTTGCTTAGGAAATTATTGGAAAGCTGCAGGATCCAATTTCTTGTCGCTGGCCCGAAATTCTTAATTTGTTCCATACGGATGTCATCTAAACTGGATGCTTTACCAGATTTGCTCTCCTTGATAGCCTTGTTTAGTTCTGATATCTCGAATGGGAGTGTAAGATCACACCTTTTCGCCTGGACCTCTTGGTGTATTTCAGGTACTTGAATTCTGTGACTGCCTTTCCCATTCATGAGTAACTGGTGGGCAATCTGATCTGCAGTGATGTTGGAATGTGCATTGGATCTAGTTGGGTCATTATTAAGTCGTTTCAATCCTAATCTCCCCGCTTTATGGCTGTTTCTGGATAGATCAAGTTCTTATATAGGTTTAATCCAAGAATCCCTTCTGGATTCTTTCAGAGATATGATGAGTTTATTCCCAGCCGCCAATGTTGCCTCGCCTAAAGTATATTGAACAGCAAGTCCTGAAGTAAGACCGGGGATGTATGATGTTCGACAACCCCGAGGAATGGCCATTCGGGAACATCTCTTTACAGCCTCCACGAAAGTATCATATGACTCAGGGGTAGATTCTATAGTGGGAACTGCAGTATCCAGCATATCTGTAAACTTCGGCCAGTTGGCTTTCCGGAAGTTAAACCTCCTTCTGAACGAAACTGTCTGTGGTCGAACTGCTGCGTAAATTTCGCACATGATAGGCCTGTGTTTTTAAATTATGATATATATATATCTTGAACGAGGGATGCCCGTTTAGATTTGCAATGCCCTTTTCATGTTTTAATAATAATGCTATTGGATTTACGTTCCTTTTAACTACTCTGGCTTTTAGAAACGCCGGGGTGCTAGAATTTTGCCTCGAAGGGGATCTTTAACGTGAAAGTAAATCTACTGACATGCTTCCCTTGCATTTGCGCACCCTCAAATGCCAGCTGATAGCGCCAGGATACGAACCTGCAACCTTGGGCCCTGCAAGCTAGAATGTTACCGCTGAGCCTCGCAGCTAGTCTATCGTGTTTTAGATAATAAGTGGATTGGCTTTGCCTCCTACAGGGATAGATGGACAATTGGATGACATGTCTTGAGCTTCTATTGCCAAGGATACGGACTTGCGATTAATTCATCAGATTATTAGAGTGAAGATAGTTTTCTGGGAATATCTTTGAAACTGTTGGTTTTAGGGCCTTAAAATTTGGTTTTCGGTGTCCCGTAGGGACCCACCGAGTATTGTTTCTCGCATCGAGGGGCGTAAAATGAGCTATGCCCGGTCTTTATACGACAACTTTGATATTCTGGCCCAGTTAAGTATAACAAAAAAGTAAAATCAAATTTCACCCATTTTCACCCCTTTAAAATCGGAATTTTAAAAATACGTTCTTAGTGCGCATCTACATTATGGTAGGAACATATCCTCCAAGTTCCATGCAATTATCTCCAGTAGTTTTTGCTGTGCGAAGATTATCAGTCAGTCAGGATATCCTCCTTAATATATATAGATTATACAACATAAAAACATCAAATAACAAGATGTTCAGCAAAGAACATATAGCCTACTTTCTCCTAAATGTATGGGTATATTTATGACTCTTTGTCCTCATCCCTAACACAATCACCTCTACCACAATGTATTGTTTGTTTTCTTTTATATTGATAATTAGCCAGTAAGTGTCACAATCAATATTGTATACTTTATGATGATTGAATAACAAAACTACAAACTTATTGTAATGCATTCACGTCCGTTAATCTCTATATTAAGAAAGCCTGCTAAGTTAAGAATCTTCCGTTTTGGGTATCTTCCCCTTTAAAAATCCACGCCGATCACAGTAGGTTGGTGCTGCGACCTATCAGTGAATTAATCTTTATGTTGTACGCCTATGCACTGCCATCGTAATGTACTACGATGGCAGTGGCCTAAGGGTGTTGAATGAGTAGACAGTTTAAAGTAGCCAAGAGGGAGGCGATCCAGCTGGCAGTGTTTAAAGATAATCGGAGCGCGATCGTGGCTAATAGTTGAACTACCAGTATTACAAAATTGCCATACTTCAGGAGGCCAGGTATTTACACAGCGGTAAGTTTGGAACAATATTACCCACATAACCCACAAGAGGACAGCACCGTACAGAGGCATTAAGAAGGCTGTGGTTAATGACAACATGTATCTAGTTCTTCTATTCTCCTTTTCCTAATGTCTTCTGTTTATGTGCGATGCTGGGGCTGTGATTTTATTAATAAACGAGAGTATACATTAGCCTCTCCTTTGAGCTAAATGACATCTTATTCAGTATCTGTGGAAAGAGCTTGTGCACATCATTTGTAAAAGAATTCAAGAAAAAAAGAGTTATCTGCAGCAGTACTCGATCCCCAGTCAACTGCGTGACAGACTAACACGCTAGCCCAGAGCTAATCCTATCCTTAACATCATGGTGTTCTTAACTGACATTAGATACAACCTGTTGGCAAATAATGACTTTAAATAAACGATTTCTTCACACCAGTACATCTTCATTAAAGATAATTTCATACTAAGTTTATATTATTGTATCAGTAGGGTATATCACATACAACATCTAAAACTACCGTATTGAAATATAAGACAGGCACATGAGGACAGCAGCCATCTTGTCGTGTGACACAGTCAGCTCAGCTCTTTTAAGCCACTCATACAGTATAATATTATCATATTAAATTATAATAAATAACGGATCACGACCTTCAGGATAGCTTAAACCACCCTAGGCTCGATAATCGGAATTGGTGGGTCTTAAGCCATTGATTAAAATGGTTGAATAATTCACACGACCGCCATCCTGAAATGGTACGGCCGATGACCTTGAATGTTGGATGAAAGACGCGTCCAATATAAAGGTATGTTGTCACCAAATTTGGTAGAGATCGGATGATTAGTTTAGCCGTAATTTGATTTTACGTTTTATACGTTTGAGTGGCCGCCATTCTGTTTTGGTAAAGATGGCGGCGATATAAAGTATGACACTGAGGTGCCCTTTGCTAATGCTACCTCTGTACCATATTTCGTTTAATTCGGTTTCACCGTGTTCGAATTGATAGGGGGGGACAGACATTCAGAGTACACTCACTCACACACACACACACACACACACAGATTCTCACACACACATACACACACACAGACAGACACACAATTTTTCGCCCTGTGTTGATCTCATAAGTCTACTTTCATTTTTTGCAAAAATCGAAAGTAGGCTAAAAATATATACACGATTATTAAAATCGTACGTCTCAAAATTAAGGGTTCGATCCCTTGTAAACTGGGAAGGTTACAATCATAACACTCACCGATTATTCGATATTTATGAAATTATACGATTTGAGTACGGTACTAATTCCTTTGATTTGCTGTTTCTGAAATCCATCCAAAATGAAAAGGAAATACCTCAGAATGTTAAAATGACATGAAACAGGCGTCACAGCAGCCAAAATGTGAAGTGGACAGCAAATGGAGCGTATCTTCATGCAGCAACTGTATCTGCAAATCGCACACTTCGTACAGTTTTTTAAAAGCCATTTTTTAAAATTATAGATATTTATGAAATTAGAGTGCAATGCGTCACTGGTAAGGTATATTCTCTTTCATTCGAATACTCATTTGTCACGATCGGTCGCTTCGGAGCGCTGCAGGAGGGATCTATACTACTGAAATAATATATATGATGATATGAGGTTGGTATCAGGAAGGGTACTTGGGCGAAAATTACCATCCGCCACATAGAAACTCATCCATTACGGTAACCTAAAGAAATGGGACTATTTATTTAGTTTTAGGTAGATTTCATTAGAAAGCTAACTATTGCAATGGGTCCCATGTTTCGACTTCCGGAAAATTTCGACATATCTTCGCGTTTCACATCCCCCAGACCCCAAAAACACCGTCAGTTCAAAAGTTTATATATAATTTATGTATATATATATGTATATCAGTTTCTTGTGGACACGATAACTGTCGTAATTTTGCACCAATACTTTGAATTTTTTTACATAATATGTATACCCTTAAAATCTCGGTCGAGTTCGTTAATGGGCAAAATCGGTCGAAGGGGGTGAAAATGGGAGTTTTTTTTTCGAAAAAGTGAAATTTCGCTATAACTCTCTTAATACGTGAAATATCGAATCCATTCAAAGTTCATAATATGTGTCGGATAAGTGCCAAAAAGTTATGTCAAATAAGTTTTTTGATAGCACCAACCATTGACCAAAGGGGTGGGAAAAAGTGGGTTTTTCGGGAAACATTAATCATATCTCTGTTAATAGGCACACTATCAAAACCGTACAAAATGGACAATATTCCGCCAATAATTACCTAAAACTTTTGTCTGAAAGAATTTTTGATATGACCCACCATTACGCCACGGGGTGAGCAAAATGATTTAAATTATAAGAAAATGCCAAGTGCCAAGAGAGGTTGCCATGACAACTTTACTTTTAATTGATAAGGGATGAGCCATCAGCAGTTACTATGACAACGACACTGCACGAGATAACATTCAGTTTTCCATCTGTCTGTGGGAAGCGACTTCGGTATCGGAACTGGTAGCATGCTGAACTTCTATGCCCAAGATCGCGGGTTCAAACCCGGCTGAAGTCGTCTGATTTACTAAGAGCGCTAAAAAACCCTGAGTTTGCTTTCCCTTGGACGAGAAGTTCCAACGTTCGTTGCGAGTTGATGGTTCCGGTGGCATCTAGTAGCCAAGTTCACAGATAGGTGTCGTTGATGGTAGTATTTTAGGTAGATTTCATTAGAAAGCTAACTATTGCAATGGGTCCCATGTTTCGACTTCCGGAAAATTTCGACATATCTTCGCGTTTCACATCCCCCAGACCCCAAAACCACCATCAGTTCAAAAGTTTATATATAATTTATGTATGTTTATGTATGTTTATATATATATATATATTTTCAGAAATACAACAGTAAGAAGTCACTCGAGACTCAACAACACTATTTTCAGACCAGGAAGGAAGTGTCTAAAGTAATCAGACAAACTAAGAGGAAACACATGAAGGACCAATTGGAATCTATAGATCAAGACTTCCGAGATCACAAAACGCGAGATTTCATCCGAGGATACACCCCACAGAACTTGTGTTTCCGAAAACAAGACGGAAACCTCGCGTTGTCCAACCGGGATTATTGTAGTGAACTGGCTCGGTATTTCTCTGAGTTACTCAATTGCGAGGAGCCAACATCACGATGGCCCAAAGAGACTCCCGTGCATGTAAACCCTGAATCTCCACCACCTACTAAAGAAGAAATCGAGAGACACATTTTCAGACTCAAAGTAACAGGGCGTCTGGAGAAGATGGCATAGTTGCAGAACTATTAAAGAACATAGGCCCAAATACACTTGAGGAGCTCACACTAATCATCATGGATATCTGGAAAACAGAAAAGCTACCTGAAGAATGGAAATGTGCACTCATCCATCCGTTATACAAGAAAGGTGACAGAACGGATGTGAATAACTATAGAGGGATTTCTCTCCTTCAAGTCACCTACAAGATTCTCTCCGCGTGTCTTCTTCAAAGAGTACAAGAACAGCTTGAACACAAAATTGGTGAATATCAAGCTGGTTTCCGACCTGAACGTTCTTGTGTTGAACAAATTTTTAACTTGAAGACGATATTGAAATATAGAGCGACCCGAAGCTCTCCGATCATTTGTAGTTTCGTCGACTTTAAGAAGGCGTACGATTCGGTCGATCGACAGTCTCTCTTTAACATCTTAGAAGAACTAGGACTTGATCCAAAGACATTAAGACTCATCAAGGGAACACTCACGGACACGAAGTCAAAAGTAAAATTTCTGGGTGAATTATCAGAGCCCTTTGCGATTAAGACCGGTGTGCGACAGGGTGACGGATTGTCACCACTGCTCTTCAACCTTGTTCTAGATAAAGTCATTCGAGAATGGGAGAAGGACTTGTATGCCCAGAAGCTCTGGAAACCCATTCAACTTGGACGAAAGAATGATGACATCAAGGTCAGTTGTTTAGCTTCCGCAGACGACCTAGCGATACTAGCAGACAGCGATATTTTAGCGATCAAACAGATTGAAGTCATCAAGGAATGCGCTGAGAAAACTGGGTTGCAAATCTCATTCGAGAAGACCAAGTTTATTTGCACTAGGTTCGACATCCAGGAACTACAAACAAAATACGGGCACATCAAACGGGTTCCACACTTTAAATATCTCGGTGAGATCCTAAAACCAACAGGATTGGAAAAGGAAGCTCAGAAAGTTCGATTACAAAAACTCAAAAGAGCGTATTGGAGAACCCGTGACATCTATAACAAGAAATGCATGTCCATACATACAAAAATCAAACACTATAATACGGTGATTAAACCTGAAGTGCTGTATGCAAGTGAAACCTTGGTACTTAATAAGAAAGGTGATCTGGAAAATATCTTGAAGGAGGAAAGAAAGATCTTGAGGAAAATTCTGGGCCCAGAGAAAAGTGAAGAAGGGTATAGACTCAAATCACGCAAAGCCACGGAAAAACTATCCAACCTCGCCGCAGACATCAGGAAACGAAGACTGAAATTCTATGGACACGTTCACAGACTCTCTTCTTCAAGGTTAACTCACAAGATTTTGACATACTCTGGAAAACTGAAGAACGTATCTTGGATACAAGATGTAACAAGTAGTTCCGTGAAGAACTATACAGCCTATTTTCATATATCCTACTTATGTTAACTGCCACAATCAACATACAAAATTTCAGTTTAATTGCTGTAACAGATTCGTAGATATCGAGAACCGTCTAAATATTTCAGATGGTCGCCAGGTTGGATTTTTATTTTTGTACTATTACATTAAGATTATTGTGTACGTGTGGTATTCAAACTTCAATCGCATGATTAGACAACAAGAAGTAAAAACGAGATTTTAAAATTACGCACAGCAGCCATCTTGTGATAATGCAAACCATTGAAATAAATTAGATGCCAGTGGATCAACATTTGTATAAGCATTTAACGTGCAACGTTTCACGGCACTCGGATAGTTAATTCGCGAGAAACGTCCATTTAAATATTTATACTTCGCGTCGCCGCCATGTTGGATTTGTGATCACCAGGTTCCTGAAAGTCCTATAGGTGAACATATGTTCATAGTCTCTTTGAACATTAAAAAATTCAGTTTGGTTGCTGTAAAAGATTCATAGATATTGAGAACCGTCTAAATATTTCGGGAGCTCACCATTTAGGAGTGTTATGTGTATAGGCCATAGAGTTTATGTACCATTCAAGGACAATTATTACCTAGGTTCATTATTCAAACTTTCACTTCGATCGCATGATTACGACACAAGAAATTAAAACTTAATTTTAAAATTTCGCACAGCCGCCATCTTGAGGTTATGTAAGCAATTGAATTAAATTAGATGGCAGTGCATTACAATCTGCAAAATCAATTACTGTACCACATTTCACTGCGCTCAGAGAGTTAAATCACGAGAAAAGTCTATTAAAATATTTTAAATTCGCTTGGTCGCCATGTTCGTTTCGTACTTTACAGGTTTATGAAATATACATAGGTATACCTGTATCAGTACCCTTTATCACAGTACAAAATTGCAGGCTGATATCTGTAATAGTTTCGGAGATATAGAATGTCAGTGAAATATTTCGCACAGCCGCCATTTTGAGGTTATGTAAACAATTGAACTAAATTAGACTCCAGTGCATTACAATGTGTATAAACATTTGCTGTACCAAGTTTCATTATATTTAGATAGCTAAATCGCGAGAAAAGTCTATTTAAATATCTCAACTTCGCTTGGCCGCCATGTTGGTTTTGTAGTCACCAGGTTTTTGAAAGTCTCATAGGTGAACTTCTAGTAGTGCCCTTTATCACCGTACACAATTTCAGGGCGATATCGGTAATAGTTTCGGAGATATTGAATGCTAGTGAAATATTTCGCACAGCCGCCATGTTGGATTGGAGAGACGTAACAAAATTTGAAGGGCACGGTCGAGGTCGCCGGGAATAGTGCTATGAACTTCCCGAGTTTCATTGAAATCGCTCCAGCCGTTTCGATTTTATTAGGGGGGGACACACACACGAATCACACACACACACACACACTGACAAAAGGTGATCTCATAAGCCTATTTTTTCAAAATTGAAAATAGGCTAAAAAATGACCTGGAAAAGGCCCGGATAGAAACGTCAGAAATACTAGACAGAAATGTCTACCGTCAGAAGATAAATAAATGGGTGGTACAGCCAGAGAATGAAGTCCCCAGAAGATCGGGGACTAAGTGGTCAGAAGAAAGGAAACAAGCGCACAGTGAAAGAATGAAAGCAATATGGTCTGTTAGAAAGGCGAATCATAAATGTAATGCGTGATCCAATAGGGTCCATACGCACATAATAAATATATATATATATCAGTTTCTTGTGGACACGATAACTGCCGTAATTTTGCACCAATCACTTTGAAATTTTTATCGAATATGTATACCCATCAAATCTCGGTCGAGTTCGTTACTGGGCTAAATCGGTCGAAGGGGATGAAAATGGGGGACTCTTTCGAAAAAATGAAATATTGCTATAACTCTCTTAATATGTGAAATATCGAATCCGTTCAAAGTTCATACTATGTGCCGGAAAAAGCTCAAAAATTTATGTTTGAAGAGTTTTTTATAGCACCAACCATTGACCAAAGGGGTGGGAAAAAGTGGGGTTTTCGGGAAGCATTAATCATATCTCTCTTAACAGGCACAATATAAAAATCGTACAAAATGGACAATATTCCCCTAATAATTACCTAAAAGAAAGAATTTTTGATATGACCCACCATTACGCCAAGGGATGAGAAAAATGATTTCGGAATTATAAGAAAATGCCAAGAGCTATCAGTGGTTGCCATGGCAACACTACTAAATTGATGAGGGATGAGCCATCAGACGTTGCCATGACAACGCACTTGCGCGAGATCAGATTCAGATTTCCATCTGACTAAGTGTGAAGCGGCTTCGGTGACGTGACTGGTAGCATGCCCAAGGTCGCGGGTTCAAAGCCGGCCAAAGTCGTCGGATTTTCTAAGAGCGCTAAAAATCCCTCAGTATGCTTTCCTTTGGAGGGGAGGATCCAACGTTCGTTGCGAGTTGCTGATTGCAGTGGCATCTAGTAGCCAATTTCACAGCTAGGTGTCGTTGACGGTAGTATCTGGTAGCAACATTACGAACTACTGCTTGAAATTGAGCGTCTGCATTCCTTACCTGAATTACAGACTAATACAGCTATCACAATTCACACCGTTTATCAGACAGATTCTACACTCACCCAAAGTACACGGGGTTACATGACCGCGTTGTCGCAGCCCTTAAACAGAGGAACCAACCAACATCTCTGCGGGAGATATAATTTTGCGTGAAGAAGTAACAGACCGTTACATAGTTATACATCAGTGTCGAAACCTTGCATAAGGACAGTGTGACCACAAGTATAAAATGGACTCCAAATGACAAGAAGGTTACCGTCATCATAAGACAATAAATTGTTTAAAATATGCATAAAATGACGAAAAACAAAGTTAATTAATCTCCAATTATAAAATACTTTCACGCAGTAAATGAGGTCTGATCCTTCTACGAAAACCTGCATATTCTGCCTATTTTCGCCTATCCCCAAGTTTGTCCGGTGAAATCTACCTCCGCCTTCCGGCGTGCCGAGAGGACTTTTTTTTTAATTGCATATCCTCCCAGTGCGGCTTCACCCACGGACTCTGCGAGGGATCATTCCTCTACCGTCACAAGGACGGTGTCTGAGAGCTGAACACACTTTGTCAGCAGATACAACTGGAGATGGTGACAGGCCGATCGCTCAGGTGACCGTTAACTAGGATCTAATTTAGAAAGAGTTAGGGAGGATTTGTGTTGTTGTTGTTGTTGTTGTTGTTGATTCATTAAAGGTCTTTGTGACATTGTGGTCATGTAGCCCCATGTACTTGGGTGGGCGTGTGTGTAATTTTTCTGATAACTTGTGATATTTTGATGGTTTTATTAGTGTGTGTATTTGTAATTCAGATAGGATTGGGAAGGAGGCGGCCGTGGCCTTAATATATGATCCTACCCGGTATTTGCTTGGGGTAGAAGTGGGAAATCACGGAAAACCAACTCCAGGATGGCTGAGGTGGTCATCGAACTCTCCTCCTCTCAGTTTTTCCTCACGAGGCTGAGCTGAGGCTGAGCCCTCTGTCCAGATTTTTTTTTTGCAGAGCCGGGAATCGAACCCGGGTCTCCGCCAGTGACAGCCAAGAGTGCTGGCCACTACGCAATGAGGCGGACAGGGGAAGGGGTTTGGGAAGGAAGTCGGCCGTGAACCTGTTGAAAGGAAACGTCCCCGCATTTTCCTGCTAGTGAAAAAGGGAAACCATGAAAACTATTTTCAGGACGGCTGAGGTGAGAGTCGAACTCACGATCTCCTGATGCCAGCGAGGCACAAGCTAGCGCGTTATCGCATTCGGCCATCGTGGTGGGATCACTAATGTACATTCCTAAAAAATGAATATTCACAGCCTGTTTCCAGTCGACTGACTGGGTCAGGAATGGAATGATTGATAGGAACTGTGCCGGCTGCCGAAGCCTGTCGCACTCCTCTGAGGCAATGATTAAATGAATTGTAGATGAAATGAAATGATAGTGAAGATTGTTGCTGGAATGATATTTTTTACAGGGAAAACCGGAGTACCCGGAGAAAAACCTGTCTGTCTCCACTTTGTCCGGCACACATCTCACATGGATTGACCGGGATTTGAACCACGGACCCAGCGGTGAAAGGCCTGCGTGCTGCCGCCTAAGCCACAGAGGCTGACTAATGTACATTCCTGAAATATTGAAATACGGTAATGTTAATTGCAAAGAAGAAAACACTGTTTCAACACCAGTGCACGGCTTGTGTGTCAACTGAACCGGAAGGTCAAGTCACGACACATGCATGTTCGCGAAACTGTTGACTTCCTTTCTAGGAAACCCACGCAATACTCTGCTTCACTTTCACGACCGCGTTTGGCCAGCCACTGAGAGGAATGTCTTTATCTCGCACCTCAGGTCACCTCAGTCATTTCCGGGAGGATGTGAGGGCCTTCACGCAGCAGTAATGTTTGTTACAGAGATCCTCTATACCTGAGGTTCTCAATTGCTTTATTTCACGCCCCCTTTCTGAAACATGAAATATCTAGGCCCCCCACTCCCGTCCCCCCCTTAATCATCTTTCCTTTTTCAGCACTTCTCATAGGCTACTTCGCCCAAAAAGGGGAAAATAAAAAATAAAATAATAAAAAAAGCGGATCACAAGTTCTACAGTATTTGCTTCTGTCTGATTACTGCAACTACCAGTTTCAATAGTAATAATACAGACATTACCATTCTCTGAGCACTTCAAGTTCAAAAACATTTTGTTAAAAACAATTGTAATGACGTTACTTTTATCAGTTTATTGTAAATTAGGCTAACCTCTTCCACTGAACACGCACTAGAATTCATCTGTTCATTCACTGTCTTTGAACTGACTGCAAAGGCCTGGCTAAATTCGAGTTGACAAAGGCAGAAATAGAAGAATCTATTCTTGTAAGCAAGTGGCGGTCACATTGTCAAGTGGCTTATTGTCATTAGTGACTGTTAAGTGTTTGGTAGGGAGATAGCCTATCTGTGCGGGTGGTGGGTGGCGGGTTAAAAGGTGCTGTGTGGGAAATGTTACTCGACACCTATTCTCAGAATTCCTGCTGGCAGGATCTATTGGTCAGTTCTTGTGAAATAAGACAGCAAAAGTACGAGTATATTAGGCTTCGATCACATTGGAGGCACGCTTGTACAAGTAATTTGGTGGCGCAAGCCACTCGAATGGTCGTGGGAGCTTCATGGCTATGGTAGGTTCATGGATATGAGGATAGCGATATTTGTTACAGAATATGAAATATAAATATTTCAATAAGAGCCAACCCCCTCCCCCTTTATCACTCAGGGGCGCCCCCCTCCCCCCTCCCCTCCCCCTCCCCCCCTCCCCCCTCCCCCTCCCCCCCGTGGACCTCAGCTCTACATTATACATTCAGAGACCACAGCAGTACTGCTAGGGTCCAAGCTCTATGAACTTGCGGGGTGAGGAGAAAGAGCAGGGAAGGGCCGGGCGAGAAGAGGAGGAGCTGTCAACAGCCCACCATGATATATGGTATTCCTTTCTATTCCAACACTGCTTACATTGGGCCGTTGCTCAAACCACTGTGGTGTTAGGAATGAGTGAGTGAGTCACCGACCAATGTATTTAGTTCTGTACTATGCACGGACCGAGAAACCTCATCACTCCTCTCAGGTTCACGTAGCTTAGACCGGAGCAGTAGTTGATCGTGTTAAAGACATATACAACGTTTGGAACTGCGTCGTTGCACATTTCAAGGTCAAAGGTTTGAATCCTGAAATTGACATCCGCTATTTTGATTGTTGCGCCCCTTGATGTTGGGATTGTGCATCTGCCTCGCGCCCGGAAGTCCCGGGTTCGATTCCCGGCTCCATGACAGATTTTAGAAACTGACGTGAGTGTTGGAACAGGGTGCAGCCTCGTAAGGACAATTGAATAGCTGTTCGGCAGTAGGCAGTGCTCCGATAAGGAAAACTAAGATTCATGGCTGATGGGACCCAACGCACTGACCACGGATCACCCCGCAAACTGTAGGTCAAATGTCTGGGCAGCAGTCGCTTGGTAGGCCAAGGACCTATGTGGGTTAAGGTGCCATGGCGGTGGTGGAGAGCATCCAAGAGGTAAGAGGCGCAGGTGCACTACCCCTACCAGGAGCTTTGCGACATCGTGGTCATGTAGCCTCGTGTTTATGGGTGTGTGCAGAATTTGACTGATAACCTATGTCACTGTGATATCTGTACTAGAGTGTGTATTTTGTAAGTAAGGTAGGATTTGGTTAGGAAGCGACCGTGGCCTTAAGTTAGGTACCATCCTTGCATTTGCCTGGAGTAGAAGTGGTAAACAACGGAAAACCACTTCCAGGATGGCTGAGGTTAGAATCAAACCCGTCTCTTCTCAGTTTTGCCTCACGAGTCTGAGTGTACCACGTTCCAGCCCTCAGACCAGAATTCAATTTCGTGGCAGACTCGGGAATCAAACCCGGGCCTCCATGGAGACGGTCAAGAATGCTGACCACTACACAACGAAGCGTACTATTTTGGACACATCGAAACGCTCTAACAAAACATGAACCTTTTTGTATAATTTCAGAGTTTACAAATGCAGCCAAACAAATAATATAATTATTGTAAGTTCTGATAAAAAACAAGATGTTCAGTAAAGAACATATAGCCTACTTTCTCCTAAATGCATGGGTATTGTTATAACTCTTTGTCCTTTTCAAGGAGTTTGATTGAATGTTGGTTGTAGTAGCTTGTTGAAATACAACGTGCTATAGGGATATAAAACATGACACTGAGGTGTCCTTTGCTAGTGCTACCTCTGTACCAAATTTCGTTCAATTCGGTTTCACCGTGTTTGAATTGATAGGGGGAATCGATTTGCACACATACTTGGCCACCATCTGCAAACTATTGGGCTGATGTTCTTGCAGTTTGGTCTGAATATGTTTCCCACATAAAGATATGGTGTTGCAAAATTTGGTAGAGACTAGATTATTAGGTTGGTCGTAATTACATTTTAGCTTTTAACATTTTGGTGGCCGCAATTACGTTTCCGTCAAGATAGCGGTGATATAAAACATGACACTGAGGCGCCCTTTGCTAGTGCTACCTCTGTACCAAATTTCGTTCCATTCGGTTTCACCGTGTTCGAATTGATAAGGGGAATCGATTTTCACACAAAGATGGCCGCCATCCGCAAAATATTAGGCTGATGACCTATTAGTTTGGTCAAAGGATGCTCCCTCCATAAAGGTATGTTGTTGCTAAATTTGGTAGAGATCGGATTATTAGGTTAATCGTAATTTGATTTAAGCTTTGAACATTCGTGTGGCCGCCATTACGTTTCAGTCAAGATGGCAGCGATATAAAACATGACACTGAGGTGCCCTTTGCTAGTGCTACCTCTGTACAAAATTTCGTTCCATTCGGTTCCACCGTGTTCGAATTAATAGGGGGAATCAATTTTGACATAAAGATGGCCGCCACCCGCAAACTATTAGGCTAATAACCTATTAGATTGGTCAAAGGATGCTCCCTCTATAAAGGAATGTTGTTGCAAAATTTGGTAGAGATCGGATGGTTAAGTTAGTCGTAATTTAACTTAAACTTTGAACATTTGTGTGGCCGCCATTACGTTTCTGTCAAGATGGCGGCGATATAAAACATGACACTGAGGTGCCCTTTGCTAGTGCTACCTCTGTACCAAATTTCGTTCATTCGGTTCATCCGTGCTCGAATTAATAGGGGGAATCAATTTTGACATAAAGATGGCCGCCTCCCGCAAACTATTAGGCTAATAACCTATTAGATTGGTTAAAGGATGCTCCCTCCATAAAGGAATGTTGTTGCAAAGTTTGGTAGAGATCGGATGGTTAAGTTAGTCGTAATTTAACTTAAACTTTGAACATTTGTGTGGCCGCCATTACGTTTCTGTCAAGATGGCGGCGATATAAAACATGACACTGAGGTGCCCTTTGCTAGTGCTACCTCTGTACCAAATTTCGTTCCATTCGGTTTCACCGTGTTTGAATTAATAGGGGGAATTGATTTTCACACAAAGATGGCCGCCATCCGCAAACTATTAGGCTAATGACCTAGTCATTTGGTCAAAGGATGCTTCCTCTATAAAGGTATGTTGTTGCAAAATTTGGTAGAGATCGGATGATTAGGTTAATCGTAATTTGATTTAAGCTTTGAACATTTGTGTGGCCGCCATTACGTTTCCGTCAAGATGGTGGCGATATAAAACATGACACTGAGGTGCCTTTTGTTAGTACTACCTCTGTACCAAATTTCGTTCCATTCGGTTGCACCGTGTTCGAATTAATAGGGGGAATCGATTTTCACACAAAGATGGCCGCCATCCGCAAACTATTATGCTGATGACCTATTAGTTTGGTGAAAGGATGCTCCCCCCATAAAGGTATGTTGTTGCAAAATTTGGTAGAGATCGGATGATTAGGTTAGTCGTAATTTGATTTAAGCTTTGAACATTTGTGTGGCCGCCATTACGTTTCCGTCAAGATGGCGGCGATATAAAACATGACACTGAGGTGTCCTTTGCTAGTGCTACCTTTGTACCAAATTTCGTTCAATTCGCATTCACCGTGTTCGAATTGATAGGGGGGGACAGACATTCAGAGTACACACACTCACACACACACACACACACACAGACTCACACACACACATACACACACACAGACAGACACACTTTTTTTCGCCCTGTGTTGATCTCATAAGTCTACTTTCATTTTTTGCAAAAATCGAAAGTAGGCTAAAAATACGCTCAATGGATCTCAAACAGTGATTACAAAATACAGCTTCGTTAATTCAGTGTCTCTGCCCCCACTTTCACCATCCCAATCAAGCTCTATTCTACTCAGAATTGTGGTTGGTGATTCTTTAGGGTCTTTGCGGCATCGTGGTCATGTGGCCCCGCGTACTTGGGTGTGTGTAGAACTTGTCTGATATCCTGTGTTAGTGTGTGTATTTGTAATTCAGATGAGAATTGGGTAGGAAGCGGCCGAGGCCTTAATTTAGAAACCATCCCGGCCTTTGCCTGGAGTAGAAGTGAGAATCCTCGGAAAACCAATTCTAGGTTGGATGAGGTAGGAATCCAACCCACCTTTTTCCAGTTTTGCCACACGAGGCTGAGATACCCCGTTCCAGTCCTCACATCAGAATTAAATTTCTTGACAGAACCGGGAATCGAATCTGGGCTCCCACCGTGATAGCCAAGAATGGCTCAGAATTGTAGCGGACACGTTAACAAGGTGCCACGCTTCTGAAGTGACATTTTACTTCACAAATCTCAAATGCATTAGGCTAACCATTGGGCCTTGGTGAGATTCAAGTAGCTAGACCACGACGCCCAAAATCTTGGACCTTCCAGGAAAGAAGTCTAAACACAGGAGGTACCGTGCGATGACAACGGTGGAAATCATTGTAACTGTAACATGGAGTTTTATGTGGATATCAAAATTTTAAAATATGTATTAGTAAGTAATAACAAGAAGTTCCGTGACGAACTAAAGAGCCTACTTATCTTAAAATTAAGACTCATGCCAATGATTAATCTATATGGACCTATCTAGAATAATGACGAAATTAAGTTGGTAATATCGAAATTTCCAATTAGTTCGAAATATACCTGGCATAAAGTAGCCTAATAGAACACTACAGTTGGCAGCCCTGGTGACTGGATTTATATTCTTAGTTCCATCTCTTAAGGTACAGAATACAAAATTTGGTTGAAGTCCAATGGATACCATGGACGTTACATGCAGTTAGATATTGGAACTCTCAGCGCGCGTAAAATCATGTTGGCAACATTGGCATGCATGTGTTGGTCAGAAATAATATGAAATATTATGATCTATTGTTGTGCCATTTTGGATGAAATCCATTTGTTAGTATAGTACTTACATGTATTTTAAAATTGGACCTATCAGCAGGCTTAGAATCATGTTGGCAGCACTGACGTATATTTGTTACTCCGAATTAATCTAGAATGTCAAGTACTATACGTGTACAAAGTTTAGAGCTGTTGGCTTGCGTACTTTCTGATATATTGATATTAGGGTAATAAAATAGAGACAGCATTTATTATCAGTTGGCAGCCTTGGTAGCCCTTAAAAATACGCTCAGTCATATCTGTTTATATACACATAGTACATACGAAATTTGGTTGAAATCCAATTGATAATTTGGTAGTTACAGTATATGCATTTACAAATTGAATCTATCAGCAGGCTTAGACTCATTTTGGCAACACTACCATGTATGGCCTCCTGGAAATTAAACTGAAATATCATTATCGATATATGGGCCAATTTTGGAATAGCTCCCATGCATACCTTCCAAGATATCCAACATGGAGCTTAAATTTCAAGTGCGGTTTTTCAGCAGTTTGTAGCACTGACATCATTTTCAAATAGGGGCTTGAGATATTCAGGTATAGATCTTAACTCATACCAAATTTGGTTTTGTTTGCTGCAGCCGTTTAGGAGTCGATTGAGGGGGGGGGGACACACACACACAGACAGACAGACAGACACACTTTTGCCCGGATCGATCTCATAAGTCTACTTTTTCTTCAATTTTGCAAAATGTGAAAAGTAGGCTAAAAATAATTTAAAGTTATCTTAAATGCGTAGTCAGATGCCTTTTGTACTTATATCGAGCAAGTATCTATGTGTATAAAGCACAATGTTTGTCTGTCTGTCAGTCTGTCTGTCATTTATACAAATCTATACCATTTAACCGATCTGATCCAAAATTTGTATACTTACCCTTTGGAACCCTGCGGGTAACACTGTCCACTTTAAATTTCGGACAGACCACTCCATTCCCGGCATTTATAGCCTTTGGCATTAATCTACACCATCTGATCTTTGCCAGTGAGCACATCAGCCAACAATGCATGAAGACAGTATGCTCTCCAGTTCCTAACTCTCAACATCGTCCTGTGATGTGCCAAGTTACTGCATTAGCCCAACCGATCACTATACCCTACCGCAGAAGTTTCAACTTCCAGAAAGCTAATTGGGAGAAATTTAGTTCTACTTTGGATAGTTTTGTAGCTGGTATCCAGCCAACACCAGATGAATACGATACATTTGTGAATGCTGTGAAGAAGGCTTCACGGTTGTCGATGCCTCGAGGGTGCAGGACACAATACTTCCATGGCTTAACACCTAAAACAGCCGATCTGATGAGTAATTATCTTTCACTCTTCGAAGATAACCCATTTAGTGACGAAACCATTTCAGCAGGAAAAGAGCTAATATCCACCATAGCATTGAACAAGAGAGAAAGATGGCTGAAACTTATGGAGGAAACTGACTTCTCTGTTAATAGCCAGAAGGCTTGGAGGCTGCTAAAGAAATTAAATAACGATCCAACTAAGAGTTCCACACATGCAAACATCACTGCCAATAACATCTCATCACAGCTCATAAATAATAGCACACCAAGATCGTCATTTAGAAAATCAGATTTCAAACTTCAGGATAAGGTACACAATCAGAACAGTGAACTCACAAGACCATTTGATCTCCATGAACTAGAAGCTACCGTCCGTACATGTCGGAATGGCAAGGCAGCAGGACTGGATGATATTTGTGTTGAACAAATTAAACATTTTGGCAATGTCACGAAAATTTGGCTTCTAAATCTTTATAATCACTGCATTGCATTTTTCAAGATCCCAAAATTATGGCGCAAGGCTCGTGTAATAGCTATTTTAAAGCCTGGTAAATTGCCAAATGATCCTAAAAGTTTCAGACCAATCTCTCTTCTTTGTCATCTTTATAAGATCCTAGAGAGAATGATCCTGAATCGTTTAACTCTTGTATTTGATCCTCTTCTAATCCCTCAACAAGCTGGGTTCAGACCAGGCAAAAATTGCACTTCTCAAGTCGTAGGACCTTACTCAGTTCATAGAAGATGGTTTTGAAAGGAAAAAGATCACAGGTGTAGCTTTTGTTGATCTCTCTGCTGCATATGACACCGTAAACCACAGAATACTGTTACATAAACTCTATAACCTAACGAACAACTATGGATTCACTAACATGATAGCTACACTTCTTCAGGATCACCGGTTCTTCGTTGACTTCCAAGGACATCGCAGCCGTTGGAGAACTCAGAAGAATGGATTGCCCCAGGGAAGTGTATTGTCTCCTATTTTATTTAATGTGTACACCAATGATCAACCACAGCCTCAAGGGTGTAAAAGCTTCATTTACGCTGATGATCTTGCTCTTTCTGCCCAATCAGAACAGTTTGAAGTTGTAGAGCATACACTCACTCGTGCTCTCAAACAGCTGGGTACTTACTATGAAATGAACCAACTCATGCCCAATCTTAATAAGACTCAAGTATGTGCCTTCCACCTGAAACATAAACAATCTAGTCGGAAACTTGAAGTATTCTGGAATGGTATGTTATTGGATCATTGTTTCCATCCCAAATATCTAGGTGTCACCTTGGACCGTACACTCACATTCAAGGAGCAGTGCTTTAAGCTAAAACAGAAGATCTCTTCGAGGAACAGCCTCCTCCGTAGACTGGCAGGGACTAACTGGGGCACCCATCCCCAAACGTTAAGGACAACAGCAATGGCCTTATGCTATTCAGCAGGAGAATATGCCAGTCCTGTGTGGTACAAGTCAGCCCATGCAAAGCAGGTGGATGTAGCCTTAAACGAGAGCTGCAGGATAATTACAGGTTGCTTGAGGCCAACTCTCATCAGTAAAGTGCACTATCTTGCAGGGATTGCTCCACCTGACATCAGAAGAGAAGTGGCTGCAAACAACGAAAGAAGTAAATCATCTGTTATGACCTCACACCCACTCTTCGGATATCAACCTGCTGAGAGGAGATTAAAATCGAGAAAGAGCTTCCTAACAACTACTCAACCATTACAAGGAACAGCAGCAACAGCTCGAGTGGCCGTGTGGAAGGAGAGGACCAGCAATCTGTCTGAATGGATGGAACCAAAGGAATCTCTACCTCCTGGTCACACAGAGAACTGGCTAATCTGGAAGTCCCTGAACAGACTGAGGGTGGAAGTTGCAAGATCCAGGGACAACTTATATAAGTGGCATTTTCCGACCAAGACAGTCCTGTGTGATTGTGGCGCAACCCAGACAACACAACACCTCTTCTCCTGTCCATTGTGCCCGTACAGCTGCACAATGAATGACTTGACTGAAGCTAATTCAAGTGCTATCGAAGTGGCTAAGTTCTGGGCAGAAACTGTTTGAAGTCGTCTGTTTAACACATACTTTGTACTTCTGACACGAATAAATAAATAAATATCTACACCGTATAACCGATCTGAACCAAAATGTTTATACTTACCCTTTGGAACCCTCGCGTTTAACGGTCCACTTTAAATTTCAGACATACCACTCCATTCTCTGCATTTAGGCCCTTTGGCAAAAATCTACTCCGTTCCACCAAACTGAACCAAAATTTGTATACTGACCCTCTGGAACCCTGCGGGTAACACTGACCACTTTAAATTTCGAACAGACCACTCCATTCCCCACATTTAGGCCCTTTGGCACAAATCAACACCGTTCCACCGATCTGAAACATATTTTATCTACATTCCCTTTAGAACCTGATGAGTAACACTGTCTGCTTGAAATTTCGGACAGACCACTCCATTCCCTGCAGTTAAGCCCTTTGTCAAAAATGTACACAGTTTCACCGATCTGAACCAAATTTTACATACTTATACTTTGTGATACATAACTGTTTTAGAAACAGATCGACAAATACGCGATGTTGTATAGTCTGCCATCTGTGGGTTACTATTTGAAGCGACTTCGGGTCTAATGTGAATGAAACGCACCCGCGGTGGAGTTAGAGCTCTGTAATTATGGAACTCGACTGATATTATAGTTATGTCGAGATGATTGCGTTAACAAAGAGAAGAATGGAAGGGTCGACCGACATGACAGGCTCTACGAAAAGAAAGGTCCGTCTGAAATGTTTCTTTACCGTGCTATATTACATCTAAAGCGAAGAAGACATGATGGATTACGAATTGGATTCCTATGCTAAGAGGAAAATGTATATGGTTTATTACGAATGTAATATCTTCAGTGAACGTCGAGATCGTCTACAGAAAAGCTAAGTGGTACTTTAATTTCTCTTGGTGTTAGCAAGGTTTGAAGAATTACCATTACCTATGAAGGAATAACATCATGTCCTCCCTTCTTACCGTGATAAAGTGTCCCTGTCTTCGGTTTTTAAGTTAGATTGGAGATTGTCTTGTTTTGTTTTTGATCATTTCTTTATCCCCCTGCTTTATATTCACATAGCATAGAGATGAATCGTGTTGTTGTTTGGGTTATAATTTATTTAAGGTTATTGTCGTTGTGGTTTCTAGTTTCGTATTCTTGAGGTTATATTTTATGTGTGGTTTATTTTCTTGTTCGTCATGAAACGTGATTCTAATCATGGGAGGTATTTCTTATTAACCTCTACTCCTTGTAATAGAATGGGATGTTACAAGGTTTTTAGGGGTTAGTAATTTTAGGATTAATATTGTTTGGGCCTAGACGTAGTATGACGCCACAACGTGAGGATCGAAAGAGGGATACGGACACGAATAAGGAAAAGAAGAAAGAAAAGCAAACTTTAATAAAGTGAGTACAGTGCAAGTAGAAAAAGAAATGGCGGAGGCTATAAATCGGGATGTGTTACTAATGCTGCTTAGCAAGGTCACAGAGATAAAGGATGCTATAAAAACAAGTTATAAGAGTTCATTGGAGGAGTTTGTTAGTTCATTAGAGGTGTCTGTGAGTAAGCAGGTGGAATCCATGAAAGTACAGTTAGATGAGAAATTTGACCCAATAAGTGATTTACTTGCAGAAAAGCAAGAAAATTATCAGAGATGTGGGGGGCGTGAGAAAGCAGGTGATATGGAAGAAACTGAAAGAGACGAGGCCGGTGAAAGAAAGGAAAAGGCAGAAGAGAAAGGAGAAACGGATAAGGGAGAAGGTGAAACAGGAGGTCGTGAGAAAGTAGGTGATATGGAAGAAACTGAAGGAGAGGAGGCAGGTGAAAGAAAGGAAAAGGCAGAAGAGAAAGGAGAAACGGATAAGGGAGAAGGTGAAACAGGAGGGCGTGAGAAAGCAGGTGATATGGAAGAAACTGAAGGAGAGGAGGCAGAAGCCGATGGGGTTGGTTATGAGGAGGACAGTAGCAGTCAAGAAAAAGAGGCTAAAGATGAGGGTGAAAGTGCAGGAGTGAATCATAAAGAAGACAACATACTAGAAGAAGATAAGGTGAAGAAGAAACGGTGGAAGGAGAGAAAGAAACTGTTGAGCAAGATGAGACAGACGAAAAAGAAGAGGAGGAAAATGTGGAAAGGAAGAAGAGAGAAGTGGATGAGAATGAAGACAAAGAGGACCTGGAGATTAGATAAAAGGATGAGCTGGAAAGCAAAGAGAAGGATTAGGCAGAAGATGAGATGTCAGGTAAAGGAAGATAAGAGATTGAAGGATCAGAAGAAGAAGAAGAAGAAGAAGAAAATTAGGAAGGAAGGAAGGAGACAGGAATGGTGGAGATGGAAGATGAGGGGTACAAGGTAAGGAATGATATGGCAGAAGAAGAAAAAGACGAGATGGAAGGCAGAGGAAAAAAGAAGAATGGAGAAGAAGGAGAAACAGATGAATAGGAAGAACGAAAAGTGGAAGAATGAGGAAGAAGATGGTATTGCTGAGAATGAAGATGGATATGAGAGGTCCAATGTAGAACTTCATATTTCTTTAGAGTCAACTGAGGAGGATAGCGTTATGTTTGCTGGAGGTATTTGTTCCGGTATAAGTGTTGACAAATACGAATATATTCGAGGTTACTGGTGATGACGTGTTTCAACATATTGAGAGATTTGAGAACAGTGGGTTACGGCATTTTGTACTCGATAATGTTAAAAGAGTGGATATCCGAAACTACGCCCAATTCAGAAGCAAGTCAATAGTATCATAGTCCAGAGAAGAGATATTATGGCATGTACTTAAACAGGCTCAGAGAAAACAGTGACATTCCATCTTTGCAATATCAACGTTTTGTTGAATGATCTAAGAGACTTAATAGTAACATCCGAATAATGTGAACATAATTTAGGGATAATTTTAGTTAGTGTGTTTGCTAATTCTGTGTATGTGTGATATGTTTAGTAATTTATTCTTTGTTTTATATATATTGAACCCTTATTGATCTGCGATAAAGAAGTATTCATATTTATTATTATTATTACTGCAGCTCAGGCAGTACTTGAGGAAGTGGACAAGGATAAAAGGGAGGCTAGCGTTTCGTAATGATTGCAACAGGAGCAGAGCTGGTAGCTATTCTTGGGGGACGGCCAGATTTAGCCGGGTTCAAGGCCAAATTGAGCAACTACTTGCACCAAAATTGGAAGCATAAAGGAATGATCACGAGTCACTTGCAACGAACATACGATTGAATCAGCCAATCACGAGAGACCAAGCCATGATCACTCGATGGACAGCGTCAGTAGTAAAAAGCCCGCGGAATTGATTATCTAAAGAACCGCCGAACGGACTGATCTCCGCACGAGTGCATTGAGACGTTTGATTTATTTGAAGAAGAATGACACTAGTCCCATATTTGTGAGATAAAAACTCTGGAAATTTTTATCCATTTCCACCCCACTCCTCCGTCTAATGTCAGTTTCTAATAAATAGATTGGCATGATGCTACTCTAAGTTCATTCGTTTTGGAGCCTTGAGAGGCTAACTTCACGCCCGTTTGCATCGTGATTTTGACGCTCTGATATAATTAGAAGTTCATTCGTTTTGGAGCATTGAGAGGCTAACTTCACGCCCGTTTGAATAACGAATTTTTAACGCTCTGAATTAGTTGAAGTTATTTTATTTGTGAATTCTGAGGAGCTAAATTCACATCAGTCGTAATAACGAATTTTAAAGCTCTAGTACATTTTATCTGAAGTCAACTTTGTTTTTGCGAGCTAATATTTCACGCAGTGTGCGTGGTGACTTGTAACATTTTTCTTAAAGACGACCATTTCAGCTATGAGGGGCAAGTCTTGTAACATCCTAATTAGCGCTCACCAGAGCGAAGGTCAACAGTACAGTACGGAAATACCGAGCAAGATAGCGACTGCCTGTGCAGTCAAGATTTTAAACTTATTATCGAGCCAGTGACGTGGTCTCGAGGTGTATATTTTATGTACAAATTTCAGTGTATTTTTCATGTGTTTATTGTGCGTGTGTGCGAGATATCTAGGGCAAGTCTTCGCAATTAATCGCATTAGGACAATTTGTGGGCGAATTGAGTAACCTGCAAGCGATTATAGCTAGGTCATAATAATTAACATTGAACTTTTCTGCCAAGGAGTCGATACCAAGATGTTCAACACGTGGTTTGGAGTTGGGATGATCTTCAACGATTCAACGCAGACGACCACGATGGAGTGTTAATCTGTCCATAGGGAAATGGGCTGAGAAGGATGTCTTAAATTCTACAAGCTGATCGGTGATGTACAACAATTGGATTATTTCAATTATGTAGTTAGATTTGGCCGGGGAACTTTTGTAAATAGTCATGTTTCTTTTCTTGTTGTTTAGAGTTTTTCTTGCACCGACACTAAGTGTTTTAAATGTCCGTTGGCGCGTGGCCAAAGTGTTTGTTGTATATTCGTTTTTCCTTGAGTCATATTTAATGTGCGCGGCGTGCGTACGTGATTTTAATCCATGAAAATGCGAAACCCGTTGCATTCGATAAATGGTGCTTTATTAACGTTAATATTTGAAATAGGAATGGGAGGTAATTACTGTAAGATATTTGCTGAATAGGTTATTATTCATATTAGGGTTGCCAAGCGCACCAACTTAAAATGTAATTTGTAGAACACCTTCGTTCTAATTTTGATAGATTTATTTTTGAGTCCTTTTCAGGTTAAATAGTCACGGCATAGAACGGTGGCGCCAGCATGTGGAAATTATTTATGTCTTTTTATTTCAGGGTCTGTCAAAACCCATACGTGTGATTCTGTGTGTGTTACTGTGTCAAGTGTGTGTTGATTCTACGTGAGGAGGGGGTAGAGGTCCTACCGCCCTCATATTTTTGCTGCTGTTGTATTTTTGATGGAAAGACAGGGTGCTCTAGGGAGGCCGCTGTTTCTTGTCCATATTATTCTGACACACACACACGTATTATTGTGCTTTGGGGCACACTTCTTCGAGATTCGACCCCATGTCCTGGGAGGTCGAGATTATTGACACGTGGGTTGACAGATATGCATAGTTCCACAAATCGCCCGTTTTGCCTGGTGACTTATTTTGATAGGCAGTCCTGATTGTCCGACTGGCCCCCGTAAGCTTTCATGTAGCAAAACCTGTTCATTGTGATGGTTATTTTTTAAGCCATAATTAATTGGGGAGTTCGCCATGTGTGTAACGGCTTATTGTACGTTGTATGGGTAAAATATTGTATTAATAACGGAAATGTTGGCTGTGAGCCTATTGTTTGTTTATGACTCGATTCATGTAATTTTTGTAGGTGACACCTGTGTGGTGTAGTGGTAGAGTACTTGTAAATTTTGACGGCGGTCATTTGTGTATTTTTTTATTTGGTCACGTGTTAATGTACTTGTGTTGATTTGTGTGAGAAGTCCTAAGTTTTTAGGCAGTAAATGTTGCTACGGCAATTTGATTCCAATTTCACACGGAAATGTTGTGCTGTTTATATTAGATCTAGGAAGTGTCGGTTTAATTTTAAGTATTGTAGTTGTGTTCCCCCGTGTCGGTCTAGCTCTAAGAAATGTGGATTCGTTGTCTGAATGATCATTCTGGATGATGACGAATCACGCATTCGTTTGTACACATCGTGATGCATGTAGAACGACATACGCACATACATAGTCACTTTTGTTATTTTATCTTAGGGACACTTGGTCCATGTAATTAATCTCTCCAGAGATTTTGGCCTAGTCTTGGCATTTTTATTAAGTGGGAGTCATATGGGAGTTTTATTTTGTTAATTGTTGAGTGTAAATATGGTGATTTGTTTATTAAATTCATTTGTTTTTAACCCTGGCTTCACTCTTTCCTGCATGTTATTTTGTTATATGTTACCCTGCAAGTTAATGAAGCGCCTTGACAACAACTTACGATATGAACCGATACACCCCCCGAAACTGAGTCTCATATGCTTCTTTGCAAGGGTTAATAAAACAAAAATGGCTGCCCAAGTGGGGATTGTTGTTATTGTTGCTTCGCTGATCTCATATTTATTTCGTTGAGAAATGATGCCAGGTCAAGCGGACATGTAAATTCAGTAAATTGAGACGATGTTGTACCGCCATGTGCATTAGTAAAATCACTGAGTTCCTAAAGTTAGAGATATTGAACAAGGTTAGAATTTGATATTTTATTTGTTATAAACCTGTTCTGGCGCCCAGCTTTAAAATTAGAATATTTGCATTATTATTGAACTCAGTCAAAGCAGGAAGGTGTTGCCTTATATTTGACATTTAATTGACTTTGGTTAATTGGTGTTTTTCGTAAGATTCTGTTTGTTAGGAATTTAAAAGCAAATCACCAGGGGTTATTTGTTGTTTGGGAATAAGTGTAATTTTATTCAGTAAAATTTGTTACTAAAATTTTCATTAAATTAGAGCCAGTAATATTTAAATGTTGTGACATGTATGCGTGTATATGACTGAAATCTTGGCCCATGACCTTGTTTTCTCTGAATATATTTGTGTGTGCGCAATGGCGATTGTTGATGAAATTAAGGCATTGTTGGAACAGAAGAACAATTAGTGCAGATGTCCGTAAAGACGGAAGAACAGTTAAAGAACATGAAGGAGGAAATAAGCGAAGACAATAATAAACAATTAAAAGAACAATTAGAAGCTCAGCGGGAGCATAATAATAAACAATTAGAACAGATGTCCGTAAAGACGGAAAAACAATTAAAAGAACAATTAGAAGCTCAGCGGGAGCATAACGATAAACAATTAAGTGACGTTACGGTCCAGTTACAAGCGCAGAAGATAGACTGGGAAAAACAATTACATGACATGAGCAGTAGTATTTCGGTCCAATTAGAGGTCCAGAAATTAGACACGGACAAACAATTAAATGAACTAAATCATAAATTATCACAACAGGCGGTAACACAAACCGAACAATTAGGAAAGATCACTAATGACATTAATCAGAGCGTTAAAAAGGTAGAGAAACTGGCAGGCGAGGTTGCGGAGAACAACGTCAAACAGTTCGGCGAAATTAAGAAGTTGGAGGCGAAGTTTGATAACAAATTAGTACAATTTGACGAGATGGTGGCAGGTAAACTCAAGCAGAGGCAGCATGTGTCAATAACACCGCGGGAATGAAGAAAACCCAAGAAAAATTGCAGCAACAAATTAATTCGGTAGACAGCAACGTGCTGGAATTAATAAAAGAAATTGATAAAGTCGAGGTTAAGGCCGAAACCGAACGGATACACTTGCGGGAGAACTTAGAGGGGCAATTAGGCAAGACACAACAGCAAATACAAGAAGTAGGAGAACAGCTAGTAAAAACACAAGAGATCATAAGAAAAGAGGTAGGAGAACAGCTCGTCAAGACTCGGGATAATCTGGAAGGCCAACTAATAAAAACACAAGAGGTCATAAGAGAAGAAATCGGGGAACAATTAATAAAAACACAAGAGGTCATGAGAGAAGAGGTTGGGGAACAACTAGTCAAAACACAAGAACAGATACGTGAAGAGCTAGAGAAAAATCAGGAAAGGAACGAGGAGAAAATTAACAGCTTGAAAAGTAGGATCCGGCGAGATTGGGACCAGCAGGCTCACGCAAATAAGGAAGACAGGCTGACAGTTTTAAACCGAATGCAGGCATTGGAGGAAAATGTAAAATCAAAATTACAGGAACACTCAGATTTAATCATCAAAAACGAGATTAGATCTTTAGAAAATGCGACATTATTTTCGGCTGAAAATATACCGGAGAAGCAGGGAAGTATTGGAAGTCCTGCAGGCTTGAAGTTGGCTGAGGATACCAGCCGGGGTCAAAGTCCCAGACTAATGAGTAACGCATTCCAGCAATACAGGGGAGAGACTTCAACACCACAACCGAACTTGGCACCCGCCCAAGTCATCCAAGTCATTCGGGGTAATGATTTCAAGCCCGATAAATTTAAGGAACATTCAGTAACCACTCCCAAAGCATTTCTACGACAGTTAACTGATTACTTTCATGACCAGCACATCGGCCCTGAGAAACAATTAAGACTAGTGGAGAAATTTTTAGAAGGACCAAGCCTAACCTGGTTTTTAAGCTTTAAGTACACTTTCACGGACATGGCTCAATTCCGCGATGCATTTTTAAAGAAGTTTTGGAGCCCTTCTTTACAGCAAGGGTTGAGAATGGACCTGTACACGCGAAAATATCATAGTACGCATCCGACCCGTTTTTCAGAATTCTTCAGCCAGCAGTTGGTAAAATTCAGAGATTTTGACGACCCGCCTAGCGAGCAAAATATGGTTCTAACTATCGGGAAACAACTCCCAATGCACATCCAACAACTATTAGTCGCAGGAAACATTCAAACCGCAGTCCAAGCCGAAGAATTACTCAGACACTTAGACGAGACGAGTATGGTGAGCCCGCAGACAGGAAGGAGGAATATGGAATGTGTCAACACGGCAGAGGTAGTTCAGGGACTCCAAAATAACCACAGCCAGGGGAACCAAACCAAGACTCAGTCTACAGGGACACAATTCACACCGATAAGGCAAGATTTTGTCGGCCGAAACCAGTTCAACAATAATAATCATAACTATCAGAATAACCGCGGGAGATACAATCAGAACAATCAATGGACGTACCAGCGGGAGTACACAAATTGGAGGGGAAACCAGAGACAAGGTAGACCTTACCAAAGAAATGGAGATGGTAGATGGAATAACGGCAGGGACTATCGCCAAGAAAATAGGGGAGATTATCGGAACAACTGGGACGAGCGATATATTGAATCATGAAAATACTTGGATCAATTAAGTGCCGAAGAAACGGAGAAGGAGAAGTGGGGGCGTGCCATGGCGAACAGACAGAGCCCAGACAATCATCAAGGAGAGGGGGCAGAGAGTTTATTGAGACAACAGGAGCGACAGAATGACAACCGGCGAAACACAACAAATGGGTCCCGGGATAAAAAAAACTCCAAATGAACTGAAAAATGATAGTCTGAAAATGGAGGTGGCCAGGGAGCGAGAAGAGATGATAGTGGCCAATATAGAAGAGTGGGTAGCATTCCCGGACGACTGCCTGGAGGAAGTGGTGAAGAACCGTGAAAATGTTATCCGACAACTACCAATTATTTACGCGCATGTTGGAAGCATGAGGGTGAGATGTTTGATTGATACAGGTAGCCAGGTGAGCTTAGTCACTGAAGTTTTGATAAAGGAAATAGGAAGAAAACAAACTGTTCCAATTATGCCGGTACCGCTAATGAAAGTCAGAGGGGTTATTCCTGACAAAACTATAAATTGTAAACAGCAAGCATTTTTAGATCTGGAAATATTGAACCATACTTTTTCGCAAACATTCATTGTTATTCCAAAGATGAACTACAACATAATTTTAGGGGCCAACTTCATCTGCGATTTTCATGCTGTAATTGACTTACATAACAACACTGTAAGTTTCAAACAAGTAGAGGGGTTGAATCATGTGGGTTTAAACATGGAAGAGAGTCCATTGGAGAGAGAGGCAAATACTTGGGTTGTTGAAGAATGCACTAATGAGGCCGGAGATAAGAACTTGACGGGGGAGCGAGTCAGCCAGACAGCAGTGGTAGAAATTGACAGCCGAGATATTTCGCAGGAACTTTGGGTACATTTGGGCGGAAGAAGAAATTAGCGGAACCAAATTTGAAATTCTACTTCAGGAGCGACTTAAGGAGGCCATCGTAGGGGAACCTGATATAAGAAAACTGGAAGAAATTTTAAGATTACATAAAGGAGCTTTTGATACCATACCTGGGAAAGTTTTAAATTTTCAATATGCCATGCAAGTGACAGACTGGACCCCGTTTAAAAGTTAATTGTACCCGATCCCAGAGAAACATTTTTCTCAGGTGAAGGACATTATTACTAACTTATTAGATTCTGGCATGATAAGGAAATCGGCAACCCCTTACCTGAACGCAATATTGGCTGCGGCCAAGCCAAATGGATCAATTAGGCTATGCCTAGACGCGCGAGTTTTGAACAGCAAACTGCTAGTTGAGCATGACCAAGCACCTAGGATGAAAGATGTTTTGAAAGGCTTCCGTGGGAAGAAGATATACTCAAGTGTTGATTTGACGAATAGATTCCACCATCTTGAACTTGAAGAAAAATCCCAACTGTTGACGGGATTTTTATTCGATAATCAAAGATATATCTGGTCTCGAATGCCCTTTGGCGTGAAAACTGCGGGATGTGCACTCATAAGAGCACTCGATAGAAATCTGACTGAGGAGGTCAAGAGCTTCACCACGAGATATGTTGACGACATATTAATCGCATCTGAAACAATGGAGGAACACCTGATAAATTTAAATAAACTTCTGGACAACTTGAGAACCATGAACTTCAAAATTAACCTAAAGAAATCACATTTTTGCCAGAGCGACATTTTATATTTGGGGCATATAATTGATGTCGAGGGCGTGAGGCCTAATCCAGCCAAGATTGATGCTATTAAGAAATTTCCCACACCTACCAAAGTCAAACATGTGAGAGCGTTTTTGGGAGTGACAGGCTTCTTCAAGGAAAATTGCCCTGGTTACACAGAAACAGTAGCACCTATGCAGGAGATGTTGAAGAAGGCAAATCGATGGTCGTGGAACGAGGAGTGCGACAGGTCTTTTAAAGCAACGAAGGATTTATTGGAAAACTGTGTGAAGCTTGGATATCCGGAATTTGAGAAGCGATTTATTATTCAAGCAGATGCTTCTTTGATTGGAATCGGTGCTATGCTGTACCAAGAGGACGCTGAAGAACCCAAGAAGAAATCCTATTTGGCAATTACGAGTCGTAAATTAAGGAAACATGAGAGGAACTACACCGTTACGGAACTTGAGCTGCTAGCAATTTTATATTCTCTTCAACAGTGGCGTAAGATGATCATTGGTTATTCCATCATTGTTAGAACCGACCATCAAGCACTGACATTTTTATTCAAGACAACAATGGCAAGTGAGAGAGTTACGCGCTGGTCCATCTACATACAGCAGTTTGATATTACAATAGAGCATTGCCCTGGAAGGATGAACGTCATACCAGATGCCTTGAGTAGAAATCCTGAGGACGGAAACGAAGTAACAGCGGAAGTTCACAATATTACATTGACACCTAAGGCTCGTGAGTTTTTGGCGAGATTGAAGGATATTCGGAAGGAGCAATAAGCAGACCCATGGATGATGATGATGATAAAGTTCTACAGGAAGGAATTAACACCTAATTCACCGGAGTACCGAGAAGCCCGTGCTAAAGAAGCGAGATTTCACTACTTAAATAACTTGTTACATAAGTACGTGGATGAGCATCATACTAAACTGCGAATCCTAGTTCCAGCATCACTACAGAGGGGATTGACTTGGCATGTTCACGAGAGCCTAGCACATATCGGCACGGATAAGACTGAAGCTACGATAGGGGAGACCTTTACTTGGCCTAAGATGCGATTCACCATTGTTGAAGTAATTAGAACTTTTGACGCATGCCAGCGCACGAAACCGAACAACTTTATTTTGAAACAACCTCCAAGACCACTATTACCTCAAAAACCATGCGAGATGCTCGCTATCGATTGCTTTGGTCCTTTAGTAAAAGGAAAGCGTGGATGCCGACACCTTCTGGTGTGTGTCGATGTATTTTCGAAGATGGTCGTGCTATGTCCTATCCAGAAGACGACATCAAAACAAGTCCTCAGTCGAATTCAGAACAAAGTTATTCCGATGCTTGGGAAGCCGGAATCCATTTTATCAGATCATGGTACCTATTTCACGAGCAATGTTTTTAGGCAAGGTTTGGAGAGCCTAGGAATAAAACACGTATTTTCAAGCATTCGTCATCCTTGAGGAAATCCGAGCGAGAGAACAATTCGCTGTGTTGCCAAGTACTACAGAGTAATGATTCCTAACCATCATAATAAATGGGTTGACAAGGTAGGGGAAATTTAGATGTGCATGAACACCACTAAGCACGAGTCGACGGGTCAAGTCCCACTGATTGTACACCACAACAGATTGCCAGAAAGAACTTGGGACAAGATTATTCCGTGCCCAAGGGATCCACTATTAACGCATGACTTGCGAATCCAGCGAACGAGAGAGCACATGAGGAACCAAGCGGACCGAAGGCTGAGACGGTACCGAGGAAAGAAGTTTCACCGGGAGTTACTAGAACAAGAGTTAGTGCTGGTTCGTAGACCACCGATATCCGACCCTAAGAACAAAGTCTTCGCAAAATTCTGTCCGAAATTTATTGGCCCGTTCCGGGTAATTAAGAATCTGGGTAACAATGCCTACAGGCTGGAAGAAGTGAGCACTGGTGCTAAATCTGTTTTTAATAGCGCCAACTTAAAACCTTACTACAGAAGGGAACCATTTGATGACTAGGAAAGATGATGTGTGCAGAATCTGTATTGCAAAAATTTTATTTTGAGAGCCAACACTCAATTATACGTGGCGCGCCAGAGTACGCACTTTGTTTGTAAACAACGAGCAGCTGAGACGACGGGAGTGGCAATCACGTGAGGAGAAGGGGGAGACCTAGTGAGGAAGTATGAATGACATTCCAGCGAGAAAGAGCGCACACTAATTGAGTCAGAGGGGCGTACACTCGAGCAGCTGAGCGAGGTATTAAAGAGATGTGTTGTTACTACAGTGGATTTTGTTTTTGAAATCCAAATCAATAAATTGCTTCGAATTTCAAAACCTTGCTGAGGATAAATGAACCCTTATTGATCTACGATAAATAAGCATTCATATTTATTATTATTATTACTGCAGCTCAGACAGTACTTGAGGAAGTGGACAAGGATAAAAGGGAGGCTAGCGTTTCGTAATGATTGCAACAGGAGCAGAGCTGGTAGCTATTCTTGGGGGACGG
The DNA here is from genome assembly GCA_946902985.2 of Meconema thalassinum. Lineage (NCBI taxonomy): Eukaryota > Metazoa > Arthropoda > Insecta > Orthoptera > Tettigoniidae > Meconema > Meconema thalassinum. The sequence goes on along the minus strand of OX336390.1, from coordinate 296,880,189 downwards.
CCAGATATAGCCGGGTTCAAGGCCAAATTGAGCAACTACTTGCACCAAAATTGGAAGCATAAAGGAATGATCACGAGTCACTTGCAACGAACATACGATTGAATCAGCCAATCACGAGAGACCAAGCCATGTTCACGCGATGGACAGCGTCTGTAGTAAAAAGCCCGCGGAATTGATTATCTAAAGAACCGCCAAACGGACTGATCTCCGCACGAGTTCATTGAGACGTTTGAATTATTTGAAGAAGAATGACACTAGTCCCATATTTGTGAGATAAAAACTCTGGAATTTTTTATCCATTTCCACCCCACTCCTCCGTCTAATGTCAGTTTCTAATAAATAGATTGGCATGATGCTACTCTAAGTTCATTCGTTTTGGAGCCTTGAGAGGCTAACTTCACGCCCGTTTGCATCGTGATTTTGACGCTCTGATATAATTAGAAGTTCATTCGTTTTGGAGCCTTGAGAGGCTAACTTCACGCCCGTTTGTATAACGAATTTTGAACGCTCTGAATTAGTTGAAGTTATTTTATTTGTGAGCTCTGAGGAGCTAAATTCACATCAGTCGTAATAACGAATTTTAAAGCTCTAGTACATTTTATCTGAAGTCAACTTTGTTTTTGCGAGCTAATATTTCACGCAGTGTGCGTGGTGACTTGTAACATTTTTCTTAAAGACGACCATTTCAGCTATGAGGGGCAAGTCTTGTAACATCCTAATTAGCGCTCACCAGAGCGAAGGTCAACAGTACAGTACGGAAATACCGAGCAAGATAGCGACTGCCTGTGCAGTCAAGATTTTAAACTTATTATCGAGCCAGTGACGTGGTCTCGAGGTGTATATTTTATGTACAAATTTCAGTGTATTTTTCATGTGTTTATTGTGCGTGTGTGCGAGATATCTAGGGCAAGTCTTCGCAATTAATCGCATTAGGACAATTTGTGGGCGAATTGAGTAACCTGCAAGCGATTATAGCTAGGTCATAATAATTAACATTGAACTTTTCTGCCAAGGAGTCGATACCAAGATGCTCAACACGTGGTTTGGAGTTGGGATGATCTTCAACGATTCAACGCAGACGACCACGATGGAGTGTTAATCTGTCCATAGGGAAATGGGCTGAGAAGGATGTCTTAAGTTCTACAAGCTGATCGGTGATGTACAACAATTGGATTATTTCAATTATTTAGTTAGATTTGGCCGGGGAACTTTTGTAAATAGTCATGTTTCTTTTCTTGTTGTTTAGAGTTTTTCTTGCCCCGACACTAAGTGTTTTAAATGTCCGTTGGCGCGTGGCCAAAATGTTTGTTGTATATTCGTTTTTCCTTGAGTCATATTTAATGTGCGCGGCGTGCGTACGTGATTTTTATCCATGCAAATGCGAAACCCGTTGCATTCGATAAATGGTGCTTTATTAACGTTAATATTTGAAATAGGAATGGGAGGTAATTACTGTAAGATATTTGCTGAACAGGTTATTATTCATATTAGGGTTGCCAAGCGCACCAACTTAAAATGTAATTTGTAGAACACCTTCGTTCTAATTTTGATAGATTTATTTTTGAGTCCTTTTCAGGTTAAATAGTCACGGCATAGAACGGTGGCGCCAGCATGTGGAAATTATTTATGTCTTTTTATTTCAGGGTCTGTCAAAACCCATACGTGTGATTCTGTGTGTGTTACTGTGTCAAGTGTGTGTTGATTCTACGTGAGGAGGGGGTAGAGGTACTACCGCCCTCATATTTTTGCTGCTGTTGTATTTTTGATGGAAAGACAGGGTGCTCTAGGGAGGCCGCTGTTTCTTGTCCATATTATTCTGACACACACACACGTATTATTGTGCTTTGGGGCACACTTCTTCGAGATTCGACCCCATGTCCTGGGAGGTCGAGATTATTGACACGTGGGTTGACAGATATGCATAGTTCCACAAATCGCCCGTTTTGCCTGGTGACTTATTTTGATAGGCAGTCCTGATTGTCCGACTGGCCCCCGTAAGCTTTCATGTAGCAAAACCTGTTCATTTTGATGGTTATTTTTTAAGCCATAATTAATTGGGGAGTTCGCCATGTGTGTAACGGCTTATTGTACGTTGTATGGGTAAAATATTGTATTAATAACGGAAATGTTGGCTGTGAGCCTATTGTTTGTGTATGACTCGATTCATGTAATTTTTGTAGGTGACACCTGTGTGGTGTAGTGGTAGAGTATTTGTAAATTTTGACGGCGGTCATTTGTGTATTTTTTTTATTTGGTCACGTGTTAATGTACTTGTGTTGATTTGTGTGAGAAGTCCTAAGTTTTTAGGCAGTAAATGTTGCTACGGCAATTTGATTCCAATTTCACACGGAAATTTTGTGCTGTTTATATTAGATCTAGGAAGTGTCGGTTTAATTTTAAGTATTGTAGTTGTGTTCCCCCGTGTCGGTCTAGCTCTAAGAAATGTGGATTCGTTGTCTGAATGATCATTCTGGATGATGACGAATCACGCATTCGTTTGTACACATCGTGATGCATGTAGAACGACATACGCACATACATAGTCACTTTTGTTATTTTATCTTAGGGACACTTGGTCCATGTAATTAATCTCTCCAGAGATTTTGGCCTAGTCTTGGCATTTTTATTAAGTGGGAGTCATATGGGAGTTTTATTTTGTTAATTGTTGAGTGTAAATATGGTGATTTGTTTATTAAATTCATTTGTTTTTAACCCTGGCTTCACTCTTTCCTGCATGTTATTTTGTTATATGTTACCCTGCAAGTTAATGAAGCGCCTTGACAACAACTTACGATATGAACCGATACACCCCCCGAAACTGAGTCTCATATGCTTCTTTGCAAGGGTTCAATATATATATATATATATATATATATATATATATATATATATATATATATATAGGGGGGCGTATTGTCACTGATCATTTTCCTTGGGTTTGTTAGGTTAAGAAAATGGCGTTTGCTGGGGGTGCTGTCCATTACCCCAAAGTTAGAGATATCTAGTTTCTGGCAGTGGGGTGATGGAGGGCCTTGCCAGTGAAGCGTATTTTCTAAGTTCCTTTTTTATGCTGTTTTTTATATCTTTGATTATTATTTTAGATTCCATGCTGTAAATTTTTTGTTAGAGGTCTGATTAGTAGTGAGTATCTTTGAGAGTAGCTATGGAGATTGTAGAAATGTATGCGGGAAGAAGTTAGATGATTATTGTGTTCGGTCTTGGACTTAGATAAGGTTTTTGTGGAAAAGAGAAGTATCTGTTGACTTGGTCTGATTCTTATTAGCAAGAATGATTTGGTTTTGTGTGATAAGATCCCGAGAAGTGAAGTGTTAGAGATTGATGCTCATTGTTAAATGAAAAGAATAAATGGAGAAAGTTTTTTTTAAAGTATCCCTCATTGAGTATATTCAACCATGACCCCAAATATGTACAGTACAGTAGGAGAGTGTGGTGTTCATACATTAGATAACCTTGTTGTTGTCTTGATAGTGAGAAAACACACTAATTTATTATGTTGTTGTATTTTGGGAATTACGCTATGTCTCGTCATTTGTGCAACCTTAAGGATGCCCCCCTGGGTCTTTCTTCTTTCTTCCTTAAGGACTGGGGAGACATTTCTTCGCTTGCGTATTTTGGGTTTGTTGTTTTCTGTTGTCCTGCCAGTTATACTTCCTTGGAATTTCCCTCTGTCTTTGTTTGCCATAAGGAGTAGGCGGACATTTGATCTTGTATGTATCGAAAGGCTTCTCATCTTATAATCACGTTTATAGACATATGTTTAAGGGTGGGTTAATGTCTTGTTTAAGTGGGAGCTTGGCCGAAAGTTGAGGGTAGTTCTTGGGTTTGTTGTTTGTTACTTTCAGTCGAGGAACAACGCGTGTTCACTCTTACGTTTATTAAATGAGGTATATCGATTATTCTTGTGGTTGGAGATATGTATTTTAATGACAAGTACCCGGGGACTGTGATTGATGCTCATTTTACTTTCGGTAAGATAATCGAATCTCATACTTCGTCCGAGAAGAAGATTTATTCAGGGAGTTTATGAAGCCGGGTTCTGTTTGTTTGAGGGGTTGTGTTTTATTTACTTAAGGGTTGTGTATGTGTCTCTCATTTTATTTTATGTTCGTCGTGGTGTAATGTAGCAGTATGTGAATGATGATTGTCCGATAGTTATCCGTTTACTGTAGTACTTGTTTGCGAGACAAACTTTAGTTCCTTAGGCGGTTTTGTTCTTGGTTGGTACGACTTCATATACCAATTTGAATATTTCTTCTGATTACTTCTGTAATCAGCCTGTGGTGGGACGAAAGTATTATTTATTATTTATTTGATTTACTTTGAGTTCACTCTAGTTTGATACGATGTCCAATCTAACTAAAGTTAGGCTTCTCTGTTCTTCTTTCATATTACTTTATTGTGTGTTTATATATTTTAATGTTTACTTTTGTTAATCTTGTATACATTTTATTACAGCCCCAGCACACCCTCATTCTATCATTTCATGCGCTTCTCACGTTCCTTGTTATACTCTGCTTTTGATATTAAAATTTTGTCTGCAACCATTACTTGAGAGATGTAGTCATTTAATAGTCGTATCTCCATCTAGTTCAAGGTGCGAAAGAATTGTACACAACTTGGTTATAAGATCCATGGCCGGTTCTCATCCCGCGCATGCGAGGAACCCAGTTTTTGTTCCTCAGTCTTGCCATCGACTGTGTGTGTGCGTTGGGGGCGCGCTTGTCACTTTGGAAATCGACGAGCAACACTGTTTGCTTGAAATTTTGGAGAGACCACTCCATTCCCTGCATATAGGCCCTTTGGCACAAATCTACACAGTTTCACCGATTTGAAGCAAAATGTATGTACAGTGAGTTGTTGAAGTGTAACATCTATCCACTCGGTAGCTGGATATTTTTGTGGGAGTGATTCTGAAAAATGGGACGGAAGTGGATCGGACGGAAGTATGTAAGACGCACTGCCAGCTGGATCGCATCCTTCAGGCTGCTTTAGCAACCAGGAGGGATGCGATCCAGCTGGCAAAGGTAAGAGGAAATAATGAGCGCGCGGTGTTGGAGATTGGTACCATGACGCACTGCCGGCCATGTGGAATGTATATCACATAGGGATTACTTCAAGGTTGGGAGGCGCCATTAAGAATATTCCTACAATAAATCGTCTTCAAGTTGTCATTCTTTGGTGTAAAAATATTCATTATATCATATTTGCTTAATACAAATATGATCTATTAAGAGTCTATTTTCCAATCTCTGGATAAAAGTGTTGGGCATCCACTTCCCGAGTAACTTTGATCAACACTTTGATACTGAACGGTAAATGCTCATGCGAACACTAGTGTCAACTGTTTGAACACAAACCACATGTTCAAAATCTTCGTACCAGTATTTAAATGTTGATATGCTTTAATAATGAAACTTTGTAACTAGTCGGCAAAGCCGGTATTGTGTTTCTGCACAATGGCTATTCAGATATTAACAAACATTGCGGTAATGCAGTGATCAATATAATATATATCGATTTTTTATACGGGAACTGGGCTAGCCTTTCATAGGAATTCCTTTACTGTCAAGTGGGCGTATTCATAACTAATTTAAAACACAATTCCACGTAGGAACATTATCGAAAAAAAAGCAAAATATTAATGGAGCATAAAAAATTACTTCCGTATTATTACCGGCACGTGAAAATAAGTAAATGTCTTGTACTCTTAATATCTGTTTTTCTAATGGCTGGGTGGATAGCCCCTTGGTCTACGAATCATGAGGTCTCGGGTTCGAACCACAGTCCCGGCAAATGTTTTGCTACCAGATTATCGATTTAAACGATATCTATCATAACATTATACGTCATTTTAACAGAATCTACTTGAAATTACGATTTATCTAATTCAATTTCAATAGTTTGCACCAAGCAGGAGTTGGGTAGTTTGATTGTATTGACCATTATTTCTAGTAGTCTATAGATAGGCTAGAGACTATGGTTTCATTCCTCCTCTTAATTTACAATATAATATGTGATTTTTGTTCAAACAAGTGTGACAGTAGCATATCTCCAATTGAATCTATACATTCATCATAGTACCAGTATGAAAACGGAGCGTAAATTAACAGTTTAAGAATGTTCAAGCTGTGTATAATGCGTCTCAACCTTAAAAGACAGTATGGAATTAAATGTAGTATTTGCCTCTCACTCGCACTCCTATGTCCTGCAATTAGCTTCGTCCTCTTCTACCCCGGCGATGTTGCCTTTTCCCAATAATTGAAAGTGACAAATCTAAGAAAATGTTTGCGTGGTATTATAGAGAATTTCCCGCTCATTATGATGGTGTAAAAATAAAAGCCATAAATAATTAACACATGGCCCGATTTTCACAATTACGATATTTTAGCGCGAATCTATATTTTTGAATTTATAAAACTTATCACGCCATAAATTATGAACTAATGATCGCAACAGATCAAGAATTTATTTTTAGATTGCCTGATGTTGGTAGAAGATACCCTACTTCTCAGGGCAGTAATTATTTTCATAATAAGGAAGTTATGATTTTTTTTCTTAAATGTTACTTGAAAAATCTGGGATGGTGTCACATAAAAGTTAGCTAGCGATAAAGTTTTTTGCTGTTGACTTTACGTTGGTGACTAAGCGAGAAGAAATGTTCATTAATGTCTGAAATAGTTTTTAAAACAAACCAGAGCTCAATATTAGGTAGCATTCATAAGTTATAGCACTTCGCTTAGTCCTCCCGCTCAGCGCTGACGCACCGAAACTTTATTTACTAATGTGGCCCGCAGGCTATCTCCCCCAACTACGTTTGAAGGTGGGTAGGTGATGATGTGAAGTAAAACTATGAAATGAAGTGGATTTTGTGTTCTTTATAAATTGTCCGCCTCGTTGCGTTCTTGGCTGTCACTGTGGTGTCACCGTGGAGGCCCGGGTTTTAATCCCGGCTCTGCCAAGAAATGTAATTCTGGTCTGAGGGCTGGAACGGGGTGTACTCAACTCCATGAGACAAAACTGAGAAGAGGCGGGTTCGATTCCTACCTCAGCCATCCTCGAAGTGGTTTCCGTAGTTCGCCTTTGTTCGTCCCGGGAATTAACAAGGGTTCGTTAATGGTGCAGAGTTAACGTTTCTGTGCCAAAAAGAACACGGTAGACACACACGACAAAATGTCAGGTGAAGTATATGAAAAGTGGTTCGCCGAGCAATATTGTTGCTCAATGTTCCCGAAGGATCTAGCCTAGTAATAGACAATGTAGGCTATCACAGCAGAGAAATATGTTCTTGCTTGTCACCTTACCACACCACCATACCACAGTGAACTTAATCGCATAGAAATGTATGGGAGCAAGTGAAGAACTATATAAAATTGAACAACGTCTCGTTGAAGAAACAAGAAATGAATAATTTAATTTCGGCTGCATACCCCCACTTGACCACACAAAATTGGGTAAATTACGTGGACCACAATATATAATTATTATTATTATTATTATTATTATTATTATTATTATTATTATTATTATGTCATATTATAATTTATTATAACCTGTGATATTCGAGAAAAAGGCCTTATCATATTCATGAATAATTGAATAATTGAAAATTATAAATTATTATAATGTGTGCATTAATATCGCTCTCCGAGTTTCGGTGTATCATAATCTAAATATTGTACCGTCTTTCGCTTCAAGGCATGAGGTACAATTATATACAACAACATCATGTGCCCGGCCTTGCAGAACTTTGTATATGCAGCAGATCTGGCATCAGTGTGCTCCATTTAATGCGTACTGTCTTTTAAGGTAGAGGCGCACTATAGTATACGAGTAGGATAACATGTCAGATGACTTCACATACATTTCATCTCAATTTCATAGTAGGATAACATGTCAGTTGTCAGATGTTACACATCATATGCGACTACTGTAAGGCTCGTATCTTTTTCTCATCTGTTGGCCGTCCGGCGCGCCCAGCTTATCTGCCTCCCGTTGACTCATCACTCCGCGCTCAGCATAGCATAGTTTCAGTGTCGAAACATACCCGTAAAATGGAACCAAGCTTCGTCCGAGAAAAAATATTAAATGTGAATCAACTATTTCATCATGAACGTATCGCAACATCCAATTACAAAAACGTACCCGCCTATCACGATCACGTGGATACTGTTCGTGTATTCTTATGTGGCTTCAATTTCAACATTTTCGCAGCCCGCCATGCTCAGCTCTTCGAAACCCCGGCTTCTTGTCCAAGACGTCGTAGAGATTTTGTATGCGTATGTTCTAATTTCCCTGCGATTTCATTTACTTCTTCCTCGTTAAGTACACGTTTTTTCACTTCGCTTATTATCCAGTAAAGAACCAGTTGCCTTCAATTTGTTCATGACATTCCGCACGGTCTCTCTATGTGGAGGTCGCACACCTGGAAAATGTGTCATGAAACGTCAAACGACTTCCCTGCTAGACTCTGTTTTCACATAATTATCGTACATAAATACCCTATCCTCTTCCGTGTACACATGTTAGGGCATTATGAGAATTATACCCCGAAGTAACACTTCACAACGTGAGAACAATTGGAACGACAGATCAACACTAATACACGTTCTAATTATATTATAAGGAGGGTATACACTTGCGCACCGCGAACTGCGCGCGGTGCTTGCGCCGCGCGTGTGTTGCTCGTCCAGAATTAATTTTTAGACGAACCTCCCGCGATCCATAGGAAACCCCCGATCATTCACTAGTCAGTTTGGAGTGAGGTAAATACAGTATAATCATGTCTCCGCTGCACGAGGAAAACCTCGCGATTGCGGTGATGAGTGGTGCGGCTTTTTAATGGCAAATTTGTGCAAAAAGAAAAAGAAACGACGACGACGTTGGTGCCACATTGACCTGTTTTAAAAAAGGAATGGCGTGCAGCTAATGGTGGACTTGAAGTCACAAGAGATAAGCGGCCAGTATAAGAATTTACTCGAATGTCACCTTCTGACTTTGAGAATCTGCTGCAGAAGATTGGACCCCACATTTCCAAAGAAGATACGTATTTCCGCTCTGCGATTTATTTTACTTTTCTCAAGCCGGTAGGAAGACAGCAGAGATATCACCTTCTTCTTGCATTGGTCCGCAGATATATCCATCTCAGCTCCTATTTTCCCTCCAGGCATCTGCTTTTAGTCTAATGGTTTCTTAAAATGATCCTTATGTTGAGGATCCCACAGAAGAGGCTTTTTGCGAAAAGCATCGATCAGTTTTATCACAGATTCGTCTGACCACTCCATTATCACCACTCAAAACGCACAAATATTGCAATCAGATGCGCGCGAGAAACAACGAACTTCTCACAATCCCGTCCAAATCTGAACTGCGAACACTCAAAGTGCGCGTGGAAAAAACCGACAGAAGATGGATCGTGGTGCGCCGTGCGCGCGCAGCTTCGAAACCCCGTATTAATCTAGCGAACTTGCTGCACGCGAGCCGCGCGGCGTGCAAGTGTATACCGACCTTAAGCACGGACGAGAACAGCGAAGTGCGTGCGGTGTAAAACGGGAAGTGATAAGTCAGCGGGAGGCAGATAAGCAGGGCGCACCGGACGGTCAACATACGAGAGAAACTCACTGTACTTACCTTTTTGGAACCCAACGAGTAACACTGTCTACTTGAAACTTCGGACAGACCACTCCATTCCCTGCATTTAGACCCTTTGGCACAAATCTACACCGGTTCAGCGATCTGAACCAAATTTTGTATAATTACTTTTTGGAACCCTGTGGGCAGCAGTGTCCACTTAAAATATCTGCATCCCTGCATTTAGGCTCTTTAGCACAAATCTACACCGTTTCACCCTAATTGCACCGAATTTTACACACGGTACTTACCCTTTAAAACCCCGCTGTTAACACTGTCCACTTGATATTTTGGACAACCCTCTCCCTTCCCTTCATTTAGAATAACATACAAATGGTACTTGAAAACCACGTTTTAAGGCCCTGGAACCTTTCATGTCCGTTGTACGAGTGAAACTGTAATAATATTTTAATAAGTCTATTTTTGGCTGGCAATGCGGGCTGCGTCACGTGGCCCCTAGCAGTGTTCTGCTGAAGATTTGCGATAATAGTTACATCTTGCGCTGCTTATAAATTGCAGTCACGGGGAGTAATTAGTGCAAAAAGATTTCTTAGGCCCCTTAAAACAGTCATCATCATGGCATTATTATGCCTCTGTATAAGTGCGATGGTGTTGGTACAGTACATTGAGGCTATCAGCTGCAATAAGCGTGGGTGCATTCAAATTAACTTTCATTTATTCCTATCCTTAACCTTGAGCACTATGTGACGATAAATGATGCTATTGCTACCTCAGGAGCTCGGGGGGACAGCTGAAATTTTCCAAAGTGCTCTTATTATTTTCCTACGGCGCTATGCGACAAAAGACGACACTATTGGTCTCTACTTTTCTAACATCCAATGAGATATATACCCCAGGCAGTGTCTTTTATTTCACTTACTCCTCTTTCTAATCATATTTTTCAATTCGTTTGTAAATTACATGTGTCAGTGCTGTAATTAGTAAATAGCCGTTTCCCTATTCATTATTATCATTATCATTACGGAAAAAGGACCTGAATGCTACGTCCATCACACTGTACTATTTATCACCCCAACTAACACTACCACCAAAAGAAGTTATATATTTTTTTCTGTTAGTTTAAGTACCATGCGCCAGTTCTGTAGTAGAATTCATTATCATCCATAAAACAAATAGATCCACCGGGCGAAGCCGGGCACTACTGCTAGTATAATATAATATAATCAATATACAAATCATGTTGCAAGGAACATAATCAGAAGAACGACTAGTGACATCACTTGGGTGATCACTCCGGCATCTAGGGACAGAAAGATGAAAACAAATTAAATTGTTGAAATATGATTTATACTTACAATATTTTATACTTATATTATTCTAGTACAATACAATATACAGATTATTTAGGTAAGTGTGTGGTGGCGATGATAGCAATCACTCATTTAAGGGTTAGGAATCCTTTAGACAGTTCGAAGACTGAATATTTCGATTGAAGATCACCGAACTGATCGCTTCAGAAGGTGATATTCATTTGTTCAATCCAACGTACAGTTCACGCCACAGCCGTTCTGAACTGATAGACTCTGGATGCGCATTCGGATGCCATACAGTCTGTGAGCCGCAAATTCTGGAGGATGCACGTTGATACGTAAATTGTCAGTCGGGCAGAGAGCTTGAATAGGTCACAACCATGGATAAACCGCGAGATGTGTGCTCCTCTGTTGGCTTACAGCGCCTCCGGTGGACTGTTATTAGACTACTAGACTCGCTTCAATGCGCGAGTTCTCAAGGACACCGGCAGAAATCCCAGGCGTTAACTTTACAACATTGTTGGGTTCTCGAGAATACAACTTTTCAGTTGGTCAACACAATGAACTCCCATATACTGCGTCATGCCAAGAAAGTCTGTTGATCAACTTGGAGTAAATATCGGAAGAATACATCAGAATGTTGCAGGCAATAGAAGTAAGAAGGTTGTTCAATGTGTTCAAATGTTGAGCCATACGAAGAGTAAACATGCAAAGTACAACCCTCCGAACCGAGCCCCCTTGAGATCCTAGACACATTAAAACAACAGTTTGAGGAAAAGGCACAGAGATTACGTCAATATAAAGAATCGATCGAATGAAAGCAACAAAACAAGCTATTTGTTACCAATGAGAAATGGTTCTATAGGAATCTTGACGATCGTGGAACACAAATGGGCAGTTCACTGCAAAATGAAGAGGTAGATAACTTCTGGTCTTCCCTATGGTCGAATGCTGGAGATTATAACAGCAGCGCTGAATGGATTACGGAGGAGCGGGACAGAATGTCAGAAATTGGCACGATGAGTGACTCTTCTGTGGTTAACCCGTGTGGTTAAGGAGACCCAAAATTGGAAAGCGGTAGGACCAGACAACATCCACAACGTTTGGATTAAACGTCACTTGCACTCATGAGCATCTTTCCCACTGCTACACAGATTTCATCCAAAATCCACAACTTATACCATCTTCCTTGATGCGAGGGAAAACGTACCTTCTGCCAAAAGGTGATAGAACCAATGACCCTTCCAAATATCGACCTATTACCATCTGTGCACCCTGTATAAGATATTTACATCTTGTATTGCACGTAAGATTTATGAACACATAAATCTTCATAACATCCTGGCTGAGGAGCAGAAGGGGTGCATGAAAAAGTCTTAAGGTTGCAAAGAGCAACTTGTAATCGATGCAGTTACTATGGAACAAGCAGGAAAGATAATGCCTAACCTCTGCATGACCTTTATTGATCACAAGAAAGCTTTTGATTCGGTGCCACATTCCTGCTTAATCCAAACCCTGAAGTGGATCCTGCCATCATTTTAAGACTGCAACATATGATGTCCCATTGGGGGACCAATTTATTAATGTCTAATGGAGACACATGTACGGTATGCAATCGGGATTTATTCAAATCAAAAGAGGTATCTTTCAGGGTAACAGCTTGAGCCCTCTTTGGACCTCAATCCGCTATGATCATTGCTGAGCAATGCAAAATGTGGTTTTCCAATTAAGCACCATAATATAGTGAAATACAAAATTTCTCATTTGATGTACATGGATGACATTAAACTATATGCATTCTCTGAGAAACACATCGGTAATCTATGCAATAATTGCACAATTCGACGGGGAAAATTAGAGGCCCGAGCATTTCAACTTGATGACGGTTGTTTCATAAAGCCTATGGATGGTAATGAGACCTACAAATAACTTGGTCTCCTGCAATCTAATCGAATTGATCATAAAGGTATTAAAGATAGAACCGTAGCTGTCTTAACAAAACTCACATGTCTCCATCCTACATCAGGTGTTGAGCGATAGACAATCCCGCGTCAAAGAAGTGGACGAGGGCTCACGGACATTATCCTATTTCATACAAGGCAAGTGAGGAACCTTCAGAGGTACTTTCTGGGCATGCATGACTCTCCCGTACATCAAGCCGCTGTGAAGGCAGATGAAAAGTGCACACTGCTGGATCTTCTTCACGTAAGGGATATACAGTTAGCCACTGACGAGGAATGTTCAGCCATCAAGCTTCAGCAGTGGACTCAGAAAGCTCTGCACGGTCGTCATCCGTATGATCTCAACCAGAAACATGTCGACATTGATGCGTCGAACAGCTGGTTGACTCATGCGGACCTATTCACTGAGACCGAAGGATTCATGGTTGCAATCTAGGATCAAGTTGTGGTTACCAAAAACTATCTTAAATATATATATAGTTAAGGCAAATATTCAGGATGATAAATGCCATAGATGCCAACTAGAACCGGAAACAATTCAACATATCACAAGAGGCTCTCAAGCAATCTCCTGTACTGATTACATGAAAAGGCACAACCATGCGGCCAACCTTGCTCAAAAGCACTTACTATCTGAAAATACTTCGCCATACTATCAGTATGTTCCTGACGCAGTTTTGGAAAATCCTAGTCACAAGTTGTTATGGGACCGATTAGTTATTACTGATAAAACCATACCATCAAACCTCAGTGCCCAATTCTCATAATCTGCAACAAAGCTGCTGTGAGAAGATCACCAAATATCTGCCCTTGTGGGGCGTGGTGGTGCAGCGGTCAAGCTGTTGGCCTCTCACCAAGGTGGACCAGGTTCGATTCCCGGTCAATGCATGTGAGATTTTCGAAGTGAAATGCCATGTCCTGTGGTTCGGATTCCACGTAAAAAGGAGGTCTCGTGGCTCATGATCGCATGATTAACGGTCACGTTAAACTACAAGCTTCCTTTCCTTTTATCTGCCCTTGGCTGAGGAAATACGGCAAATGTGAAGACAGGAAAGTGTAGTGGTTTTGCCCATAGTCATTTCTTCTACCGGCATCATCCCTAAATCATTGGCTCGCAAACTTGAAATATTGTGAATACATCCTGGTCTACATATCACCATGCAGAAGGCCGTCATCTTGGAGACCTGTTCCATTGTTCGCTCGTTTCTTAATGTGCCACTCTAAAAGGAATTGTCATACCGTCCTGCAAACAAGCCGACGATAAGTTGATTTGTCCCACTTATGTGGTAAAATGAATGTGATTGCAATAATAATAATAATAATAATAATAATAATAATAATAATAATAATAATAATAATAATAATAATAATAATAATAATAATAATAATAATAATAATAATAATAATAATGCTCCAAGCTAAACTAAAGCTTCTTAAACATGATGGTAAAACAAATACAGGAGATTAATACCCCAGGTGGCAACTTTTCGAAGAAATCCACCGTCGCCCACGAGCGACGCATGCATCCCATTCGGACTCTGGGGGGGGGGGATGCAACGTCATGCTAAAGACGAGTCGGAGCGTCTTGGAAATCCTGAACAGTCACGAAAGCTGAAACCCAAATCTAAGAGTTTTTTGGCAACGTTCAACATCAACTCTCTAATACAAACTGGTAAGATGAAACAGCTGACCCTTGCCCTTCACGAAAACAAAATCGCAATAATGGCCTTGCAAGAAACTCGCTTCACTGACCAAGATACGTTTGAGTCTGATGGGTATCGGTTCTTCAAGAGCAAATCCCGTAAGAGGGTAATGAAGAACACCCCTATCTTCGGTACAGCCTTTGCTGTCAACACCAGAATCCTTAGGTCAGTCTCGAATTTTGAAGCTGTTAACGATAGGTTATGCCTTCTATCTCTGCGCTGTGCAAACAAAACATACACGCTAGTCAATGTACATGCTCCAACTAATAACAAAACAAAAAAGAGTTGGAAGACACTGATAGATTTTGGAACCTCTTGGATGCTAGATTGGCAAAAATCCCGAAACACCACGTCAAGATCCTAATGGGTGATTTCAACGCACATGTAGGACGTGAACGGAAATACAGGAATGTCGTTGGGCTCTATCCAGCACACAATAGAACTAACAAGAATGGGGAACGCCTCATTGAACTATGTAATAACCATAACCTCCAGCTGATGTCAACACACTTTCGTCACCTACCTAGAAAACAGACTACATGGAGATGCCCGAACAAAACATTAGGAGAGTTCCAAATAGACCATGTTGCGATATCTCGAAGATCTAGTCCGGAAATCATGAACGTTACCGTAAAAAAGGGAATGAACATAGACTCAGATCACTATGTATCGGTAATAAAGTTCCGGCCCATTCCACTAAACAAAAAGAAAAACAAACCTACCATAATTCGCTTCGACACAAACATGCTCAGAGATAGGGAGAATGAATTCAAAGAACTTGCCCAACCAGTGGAAAAAGACTTCAACAGCACGAGAAAGCAGATGATAAACGCTGCAGAAGAAGTAGCAGAAACCAAGAAGAGGAAGAAACACACATGGTGGAACAATAACTGCGAGAAGACCTTAAAGGATCGTCTAAATGCTTGGAAAAAGTACTACACCACCAAAGAGGAAGAAGATTGGAACATCTATAGAGACCAACGAGCACAAACAGCAAAAATAATACGCAGCGAGAAACGCAAGTATGAAAAAGAACAAATGGACAAAATTGAACAAAACTTTCACAGAAATGAGACCCGTGAATACTACAGGGATTTTAAAAAGAAGATACAAGGATACAAGGCACCTTCCCTTTGTTTTCTAAGAAAAGATGGAACTCTAGCAACATCCAACGAGGAAAACTGCGAAATTTTAGCCGGGTATTTTAACGACCTCCTAAATTGTGAAAAGCCATCCAACCCCATCAGAACAAACAAACAAATGAACCACAATTTGCCATCTTCTCCACCAAATCGCGATGAAATCAAACACCACATACAGATGTTGAGAAATAACAAGGCTCCTGGTGAAGACTCCATGATTGCAGAACTGTGGAAACATGCCCCAGAAGAAGCAATTGACATCCTACACCAAACCATTGTAGATATATGGGAGACAGAACAACTCCCAGAGGACTGGAAGATAGCTTTGATCCATCCTTTACACAAGAAAGGAAATATAAGAGATGTGAACAACTACCGTGGTATTTCTCTTCTGTCAGTAGCTTACAAGATCCTGTCACTTTCCATCCTTGAAAGACTGGAACAGCAAGTTGAAAACAAACTCGGAGAATACCAAGGGGGTTTTAGGAAAGGCCGATCGACTGCAGAACAAATCTTTAACCTAAAAACCATAATTAGGTACTATGTGTTGAGAGGTCGAACGTATGTATCGACATTTGTAGACTTTAAGAAAGCGTACGACTGCATCGGCCGTGATGTGTTGATTAACATACTTGCAGAAATGGGAGTCGATATGAAACTGCTGGCGATAATAAGGGCAACCCTAATTAATACCACATCCAAAGTCAAATTCCAAGGATGTATCTCTGAACCCTTTGAAATCAAGACAGGTGTTCGACAGGGAGATAGCCTGTCACCTCTGTTGTTCAACTGCGTGCTTGAAAAGGTAATACAGAATTGGCGACAGAAGTTAAAAGAAGGAGGCCTTTACAAACCTTTAAGGATCGGGACGTAGAAAAACGGAGTGGAAATAGATTGCTTAGCATTCGCTGATGATATAGCCCTGATGACCGAAGATTTCGAAAGTGCAACAGAACAGGTCAATATATTGAAGGAAGTAGCAGAATAAACAGGATTACAAATTTCCTTTCAAAAGACAGAAGTAATGTCGAACATCAAGGATGATACAGCACAACTAAACACCAAATATGGAACGATAAACCGTGTTAATAAATTTAAATATCTTGGGGAATGGATCCAGCAAAATGGCCTTGACAAGGAAGCCATAGAAGCAAGAATCAAGAAAATGGAAGTCGCTTTTCAAACCACCCGCAACATATATAACAAAAAGTGCTTTTCTATGAACACAAAAATTCGTCACTACAACACTGTCATCAAACCAGTACCGCTATATGCATCTGAATGCCTTATCCTATCCGAGAAATGTTTGCTCGCGAAGTTAGAGAGAAAAGAAAGAAAGATCCTTCAAATCACACTTGGCCCAGACTACAAAAATGGCATCTACATCAGAAAATCCAGGCAAGAAATTTACTCGAGGATAGAGAAGATCACAGACACAATGCGAAAACGCAGAGTTTGCTTCTACGGTCATATGCGACGGATGATCGATTCCCGATGGACGAAACGTATCTTCAGTATATTCGACTCAAAACCAAAAACGACAATGCCATGGTATGTTAACGTCCAGAAAGATCTGAAAGAAATGGGGATACGAGCAGAAGATGCACAAGACCGAAATCTTCATAGAGCAGCCATCAAGACGTTTGGGACTTTCCGGGACGAAAAACGGACAACTGGTGCGAAATGGACAGAGGAACGTCGTGCTAAACACAGTGAGCTCATGAAGGCAATGTGGATCAAGCAAAAAAGGAGCAAATGCCAGAATGTAAAATGAGGCTTATCGTGGTCCCTAGTTGGCCATAACCTACTGAAACTACTTGTGCTATGCATGGGTTTCTATTGTATCAGTTGTACACGGGATGAACGGATTAAAATACACGAACACTTGTTGACTAAGATGTATTGAACAAGACACAGGATACAGGATACAGACAAAGGAAAAAAGAGCATAAAGTCAAAGAATATACATTTGACACAAGACAAAACGTTATTTACATGCGAGATTAGAAAGTACGAGAAATATTCATTCTCTTCAACACCCAGAGTCCTTCAAAAGCACTACTGGGTAAAAAGATTACAAAGCTGCTTCCACAGCTCGAAGAATATGTGAAGTGGAAGCAGAAGGTGTCGTTAGTGAGCGTGTGGCACAACGAGGGTTCCAAAGTTTCAACACTGGAGATGAAAACACTACAGATTTACCGCGTTCTGGAAGACCTAAACTATGGCACGTTGAGAATACATGCAGGGTTTTGGAAGAAAATCCGCAAAGAAGTACTCGTAGGCTGTCAGAAGAACTTGGTTCATGAAGAGATACCATACATCGCCAGATAAAGAAACTTGAAAAATTAAACAGATGCTGTAGATCTGTACCTCATGAATTGACAGGCTCAACGTTGAGTGGATCTGTCGTCAGCTTATCGGTAATCCCATGGATGATTAACTCATCAGGAGAATTGTCACATGTGATGAAGAATGGGTCTATTACCGCAACGCTGGCGACTCGAAACAGTAGCTCAGTCCCCGTTAACCTGCCAAAGTCATCGTTAAAAAGAATCGGTTCGTCCCCAAAGTGATGTGTGTTGGTGAAATTTTGAAGGAGTGATTCACTGGAAGTTTGCTGGAGTTCCACCATAATACGTATGTGTATCAGTATGCCATAAGCAGTGTACACACTGTACAGGGGTTTGAGTACCCCCCTATCAACTTCTAAACGGCTGCAGCAATCGAAACAACATTTGGTAGGAGTCAAGATCTATACCTGAATATCTCAGTGCCGTATTTGAAAAAGATGTCAGTGCTACCAACTGCTGAAAAATCGCAATTGAAATTTGAGCTCCATGTTGGATATCTTGGAAGGTATGAATGGGAGCTATTGCAAAATTGGCACACGTATGGATAATAATATTTCAGTTTAATTTCCAGGAGGCCATACATGGCAGTGTTGCCAAAATGATTATAAGCCTGTGATAGGTCCAATTTTTTATGCAAATAAATTCTACAATTTTAATTGGAATTTAACCGAATTTCGTATGTGCTATGTGTACATAAACAGATATGACTGAGCGTATTCTTAAGAGCCACCAAGGCTGCCAACTGTTAATAAATGTTCTCAATTTATTTTATACAAATACCCATTTATCGGAAAGTAAGCAAGCCGACAGCTTTAAACTATGCACACGTATAGACCTGACATTCTATACTAATTTGGAGTAACTTATATACGTCAGTGCTACCAACATGATTCTAAGCCTGCTGAGAGGCCCAATTTAAAAATACATGTGATTTCTATACTATCACTTGGATTTCAACCAAATTTCGTATGAGCTATGTGTACCATAACAGATATGACTGCGTATTCTTAAGATCAACCAGGGCTGCCAACTGTTAATAAATGTTACCCTAATATCAATATATCAGAAAGTATGCAAGCCAATAGCTCTAAACTTTGCACACATATAGTACCTGGCATTCTAGATTAATTTGGAGTAACTAATATACGTCACTGCTGCCAACATGATTCTAAGCCTGCTGATAGGTCCAATTTTAAAATGCATGTAACTGCAATACTAACTAATGGATTTCATTCAAAATTGGCACAACAGTAAATCGCATTATTTCAGATTATTTCTGACCAATAAATGCATTACATTGTTGCCAACATGATTTTACACACGCTGTTAGATCCAATGTTTAACTGCATGTAACGTCCATGCTATCCATTGGACTTTAACCAAATTTTGTATTCTGTACCTTAAGAGATGAAACTGAGAATATATTCAGTCACCAGGGCTGCCAACTGTAGTGCTCTATTAGGCTATATTATGCCAGGTATACAGTATTTCGAACCTATTAGAAATTTCGATTTTACTAACTTAATTTCTTCATTATTCTAGATAGATCCATATAGATTAATCATTGGCATGAATCTTAAATTTTAAGAAAAGTAGGCTCATTAGTTCGTCACGGAATTTCTTGTTTTTTAGCCTATTTTCAATTTTGAAAAAAATAGGCTTATGAGATCACCTTTTGTCCGTGTGTGTGTGTGTGTGATTCGTGTGTGTGTCCCCCCCCCCTAATAAAATCTAAACGGCTGGAGCGATTTCAATGAAACTCGGAAAGTTCATAGCACTATTCCCGGCGACCTCGACCGTGCACTTCAAATTTTGTTACGACTCACCAATCCAACATGGCGGCTGTGCGAAATATTTCACCAGCATTCTATATCTCCGAAACTATTACCGATATTATCCTGACATTTTCTATGGTGATATAGGGAACTACTATAAGTTCACTTATGTGACTTTTGAAAATCTGGTAACTACAAAACCAACATGGCGGCCAAGCGAATTTGCGACTTTTAAATAGACGTTTCTCGCGATTTGACCAACCAAACGCAATGAAACTTGGTACAGTATATGTTTATATACATTGTAATGCGCCGACATCTAACTTCGTTCAATGGTTTACATAATCACAAGATGGCGGATGTGCGAAATATTTCACCGGCATTCTATATCTCAGAAACTATTAGCGGTAAAACCCTGATTTTTTTTACGAAGATAAAGGGCACTACTGGAAGTCCATCTATATGACTTTCAAAAACCGTTTAACTACAAAACGAACATGGCGGCCAAGCGAATTTGAAAATTTTAAATAGACCTTTCTCGCGATTTAATGTTCCAAGCGCACTGAAACCTGGCACAGGAAATATTTATACACATTGTAATCCACTGGTATCTAATTTAGTTCAATTATTTACATAACCTCAAGATGGCGGCAGTGCGAATTTTAAAATTAAGATTTTATTTATTGTGATGTAGTCATGCGATCGAAGTGAAAGTTTGAATAATGAACCTACGCAATAATTTTCCTTTAATGGTACATGACTCTATGGCCTATACATTTAACAATCCAACATGGCGACCATCAGAAATATTTAGACGATACTGAATATCTACGAATCTATTTTAGCAATCAAACTGCATTTTTTAATGTTCATAGGGACTATGAACTTAAGTTCACCTATAGGACTTTAAATAACCTGGTGATCACAAATCCAACGTGGCGGTGACGCGAATGATAAATATTCACATGGACGTTTCTCGCAATTTAACCAACCGCGTGCAGTGAAACTTGGTTCAGTAAATCCTTATACGAATGTTAATCCACTGGCATCTAATTTATTTCAATTGTTTCCATAACCTCAAGATGGCAGCTGTGAAAAATTTTAAAATCTCCTTGTTAGCCTATTTTCAATTTTGAAAAAATAGGCTTATGAGATCACCTTTTGTCCGTGTGTGTGTGCGTGTGTGTGTGTGTGTGTGTGTGTGTGTGTGTCCCTAATAAAATCTAAACGGCAAGAGCGATTTCAATGAAACTCGGAAAGTTCATAGCACTATTCCCGGCGACCTCGACCGTGCCCTTCAAATTGTGTTACGACTCACCAATCCAACATGGCGGCTATGCGAAATATTTCACCAGCATTCAATATCTCCGAAACTATTACCGATATTACCCTGATATTTTCTATGGTGATAGAGGGAACTACTATAAGTTCACTTATGTGACTTTTGAAAACCTGGTAACTACAAAACCTACGTGGCGGCCAAGCGAATTTGCGACTTTTAAATAGACGTTTCTCGCGATTTGACCAACCAAACGCAATGAAACTTGGTACAGTATATGTTTATATACATTGTAATGCACCGACATCTAACTTCGTTCAATTGTTTACATAATCACAAGATGGCGGATGTGCGAAATATTTCACCGGCATTCTATATCTCTGAAACTATTAGCGGTATCTCCCTAAAATTTTGTACGGAGATAAAGGGCACTACTGGAAGTCCATCTATAAGATTTTCAAAAACCGGTTAACTACAAAACGAACATGGCGGCCAAGCGAATTTGAACATTTTAAATAGACCTTTCTCGCGATTTAATGTTCCAAGCGCACTGAAACCTGGTACAGGATATATTTATACACATTGTAATCCACTGGTATCTAATTTAGTTCAATTGTTTACATAACCTCAAGATGGCGGCAGTGCGAATTTTAAAATTAAGTTTTTATTTCTTGTGATGTAGTCATGCGATCCAAGTGAAAGTTTGAATAATGAACCTACGCAATAATTTCCCTTTAATGGTACATGACTCTATGGCCTATACATTTAACAATCCAACATGGCGACCATCCGAAATATTTAGACGATACTGAATATCTACGAATCTATTTTAGCAATCAAACTAAATGTTTAATGTTCATAGGGGCTATGAACTTAAGTTCACCTATAGGACTTTAAATAACCTGGTATCACAAATCCAACATGGCGGTGACGCGAATTATAAATATTCACATGGACGTTTCTCGCAATTTAACCATCCGCGTGCAGTGAAACTTGGTACAGTAAATCTTTATCCGAATGTTAATCCACTGGCATCTAATTTATTTCATCTGTTTCCATAACCTCAAAATGGCAGCTGTGAAAAATTGTTAAATCTCCTTGTTTTTTCTTGTGTCCTAATTATGCGATTGAAGTTTTAATACTACACGTTCACAATAATCTGCATGTAACAGTACATAACTCTAGGACCTACATATATAAAATCCAACATGGCGACCATCCGAAATATTTAGTCGGTTCTCAATATCTATGAATCTATTACAGCAATCAAACTGAAATTGTGTATGTTGATAGTGGCAATTAACATAAGTAGGATATATGAAAATAGGCTTTATAGTTCTTCACGGAACTACTTGTTTCGTAGTCAGTTTACCCTGCAGGTAGGCTTTTCCTACGGACTCAGCGAGGGATCCCACCTTTACCTCCTCTACGGGCAGTGTCCTGGAGCTTGACATCGGATCGGGTTATACAACTCGGGATGCGGGACTAGCGCCTCGCCCAGGCAGCCTCACCTGCAAAGCAAACAGGGCCTTCATGAGTGATGGGACGGGATGGGAAGAATGGGAGGGATATACAAGGAATAGGGAAGAAGGCGGCCGTGGCCTGATGGGAGGTACCAACCCGGCATTTGCTCGAAGACGAAGAGGGAAACCACGGAGAGCCACTTCATATGGGAATTGAACCCTCTACTCATTTGGACCACACGAGGCTGAGTAGACCCCGTTCCAGTCCTCATACCGCTTTTCAAATTTAGTGGCAGAGTCGGGAATCGAACCTTGGACCTCCGGGGTGGCAGCTAAGCCATCTGACCACTACACAACCGAGGCGACGACCAGATATATAAAGTACCTTAACAATACAAATAATAATGTTTATCTGAAAGACATCGCGGTACTACTCAACCACATAAAATGAACACATGCAACGTTGGCTGAAGAAATCAGGGAGATGTGGTAAGTATACTCTGTGATAATTTTACTCTGGGGATGCCAGCAACTGGAATAGTTCTAAAGTCTCTGATAACGGGTGTGGAAGAACTAAAGCGCTACTTATTTCGGTCAGCTGTAGCATGTGTAACGGGCTGTTATCATTAGAGGTTACTGGAGTACTATCTTATCCTGCCAGTAACGGTTTGGGAAGTTCGTCACCTGCTTGGCTTGGTGTACACAATGACAATAACAATAGGTGTGAGTAATAAATATATTTTAACGGGACGAGCCTGATCCGGTCATGTATATAACACAGGTGTAAACACGATAGAAGCACACAACTTGCTCAACATGCATACCATCCCAAGGTATGAGACCATTACTGTAGAGCCTAAGAACTCCACGCAATCAACACTCGCAGCGCTGGTGATGGGCATCTTCTTGGGTCTCGGTGTGCTGGTCTGCCTCGCGGTCATAATACCTGGTGAGTATATTGAGAGATGATTTTCTCATGTGTCATGCTGTTGTTTTCCTTATTTTAGGGTGTTAAGTAATTTTTTTAAATTTATTTATTTTTGAACGTTGCTGTTTGAGTCTTCAGTAAATTGATCGGTTTGATGCTGCGCTCCATGCCTCCCTGTCCTGATCGAATCGTTTCATTTCTACATAGCTACCACACCCTATACCTGAATCAATCTGTTTTACATGTTCTACCACTACAGTTCTTGTCTGCCACCCTTCCCTGCAGAGCTAAGTTTGCTATTCCTGGGTATCTTAGTACGTACCCTACCGACCTATCTTTCCTCTTCATTAGCAGTCGCCAGAAACATCTCTCCTCTCCCACTCGTCTTAATTCATCTTCATTTGTTCCCCTATCTACCCATCTGATCCCCATCATTCTCCTGTAACACCACATTTCAAATGCTTCTATTCTCCTCTTCTTTTGCTGGGTCAACAGTCCAAATTTCACTTCCATAGAGCGCCACACTCCAGACAAACGCTTTCAAAGGTGGCTTTCTAATATCTAAATCTATATTTGATGTCAGATTATTAAATACAACCCTAAAACGTCCATTTTACATTGATAGTTTGACAAAACCTTAGAAATTTTAATAAAAATAATAATAATGCCTGTATGCGAGTGAATGTCTCGTACTGAACTACAAATTGTATACATTAGAAGTAGTAGAAAGAAGAATTATACCCAAAATACTCGGTCCTTTAAAAACTGCAGAATTCTGGAAATTAAGAAGTTATGATGAAATATATCGAAAAATTGAATACATATCAGAAACAATAGCCTATGGAAGATGAGATTGCTATTTTTTGACATTTGTACAGGACGGATGACAGTAGGTTAACCAATCAGATCTTCATATTCCTGTGGAACACGAAGTCAACGACAACTTGGGGACAATAAGTCAAAAAGGATTTGGAAAGAAACAATATCAGAGAAGAAGATACACCACAAAGAGATATTTTTAGTCAAAAAGTGTTAAAATTGGAAGGATTCCAAGAGAGGAAGGGAAAGAAAACCGGCTCGAAATGGTCCGAGGAAAGGAAGAGAAAACATAGTGAGATGAAGAAGGAATACCGGAGGAAGAAGAAGAAGAAACAGCAAAGGACAAAGCCTTGAAATTGGCTCGTGGTCCCTGGACGTCCGAAACGATAATAATAATAATAATAATAATAATAATAATAATAATAATAATAATAATAATAATAATAACACCGAGTGAAACGCAACTCCGTCCAGTACGAAATTATTGTAAAATACAGTAGTTAACAATAGTGGGTTTACCTTCACGTACTGATCCTTAGTTTTTGTTTTTCCACGACTATTCCATTATTATTGTTGTCTATAATTTAGGCGGGGAAACACATAGTTATAATTTTGTATAGACAATAACTAATTATTGGAAATTGATGTAAGTACGTTTGAATAATTTACAAAATTCTATAATGTTATTGATTTTTCGTCCGTTACTGAAGTCTTTAGAGACGCTGGGGTGCTGGAATTTTGCCGCTTCGGGCATCTTTTACGTGCCAATAAATCTACGGACACGGCTCCATTGTATTTACATAGCTAAAACGAGTTACTCTCATTTTGCCAGCATGTGCTGCATACGATCAACTGTTGAATAAGCTACGAGGGAAAAAGATGGATATTTGGGAGACTTTTATACATCGAAGGTCATGACGGATCGAAGACTGATGGATACGGGCTATCAACTGAGACATATAGTCACAAGATTGGCTGTTCACGGGTTCAATTCTAAAATGAGTAGGAACAAAGTATTTCATGAACCTAACATAAACTGAGTATGTAGTCTATGTGACCATGTCTGTGAAAGGTATCATATTCAGAAGTGTACCTCGAGAATCTGTTCAGTCTGGGATTTTCTTAAGGATTAACACTTATCCTGTGATAGGTGTTATAAATTATGCACATTGTGCGCAATAAATCTATTATTAAAGCGGGTATGACCATGACACGTTTTGTAACAGCGATAACAAGTCATTTACAAAATGATCAATTATTTAGAATAGGGTAACAAAATGCTCGCAATTAAGTGCTGCATTTCGTGGTCTAGGGGTAAGTAAATTGAATATTGTCCCTAACGTCCTGGATCTATTGCCAGCTTAGTCCGAAATTAAATCGTTCTGATCGAAGTGTGTAAACGAGGTGCTCAATTATGTTCGAATCCCACTTGACCCATTATTGAAATAATTTTCTGTGGTCTCTCACTTTTACTCGATATCCCAGGGATGGTTTCTAAAGTACTCTGTTGTTGGTGGTATAAACCATACTGTAATTGTTTCATTTGTTGTTGTTATTGATTATGGGGCTTCCATATTCGTGGTCATGTAGTCCCGTACAATTGGGTGTGTGTGTGAAATTTGTCTGATAGAATGGAAGTGGGAAACCACGGAAAACTACTTCTAGGATAACTGAGGTAGGAATATAAACCACTTCTTACCTGTTCTGTCTCACGGGGCTGACTGAAACCCGTTCCAGCTCTCAGACCATAATTGAATTTCTTGACAGAGCCACGAATCCAATTCGGACCTCCACGGTGACAGTCAAGTCTGATAGTCAAGATGGACAATATTTTATTTTATTTTATTTTATTTCCTTTCATTTAATGTAATATTATTTTATTTTATATGTTTACGTAGGCTAAAATTATTATCAAATGTCATTACAGAGCTACATATTAGTTTTGGCAACTTCGCTGGTCTTTTAATAGCTCGTAATTAATTGCTCATTATTATTAATATTATTTTTGCAGCTGACAAGACTAGTTCATTATTCTCATCATGGAGTGACGCTGAAGGAATAAAGCAGTCCCAGAAGTTTGTTGTAAGAACTCATCCAGTTACAAAATCTTCTGCCGAACCATTTATCAGTTCAGAGGAGATTCCAGTGTTGTATAGAGAAGAAGACAATTCAACTAACATCAGAATTAGTAATGTGCAATCAGAGGTTCCCGGAGAAGATGCCAGTGCTAGTAACAGCAGTGATTCGCGTGAACATAATAACATGTCCCGAGTCAACAATGAGCAGTCGTCTCGAATAACTGAATCTTTGTTGTTTGAAACAACGGATGATACGGGTAGTACTGAAAGATCAGCAGGTATTGATAACAAAAGTAAGAAATTTATCCGCATATTTCGATTTCGCAGAAACAGCCATCCAGATGTAATGGATGTATCTGGTTTGAACCAAACAAAGGAGAACTTCACTGAAACTAACACATTTGAAGAGAAACCATATCATCCATTTATTAACTTTAATGGAAGAAGTAAATATAATAGTCCCACTTTGCAGTTTATGACGCCTCGTATTGAACACTATACGAATGTTAAAGTAGTTAAAAAATTGAATATACCAGAGTATGAAACAAAGAACAAGGTTGGCCTGACTTCTTCGGTAAGCGAAGCCAGTGGCAGTCTGGACTCATTACTCTCCAGTTCGTACAATACCAGGGCAAATACGATTCATCTTAAGGGTACAGAGCAATCATTTGCCGTTGATGATCAAATCAAGCACGGTGTTCCTACCACCATAGTAGGTCTACATACACTAACGACAGAAGATAGATCAGGGGAGACTTTAGATAAAGAAATACTAAGGTTACCTAACATAAATAACAATAAGCCATTTGGAATGGGGTGCTCAGTAGATGAAGCTGCAGACAGGTTAGTTCATATAGCGCCACATAGAAATCATGATACGAACCGCGATTCCAACCATAGAATTCACTTTGGGCATGGTTATAAACACGCCAGTGATATTGATGCACCTCGTTTCTCTAAGCCATCGGAAAGAGGATCGACTTTCAATGATGCAAGAAATACTGTAGATAACGTCGGTCGTAGTTTGAAGGTGGCCGTAAAAGTACAGCCTGATTTAATGTTTGGGTACAACAATGCATTTAGTCACCCCGGACTGATGCAGACATTCCCTCTCAATTATTATGGGTTTCCGAATAGAGACTATAATTTAGATTTCCCATACATATCTTTTAATGATAAGATAACTAATAATAATAATAATAATAATTCATTTATTGGAGGTTACGAAGAAAATATACCCCATTTCACGGAGCTGTATTATTCTTCAAACCAAGAACCTTTGAGTGGGACTTTGGAATATTTATCCAATGATATACAGCATTACGTAGATACTATGCAATATGAAGGCTCTTATAGACTTCCTCATACCAGGCATGCGAACAAGCTTAGTAGTAGCGAAGCTTTTAAAGAACATTCGCGAAGGGAAGTTCCAGTGCATCCCCGAGCAAAGAGGTACGTCACGGGCAGTACAGGCAATAGTATGTCCAACTCTATATCCATGGGCATGGGAGGAATGGGTATGAGCATGTCACAAGCTATGGCGAACAGTAATAGCATGGGTATGGGTATGGGTATGGGCTACCCAGGCTACACTCTCTGGCCATCAATGATGCCCTTCTTTGGTTGACGGGACGATTATTTTAGGAATTGAATTAGAATCCAATTTTGTGAGAATTAAATATGCGATAAATTATGAATCACGAACGTGATGGAGAGCTGCAACAATCCCGGAGATCGGATGTTCCAATCCTGGCGCTGACAGCGGCTATTCCGATAGTGGTTTTCCCCTCTGTTTTTCTACACTTCCTCCAGACGAATGCCAGAATAGTACTTTATTTCCAGTCCCGGGACACCTACCTTATCCCTGTCCTTAATACACCTATGCACACACTATTACAGTCATAACAGAAATACAGACAAGCAGAACGCACACTCAAGTAATTGGGGCTGGGGACCATTACATCCCACGCCCCAAAATTGAATTAATAACAACTACAACATTGACCACTAATTTGGTGACGTTCTCTGTTTGAGGATGCAACCTGTCAGATTTAGTGCTACTGTGGTAATAGTTTAAAACGTGGGTTACCGTAAAATAAGTCTCAATGCTTTTTATAGTAACGTAATTACAGTATTACGCTCGGTGAGCTGTTTTACTGTGCTTGAACTGTTAGAAAGCTAGCCGCGTAAGGAAAGAGAAAAAACAAAATTTGATTTTAGTTTCTTTAAGAAACTTGGTTTATGTGACTAATCCTCTAGTCTAACACACAATAAGGGATATCTTGAATTTATCATTCATTAGCTTCCAAGAGCCTCCAAAGAATGGAGCGCTTGCTATCAAACACGCTTCCTTTCCAAAATAGTGCGCTATGTGTTTTCGTGATAGTGATGAATTTTAGGAAATGTTCTATTTTGGAAACTGTAGAAGTCTATTATTGTCTGTATAGCTAGTCTCATATTGGTACGTTATTTTCAGAATTTCACGATGTTAAGCGCAAAATATCTGGTGAAATGGAAGAAATAGGTATTGTGAGAAAACATCAAGTAGAACATCCTATAGCGTTATATCCTCATTCTAATTGTTTCTACATAAAACGCGAATAGTTTAAGTTCTTGTCATTTATTTTAAGAAATAGAGCAAACAAACTTGATTGTATGCATTTTGGACACGCTGGGAATAAAAGAACACCATGGAGACTAATGACGAAACAAAACCCGCGATACGTTGGTAGGTGATGCTGACATGCCATGACATTAGTGAACCTGGTAATATGTGATTTTAAAAGTTCACCAAGGGAGCAATGAATGTATTTACTCTGGTATAAATCAAGTGTTTATCTTATTGAATTATCTGAACATGCATATGTATTTCTTTATTTTATTATATCTTAGTTCTGGTCTTCGTAATGAGGATGACATGAAGACCAAATATAGAAATCTATTTCGTGCTACGTCTGATTTGATATTCAAACCATCATTAAAATGACTATTACAAGCTTTGTATCATTCAAGCAAATTTCACAATTTCTCTTTTTCAGAAACAGTTGTGTGATAAAACCTATGAGATTATGAAACCTAAATCCACATACTTATTGTAATATAAATATAAATAAACTTTGTATATGATTTATGTTGAATATGTGCACTTCCTTTCCCTTCATAGAACTAAATTCTTTGGTATAAATCAATGTGTAATATTATTTGCAACGTGTAGCTTGAAAGAACGTACTTCCTTAGTTGTATCAATTTACCCTACACTGCTTGAAAGTTACACTTGCGATTATTTTTTAGGAATTACAGTTGATTAACCTAACATTAATCCTTAAGTACAGGGAGCGGCAAACAGATACGACGGTTTTTAAATCACAACAACACATGCCATGGGACAAAAATATTTGACGGTTTATGTCATTGTACGGCTGAGTGAGTCGAAGAGGACGCGTTCCATCTCGTAACACAATTTTGTTATGGGTGAGTAATTTTAGAGCTACAGGTTCAGCCTTAAAACGTACGTCGACAGGCCGTACAAGGTCAGCCAGGATACCAGAAAATGTTGAGCGAGTGAGACAAGCTGTGAAAACCAGTCCACGGCGGCCGGCTCGTAAACAAGCTGCTGCTTTGCAAATGTCTGATCGAACAGTGAGACGAATATTGCGTTTAGATTTGCATTTTCATCCGTATAAAATGGTTATTGTCCAGCAGTTGAAGCCTAATGACTATGCAAAGCTTCAGTGCAAGACTGGAAGAATGCATGGCAAAAGATGGGCATCATTTGAAAGACGTTATCTTCAAATCTTAAAAGTTAAAATCTATTGTTATTTCATGTTTTCCATTAATTGACATGTACACCTTGCTGTTATAAGTAATAAAAGAGTTTGTATCATTTAAAATGTTTGTGTTGTTGTGATTTAAAAACCGTCAGATCTTTTTGCCACTCCCTGTATTTAGGGAGTCTACAATTACGTTAATGGTTAGGTGGGGTCTAGGCTCCACATCAAAATATGTTGGGATATATAGGAGTATACACTTTCTAACACATTTGTTATACAACTATTCATTTGTTTTTAGGCTTTTATTGTCTCATTGGGATGTTGGAGTAAACAAAAAAGTAGCGTTGAGAAAACTTGTTCTTTTAGTCCGTTTGTTTTGTCAGATATTTGCTTTAAATATTTTAAGCAATATTCTCTTTGTTAAAAAAATACATTCTTGATATTATT
This sequence comes from Meconema thalassinum, assembly GCA_946902985.2. Lineage (NCBI taxonomy): Eukaryota > Metazoa > Arthropoda > Insecta > Orthoptera > Tettigoniidae > Meconema > Meconema thalassinum. The sequence goes on along the minus strand of OX336390.1, from coordinate 296,849,554 downwards.
TCAGCTGTGTATAACAACCTTTAAGAACCCACTGGAAATTCACTAAACCTTTGTTAAACAATTAGAAAATCTGAGGCCAGGATAGAGTGTAGTTTATTGAATAATTCCCAATGTTTATTCGTGCAGTGTGAAATTAAAATATGTATCCCTAGCTTTATGAGTATTTTCACGACAGTATATTACAAGCTGTTCACTATTTTACTGATTTTTTAGGAACAAACAAACTATCTAGTTGATCCTTGGATATAATGACAGAAGCTATATCGATTAAAATATTTACTTAAGTTGTTAGCTGGGGTGTAGCAGAACCCCTGCGTTTAAACAAGTCTTTAAACAATGAGCTACTTTCAAACAAACTATGCTTGGTAGGAAGGTAATAGTCCGTCATACGTATGATCACGGTGGGTGAGTGGTTAACGTGTCCGTCTACTAACCCCAAGCTTGCAGTTTCGCTCCTGGCCGTGGTAAGTGATTTTTGAAAGAAGGCAAAAATTTACGACACGCATGTCATACGATGATGGAATGTCAAAGAACCCATTTGAATTCAGTAGGCTGTTTTCATAATGTCAAAATTAATCTCGGGAGTTTCCGCTAACACAACGTTCCTCATTTCTCTACCAGAAAGTGCTATAGTGTTCAAGGAGCTTAGATATCTAATCTCCTTGACTTTCATAGTGCTTCAAGGAACAACGAAATTCGACATGCAAGCTACCTTCTGGGTGTCAAATAACAAAGCTTGCACCCGGCACCCGAGGCCATACATTATTATTATTATTATTATTATCCGCATGACCAACTTGGGAATAATCACATTCAACGAATTCAAACACTGGGGTGATATGAGCACCCCAAATAACCACCGTAGGGTTAGCTTTAAGCATATCCAGTGCTGCCTAGATACGAGTACTATTATGTAATTACAAGGAAAATAAAGTAATGTATCAAAACTGCTACATTACGACAATGTAAGATCCACGCTGAGTACCAGATCTGATGTAAAATTCCTTGTCCTATCAACAGCCATCCTCGATGCTTCCACAATCTCTCCAGAAAAATAATTGCATTGTACATAATTTTATGTCCCGGAGCCCTATTCCAATCTTATTCCAAATTTTTGCCGTTTCACACACTTCTATAAACCCCACACTAACACAGGTTATACGTCAAATTAAAGATACATCAAATAACATCGGACTGTAAACCAAGGATAATCGAGAGAAACACAAATGCTGACCGTAAAAGTTTTGTGTCAACATTTCAGAAAATTGTGTCTAATACCATGGTTCAGCAAATCCGATACCTGCTTTTTCCACCGGAATATGAGTCAGGCACATGCCAAGGTTGATGTTTCACTGAATTTCCACACATTTCTAATCCCAAGTATCTTAGTAGTTACTGTAAGTTACTCTTGGCCGGATTTCATCTTTTAATAAACATCGAAACAACAGTGATGCTGCTGTACGTCTCGTTGCGTAGAGGCTAGCATACTTGGCTGTCACCGCAGAGGCCTGGGTTCGATTCTCCGCTCTCCTAAGAAATTTAATTCTGGTCTGAGGGCTGGAACGGGGTACACTCACAATCAGCAAAACTGAGAAGAGGCGCGTTTGATTCCTACCTCAGCCATCCTGGAGGTGGTTTTCCGTGGTTTTCCACTTCTATTCCAGATACATGCCGGGTTGGTACATACTGTATCTTAGGGCCACGGTCACTTACTACCGAAATCATAACTCAATTACAAATACATACAATAGTACAGACATCACAGTGACACAGGTTATCAGACAAACATATTACGGTACCCAGGAATGGATAGCTTAGTATTGGAGGGAAGAATGCTGGACAATAACTGTAGAAGAAAGCTAAGGTTCCATTAATTAAACAGATTGTCTCCACTATAGGGGAAATAATAATAATAATAATAATAATAATAATAATAATAATAATAATAATATTAATATCGTATGGCCTCGGGTGCCGGGTGCAAGCTTTGTAATTTGACACACAGAGGGTAGCTTGCATGTCGAATTTCGTTGTTCCTTGAATCACTATGAAAGTCAGGAGGTTAGATATCTAGCTCCTTGAACACTATAGCGCATTCTAATAGAGGAATGAGGAACTTGGTGTTGGCGGAAAATTCCGAGATTAATTTTGCCATTATGAACACGGCCTCCAGAGGAGTGCGTCAGGCTTCGGCAGCCGGCACAGTTCATATCCTCGGCGCTAGATGGGGGCTTCATTCATTCCATTCCTGACCCGGTCGGAGACTGGAAGCAGGCTGTGGATTTTCATTTTCAACACGGCCTACTGAATTCAAATGGGTTCTTTGACATGCCAACATTGTATGACATGCGTGTCGTATGTTTGCTGTCTTTCAAAAAAAAAAAATCACTTACCACGGCCAGGAGCGAACCTGAAATCTTGGGGTTAGTAGACCGACACGCAATCCACTCACCCACCGTGGCAAGCTACTATAGGGTGATTAGCTACGTAGGCATCGGACGATTAGCACAGGATTATTGGAGCGGGGACAAAATTTACCTATGACTGATCTTTCAACTGCTAGCATTGCCTTAATGAAAACAACACCAAAATTGATCAAGATGGTGAAATGTAGAAAATTGCAAATATATAGGTCATAAATATCATCATCTTCTTCTTCTTGGTGGTACTGTAGTTCGATTTCGAACGTCGTGAACATTCACGCAATTCTGTTAACAATACCCCGCCATACATCGCGGTCTTCTGCTGTGTGCATTAATTTATGAAGTGGCAGATTAGCCAGACTCTTTATCTGGTCAAGGTACCGGTTCGGAGCACGGCCCCTCAGCCGTTTACCGTCAACTTCACCCTGGATGATACACTTCTCAATGCCATCTCGCCGGATGGCATGACCGAAAAATTTCAACATTTGCCATTAGATGTTTAGGAGTAAGCGTGCTTTAGGAGCAATCCTGCAGAATAGATTCAATGTTCTTCTTGCTACCCACGATATTCGTAGCATTCATCGATAACACGTCATCTCGAAGACTTCGATTCTCCTACGGCATGCAGCATTTATGGTCCAGGACTCAGAGCCATACGTGACGATAAGAAATACCAAAGCTTGGACCAGTCGCTTCTTTGTTTCCTTGGTAATATGATAATATCATGCGTAATACAAATAGATACGACCTGTTACAAGAAGTACTCCAAGAGAAGATCAACTGCAAAATACGTCCTGGACGAAGAAGAATATCTTTGTTTGACAGTTTTAGATTCTGGTTCAATATGTCTTCAACGGAATTATTCCACGTAGCCACCAAAAAGACAAGAATAGCCATCATGATCGCCAACATCCGAACAGGATAGGCATCGAAAGAAGAATAGGAAGAAGAACCATTGACTTCTATATACGAGGAGCACATTGGTTTTTGCTCTATCCGTTATCATTCACTAGTTTTCGGTCTGTGCTGGACATCCCTGTTCATTGGAGATGAATGTTCCATTTCACGGCTCATGACGCTCCCTGCTCTAGGGAGTAACTCCTGGCAAATGATAGCAGCAGCACACATACACCCACGTATGGCGGGTGGCCTTGTCCTAATGGATACATTCATGTGAACCTCAAGAAATATTAATGCAACATGTATTTTATTAAAATAGACACAGTAAGTCAGTAAGGGTGGGCTCACAGGCTGACAACAGGGATGATCCCACCCGTCAGTTTACAGTATTTCACATGTATTAGAGTTGGAAGAAGGAGACATGTTCCCCATTATTACTTAAAATACAACAGATACATTTTGTAGCGTCTTCTGCAAAAATGATGTCTATCACTTTGCAGTGAAAAGCAAATTAAAAGGAAGTATGTCAAAAATAAGAGGACACCTGTCCAGGCTTTCTTTCAAACAGTCCCTATATAGATCTAGAACAACATATAGTGTTAATTGATGTGCTAGGGGTATACAGATATCAGTTTACTAGAGTGAATTTTCACAACAAGGTGAAACTAAATTGAAAATAATCTGATACGTGTTTCTACTTATTTTCATAGATGGCTATAAAAACAACAAAGCACAATTTCACATCATCACGATCTGGTGTGTGATCCTTAGTAAGATTTATATTTGGGTAGCATTTTTTTTATTTTTATTTGTTTGTTTGTTTGTCCGGCAGGAGTGAGGGGAATACAAAGAAAACCTAACTAAGGATAGCAAATGTCAGCACCGATCTCCAGATTTGAACCTCTCCCTTAATGCCGCGGTATGCGTATTAATGCGCACTTCTACATTGCGAGTTGAGAGAGTATTACGACTAAAGGGGGAGAGATGCTTGAAGAATTTTTATCTAGGCCTAAACAATGAATGGTGTTAAAATGTCATTTTATGTCCGACCATGCCGAAATCTGAATATTATATGCCAGAAAACTTCATCTTAATGAGGCTCATTATAGTTCAAGTTTCATTATGATACAGGTACTCCACCAATCAGAGCTCAAAATTTTCATTACGATACAGCTGTTTAACCAATTAGGTAAGGATAGCATCGCACCTGCGCTCAACGCACTTGTTTCCAAAATCAAACATGTCAGACAAAGTGACAACATTGAGGTTATGATAACCTTCTATCCATGATTTTGTTCCAAAGCCTTGGAAAAATATGATATTGTTAAGGTCTTTGATCCACGAAAAATCAATATCCCAGCGCATGCGCTCTGTTCATTAAACGCAACTGGCGCAATCTCGACAAATATTTGTGAATATTTATGTTCGAACATAAACAAAAGTTCTAATTACCATCGAACATAAACAGTCGTATGCAACTCGCCTATATTGGTAATTAAGACACTCGTGAAAATGAAAATCCACAGCCTGCTTCCAGTCTCCGACCGGGTCAGGGAATGGAATGAATGAAGCCTCCATCTAGCGGCGAGGATATGAACTGTGCCGGCTGCCGAGGCCTGACGCACTCCTCTGGGGCAATGATCAAATGAATGACAGATGAAATGAAATGATAGTGGTGAGTGTTGCTGGAATTAAATGTTGACAGGGAAAACTGGAGTACCCGGAGAAAAACCTGTCTGCCTCCGTTTTGTCCAGCACAGATCTCACATGGAGTGACCGGGATTTGAACCACGGATCCAGCGGTGAGAGGCCGGCGTGCTGCCGCCTAAGCCACGGAGGCTACATAAATACACTCGTATGGTTTCATAAACTTACTCGTGTCGTAATTATTGATATTATATGCTTGTTGCATAATTTACTATTATATGCCACTTGGGTGCTTTCCATTTCGTAAATGGGAATCGAACTAGAAATGTTGGTCTTTGGCCGCCAACGCTCCAGCACTGAACTAACCTGGCAACACAATGAACTCTACAGGAGGAGTGCTAAAACAGCTGCTTGTATTGCAGCCCTCTGTTAGACTCAGGTTCATTTTCCCATGGAATATTATATGTAGCAAAATGATATGTTTCGTTTCTTCTAGGGGTTTGTGATTTCTTGGTCATTTAGTCCTGAGTACTTGGGTATGTTTGTAGGCCTGTGTTACATTGGTGTCTATGGTAGCGAGTGTATTTGCATTTAAGACCAGAATATCGTAGGAGATGACCTTGGTGTTTAGTTTGATACCAACCCGGCATTTTCCTTTGAGTGGAAAACCACGGACAAGCACCTATGATGACTGGGGTGGTAATGAAATCCATATTTAACAGTTCTGTCTCGCGAGACTGAGTGTATCCCGTTCTAGCCCTCATGTCTATGATACTTATGTTGTTGCTTATTATAGGGGCCACGACATCGTGGTCATATAGCCCCGTGTATTTGGGTGTGTGGGTAATTTGTATGATGTTGTTGTCTGAGTCTTCCGTCTATTGACTGGTTTCATGCAGCTCTCCATGCTTCCCTGTCCTGAGCTAATCGTTTCATCTCTACATAACTACCACGCCCTACATCTGAGGGAATCTGTTTAACATATTCTAACCTTGGTCTACCCCTACAGTTCTTATCCTCGACCCTTCCTTCCATAACTAAGTTTGCTATTCCTGGGTGTCTTAGTATGAGTGTCCTACCAACCTATCTCTTCTATTCATTGGCAGTCGCCACAAACATCTCTCCTCTCAATCGTCTTAATACCTCTTCATTTGTAACCCTATCTACCCACCTGATCTTCATCATTCTCCTGTAACACCACATTTCAAAGGCTTCAATTCCCATCATTTCTGCTGCTCCAACAGTCCAAGTTTCACTTCCATAGAGTGCCACGCCCCAGACAAAGGATTTTTAAAATGACTTCCTAATACCTAAATCTATATTCGATGTCAACAGATTCCTTTTCTGTAGAAATGCTTTCCTTGCCTGTGCTAACCTACTTTTTATATCCTCTGTGCTTCGCCCATCACTGGTTATTTTGCTTCCTAAGTAACAGCAGTCTCCTACTTCTTTTAGATTTTCACCTGCCAATTTGACGTCCATAGGGGTTTCTGATTTCTTTCGACTACATTCCAATATTTTTGTTTTACATTTATTAATTTTCATCGTGAAATCTTTTCTCACGGCATGATAACCTGTGTTATTGTGAAGGCTGTACTGGTGTGTGTATTTGTAAATTGGGGATAGGATTGGGAAGGAGGCAGCCGTGGCCTTAAGTTAGGAACAACCCCAGCATTTGCCTGCAGTAGAAATGAGAAAACCACGGAAAACAAATTCCAAGATGGCTGAGGTGGGAATCGAACCCTCGTCTTCTCAGTTTTGCCTCACGAGGCTGAGTGTACCCCGTTCCAGCCCTTACACCAGAATTTAAATTACTTGGTAGAGCCGAGAACCAATCCACGACCTCCGGGGTGACAGCCAATAATGCTAGCCGCTACACCACAAGGTGGCCTCTTAACAGTCGAAGTTTCTGCTTAAGAAAGCTACGGCATACGCAACCGATAAGAACACATCGCCATGTTACAATAATACGTCAGCTTGCCACGGTGGGTGAGTGGATAGCGTGTTGGTCTACTAACCCCAAGATTGCAGGTTTGCCCCTGGCCGTGGTAAGTGATTTTTGAAAGGCGGTAAAAATACGATACGCATGTGATACGATGTTGGCATGTCAAAGAACCCATTTGAATTCAGTAGGCCGTGTTCATAATGGCAAAAATAATCTCGGGAGTTTCCGCCAACACAAAGTTCCTCATTTATCTACTAGAAAGCGCTATAGTGTGCAAGGAGCTTAGATATCTAACATCTAACCTCCTTGACTTTCATAGTCAAGGAACAATGAAATTCGACATGCAAGCTACCCTCTGGGTTTAAATAACAAAGCTTGCACCCGGCACCCGAGGCCATACGATATTATTATTTATAATAATACGTCATTATTTACCTGGACACTATCAGGTCACCATACTGTAATACAGTTTCAGCTCACTGGAACTGTTATCTCTCACAGTTACTTAAGATAATGGACACATATGGCTATATAGTAGCCAACAAAGGGCATGTTAGGAACTATAAGGTAGCTGGGAGAGCGTACACCTGTAGAGTACTGACCATGAGCGTCCTTACTACACTCACTATCCTGTTGTTCCTTGGAACTCTGGTCCAGTGTTGCACGGTGTATGGTAAGTTGCAGAGCCAACGGCCTAAGTACTGGCGGAAAATGAAACACCAGACGTGGACTAAATAATGTTCTACATTCGTTTTCCAGGCAGAAAAATTAAACAATGGGAAGAGTTTCCTTCTATTAAATATAATGGCATAAAATATTTTATGTTCGACGATGTCGAAATGTAAATATTATACGTCAGAAAACTGTATAATAATGAGGGTCATTATAACACTATTTTTCATTATGAAACAGTTTCTACCACCAATCAGAGCTCAAGAAACAATTGTGTGACCAATTAGGTAAGGATAGCATCGCACCTGCACTGACTTCCACGACCTTCTATTTTAAATTTCACTGCGTGCCGTCTAGTGTCATAGTGGGGTATTCCAGGAGGCCATGGTATTCTCTGCGTCTCATGCGCTCTGTTCAGTACATAAAACTGGCGAAATCTCGACAGATATTTATGAATATTTATGTTCGAACATAAAATAGTTATAATTATCGTCGAACATAAATAGTCGTATGCAACTCTCCTATAATGGTAATTAAGACACTCGTATGGAAATTATGAAACTCGCTTTGTTCGTTTTATAAACATACTTGTGTTTTAATTAATGCCATTATAGGCTCGTTGCATAATGTACTATTGTGTTCGACCACGCCGAAATATAAATATTATATGCCAGAAAACTGCATCTTAATGAGGATCATTTTAGTTCAAGTTTCATTGTATACAGGTTCTCCACCAATCAGAGCTCAAGGATTTTCATTACGATACATCTGTTTGACCAATTAGGTAAGGATAGCATCGCAACCGTGCAAAATCAAACTGTCACTGACTTCCACGGCCTGCTGCGTGGCTAGTGTCATAGTGGGGCATTCGAGGAGGCCGTGGTCGAATACAAGGTGTCCTCTGCGTCGCATGCGATCTATTCAGTAAATGTAACTGGCGGTATCTCGACAGATATGGAATATGGAAATTATAAAACTCGCTTCGCTCATTTTATAAACATACTCATGGCTTGTTGCATAATGTACTAATATAGCTCAATTATAGAAATTCCACTCTCATCAATGACTATTTATTTATTTGTTTATTTATTTATTTATTTATTTATTTAATGCCGGGAGTGTCCGAGGACATGTTCGGCTCGCCTGAGTCTTAAGCTGCTTCCAGCGGACACCCTAAAGGGTGAGCTACAAGTTTCGTTCAATTTCAAGTAGTTCCAACTTTCGCCACCAGATATCAATGATACCTAGTGGTGAACGTTGGAACTTTGATAGAGCGTTCTGACGAAATCTAACCTAACAATTTTGCTTTACACAAGTTTAGTCTGTGAAAGGATCTTTTACATGCCATAAATCTATGACATGTGACCGCCGGCTTTACTTCCCCTCCGAAGGAAGGCATACTGAAGGATTTTTAACGCTCTTAAAAAATCCGACGACTTCGGCCGGGTTTGAACCCGCTATCTTGGCCACAGCAGTTCAGCATGCTACCGACTACGCCACCGAAGTTTATTGAAACACCGGTTACTACCTTAATTATGGATACAATTTGTTAATGGATTGGGCGATTTTATTTTAATTCTAATAATTTGACCACTCTGTACATAGTATTTTTCTTCTACTAGAAAAATCTCGGAATGTCAGCTAACCAGACTGCAATTGGAGCGAGCCTTAGACCGCTCACTACAAAAGTTCTTTTCTATCTTACAATAAAGCTTTCAATCACTTCAGGTCAATAATGATAGTAATCTGTATCTGATAGTAGTATAGGTTATATCGGGATCGAAGAATAGTGATACATTGATGTTAAAAATAGACGTGTGATAACAATAAAATTAGATATTTTTACTTCTGTTATCAGTTCCGAGAACCTCGCACTTTCTAACACCAAATAAGCTGATAATGAGGGTAGTGTTACTGGCTTGAATGAGGATACTATGGTTCATACAAAATCACCTTCAAAGGCCTTTGGTATATTTACTCGTACCTTGGAAATAGACCTTCATGAAATGGAAGATCTATGTCGACTGCAGCAAACTCTCACAAAACTGTTTGACATTTTAAACACAATGGCAAGTGTATTTACCTTAATAAATATATTTATACTTAAAATCAAACTTTCCATTTCAAAGTGGAAAAAGATTCAAAAATGTCACTAAGAATCATTCGCTCTACACAGAACACATGAAGCAGCCAATCATTTGTTAGTTTCTTTGTTACGAACAGCAACCTCTCCATATGCAAAGCAGGAGCCATTCTAGATGGTTTATGAGGTTATGTTACCGTATCTTCAGCAACTTGAAGGTGTACCGCTTATAGGCTAAATCTATTTCGGACGCAGTATATCATACCTTGCCACGGTGGTTGAGTGGATATCGTGTCGGTCTACTAACCCCAAGATTGCAGGTTCGCTCCTGGCCGTGGTAAGTGATTTTTGAAAGGCGGCAAAAATACGACACGCATGTCATACGATGTTGGCATGTCAAAGAACTCATTTGAATTCAGTAGGCCGTGTTCATAATGGCAAAATTAATCTCGGGAGTTTCCGCCAGCACAAAGTTCATCCTTTCTCTACTAGAAAGCGCTATAGTGTTCAAGGAGCTTAGATATCTAACCGCCTTGACTTTCATAGTGATTCAAGGAACACGAAATTCGACATGCAAGCTACCCTCTGGGTGTCAAATTACAAGGGTTGCACCCGGCATCCGAGGCCATACGATATTATTATTATGATTATTATTGTTATTATCTCATTAGGCTGCACGGTGGCGTACTTGTTTCTCTTCAATTTAAGGACACAGGATCATAGCTACGGGGTCTAGTGAGTATCCGTAGTCAAATTAAGCTGTTATTAGCCTACTTTCGATTTTTGCAAAAAATGAAAGTAGACTTATGAGATCAACACAGGGCGAAAAAAGTGTGTCTGTCTGTGTGTGTGTATGTGTGTGTGTGAGTCTGTGTGTGTGTGTGTCTGTGTGTGTGTGTGTGTGTGAGTGTGTGTACTCTGAATGTCGGTCCCCCCCTATCAATTCGAATACGGTGAATGCGAATGGAACGAAATTTGGTACAAAGGTAGCACTAGCAAAGGACACCTCAGTGTCATGTTTTATATCGCCGCCATCTTGACGGAAACGTAATGGCGGCCACAGAAATGTTCAAAGCTTAAATCAAATTACGACTAACCTAATCATCCGATCTCTACCAAATTTTGCAACGACATACCTTTATGGGGAGAGCATCCTTTGACCAAACCAATAGGTCATCAGCGTAATAGTTTGCGGATGGCGGCCATCTTTGTGTGAAAATCGAATCCCCCTATTAATTCGAACACGGTGCAACCGAATGGAACGAAATTTGGTACAGAGGTAGTACTAACAAAAGGCACCTCAGTGTCATGTTTTATATCGCCGCCATCTTGACTGAAACGTAATGGCGGCCACACAAATGTTCAAAGCTTAAATCAAATTACGATTAACCTAATCATCCGATCTCTACCAAATTTTGCAACAACATACCTTTATGGTGGGAGCATCCTTTGACCAAACCAATGGGTCATCAGCGTAATAGTTTGCGGATGGCGGCCATCTTTGTGTGAAAATCGATTCCCCCTATTAATTCGAACACGGCGCAACCGAATGGAACGAAATTTGGTACAGAGGTAGTACTAACAAAAGGCACCTCAGTGTCATGTTTTATATCGCCGCCATCTTGACGGAAACGTAATGGCGGCCACACAAATGTTCAAAGCTTAAATCAAATTACGATTAACCTAATCATCCGATCTCTACCAAATTTTGCAACTACATACCTTTATGGAGGGAGCATCCTTTGACCAATCTAATAGGTCATTCACCTGATAGTTTGCGGATGGCGGCCATCTTTATGTCAAAATTGATTCCCCCTATTAATTCGAACACGGTGGAACCGAATGGAACGAAATTTGGTACAGAGGTAGCACTAGCAAAGGGCACCTCAGTGTCATGTTTTATATCGCCGCCATCTTGACTGAAACGTAATGGCGGCCACACGAATGTTCAAAGCTTAAATCAAATTACGATTAACCTAATCATCCGATCTCTACCAAATTTTGCAACTACATACCTTTATGGAGGGAGCATCCTTTGACCAATCTAATAGGTCATTCACCTAATAGTTTGCGGATGGAGGCCATCTTTATGTCAAAATTGATTCCCCCTATTAATTCGAACACGGTGGAACCGAATGGAACGAAATTTGGTACAGAGGTAGTACTAGCAAAGGGCACCTCAGTGTCATGTTTTATATCGCCGCCATCTTGACTGAAACGTAATGGCGGCCACACGAATGTTCAAAGCTTAAATCAAATTACGATTAACCTAATCATCCGATCTCTACCAAATTTTGCAACTACATACCTTTATGGAGGGAGCATCCTTTGACCAATCTAATAGGTCATTCGCCTAATAGTTTGCGGATGGCGGCCATCTTTGTGTCAGAATCGATTCCCCCTATTAATTCAAACACGCTGAAACCAAATGGAACGAAATTTGGTATAGAGGTAGCACTAGCAAAAGGCACCTCAGTGTCATGTTTTATATCACCGCTATCTTGATGGAAACGTAATCGCGGCCACCCAAATGTTAAAAGCTAAAATGTAATTACGACCAACCTAATAATCTAGTCTCTACCTAATTTTGCAACAGCATATCTTTATGTGGGAAACATATTCTGACCAAACTGCAAGAACATCAGCCCAATAGTTTGCAGATGGTGGCCAAGTATGTGTGCAAATCGATTCCCCCTATCAATTCAAACACGGTGAAACCGAATTGAACGAAATTTGGTACAGAGGTAGCACTAGCAAAGGGCAGCTCATATTCATGTTTAATATCCCTATAGCACGTTGTATTTCAACAAGCTCCTACAACCAACATTGAATCATACTCCTTGAAAAGGACAAAGAGTTATAACAATACCCATGCATTTAGGAGAAAGTAGGCTATATGTTCTTTACTGAACATCTTGTTTTTAATTAATTCATTTTGGGGACTTGGACATCTTGGTCATTAGCCCCATGTGCTTGGGTGTGTTGAACTTGTGTGATAACACATCGCTCCCTCTTCTATAGTCCATAACAAATACGTATAGCCTATATATTATCTTCTTTGGTTATTTGGGCCACCTATGGACCACGGTGCTTGTGTTTTAGTTGTAGTTGTTGTCTACCACTTGTGGTGTTCTTGCTGGATTGTTGGGTGGCTGCTTTCTTGCTGAAATCTCGAGCTTTTCTGTGGGCCCAATATTCTTTAATTTTCTTACTGAACTTACGATCCTCGGATCTCTTCCTGGACGCGTTGTGAAGAGATTCTGTAATGGATGTGAGGAAAGGTTTAATTTCAATGGTTAAATGATAGTGACTTGTGTCATTATTGTGTCTCGCTGAATATTAAGTTCAGCAAGATCTTTCTCAACTGTTTGATTCACAGGGATCCAGTGGCTTTATCCTTGTCGGCTACTTTGAAGCTCCTATAGGACAGCCTGTGGTGGTTCATACAGTACAGGTGCCCGTAGAAAGTCAGGCGTCTCTTTATGTTGGCATCTGTGAGGTTTTATGGTGTTAAAAATACTTATATTGTGATCGCTCTAACCCGTAAACAAATTCCATTGGGCGCCACTCATTTCCACAATGAGAAAGAAATACAGAACACATAAGACTCTCCTCCCGGACACAATAAAGCTTGCTTATGGCAAAACACTATTCCTCCACCTCCTCATAAACCCGGCCAAAGCCGTCGGATTTTTTAAGAGCGTTAAAAATGCCTCAGTATGCCTTCCTTCGAAGGGGAACTAAAGCCGGCGGTCCCATGTCATAGATTTATGGCATGTTAAAGAACCTTCCACTAATTGCACCTGTGTGAAGCTAAATTGGATAGGTTAAGAATGTAAACAACGCTCTTAGGTTTCTACGTTTGTTGCCGAGAGCCGACTGCGGTGGCGTGTAGTAGCTAAGTTCTGAACTTCGCCTAGTAGGCGGTGACGGTTGCGCTTGGCGGCAAAAGTAGGAACTATTTGAAAAAATTTAAATTGCATTACTTAAATTAAAAACAGATAACACACACTAATACAGTCATCACAATTAACACCTGTTATCAGACAGATTCTACACACACCCAAAGTACACGGGGCTACATGACCGCGTTGTCGCAGCCCCTAAACTTCAGAACCAACCAAGCAACCACCCCTCTCATAGAAATAATATATGTAAAGAGTAAATATAGAAATGACCAAATAACCACTAGGCCTACTGAGTATAATGATAGGAAGGAATATAATGATAGGAAGGAAAGTATATTTAATGAATCACACTGTATCTTACTAACCGGAAGGTGCCGTGCATTACATATCCATTTAGCTATCTAGGCTTACTTGTGATTTGGGGTATAACGTGAATACAGGTGTTCTTTATTTTCCTCAAACTTGCGATATATCTGGTTCATCTTATAAAGGATCATTTTACGGATACTTCTCCGTTATTTAAAGATATGAATCTTTTCTATTAAACAATTACATTCACTAGGACATGTAGAATCTCGTCGTATTTTATAACAACCGCATCCATTCGATACCAAACAATAATATAATAAAATAATTTTAACCAAAGCGTGTATATATCCTTGTCGCCGCCACCTAGATCCTTGTCAGTTTCTAAACAATGCGTTAGTTTGACGTTATACCATGTCGCTCCTAAGTAGGTTTCGCTCCATATAGAACACAAGGCCATCAGGCAACAGCCTGGTTACTCACTTCCACTCTACAAATGGGCACTTTCCGATTAAATTAACGTAAGATACAACTATACTTACTACTTAATTCCTGCCGCTCCTTCCGGAGCATAGGGCCTTGGCGAAATTTCTCCACGCAGTACGGTTCCTGGCCATTCTCTTCACTTGACTCCAGTTCTTGTCCATCTCTGCAATTTCATTTTCGATCGTCCTCTTCCAGGTCTTCTTAGGTCGACCTCGCTTCCTGGCGCCTTGAGAATTCCAGTCTAGTGCCGCCCTCTCAACAGCTCCGTCCGGCTTGCTTAGTGTATGACCAATCCAGCGCCATTTCCTCTCCTTGATCTGGTTGCTAATCGGTTGTTGATTGGTGATGGTCCAAAGATCTTCATTTGAGATTATGTCCGGCCACCTCACATTCATGATGCGACGCAGACATCTGTTAATGAACACCTGCAGCTGGTTGTTGATCGGTTTTGTGACTTTCCATGTTTCACAGCCATAGAGAAGAATCGACTTTACGTTGCTATTGAAAAGGCGGAGTTTGGTCTTCCTGGAAATGTTTCTATTTCTCCAGATGGGGTAGAGCTGGACAAAGGCACCATTTGCCTTCCTGATACGGCTTCGAACATCTTCCTCTGCTCCCCCATCATTTGTGACTATACTTCCAAGGTAGAGGAAGGACTCAACTCGCTCAATTTCCTTTCCGTTGACTGTCAGGCTAGTCGTGACGTCAGAATTTATCCTCATCTCTTTGGTCTTGTTGGTGTTGATCATCAGTCCTGCACGTTCTGCTTCTCTCTGCAACCTCCCCAGCTTATCTTCTATGTCTCTGGACCGTTGTGCCATAAGACAAATGTCGTCTGCGAAATCCAGATCTTCAAGCCTGTATTTTATAACAATCGCATCGATTCGACACCAAACAATAATATAATAAAATAATTTTAACCAAAGCATGTATATATCTAGTCGCCGCCACCTAGATCCTTGTCAGTTTCTAAACAATGCGTTAGTTTGACGTTATACCGTGTCGCTCCTAAGTAGGATTCGCTCCATATAGAACAAAAGGCCATCAGGCAACAGCCTGGTTACTAACTTCCACTCTACAAATGGGCACTTTGCGATTAAATTAACGTAAGATACAACTATACATGACAATAAACAATGATGAGGAGTGTCTGTGAAGATCCAAGATCTGTCACAATATAATCACATGTATTCCTTTTTCCAGTTTATTAGCCTACTTTCGATTTTTGCAAAAAATGAAAGTAGACTTATGAGATCACTACAGGGCCAAAAATTGTGTGTCTGTCTGTGTGTGTGTATGTGTGTGTGTGAGTCTGTGTGTGTGTGAGTGTGTGTACTCTGAATGTCTGTCCCCCCCTATCAATTCGAACACGGTGAAACCGAATTGAACGAAATTTGGTACAGAGGTAGAACAAGCAAAGGGCACCTCAGTGTTATGTTTTATATCGCCGCCATCTTTACCAAATATGAATGGCGGCCACTCAAACGTTCAAAACGTAAAATCAAATAGCGACTAACCAAATTATCCGATCTCTACCAAATTTGGTAATAACATACCTTCATATAGGACGCGTCTTGTGACCAAACTACAAGGTCATCCGCCATACCATTTCAGGATGGTGGCCGTGCGAATTATGAAAACTTTATAATCCATATCATGGGACCCACCAGTTCCGATTATCGAGCCGAGAATCGATTTAACTGTTCTAAAGGAAGAGGCACGTTCGAAATTAAAAGTTTATTTTGTAATACTATAGTGCAGAAGTGATTTTAAAAAGCTGAGCCGTCTCGGTTAGAAGACAAGATGGCAGCGGATATCTTTTGCCTGACTTATATTTCACTAATTTGAGTATTGCATGCAATATAGCGTACTGATACAAAATAAATAAACTTAGTATGAAATGCTTTATACATAAATAATATACTCCACTGATGAAATCGTTAGGTCTAAATCATTATTTGCTAACAAGTTCTATGTAAGTCATTTTATATAGATCAATGTTCGTTGGCACAAATGGCTCCGTGGTAAAGCGTTAGTCTGTCATTCATATGCCTATGGTTCAAACACCATCAGAGATTTTTTTTTTGCTTGAAATTTTACATATTTGTTGCTTTGTAATGACTCAGATATTTTAAAATTAAGCCTTATATTGAGCATATTACGGTGCAAAACATATATTTAATTAAAACATAATTCGCCAGCAGATTTGCTCGAGACATCTAGCAGCCAAAAAGGTAACTGCACGCCGGCCTACTTATTAACTTCCAGATTTTATTGAAAAGTTTCTTCTTATGGCCGCTAGAATGCACTCGCCCTGTTAGGATTATATTGTTCGATATTTCTCCACTAGATTTCACGACTGGTCTACATCGGACTCCATTGATAGTATACCATTGGCATTCTATGCGCATCGAATTTGAAGAATGACAGGATGATACTATGATACATTTTTACTTCTTAGTTTAAAGGGTTTGTTACAGCCTATTATGCGTTATTTGAAAATGTTATTTGAAGTAAAGAACAAAACGATTTCACATAGTAACTGAATTCTAGCCGCTGGTACTAGTTCAGGTTATTAATACTTTTATTTCAGGCAAATAGCAATCGAAAATATCCACATAGTTTGTATACACACGTCTCTGTAGGGACACGGAAAGATTTGTTAATTCAATTAGGGTTGTGAAAGCCATGCACAACCAGACGTGTAGAGACATGCCTCAACTCAAAGTTGGATGTTGCCCACGGCAGGTCGATTATGTAATAATAACAATAATAATAATGTTATTTGTTTTACGACCCTTTTAACTACTGCTGCTTTTAGATACGCCGGGGTGCCGGAATTTTGGCCCGAAGGGGATCTTTAACGTGCCAGTAAATCTACTGACACGGCTCCCTCGCATTTGTGCACCCTCAAATGCCAGCTGACTGCGCCAGGATACGAACCTGCAACCTAGGGCCCAGCAAGCGAGAACGTTACCGCAGAGCCACGCAGCCAGTCCGGTCGATTATGTCTCCAGATCCATAACATTCTTGAGATACTTCTTATCTATCTTTCTTCAATGATGGTAGTAGTTTTTTTCTAGGTTGTGGCGATTGGTAGAGGTAAATAGTTTCTAAGGTCTTCAACCAAGAAATGATTCTATTATACTCTTTGATAATAACAACGAGTTATAACTATACTCATACATTTAGGAGAAAGTAGGCTATATGTTCTTTACTGACCATCTTGTTTTTTCATCCAAATAGTTTGTAATTATATTGTGTTGACCGACTGGAAAGTGCAATATCAGTTGTCTGATGACCTATCATTTGTAATGACTGTATTAGTGTGTGTGTAGCTGTATTAGGTGAATATGTAGGATAGGTGCCCTAGGGAAATAAGGCACTATTCCGCTATTCACCAGGAAACAGTATGGAAAAACCCTGAGAAAAGTCACAATCACGAAAGCCACTGTCAACGCCGAAATTTCAACCTCCGATCTCCGGACTTGTTGCAGTTTCCCGTCACGGTCGTGGTGCGTGATTTAACGTGCACGGCTGAACTGCGGGATGATAAATGGAGCGATATGCGACACGTTTATATTGCCAAGATGTGAATGTTTCAGGATATCTCCACGATTACAACTGTCTACCGCATGAGGACTGCAGGAATATGGACTCTCTGGAACAGGTCCGCACGCGGAGATCTGCTCAGGGATATAGCATGCGAGGGAGTGGAGCTTATGCAGCTAGCTACTGTGGAAGATACGGTCTACGTCACCGGCCATACTGGGGATACTATCCTGGTCTCTATGGTTGAGTGGTCACCATGCTCTCAAATTATACATTATACTGATTGTGTTACCATGAGCTCTCTGTAATTTAATGTTATTAGTTGTAGTGACCGCCAATATTTGCTCAAACTACTTTGTTTTGTTGTATTGTACTAAAGGGTGTGTCAATAAAAGCGTCCACAACTAGTTCTGTATCACCTGAACGATATTTTAGATTTTATTTGTTCCTTGATTGAACGGCTGTCATTACAGACACATCTTGCCAAACTTCTAATAATTTAAACAATAATTGAAGACAACAAAATTCAGAATGAATTATTAAACTGGTTAGAAAAAGAAACACAAAACATCAGCCATACAGATGTGTCAACATTGCAATCGATCCCTTTAGAGCTAAACCTGGTTCGATTCCCAGTCAGTGCATGTGAGATTTTTGAAGGAAAATGCCATGTCCTGTGGTTTGGATTCCACGTAAAAAATACGTCCCGTGGCTCATGATCGCTCGATTAACGGTCACCTAAAACTGCAAGCTTCCTTCAGCGCTAATTTGTCGACTTGTAGTAAGGTGGAGTTAGGGATTCCCAGTCTCTCGAACACATTCACTTTCTCTATTTCACTCACACACCACTCTTTCGCTTAGGACTAATAACGTGGAAGAATGTCATTAAATTCTGCCAATTACAGTGTTATATTTCGATAACAAAGCACCATGTACGCTATAGCTGAGCTCTAATCACACCTTCTTTTGTTTGCTTACGGTCCGCCTCGTTGCATAGTGGCTAGCATTCTTGGCTGTCCCCGCGGAGGCCTGGGTTTGATTCTCTGCCAAGAAATTTAATTCTGGTCTGAGGGCTGGAACGGGGTACACTCAGCTTTGTGAGGCAAAACTGAAAAGACGTGGGTTCGATTCCTACCTCAGCCATCCTGGAATTGGTTTTCCGTAGTTTCCCACTTCCACTCGAGGCAAATGGCGGGATGGTAAGTAACTTAAGGCCACGGCCGCTTCCTACCCAAATCCTAACTAATTTACAAATACTCACATTAGTACAGACATCACAGTAGCACAGGTTATCAGACAAATTCTACACACACCCAAGTACACGGGGACATGACCACGATGTTCCATAGCCACTAAATAATCAACAACAACAACAACAACTTGTTTCCTTACATCACATTTCTTTTAACAAAAGATGTGTGGTTTAATGTTTCTTTTTACCGATTTCTTCAAACAGGTTTAGGACTATTTATGTCATTATTGTAGCCTAGTTCTATTGTAGGCCTTCTATTTAAATTCGTATTTACATGCCACATGCCACTCCCATAGTTTGATACCAACCTATGAAGATATAGAACCAGGGGAAAACTAAACTGAAGTTTTAGCCTGTATTCAAAGTGTTCAGGCATAAATACAGAGTGTTCCGAAATCCCTATTGCACACTTCTAGGGGAGGTAAAGAAGACACATTCGATAATATTTGCATGCGGAACTCTTGCCCGGTAAAGTACCACTTTGATGACACATCGATGACAAGGTCAAAAAGGAACGCACCATTTCAATGCTACATTGGTGACAAGGTCGAATCAGAACGTACCATTTTGATGCTACATAGTTGACAAGGTCGAATCAGAACGTACCATTTCTATGCTACGTACAGTAGTTGACAAGGTGGAATCAGAAGTACCATTTCGATGCTACAAAGGTGATAACATTGAATTAGAACGTACCTTTCGTTGCTACATAGGTGACAGAACGTCATTCGCAGATAGGCTACATTGTGTGCAACGAGTTCCAGGGTTGTCACATTGTAGTGTATCCAGGTACGAGTTCGATCATCCAGATGACCTCTTCATGGTATTATTAGGATCAGTATGTTCTTTGCTATTGTGCACTTCATTTGGTTTACACATAATGCAACCTTAATACTGCAATAAAGACATCACATACTATAACCGGTTTCCAAAAATAAATGATTTTAACAAAGTCAATAGCAAAGAATTTTGTAGTTTTACGTGACCGTTAATCTCGCAATCATGAGCCACGGGACCTCCTTTTTACGTGGAATCCGAAATGCAGGACATGCCATTTCATTTCGAAAAAATGATCACATGTATTGACCAGGAATCAATCTAAGTCGGCTTTGGTGAGAGGCAAACAGCTTGGCCGATGTGCTCATAGCACATGTTTGTAAATTTAAAGATTATGAAATTTTGAAACCTTTGTAGTCATTTATTTCAATAAGTGTGTTGTTCTAATAGATGGAAATGATAAGACATTATACCACGCTGACAGAATCTGAAGCACTCTACAGTCCAGAATGTACGATTCTCAACAAAACAGGAGAAAATAGAAGAGTTAGAAAAGAAAGAACACAAACGTTGAAGACAAATATTGGGTCAGAAAAGAGAGCAGATGGTTTATGGAGGAAAAGAAGAAATTGTGGCTTATACAGGCAGATGGAGAAACTTACGGACACAATACGTAAGAAAAGGATGGCTTTTTTTGGTCCCTTCACAAGGATGAACAACACTGGGTTGACCAAAAGGATATTCATTTACCTTAGTAAGTTGAAGTCCACCACAAAATGGGTTGTGAAACATGAAAGAATCTCCAAGAAGTAGGAATTAGTCCAGAAGA
Source organism: Meconema thalassinum (assembly GCA_946902985.2). Lineage (NCBI taxonomy): Eukaryota > Metazoa > Arthropoda > Insecta > Orthoptera > Tettigoniidae > Meconema > Meconema thalassinum. The sequence continues at coordinate 296,828,774 of OX336390.1, read as the reverse complement.
TATAGCCTACTAAACAGAACAGGGTTTCGAGGGAAGGTTGTTACATTCAAAGGGTTTCAGGAAAAACATAGTTCAAAACCCAAAGTCAACCAGTCTGAAGACAGAAGGAGGAGACTTAAATTAGGGACCGTATGAAGAAATTCTGGGAGGAGTAAAGGAGATTGGTAAGTCGGCCGATTGTTTACCACGGTCTACAATAGGCCAAAATCTCCACGCGAACAAGAAGATGTAAAATGAAATGATTAATACACATCAAATGGACATATAAATGACATTTAATGTATATTGATTAATTCGTACATATTAAAGGACTTCAACTGAAGGCTACAAGCTCCATTAAAGAAAATGCTTGCCACGGAGGGTGAGTGGTTATCGTGTCGGTCTACAACCCCAAGCTTGCAGGTTCGTTACTGGCCAGGGTAAGTGATTTTTGAAAGGCGACAAAAATAAGGACACGCATTTCATACGTTGTTGGCATGTTAAATAACCCATTGGAATTCAGTAGGCCATGTTGATAATGGCAAAATTCATCTCGGGATTTCCCGCCAACACAAAAGTTCCTCCTATCTCTACTAGAAAGAGCTATAGTGTCAAGGAGCTTAGATATCTAACATCCTTGACCTTCATAGCGCTCCAAGGAACAACAAAATTCGACATCCAAGCTGCCCTCTGGGTTGCAAATAGCAAAGCTTGCACCCGGTACCCGAGGCCATACGATATTATTATTATTATTATTATTATTATTATTAACGAAAATGAAACCACACCAGTATGAAATTACTGTAGGTTTTAGGAGAGGGAGGTTACGAATTGAAGGGAGACAAACAAGTTGAAATCGTGTCAAATCCAACTGAGAGTCGTGCTTCCACAATCCACTCACTCTTCAAGGGGCGTGTCCTTGAGAAATCCATTCACTCACTCCGCATCTTTTGCCTACGATCCTCGAACAGCATGTAGGTAAATCAGTTTGAGTACAAATGACTCACAGTCTTGGTGCATACTGTATCTTTCTATCCCTGCCTAGAGGAACGAAATTAATGGAAACCAGCTCGTATAAAGTGTGCAGCGACTCGGAATAATTGGCACGTGCAGTGATTGATAGTTACATTATGATTGTATCATGTCAGCTGCGTACGTCATTGCCTCGTACAGTTATTAATTAGAGGTCCTCGCCCAATGATCCGTGAATACTCACTCCAAGACACAGAACAATACACGGTGTTAAAAACTACACATGAAATATGTATGCCTACTACATTGTCAGGGATGAAATCGGAGCACCTACCTAGAACATCCCATGCCCCTTATTTCACTGGATCCAAGCTAAATAGAGCACCCACGTGCAATATGAGGGCAATTATATAATATAAACTTTATTGCAGTCGAACGACCATAGAGTATAACAGTGTAGATTACATCTGCAAGTAAATGTTATTAGTCTTTGCTATATTCCATTTGTGATTTTGTGCGCTTTTGGCACACAGTGAAATGGTAGCGCTCACAGGCCTTCCCGCAGAGGCTGCATACACACACTGGTGAGGGATCGTGAAAACTGTTTCTCGTGCATATTTTGTGATGGAAACCGTGCACTGAGAGCCTAGTTATGGCGCTTCGTAGTTCCTTGTTTGCTCCCGTCCAGTTCCTATCCAGCATCGCATCTGTTGTAGAGAAATCGAGCCAGATGTCCGATATCTTGCTTTGTCTGTCCGACTCTTGTTTGGTCGCTGGCAGCTGTTGTTGGAACCTCAAGTCTTCTATGAGGAAGCACGTTTTTGCAATCTCATATTCCAGTCTTGAAGGAGTGTATTTTGATATGCCAAAAATTATCTTCAGGTATCTTGCTTTAACACTTTGGAGGGTCAATAGGTTTCTATTTGTCAGGTTGTTCCATATGAGCTCAATGCCATAGGTCAAGATAGGCGTAATCTTTGCGTAGAAAAGTTTTATTGCAGTGTCTAGTGCTAGTCTTGTCGGATTCTTAATGTCGTAGATGGCAGCTGCTGCCCTCTCCTGCATGTGTATTTTGTACTATGAACCTGATGGTTGTAAAGTGATTCCCAGATACCTGAATAAATTTATAATCTGTAGCTCTTCCGCTCTGTAGTATATTTTGTCTTGTACAGATGACCTTCCTAATAAGAGGACAAATGAGAAACCTAATACCAGGCATGAAGACTTAATGAAATGTTCCGTATTTTTGGGGAACTGGTACGCCTATCGGTGCACCTTTTGCCCCTTATTTTGAGAATTTTGAATGTTCACATGGCAATGATATTTAGAGGAGACTTTCCTAACCACACAGTATGGCTAATTCCTCAGTACTTGAAATATAATTTTTCTGCAGATATATCGCCAGAGCAGGAGACGAGTTCAACTCACCATTTGTGTTGAGTCAACTGTTTAATTTCTCTTGACTATGAATATCGAAACGACGAATGCTACCACCATCTAGTGGTAAAATTGTGAAAACTTGTTTTGTATCTTGTTTGTGAAGTACGGTAATCGTATTTATGAATTAACATGCATTTCGGCGATGCATTCATGCAGAAGCGGTAGTAATGAAGCATATTAACTTATTAGACTTGTTGTATTGCGGATTTAGCCTAAGTACCACAAGCATTAAAAAAAGCACACTGAAAAGTCACTTAATTCAAATTTCCTGGGAAGGAAACCCCAGCAGATCATTTGCCAAGAGGAATTTCAGTGGAACAGGTACAGTCACCTAATGAGTGGTGACATGGGCCTCCATGACTACAACAACAACCAGATCTTTGGCCCAGCCAACCATCTTCCCGCTTACTACTCCCAGAAGAAAAGAAGACCATTTTCAATGTTCTTAAAGTTGAGAAAATTTAACCCCTGTTGGATCTCTCAAGGTACAGTTCCTACTGGAGACTACTTAGCTTCACTGCGTGGATTCTACGCTTCTAGCAGCATGTTCGAAGAAAGATTTTTACCGGGATCTATAAAAACAATCACGACCAACGAGCAATTTTATTTTTGTTCATTTAAAAATATTAAATTTATCATCAGAGGATTCAGAAATTTCCTCTCAATTTATACGAGTGATTATTACCATTCTTTTCTCCCCCCCCCCTCCCCCCCCCCCCTTTCGTTGTTATTGGTTTGTTTTTGCCCCAAAATTCAGGAAGTATAATTTGGTTGCTTTCTGGTATACATGACAGAAACTGCTTTAGACTTTACAATATTGCATAGTCCATGTTATAAGGTTTGTCTCCTGCGTGAGATATAGGAATGTAAGTCAACATCAGGAGGTTCGATTTCATGCAACACCGAGCAGAGGGAGGAGTCTAAATGTCCACTTTTTGGAGATGACAGGCACTCAGCTGGGGTGAACTCTTCAGTCAGCAAGTGGTGTGGAACGAATGAGCAATTATTTACTGTGCCAAGTTTGTTATTTTACAAAACCTGATCATTAGAAGCTACAGTACATAGAGAGCGGACCAAATTAAAAAGAATTCATTCCATTGCTCTTTGTGACTAAGTAAACATAGTATTCCAGCAAAGGATAGCGAAAATACGCGAATTTAAAATGTTTGTGTAGTTGTTTATCTACGGAATTGGGACATCATGGAAATCAGCTTCAAAAATTTGAGCGTTTATGGAATACATTTTATAACTTGTTCCATTGATAACTTGCACCAGTGTGAGTACTTGTAATTGAGGCTAGTATTAGAGAAGAGGTGGTCGGAGCCTTGTCTTAGGTATCATCCCCAGATTTTACAGGAGTTGAAACGAGAAACCTCGGGAAATCATTTCAAGGATGGACTAGAGTAATAATTCTTGTACAGTGCCCTCATGAGGCTGAGTGAACTCCGTTACAACCCTCGATGAATGATTTAAAATACACACAGCAATAGTCACACGCCTTTTGACGTAGTGAACGTGTGGGGCAGATGACAGGCTGTTCTCTCAGAAGTGTGCGGCTACTTGCCATCTTATTATACACTAAGGTGTATGTTTCATAAAACTCAAGCTCCTAAACCAGAGGGAGTTAGAAGGTGTGGTTTGTACAAAAAAAAATTCCAAATCGTCTCAATAGTACAGGAAATATCTTGTATTTCTTGATAAGTCAACGGAAATATATTTATTTGTGTATAAAATGTGTTTAAACAAATAAACTGAGCCACCTATAGCCCGCATAGCACTAAAGCCAGGCGGGTAGTCTATACACATGGGGCGCACACACCCCATTATGCGCTAGTTCTCGCACGGCTCCGGTAATTACTTACTATTTACAGCCCAAAAAATAACAACCTTTTAAAATTTCACACAGCTACCATCTTGAGTTTAAGACAACAATTGAATTAAATCAGATGCCACACATTATGCATAAACATTTACCGTAGCAAGTTTTACTGCGCTCGGGTGATTGAATCCCAAGAACATTCCAATTAGATATTTTAATTTCGCTTCCCCGCCATGTTGGTTTTGTACTTGAGAGGTTTTCAAAGGTCAAATAGATGAACGTATCCTAGTATCCTCTATCATCGTACAAAATTGGGGCAGATTACCTCGTAGTTCCGCCCCTTAAAACAACAATAACTAAATAACTAACTAACCTTGGCCTTTCGTAGAATAATTGCAGCCCACTGCTCCATATTTCTGACATCTTGTCTTCATATCATTACTCCAAATCGTCTGATATACTTCTCAGCATTATCTATCAATGTTTTCCTTGGCCGTCCGTGCAATATTCTTCCTCCAGGTTTCCCCTTAAGAACTTCTTAGCTCTTCTTCTCTCAGAAGAAAAAATCGGAAATTTCTGTTGACATCAAATTCGCAGAAGTAGGAAGGAAGTAGGAGACTTATGATACTTGGGCAAGATGGCGGGATTGAATCCCAGCACAGTCAGTAGGCATTTGAGGGTCCGAAAATGCGAGGGAGTCGTGTCAGTAGATTTACTGGCTCGTTAAAAATCCCCTTCGGGGCAAAACTCCGGCACTCTGGCGTCTCTTAAAACCTCAGTAGTAGACAGCGACGTAAAACCAATAACATTATTATTATTATTTTTACTTGGGAAGCAAAATAAGCAGTGATGGACGAAACAAAGAGGATATAAAAACTAGGTTAAAAGAAATCTATTCTGCAGAAAAGAAATCTGGTAACATCAAATATAGATTTAAGTATTAACTTAGGAAGTCATTTTTAAAGGCCTTCGCGTGGAGCGTGGCGCTCTATGGAAGTAAAACTTGTACTGTTGGTGCAACAAAAAAGAGGAGAATAGTAACATATAATCTTTTCTGTTATAGGAGAATGATGAATATTAGATGAGTAGAAATATTAAGACGAGGGGCAGAGGAGACTCTGGCGAATGCTAACGACAACAAGTAGTTCCGTGAAGAATTCTACAGCCTATTTTCATATATCCTACTCATGTTAATTGCCTCTATCAACATACAAAATTTCAGTTTGATTGTTGTAATAGATTCGTAGATATTGAGAACTGTGTAAATATTTCAGATTGTCGCCATGTTGGATTTTTGTTAATGTACCATTACATGAAGGTTCATGTGTACATGTGGTATTCAAGCTTCAATCACATGATTAGGAAACAAGAAGTGAAAACAAGATTTTAAAATTTTGCACAGCTGCCATCTTGTGGTTATGAAAACAATTGAATTAAATTAGATGCCAATGGATTAACATTTATTAAGCATTTACCGTACAAAGTTTCACTGCACTCGGATAGTTAAATCGCGAGAAACGTACATTTACATATTTATACTTCGCGTCGCCACCTTGTTGGATTTGTGGTCACCAGGTTATGAACATTAAAAACAATTCAGTTTGATTGCTGTAGAAAATTGGCAGATACTGAGAACCACCTAAATATTTCGGATGGTCGCCATTTTGGTGACGTTTGGATGGTTAAATCGCGAGAAAAGTCTATTTAAATGACTCAATTTCGCTTGGCTGCCAGGCTGGTTTTGTAGTTACCAAGTTTTGAAAGTCTCATAGGTAAACTTTTAGTAGTGACCTTTATCACCGTACAAAATTTCAGGGTGATATCGGTAATAGTTTCGGAGATATTGAATGCTAGTGAAGTATAGAGTTAAGTACCATTAAAGGAAAATATTGCGTAGCTTTATTATTCAAACTTTTACTTCGATCGCATGATTACAACACAAGAAATAAAAACTTAATTTTAAAATTTTGCACAGCCGCCATCTTGAGGTTATGTAAGCAATTAAACTAAATTTGATGGCGGAGCATTACAATATGTTTGAAAGTTACGTAGATAAACTTGTAGTAGTGCCCTTTATCACCATTCAAAATTTCAGGGTGATGTCAGTAATAGTTACGAAGATATAGAAGGCCAGTGAAATATTTCGCACAGCCGCCATCTTGAGGGTATGCAAACAATTGAACTAAATTATATACCAATGCATTAAAATGTGTATAAACATTTGATGTACCAAGTTTCATTACGTTTGGATGGTTAAATGGCGAGAAAATTCTATTTAAAAGTCTCAATTTCACTTGGCTGCCATGCTGGAGTTGTAGGTACCAACTTTTGAAAGTTTTTAGGTAAACTTTTAGTAGTGCCCTTTATCACCGTACAAAATTTCAGTGTGATATCGGTAATAATTTCGGAGATATTGAATGCTGGTGAAATATTTCGCACAGCCGCCATGTTGGATTGGTGAGACGTAATAAAATTTGAAGGGAACGGTCGGGGTCGGCCAAAATGATGTTATGACCTTAACGAGTTTCATTGAAATCGCTCCAGCCGTTTAGAAGTCATTAGGGGGAGAGACACACACACATACGTACACACATACACACACACGGACAAAAGGTGATCTCATAAGCCTATCTTTTCATAAAATGAAAATAGGCTAAAAATAGTTTGCTAGGGCACATACCAAGGCATCCAGGAATAGCAAACTTAGTTATGGAAGGTAGGTTCGAGGACAAGAACTGTCGCGCTAGGTCAAGTTTAGAATTGTTAAACAGATTGCTTCGGATGAGGGGCGTAGTAGTCATGTATAGTTGAAACGATTAGCTCAGGACAGGGTAACAAGGAGAACTGCACCAAACCAGTCTATTATTTTATAAGGACTGAAGACTAACACAACAGACACCACTTACAGGCATCCTTTTTACATGTCCTAACCCAGTAGCGTATCCAGGATCGGCCGATGGGGGGGGGGTTATAGATACTCGAAGCCAAATTCTACAAGCATTTCATCCCGCGACGTTGCCGCGTTCGTCAAACGTGCACCATGACTGTGAGGGCAGCTGCTGTAAGTACGGATATCGTAGGTTCGAATCCCGGTTATGACAACGGTTATCCTGAGTGTGTTTTTCCCGGGTTTTTCCACACTCCCTACAGGAAATTGCCGGGATTGTGTCTTACTTCAAGTCCCGGAGCGTCTACCCCATCCCTGTCCCTGAGAAATGTACACACAATACTACCTAGTACGCCTCAATTGTGCCCATTTAGCATGAAATATGCAAATCACAGTATGCCAGCAATGCTCAAATCGGGATTTTCGGGGTTATGGTATGTTCTCCCACTCTGTGACTTACACATTTTGGATTAAATAGAGGATACCCTTCCAAAATAATAAACAAAATCAACTCCTACTATAAAACATTTAATTAACCAAATATATGGCGCTACAACAAATTAAACAAATAAAATACTGACCAATAATTCTAACTTGTTCAGAGTGAACAAGGAATACATAAAATGAAACGAATGTTAAATTAGAATAAATGGTTTCCACAAATCAACAAACTTATAATTCTTTTCACTTACATAAAGTATCCCTTTTAGAATTCAATATAATCACGAGCTCCCCAACGGCTCGATACTTTTACATACTCTGTGTTATTCTTATACAACACCTCACTTCCTATTATATGAGTATCTTATAATCAAAACAATATGTAATTCTTATTAAAGTACTGTTACTCCTTCACTTAAATTTTTGGGCTTTTCACAATGTTCTCATGTTACCATCTCTCTCAGTCAACAATTCACTACTGTGATTGGGAAAACACTTGTGTACTCCCGAGTTATAGACGACTACTTGAACATGTCAAAAATTAAGATCACTCCCGAAATCTAATTGTCTTCACTGAACTCGTGAATTCCTACATCATATAACATTACATTAGGGATTTATTTATTTGTCTTAAAAGGCCATCATTTCATAAGAAAGCAACGATCTGAACTTGCAAGCGGTATCTTTCATCTACAAGAACCTCGGTTCGAATCCCGGGTCATTAACAAACTCTAAACACTCATGGCGTATTATTACTTCAAACAGACGGTCACCCGACCTACCGCACTTCCGTTAATAGTAAGGGTCGGACCGTACCACTCAGCGTGATTTATCGGCCGGGAGCAGGACCCCAAGTCTCGCCCACAGAGACGGGCTACACTCTGCTTATACAGCTATTTCTTATACGCAGTTCTTTGAACAGACCTGGCTTTTCATTCATTTATTTTAACAACATTATTTAGGTTCATAGACCACTCTCGTAACCTTGGCATTTATTAATTATGAAGTGTCCTCATTGATGGGTAAGAATAATTCAATTCAACAGCAATATTTAGGGGCTTCACACAAACGAACCAGGGTTCGATTCTTTCACTGCCTCGGGAACTACATCCCATACTGGAGGACTTTACAACATTAGCGGCTTAGGGCGACCTTTGTCTAACCTGCGCTCATAATACAATAAATAGCACCCTTTTATAAAATACACACAACGGCCTCGTGATCACATCACTATATGGAGGACTTATCATAGCTCAATTACCGCGATCAACTGCCCCTCATAATTAATTTACCAAGTATATTTAGGTTCAACGCCTTCCTAGCGTGACAAATTACTTTAATGCGCTACATTGCGCTATACATTACTTTACGGCCAAGTGACTTTCGAAGAACTGATAAATTCAAAATCAACCTTTGATCTACATCTCAATTTTTATATTAATCCTCTCCCGTGGCAATAATCGCTATACTTTAATACCATGTATTCACAACATGTATTTATTCTTTTACAGGAGCTCAAAAGCTACTACTTTCATATAATTCAACTTAATCTTCATTTATATAATTGTTATTATTATTATTATTATTATTATTATTACGCTTGCTTTCATATCATTTAATCATTTATCAAATACACTGATATATTATTTCATACATTTCCTCTAAGGGATTTATTCATTTCACATAATCATTTTATACTTTCTCAATTTGTATTTGTTCAGATCGCGCTCTTATTCTGTTATTTGTTATTCAAAAACATCCCTATTTCTCATTCTCAGATGGATTGTACACAAATATTCCCCAACACATAACATAATGAAATGGTTACTTACATGATCTGACGGTCATCGACCGTATTTTCCAACGATGTTTCATCTCGCCCACTTAATGTGTTTAAACCATCTTGATTAATCCAATTTCACACAATGACATTTCTTGACACACATATAACTTATATACCTTAAACACTGGTAACATTTTGAATACAATTCTGTATTCTTCTATTATACACAAATAAAGTCACTAAAAAAATTACTATACTAACACAAATTTTATATATTTACATTACACTGCTTCTAATCACTGAGGCTTTGATTTGGCCTTACACACGTGATTTCTTGATTCCCGTTTCCAAGGGTGAAACTCTTAGATGTCGGCTCCCTATCTGGTAAGAAGTTGAAAGTCTCGATCAATCTACCCCTCCCTGGAACGGTAATTCTTCAGATCCGGTTTTCTGACTATTCGGCTTTATTTTTACTAGCTCGAAGTCGTTGCTCTCTAGACACTATTTAGTTGGTCTAGATACAGTTTGTCCTATTTACGGCCTCTCGAATATTTATCGGTGACCTATGATTCTCTAGCATTTACTGCTCTTCCTTACTGCTTTTAATCACTGTTCGTTTGTCTCCAGCGAGACAATGTCTTGGATTAAATTTTCCCTAATTATTTTCTTCGCTCTAGACCCTATCTTATTCAGAATACTAGGCGGCACTTATTTCGACTGACCCTGGTCGGGTTCTTTAACTTTGCTAGAAATGTTCGTTTCTCTATCGTTGGTACTTCAAGTGTTACGATACTTTCTGTCGTTTTACTAAATTGTTATTTGAAGACCTATCGCCTGTTCTTTTAAGTTCGCAGCCTACTTTGACTGTAATACGGAACTTTCTCTATAAGACTGATACTGGCGGAACAACATCCTGTATTAGGATTTTCCTAAGTCTTCACACGGCGATACTATGATGATACTTCTCGTCCACTCCCTTCGGGTGCACGTTAGTGATACAGAGTATCACGACCTCTCGAGGTCTAGTAAGTACTGCATGATTTGCCTGGCACAGCCAGGGCTTTTATACAAATCGGCGACAAAAAGATAAATTTCTTGTCTTTTACAGAACCAACTTTTGAAGTATTGGTCTCACACTTTTAAAAATTATATCTCTGGAAAGCTTGTTTTCTAAACGTAAACTGATTTCTTTGTACGTAAAAATCGATCGTACAATTCCGAGATATTAAATGAAATTTACTCTTGAGGTACTTGGGTGTTGAGGTTGATTTTTAATCCCCTCCATCTCGGGTCTCGGGGAACTTTTTATGACGTATGGCCACGTTTGCACTTCTTTTCTAGGCAATTATTAAAACCTTTTTCTCCACACAAAAATCTCTATTCCGAAATGATTCACAATGATGTATTTCTTTAGTTAATTATATGCTCGCAAGTGCTTTAAATCTAATTATTCTTCTTCTTGCACAACTGCGACGATGCCAATTTACTGCAACGTAAGATCAATTTCCGAAACATGCTCGCAGTCACTCCAAACGGAAAGTTCCACTCGTTCTAATTATAGTCATGATCGGCTCCTATCGGTGCGTCATGCGTGATATCATTTCCTGGCCACCTGGACCCTTACTTCTTGCACAACGTTATGCTCGCCCTCCTGTATAAAATATTTCTATGTTCCTCTGAAGACTGTATATTTCCTTCCTTCTTTTTACCATAATACATGGATTCGACCCCTTGAACCAATGGTACATGGGTTCATCTCTCCCCTCCTTAGGTAAATAAATTTTCGAAATTCTGAGGAAATTTATTCAATAATTTTCATAAAAATCTTATTTTTCTTTATTGTCGACGCCATCATAACATTTCTCAGTACCTTTTTGTTTCTATTCTTATGGAATCCCCCGATCATTAGGGTTTTCCACTTTTAAAGTCATATCCAGAAATAGTGTAGGTTGGGTACGCTCTGTCCCTACCCGTTCTTCCTCTCTTACTTTTCTGGGCTTAGAAGTCTACAGAACAATATTCTTCGTTACGGGTGTGGTCTATCCCTACCCGTTCCTTTATTTCATCATTCTCTCTTCTTAAATTGAAATTTTCTTTTTCAACAAAATCAATTATTTCTCTTATCTCACAATACAGTTTCTCTAATTCGCATTCGCAATCGAATGGTTGAGCTCTGTTTCCTTGTTCTACCTTACTCTTGTTTCAATCAAAAGTGGATTCATCATCTCTAAATTGTTCCATAACCAGGGCATGTTCATTAGCTTCATCGAAGTCTTCGGGAGGGTAATATACTTTCAGGTTGGCTAAATTCATGGTCACTTCGTGATTCGTTTCACATTGCCGAATTCTATAGGCATTATTTCTTAAATCTCTTATTATTTGATACGGTCCGTGGTACATTTTCAGGAACTTCTTGTACACGCGTTTCCCTGGATCCGAAATGGCTGGTCTTTTCACCAACACCATTTCTCCTGCTAATAGTAGTCGATGATACCTCTTGTGCCTGTTTCTTCTTTGCCTTCTATCTGCTTGAGCTTTTAGATGCTCAAAGGCTCTTCTAATACGTACATCTCTTCCAGGCTGAGCGTCAGCTGGCCTAGGAATGACCAGACTCCAAGGTCTCTCTGGTTGCTCATTCCGATGTAACGTTATTGGTATCTCTCCCGTAGATCATGGATTGTGTTGTTTATACAAAATTCGATAATATCCAGGATATCTTTCCATTTCCAATTTTCCTCGGCACAGTATATCCTACAATACTTGGCCGTTTCCCTCATAACTCTTTCCACCTGATTTGCCTCAGGATGGCGAATACTAGACAGTATCTGACGTATTCCAAGTCTCTCTAATTCCTGTCTGAATTCTACACTTGTAAAACACCTACCGTGATCCGACAACAAATTCTCTGGTTTGCCCAGAATAGGTATCACTTTTTCTTTGAGTCGTTTTAACACTTGTTTGGTACTAGTCTTCTGTATGGGAGCAAGGACAACCATTTTCGTGAAAACATCCATAGCCACCATTATGTGTCTATTTCCTCGCCTAGCCTTTGGCAAAGGTCCGAAATTGTCAATAGAAATGATTTGACCTGGCCTCTCGGGCAACAATGGTATTGGCTTTTGTCTCATCAAAAACGCATTGGCTTAATCCTTTGACATAGATCACATGTCTTGAGCGTATCCCTTACAGTCTCTCTCAGTCTCGGCCATACAAATGCTTCTTTCAGCATCGAGACTGTTTTGTTGACTCCCATATGTCCAAACGATCTATGGGCTAACCATACCATTTTCCTCTGCAAAATCGCAGGTACAACGATCCTCAATCGTGTATGGTCAGAGTCCACAACCTTATACAACAATCCATTAAAGAACGTGTAATCCTGAGCTATCTTATTAGCTTCAGTATACGCAGGTGTTCCTCTTATCAAACTCCCCTCCAAGAAAGATAGAGCATGTTCATCCATGGATCCTCACGTTGTCGCTGACCAATGCTTCTTAGTTCATTTAAAGTGCGCTGATCCCTGTCTTCCAAATCAATAGCCATTACTTCCTCTTCTGTGGACTCTGGCTGTCTACTTAAATAATCTGGAACTACATTTTCTTTCCCTGGGCAATACTCTATATTTACATCGAACTGCTGTATGTATAATGCCCAACGCATCAACCTTTGACTGGATAAATCCGTATTCATCAAAAAGGTTAAAGCTTTATGATCAGTCCTTAATGTGACTTGAAACCCATATACAATCGTTCGCCAATATTGCAACGCGTGCAATATCGCTAACAGCTCGATCTCGCTGATTGTATAATTTTTCTCGTGTGGTTTCAGTCTTCGACTTGTGAAAGCTAGATAATTTTTCTTCTCAGGGTTATCCGGGTTTTCCTGATATAGCATTGCCCCTATTCCAATCTGGGATGCATCTGTTTGTATAACAAATCTCTGATTAAAATCAGGATACCCTAGCTTCACATAATTTAAGAGCATTTCCTTGGCCTCTATAAATGCTTTTTCTGTTTCCTCCGTCCATTTCCACTTGCCCCCCTTCTTCAGAAGGTCCTGTAGTGGTGCAACAGTTTTGGTGTATAACGGACAATGTCCTGAGAAAAATCCAATCAATCCCAAAAACTGGCGAACGTTTTTCACCTTCAAAGGCCTGGGAAAATCTCTTATTGATTCTAATTTGCATGGATTTGGTTTAACACCATCTTTGTCTATCACATGCCCCAAAAACGTAACTTGTCTCTGACAAAAATTTGATTTCTTCAAGTTAAACTTAAAGTTCGCCCTTCTTAAATCTTCCAATAATTTCTTTAACTTTTCCAAGTGTTCCTCAATGTTTTCCGAGGTAAGTAATATGTCATCCACATAACGGATAGTGCAATCTTTCACTTCCTCTGACAGGTTAAGATCAAGCGCTCTTATTAAGGCGGATCCCGCGGTCTTCAAGCCAAACGGACATCTCTTGAAGCAATACGTTTGTTGGTCGAACTGAAATCCAGTTAAAATACTGGTTTTCTCTTCCAGTTCGAGATGATGATATGAAGACGTCATGTCAATATTTCTTTTATGGGTGGTGCCGAATCATTTTCTGGAATGATTTTCGCGTTCAAATTCCTGGCATCCAAACACACCCTTACTGAGCCATCCGGTTTTCTCACAATTACTAATGGACTAACATATGGTGTCGCCATCTTTTCTATAACACCTGCATCACTCATCTCCTGCAGTGTTTTCTTCGTTTGTGGGTAATGTTTTTCTGCAACCAGGTATGGTTTTTGTCAGAACGGTGCCCAATCATTTACTTGAAAAGCGTATTTAAAATTTTTAATCTTCCCTGGCTTGGAATCAAATACGTCCCTGTAATTTAATAGTAATTCCTTTAATTATTCCTTATTTTCGAGGTTAACTTTAGCTTCCTCTATTTTTCCTGACAGGTTGGTCTCAAACTCGGTTTCCAGACTATCTTCAAGTTCTATATTTAAAATTTCAAATACTTTCTCTATGTCCTTACAACCTTCCCCTGACATTTCTTTCACATGCCATACCTGTTCTTCTATTTTTGCATCCTGTTCCTGTAGATTAATGTCTGGTCCATCCCCATCCTCTCTTTGAATCCTAATGCAATTTTGCGCTAGGTCTATAATGACCTTGTTCTCACGGATAAAATCAATACCTAATATGACATTATATGGCAATTGATTTACCAGCAAAAAGCATTGCGAAATTACAGCGTTACCTATGATTAAATCAATGTATACCTGAAATTTACATGTCAAGGATTTTTCAGGAATAATTCCCTTAATCTTCACACTTGAGGTGGGAATTTTCAATATACGACCTCTTGTTTCTAATTCATTTAGGAGGGTTTGCGTAATTAAACTTATGGTTGATCCAGTATCAATTAATGCCCTGACCAGTAATCCTTCTATCCTTAGCGTGATAATAGGTAGTTCTCTTCTAACAGGTGGGATTCCTTCCATTTCCTCCTTAATTAGCTCATCTGGTCTCGCTATCCAATTTACAATCTCAACCTCCTCCCAGCTCCTGGTATGTTTCCACTTTTGATGATTTAATTTTGAAGTTTTTTTATCCTGAGGGCTTCCTTTCCCCTCATTCTTCAATTGAGCTTGTAACTCCAAGCTTTGAGCTCCTTCTAATCGGTCGGGTGATTTTCGGTTCTTTATTGCCTCACTCCAACGGACTCTTTGCGTTTCAGGTTCGTCGGTTCGTTCATTCATGTAACGAAGACTTTCCTGATATCTCTCTTCTATTTCGGCCCGATATTCATCATTTCTGTCTTCCGGCCTCACATTCCTTCTGGGATAATTTTCCCATCTTTTTCTGTTATCCTGCCTCTGATTATTATTGTTATAGGGTCGATTCTCTTGTTGCCTATAACCCGTATTTCTAGGATTTCTTCCTTGATATCCTCCTCTATAGTATGGCTGTATTCCCCTAGGCTCTTGATGTCCATATTCTCGACCCAATCCCAGAGTATCTGTACTCGTGGACTGATTTCTGGTCGATGGTTTCTCTCTGTTTTCTTGACTGCTGGCCATATGTACCTGTTCAGTCTGTCTTGACTGCCTGGGAGTAACGTGTGAAGTCGTCATATCTAATTGACGTAATACGCTCTCCACTTCCACAGCACTTCTGGCTTTAGATGAGATCAACAACCTTTGTACCTCATATGGAAGTTGTCTTGCAATGGCGGCACACAGGTCGTTCTCAGCAGGAGCAATGTCAAGTTCCCGGAATTTACACAGCTGAGCGGGGAAAAATTCTGAATATTTAGTTGGGGCATTTGTACTATACTTCCTAGAGAACAGATCTAGCCTCAGATTTTCTTGGACATCTGCTGCCCAATATCGTTTCAGAAAAGCTTCTCTAAAGCCTTCCACTGTGTCAAATGTATACCTGAAACTCCTGAACCTGGTGAGACAATCACCTGCCAACAGCTTCTCAATTGCTCTCAGTCTCCGATTCTGAGGAACTTTCATTTCATTCAAGTACTCTGCGACCTCCTTCAACCAGTATTTAGGAGTAATTGACATATTATTACCTGTAAACTTCACCGGTCTGTCCTCATTTGACTTGATGATATTTATTATTTGACCATTTGTTTGGTTCATATACGGGGTAGACATCGCCATTGGATATCCTGGGTTCTTATAAGGTCTCTCCCATCCGAAGTCCCTATCTTGATTTGTGCCTCGTTCATGGGGATCTACCCATCCTGTCTTTTATAATTCATCCTGACTTTCAAATTCTAATTTCCTTTCTCTTCGGGCACTTTCTTCATTAGCCATGAGTTGAATTTCCATTTGACTGTTCTTGTGTTCAGTCCTTTCCAACCGTGATCCCAATTCATTCTGAATTCTTTCTTGATTCTTTTTACTGTCTTCCACTTCTTGTTTGAGTTGGAATTTCTCTTCCCTGAAACTATCCCTTATTTCAGCTAATTGAATTTCTACCTCTTTCTTGATGACCATGACCTGTTTGTCTATAATTTCTGGCTTAATGTCACCTTTGGTATCTAAGTCTTCTCGCATTTCCTTTATCTTTTTCTCCATCTCTTTTTGTCCTTTGTAGACTTTATCCTGGATTATGTTCATATCCTCTCGGGGCCTTTCCTTGTTCATCGATTAAAATTGTTATGTCAGTCATAACTTTATTTATATTTCCCTTTGTGTCTCCCATTTGTTTTGTTAATCCAATTACGGTTTCCTGAATTCCAGTAACCCCTTTATCTATCCTCTCTATTTTTAAGAGTTGTTCATCACGATCCGTTTTTCGTTGCGTGCTTTCATCTTTAAGACTCCCTTCGTATTTATTTAACTTCGTGGTTATTTCTTCCTCCTGCTTCCTCAACCATTCATCCACCTGTCCCGTGAATGTCTTAAATTGAAATTCCCTTCTACTGGCATCGGCCTCACCTTGCTTCTTAACGTCATTTATCTCGGCCTGAACTTTCCCGACTTTTCCCTCGAGTTTTTCTACTTGGTTCTCCACCCCTTTAAATTTGTCTCCTAATTCCTTAAAACTTTCTTTTATCTCACCCCGGGACTTTTCACAAATATTGCTGTAAGATTCTATCTGAGCTTCTAACTTTGCCTGCACCCCTTGGATCCGGTCTACAAGTTCATTTTTACATACATCTACATTCTTTTCCATATTATTTAATTTGGTTTCCACAGAACTCAAATTGTCCTTCAAAATCTCAAAATTTTCTTGACATTTAGTTTGGGAATTTACCGTACTTTCCTCTAAGGTCTTTATTTGAACTTGCAATTCTGACTTAAATACCTTATTTTCCTCTTTAATTTCACTTGTGATTTCCCCTTTGAACTCAGTTAACTTATTCCCAGACTCAGTGTCAAAACCTTGAAATTTGGTATTCATTGTCCCTTCTATACTCTCTCGGAGTTCATTTGACCCCTTTTTTATTCCCTCAATTTCAGCCTTCAGTTCACTGCTCATTCTTATACAGTCGGCCTCGATAGCTTCTAATTTAGTCCCCATGTTATCACTATTAGTTTTTAGAGATCCTAAATTGTGATTTATAGATTCGAACTCTTCTTTATTTGTACTCTGTTGGCTGTCCAATTTATTGTTTATAGCCTCCAACTTTTCCTTGCTATCGGCCTTTATAGCCTCCAACTTTTCATTACTATCAGCTTTTAAAGCGTCCAAAAGTCCCTGCCTCTGTTCCCCATTCTCTGCTTTCATAGCCGCCATCTTTTCATGGCTGTCAGCCTTTAAAACGTCCACAAGCCTCTGCATTTCTTCACTTAATGCCATTTTCTTAGAATACAGTGGGCTATCATGCCACATCGCTGGTACATGCTTGAGAGATGGTACCACGAACCCTTGTGTCCCAATTTTCAAAATTTTACCTTAGTACGGGTGTTTACTAAAACGTACCCTTTTGATTATATTCATTCAATCTCAAAACTTTTATGGAAGTATTTAAAATTTCAAAAATTTCGAAAAACCATTTTTTTAATGAAAATTTTGATTTTTCATGAAAACTCGGGTTTTTCCTAGGAAAACTCATCCCTACGTACTGGGCGCCATGTTTAATGTTTGCTAGGGGGTTAATTATATTTAGGGCTGCTCGGTGTGAGTTTCCAGGGTCCCATGCGGTCAGTTAACATTAATATTTTGTAGCTACTTCTATCATTACTTTACTTTAACATAATAATGACCGTCTTAAGTGTTCCTCTAATTATTAATCCAAGCACAGTACTTCTATGCCCCCCTGTGCCCATTTAGCATGAAATATGCAAATCACAGTATGCCAGCAATGCTCAAATCGGGATTTTCGGGGTTATGGTATGTTCTCCCACTCTGTGACTTACACATTTTGGATTAAATAGAGGATACCCTTCCAAAATAATAAACAAAATCAACTCCTACTATAAAACATTTAATTAACCAAATATATGGCGCTACAACAAATTAAACAAATAAAATACTGACCAATACTTCTAACTTGTTCAGAGTGAACAAGGAATACATAAAATAAAACGAATGTTAAATTAGAATAAATGGTTTCCACAAACCAACAAACTTATAATTCTTTTCACTTCCATAAAGTATCCCTTTTAAAATTCAATATAATCACGATCTCCCAACGGCTCGATACTTTTACATACTCTGTGTTATTCTTATACAACACCTCACTTCCTATTATATGAGTATCTTATAATCAAAACAATATGTAATTCTTATTAAAGTACTGTCCCCGTTTACCCGGATAGTAGGCTGTCAGATATCCGCCCCCTCAATCGGATTGCCAACAATCAATCGCACCGACTCAGCTACATCAATGAAAATGGCACTGACAGATACTATCGAGATAAGAGCACAGAAGTTCACAGGAAATCATTGTGGAACACACCAAAATAGACGGGGGTTCATACTTACCGTTACTTACCTCTTAAAAATAATCTCGGGGTTTGAGTTGACAACAGGATCACTAAAGTCTGTTCACACAATAATCTCCACCATGACATTTAAAAATGAACCAAAACGAAGACGAGAACTTTGAACTGTACAAAAGCTTTATTTCAAATAAAGGGTAAGATTTTAATAACACAACAAAATCAACGTGGCTATCAGTAGCCCATGTCAATCTGACTACGTCCTCCTGTAGGACTTGCAAAGTTATCATACAACATGATATAAAACATATTAGCTCCACCGAGCTCCAAATAACGTAATATTCATAACACAATTGGATTGGAAAGGAAGTGAGGACGAGACATATATATAGAGCATTTGGTTTCCTATTAATAAACATGAGAATTGTATTTATAGTCGCAAGGCCAGAGTAGACGACCTCTCCCGCTGATAACCAGTTGTTGGGACAGCTGCAAGCTACCCTCCAACCTGTCGCATACTTTGTCAAATGGACTCCCTTCTCACATGCTACGTTACGTAAGAATACAGCTCTCTCTCAGGCTTTAAATGTCCGCAAGACATCTCAAATACATATTTACGCAATTCTTTCAAATACCTTAGTCACATCCTACTGGATTATTATGATAATTCCTGAACTTGTTAAGTTCTCATCCAAATGTTTAATAAGCTCTTAAATGTTTATAACAAAATCACATAAATTATTTAACTTATAACAATTAGAAATTGTTTATAATATTTGTCAAAGACAATAAAAATATTTTAAACACGCCTTTAACATCACTTTCGTTCCACATTATTTTCAAAATATTTACAGCAATTATTTACAATATTAACATTTAAATTAATTAAATTATTAATTTAAGAAATACATTAACCACAGGTTCATCCGGTTGGTAATTTCATAATCGTGTTTAATATAATCGACCAATGAAGGTTAGTTATACATTTTAATGTCACAAACTGGTTTAATAAAGGTTTTAATAATTATTTGTGACGGTAATCTTCATTCAAAATCTTATCTCAAATTCTTTCAAAACTCTTGTTAATTATAACAGTAAATTCACTTGATTAATTTTCAACGAACTATGACAATTCACTCCAGCGGAAAATACTTCGCTAACACAATAATGCACAAACTGCATTATAATTAAGCCCAAAATTCATCATATATTAATCTATATGGCATTAAAACTTCCACCGAACTTACAAAAACTTCCACAAATAATTCTTTAACATTAATTCCTGTGGGAACCTCCTTCATATTCAAGGGCATTATACATCAGCGACTTTCAACACTTGCGCTGTACTAGCGATTATACATCCATAGTTCCACTTAAAAATTCTTATAATCATTAATTGTTTCAAAACTGTTTTCATTTAACCTTCGTGGATTTCATTCATGAATCGAACTGAAATCAAAATTTGCCAATCACAAACAAATTTAATAGTGAATACGCTTATATACGCCTGACTGGTCTATCAAAATTTAAGATTAACACCTTAAAAAAAATTGTAGTATAAAAATACTATCATCAAATAAAGTGCGACTAAAACTGAAAAGTAGTCGAATAGAATCCAATTAGACTGGGGAATGCAAACATCATTATATAAATCTCTAATTGAGAAAAACTCCTAACAAAAGTTCTTGACTTTAATGCATTCAATAATTCATTATTAAAGTTCATCTTTCACAAAAGTGTCTATGATGCAATGCTCGTTCATAACGGACGATAAATGTCTGTGTTGCAATCAATTCAAATAACGACTAGTATTTCTAAGATCGTCGACAACGCAAGAGATTTTAACGCTCTAAAATCATTTAAATGTTCTTCCTTCTTGATGATGACAGAAAATTGGTCAAAGTAATTAAACTGGGGTAGAATTACTTTAATAAAGTGACACGCTGTCTGAATTTAAATCTGCCATAAAAATCATTAACATACAGTCAAATCGTGACTACAAAAAATATTGATTACTGAAAAATCTAAATATCAGTCTCAACTGATCCAAAATCGTTTAACTATGCCCATGACATAACAATGTCTTAATAAATCGTCGAAAAAGGCATAACTCATCAAGGTGTACTGAGAATAAGAATCTCAACAAGAAAATAGGGCAAAATACATGAGGACAAAAATATGGGAAAAATGGTTGCTCAAACATTATTAAGAAACTCAAATACAATAAACGTTCACGACTACCTTATCTGCCGATTGACGTTCCAGAGGAAAATTCCCCAAAGAAGACTGCTGATGGATCCATTTCACCAAGTTAAAGCTGAGCTCCATCCTCGAAATAGGAAATAGCACCCTCGGAGAATCGAACTGCCTCCTTCTCCGTAACTCGCTCTGCTCCAAGAAGACGAATAGACATCCTTCCGGCAATAATCTTCTTTGTGCGTCGGGATAACCCTGACCTCTCTTGAAAAATTCCCTGAAGTTCCAGTAGACAATCGCCATGAAGTTTTTGTAGAAATTTCCGAAGAAATTTTCATATTCAATGAGTATGTAATAGATTTCATTGCTGTTCGATAGTATTCAGCTTTTAATCACGAAACATGGGTGTAGATGGTATTCACCACATGTTCGCTTGTGTGGAATAGCAATTAGCGAAGTTCCATGTTGCTATCTTACTCCGTTGAAATATGTCCCAATTGCATTAAGTCCTTTAGCCTTCCATCTGCTCTTCGGTTGTAGTAATAGAAGAACAAACTGCCGTATTAAATTGCTCCATTATACTGTAGTGTTGTGTAACAAAAGCAATCAGAAGTCTCCCTATTTCACTAGCAGCGTTAGCCGTGGCGTAAATTCTGGCGATACAATAGTGCTTCTCAGGTGGCGAGATAATCACTTTTGTCAGTCGTCGAAACTTGCTAATATCTTTCAAACTAATCGCTCGAAATTGTTCAGCTTTTCTATATTACTTCATGTAGCACTGCACAATAGAATTGGCTTATCGGCGACCGCTAAATGTTCAAAGCTAATCTTGTAGATGCTTTCGAAGGTGCGTTTTAACTTCACCTAGTTTGACTTGAATCTCGTATAATGCAGTGGCTTTACCACGCATTTATAAAGACGACTCTTTTCACACTTTTCACTATATAGGACTATATAAGAAAGAACTTTCACAATTAGACTTCGATGATCTGAGAATGAGATCTGAGAATGATCGGAGAATGAGCGAATGAGACTCCTCTCTTCTGCGCAAGCCCTTTTATGAACTTCATAAGGGGCGTTTCCATCCCTTCCATAGCGTGATACTGCGTCATCGCTAAAAGTTCCAACTTCGTTAATACATGACGGATTTTCAAAATTCAAAAACTGAAAATAAATTTCACCAAAATTCCAAATCAATGCCTCTACTGCAAATGGATTTCCACAATTCTGCATTCCAAAAGTAATAAAAATACCATAGTTTCAGCAATCTCCGTCTTCCTTTAAACTATCGTTCATTGGTTCAAGCCTCTCCTCCAATAGCATAGTTTCTTCCTCAGCAGAATTCCTCGTTTCCTGCGACTGCGTCGTAAATCTCGGAACATTCTCGACTAAATGCTGACGTCACTGAGAATCTCAGCTCAAGTAGCCTGCTGGCATAACGTTTACGTCATCCGTGCTTACGTCATGACTACCCACGTCATAACTATGACAGCCGTAACTCTCCTTTATAATTTCAAAATAGCCACCGTGGTCTCGATATAATTCAATTACGGGGGCAGTACTGTTACTCCTTCACTTAAATTTTTGGGCTTTTCACAATGTTCTCATGTTACCATCTCTCTCAGTCAACAATTCACTACTGTGATTGGGAAAACACTTGTGTACTCCCGAGTTATAGAAGCCTGCTTGAACATGTCAAAAATTAAGATCACTCCCGAAATTTAATTGTCTTCACTGAACTCGTGAATTCCTACATCATATAACATTACATTAGGGATTTATTTATTTGTCTTAAAAGGCCATCATTTCATAAGAAAGCAACGATCTGAACTTGCAAGCGGTATCTTTCATCTACAAGAACCTCGGTTCGAATCCCGGGTCAGTAACAAACTCTAAACACTCATGGCGTATTATTACTTCAAACAGACGGTCACCCGACCTACCGCACTTCCGTTAATAGTAAGGGTCGGACCGTACCACTCAGCGTGATTTATCGGCCGGGAGCAGGACCCCAAGTCTCGCCCACAGAGACGGGCTACACTCTGCTTATACAGCTATTTCTTATACGCAGTTTTTTGAACAGACCTGGCTTTTCGTTCATTTATTTTAACAACATTATTTAGGTTCATAGACCACTCTCGTAACCTTGGCATTTATTAATTATGATGTGTCCTCATTGATGGGTAAGAATAATTCAATTCAACAACAATATTTAGGGGCTTCACACAAACGAACCTGGGTTCGATTCTTTCATTGCCTCGGGAACCACATCCCATACTGGAGGACTTTACAACATTAGCGGCTTAGGGCGACCTTTGTCTAACCTGCGCTCATAATACAATAAATAGCACCCTTTTATAAAATACACACAACGGCCTCGTGATCACATCACTATATGGAGGACTTATCATAGCTCAATTACCGCGATCAACTGCCCCTCATAATTAATTTACCAAGTATATTTAGGTTCAACGCCTTCCTAGCGTGACAAATTACTTTAATGCGCTACATTGCGCTATACATTACTTTACGGCCAAGTGTCTTTCAAAGAACTGATAAATTCAAAATCAACCTTTGATCTACATCTCAATTTTTATATTAATCCTCTCCCGTGGCAATAATCGCTATACTTTAAGACCATGTATTCACAACATGTATTTATTCTTTTACAGGAGCTCAAAAGCTACTACTTTGTGGTGTTTGAAGCCATATTTTCAGTGTTGCCTTAGTAAACAAGAGTTTAGTGCTTTTCAGTCGGTCAACACGAATGTACCCAAAAGAGATGGGTTATGCCCTAATCCTGAAATAAATTACATGAGATTAATAAAACACTAGGATGACCAGTTTCGATCGTCAAGCGATCATCATCAGATCCAATACACTTAGGCTATAAAATCTATGTTTGAAATACAGGTGAAAATATTTACAATATGTACAATTATTTAGTTGCAGTATTGGTACTGCAACTGTCAGTGTATGCTAAATGCAGTATATATGTTAGGTGAAATGCTAAATAGTGATGGCTATCCGGAGATTGTACTTTAGAGAGATTATATGGTTGTAAACTATGGTTAAACTATAAAATTTTAGGCTAACTACTTATCTGATTGTCTTCCGTACTACAGCTATTCGCAGTTTCCGTGCTCACTTGAACTCGCTGTGCGGTCGACTGCGGTGGTTATCTTAACGACTGGTTTTTCCCTGCCTTCCCCCCCTGTCCCTACGTGCTGTGGGGAGTGATCGCGATGTGTTTATGTGAGGTGTTGCCAGCCTAGATAAGATGTATGTTATTGAATGAGGTGGATCTACAACTATTAAAGACCGTGGATTAGTCCTCGCCACGCGTGGAGCATAACCCATTCGAACTAAGCGTTGACGGTCTTATGAGGACGTCCCGGCACCTTTAATACTGCCTCTAATATGGGCCTTGGTTTATTGCAGAAGAAAAGTACATCGTACACCTGATCCAGATAACATTTACCTATTAGCATTTCACCTAACATATATACTGCATTTAGCATACACTGACAGTTGCAGTACCAATACTGCAACTAAATAATTGTACATATTGTAAATATTTTCACCTGTATTTCAAACATAGATTTTATAGCCTAAGTGTATTGGATCTGATGATGATCGCTTGACGATCGAAACTGGTCATCCTAGTGTTTTATTAATCTCATGTAATTTATTTCAGGATTAGGGCATAACCCATCTCTTTTGGGTACATTCGTGTTGACCGACTGAAAAGCACTAAACTCTTGTTAGCTACTACTTTCATATAATTCAACTTAATCTTCATTTATATAATTGTTATTATTATTATTATTATTATTATTACGCTTGCTTTCATATCATTTAATCATTTATCAAATACACTGATATATTATTTCATACATTTCCTCTAAGGGATTTATTCATTTCACATAATCATTTTATACTTTCTCAATTTGTATTTGTTCAGATCGCGCTCTTATTCTGTTATTTGTTATTCAAAAACATCCCTATTTCTCATTCTCAGGTGGATTGTACACAAATATTCCCCAACACATAACATAATGAAATGGTTACTTACATGATCTGACGGTCATCGACCGTATTTTCCAACGATGTTTCATCTCGCCCACTTAATGTGTTTAAACCATCTTGATTAATCCCATTTCACACAATGACATTTCTTGACACACATATAAATTATATACCTTAAACACTGGTAACATTTTGAATACAATTCTGTATTCTTCTATTATACACAAATAAAGTCACTAAAAAAATTACTATACTAACACAAATTTTATATATTTACATTACACTGCTTCTAATCACTGAGGCTTTGATTTGGCCTTACACACGTGATTTCTTGATTCCCGTTTCCAAGGGTGAAACTCTTAGATGTCGGCTCCCTATCTGGTAAGAAGTTGAAAGTCTCGATCAATCTAGCCCTCCCTGGAACGGTAATTCTTCAGATCCGGTTTTCTGACTATTCGGCTTTATTTTTACTAGCTCGAAGTCGTTGCTCTCTAGACACTATTTAGTTGGTCTAGATACAGTTTGTCCTATTTACGGCCTCTCGAATATTTATCGGTGACCTATGATTCTCTAGCATTTACTGCTCTTCCTTACTGCTTTTAATCATTGTTCGTTTGTCTCCAGTGAGACAATGTCTTGGATTAAATTTTCCCTAATTATTTTCTTCGCTCTAGACCCTATCTTATTCAGAATACTAGGCGGCACTTATTTCGTCTGACCCTGGTCGGGTTCTTTAACTTTGCTAGAAATGTTCGTTTCTCTATCGTTGGTACTTCAAGCGTTACGATACTTTCTGTCGTTTTACTAAATTGTTATTTGAAGACCTATCGCCTGTTCTTTTAAGTTCGCAGCCTACTTTGACTGTAATACGGAACTTTCACTATAAGACTGATACTGGCGGAACTACATCCTGTATTAGGGTTTTCCTAAGTCTTCACACGGCGATACTATGATGATACTTCTCGGCCACTCCCTTCGGGTGCACGTTAGTGATACAGAGTATCACGACCTCTCGAGGTCTAGTAAGTACTGCATGATTTGCCTGGCACAGCCAGGGCTTTTATACAAATCGGCGACAAAAAGATAAATTTCTTGTCTTTTACAGAACCAACTTTTGAAGTAATGGTCTCACACTTTTAAAAATTATATCTCTGGAAAGCTTGTTTTCTAAACGTAAACTGATTTCTTTGTACGTAAAAATCGATCGTACAATTCCGAGATATTAAATGAAATTTACTCTTGAGGTACTTGGGTGTTGAGGTTGATTTTTAATCCCCTCCATCTCGGGTCTCGGGGAACTTTTTATGACGTTTGGCCACGTTTGCACTTCTTTTCTAGGCAATTATTAAAACCTTTTTCTCCACACAAAAATCTCTATTCCGAAATGATTCACAATGATGTATTTCTTTAGTTAATTATATGCTCGCAAGTGCTTTAAATCTAATTATTCTTCTTGCACAACTGCGACGATGCCAATTTACTGCAACGTAAGATCAATTTCCGAAACATGCTCGCAGTCACTCCAAACGGAAAGTTCCACTCGTTCTAATTATAGTCATGATCGGCTCCTATCGGTGCGTCATGCGTGATATCATTTCCTGGCCACCTGGACCCTTACTTCTTGCACAACGTTATGCTCGCCCTCCTGTATAAAATCTTTCTATGTTCCTCTGAAGACTGTATATTTCCTTCCTTCTTTTTACCATAATACATGGATTCGACCCCTTGATCCAATGGTACATGGGTTCACAATATAGCGCTGCCTTGGGTTTTTGCGGGTATCTACCCACATACCCTAACGGCGGTGCTTTTCGAGGATCAAACCAGCCTTCGGGCTGACTACCTAACAGACAGACTACATTCATAGTAGCAAGGCAGGTTGCCAGACAACTTCAAGACACACCCAACTATACGGGGCTGATCACCAAGATGTCTCAAGCCCCTCAAATGAATTAACAACAACTCTACAAATATTTCCATTTCTCAATAAGATATTATTACGCAAGGAAAGTTTCATGTATTTTGCTTCACAAGTTTTCGTGTAATACAATATGCACAAAGGCAACAACAACAACAAAACAGTTCTGTAAATAAATGAAGTTAATTTTTGACTGAAATGGTAAATCTAGAACATTCCTGTTCCCCTGATAGGAACAAAATAAACTCGAATCTATCTGTTCTACCAACATGAAGACTGCGTATCTCTCAACAAGAAAAAAACACTTACAGAAGTCTCAGCAAAAGTGGGCATGTCCTCTCACGGTATATCATGTTGATTTATGAGTTATACAATAGGCTACTCCTGTTTGTTTATTCAGTTTTTTCAACAAGATCCTGTGCTTTATGTTGAATTAGCCCTGAACGCCTAAAATAACATTTTCGAAGTTTTTTGTCACATACTAAGTCCTTTTTACCCTACAAATGCTACTTGCAGCCGGAAAAAGGTTTAGTTGCTTACACTACACATGCGACAAATTTCACTCATTCGTAACCGGGACATACAATATACTGTATTAACGTTATATGAAGCAGCTCTGCTGACGGCGTTCTCATGCTCAAGAAGTTAATAACGATCCCACAAAGAGTGCTAATGTACCCATATCATTTTCTAAGTCCTTATTAAAACGCGTTATTTGAAAGAAAAACTAGATTAATTTACATATAACTTATGACTTACCAAATGGGATTCGCAGTGACTGTCGATTGTTTGCGGATGATTGTGTAATACAGTATATCGAAAGATACATGACTCACAAGACAATGCAGTGCTTCAAGAGGACCTGAACCTGGTCTATAAGTGGGCGATTGTAAATAAAATGAAAATAAACACAAGAAAATGTAGTCTTTTAAAAATAGGGAAAGTGCGAAGGCAGGATTTTCAATATAACATTGGCTCGGAAATACTTGTAGAAGAAGATTCTTGCAAATATTTGGGCGTTCACGTAAGGAATGATATGAAATGGAGTAGTCATGTAGGATGTGTAGTTTCAAAAGCTTACACATCCCTGCACTTTGTAATGAGAGTATTAAAAGGAAGTAGTACCTCTGCTAAGCAATTAGGCTATTTGTCACTTGTAAGACCTATTCTGGAATATGTCTCGGCGGTTTGGGATCCATATCAAGTAGGGCTCATCAATGAGTTGGAAATGGTACAAAGAAAGGCCGCTAGATTTGTGCTCAATGACTATAATCCCAGGAGCAGTGTGAGCCGTATGTTAAAGAAACTTGGATGGGAATCACTGGAGGCTAGGAGGATGAAATCTAGACTCTACGCTATGTACAACACGTATACAAATCAACCAGCATGGGGTGAGCTTAGCAAACGATTGGGAAAGTCCACTTACATGGGTAGGAGCGATCATCCTTTCAAAGTTAAGGCTCGACCACAGCGAACAAATTATGGTAAATATTCTTTTGTAAACCGTGCCGTTGATAACTGGAACTCTCTACCTGCCGCAGTCTTAGAGCCTTTTCCCAAACATATAGGTGTGTTTAAGAAAAGACTGACTATTTGTGTAAATACTCCAGTTTAATTGTTGTATAATTGTTATTGAATTGTTATGTATAATTATTTATTTGTTATGTACGGTATATCCAATTTACCACCGGGGGACACACACCCCATTGCAAATAAATGAATGAATGAAAAGAAAAGGAAAAAAGGTAATACTTTCTCGCTATGTGGGATTCAAAATGATTTGGTGCTACCCTCAGTTTGAAATAAACTATATTTCGCGGGGGGAAAAGGTAGATCGGCAAACCTAGGAGGCAGGAGTTGTATTACCACAATCAAAAATACACAGTCATGAAGCTCGCTGCGTTACGAAATTGCATCCATTTGGTAGATGGAGCGACACTAGCGCTCGCGGCGGCCAGCAAGCTGGCAATTGCCTCGAGCACGTTATTCGCAGAACTGATGATTTCACTTATGTAGGGGATTTATGAATTTTAACTCACCTGAGTGATTATTTCCATTGTAAATATGTCATGTCAAATCACAATGTTGATATACTGGACACTTTTAATTCATGGGAACATTAAAAGAATGCTCTTTTTTTATTAGTTCAGTCCTCTACAAGTATCGCTAGTTGTATGACGTATTTAATGAGTCTTACGTAGAATTAATAGCCCATACTAGTTATAAATTCATGTACTTGTTTCAATGACAGTCGCGGGCATCTCGACATACTGTAGTATAACAAAAGAGTCCCCGATTCTTGTATGTAACGCATAATCTCGAGAACCATTGGATGGATTTTGATGCGGTTTTCACCATTCTGTAAAGGAATTCTCGTGGAAGGTTTCTGTAGAAAAAAACATTCATTTGTGATCACAGGAAGCCAAGCAGTAACGATTTCAGTGAATCAAGTCGAAGAAAAACCTGCCGTCCGTGCGCCATTTCAGCTTAGTCTGGATAAACCGTTAAAATATATAGGCCTACTGTGAGTGTAAGAATTGGTCAGAATGAAAAGTTCTACAAATAGGTCCGCGACAGCATATCTCTATCTTCAATACATCACCCACTATAAGTGATTTTACGTTTTCATTTCTGCCAACAATCTCCAGTGGAAATATAAAATACTAGCTTCGGAGCGAGTTTACGAGATAGGGAGTGAGTCTATCACCCCAGCTTCGGCCAGCATCAACTTTCGAGTCGTGTCGAGTTAAGACTTCAGAGAAGAGTATATGTGTTTGGAGTTTCGCTGTTCACCTCGGCTTTTATGAATTGCGTCTGGAACCTGCCGACCATCTTTTGAGCTTACGCTGGGTAAACCGTTAAAGATACCGGGCGAAGCCTGGGTGGGTTACTAGCATGGGTATAATTGTACATAAATAGCTATGCTATATCAAATTCTTAACCATATCAAAACCTAGTTCTTCCGTAAAATTGAGTAACATTATAATTAATGTAAAAATATCCGTGTGATTTGTGAAACGAAAAGTATAAACAGATCTTAAGGTCTTAAATGGCTCAATTGTAAGTACTCCGTATTTTTTCTGTGATTTTGAAAACTGTCATTCCTGAATTTAAGAATATAATACAATGTCAATTTTACAAATAATTTCAGTAATAACAATATAGTGTACCGTACCTTTACAGCAGTCAAGTGGGAGATCAGGTATTTCATAAGAGAATAAACAAACAGTATGCCACGTCTAAGTTTGTGAGAATTATCCTGATGACATAAATTGGCTTACTTCAAAACGATTCGAGAAAAAGTTTATATTATTGTACAAAATAGTCTACATTTTTATTTATTAAATCAACTCTCTGACTATTTGAAATCCATTTTCTACACCTGAAAATTAAAATATTGGCACGTGTTTGAGTTGACATCATTTACGTTTACTTTCCTTAATTTTCAAAATGCATTGATATTATTTATACTTGAATTGCAGCCAATGGCCATAGCAGGGCATTTCTATTGAACGCCCGTAGACTGCCCAATTTCAATTAGTTCCAACTTTGGCTACCAGACGCCACTGTCACTGACACCCAGTGTCGAACAAATTTTGGGTACACAATACCATTGTAGTGGTAGGTTCTTTTACATGCCATAAATCTATGGCATGGGCCGGCCGGCTTCACATCTCCTCCAAAGGAAGGCATAGGCTACTGATGGATTTTGACGCTCTTAAAAATCCGACGACCTCGGCCGTGTTTGAACCCGTGATCTTGGGCATAGCAGTTCAGCATGCTACCAACTACGAAGCCATGCATAGATATCCTACCGAGACTTGCCTCTGATTTATAACCGAATGGCTGCGTGGCTCAGTGGTAACGTTCTCGACTGCTGTTCCCAAGGTTGCAAGATCTAATCCTGGCGCAGTTAGCTGGCATTTGAGGGTGCGTAAATGCAAGGGAGCCGTGTCTGTAGATTTACTCGCACGTTAAAGATCTCCTTCGGGGACATTTCCGACACCCCGGCGACTCAAAAAGCCGCAGTAGTTAAAAGGGACGTAAAACCAATAACATTATTGATTTATAACCAGTTAAAGTCCTAGTAACGTTGTTTGTTTGAAAACCTTTATAATACTAGCCTAAAATCCATAGCTCAAGTCTTACCTTTAGGGTCCTTTTGAAACTCGGGTGTCTTCTTATTGTTATTTGAACAGTCTATATTAATAGAATGACTTCCCAGTTGGTCAACAGGAATACACCCAATTACATTGGGCGAGGAGTAACAATTATTTTCCCGGTGTAATTCATAATACAATAATTATTTATACACTTAATAAAACGTTTCTCACACAACCCCCCCCCCCCCTCCCTTTATGCGAGAAATGTTTTAATAAGTGTATAAACAATTCATGACTTTTTATTTCAGGCACTAGGAGATAAATTGTCACTCCCCGCCTAATCTAATTGGGTACCATACACTCGCGTTGACCGACTGAAAAGCGATCCTATAGGTTACTTAGCAACACTTTATTTTTATTTAGCGTATGGCTTTTAGTGCCGGGACTGTCCGAGGACATGTTCGACATGCCAGAGCCTGTAGCTGCTTCAAGCGGACACCCATGGGGTGTGCTACAAGTTCCATTCAATTTCAAGTAGATCCAACTTTCGCTACCAGATGTCACTAACACCTAGTGGTGAACGTTGGAACTTTGTTAGAGCGCTTCAACGAAATCTAACCTAGAAATTAGCTTCACACAAGTTTAGTTAGTGGAAGGATCTTTTACATGCCATACATCTATTACATGGGACCGCCGGCTTTACTTCCCCTTCCGATGTAACGACTTTTAACATCGTTACATGAAGACTGCAATTATTTCGCAACAGTCTGGAGCTGGTGTATTTCGCAAGCACTCCTGCTACCAGCTAATTGGTTTCCAAAACTCTTGAACCTACATTTGTTGCCTGAGAAGGAGCTGACGTTAATACCCTGGAAGATTGACATTTCTACGCTGCTGTTGTGAAGTGCTGTTGTGAAGTGAACTGCTGCGCACAGGTTCCTAGAAACCCCTTTAAGCCCCATTAGTGGTTTGAGTTTCTACCCTGGGAACATTTCGTCGTGGCACTTCTGAGTAAACTCTTAAAGATTTGGGTCATGGCACCACTTGTGGTACCAACATTTCTCTTGGACTATGTCGTTGTTATGGTGGTCTGCGCCCCCATGTTAGGTTGGCACGACCAAACTGTGCAGTGGAGAGGGGGTGGTCACGTTCTCCCTAGAAAGCAAGCCCTCAGCGAACAATAAGCAGTCAGTATCCAGCCGTCTTGAATCTCACACGCAGAACTTGGAGTGTCGAAGACCCCTTCCCGGAGGAAATTTTCATTTTCCTCTGGGGAGAGGCATAAAACAGTATAGTATTGCTCAAACCTTATCTAACAGGGATCTGACAAAACTTTGAATTTGCTAAGACTGTTAATTCTAAAAACTTTCAATTTGACTCTCGTAGTGCATTTCCTAGCCACGTGTCGTGTGGCAATTCAGATATAAATTTAGGACATGTTTTAGGTTAAGGCATTTTGGAAGGAGATGTGGTCCTCCTCATTTTGCGTTGCATTATTTCAGGGTGGGGATTTCTTCATTGTTTAGTTTTCCGTCTTGCTCTTAAGGGTGGGTGTTGGCTTTAACTTTGTCAGAACGGCTCCTCGCCAACTCAGTTGACAGGTGTCCTTCAGACGGTCTGGTCGTAATAATCGACTTGCTTGGTTGTGTCTAACAACTTTGTTTTCTGGAGTAGCTTTTGCCTTACTTCATGTCGTTATTTCCTTTCATACTATTTGGGGGAATTACTTTAGTATTTTTTAGTTGTGAATTATAATGCGGGAATACAAATCGTCACTTGGACGAGGGATGTGTTGGTTGAAACGCGTTTTAAATTCACGGGGTTTTAATTTCGCGTCGCCCTAATCATAACCTACTGGGATCATATGTTTATTGTGTGGCATTTTATTTATATTTAAGGTGTTACCTAGTTTAGTTGTTTGTAATACTTATGTTAATACAATGAGCAGTCATCTTGAGATTATGATTATTATTTGTGCATGAAGCTCAGCGGAAATGGTTACCTTGTTCCTTCCTCGGCATTTTGGATGGGAAATGTTCGCATTCGGTCTCAGGATAAGTCCAGCCCTTCCAATTAACAGGCTTGTCCTGGCATCGCCTATTTCCTGCCTTGATCTAAATTATTGAGGGCGTTTCTAAGATTACGAAAATAAGAACGCTCCCCCCTTTCCTCCTTCGTGGCGAATGCCACTGGGCGTTTGGGGCTCCCTCTCGGTCGCCTTAGTGTCACCGAATTAATTACTTCTTTTAATTATGCCTATTTTGGTCATATCAAGGTAGGAAGAGGTGAGGTGCGACAGTGGTAGCAGAGCATGGTTGATTCTCTCTCCAGTGCCGGTGATAACCATCTTTTCCGCTGACTAATTGCAATTTATTAATCCAACATGAAAATTTAGAAAGTAATTGTACCATCCCCTATTTTTTTTCTCTCTACACAGCTAGGATATTAATTGTATTCTGTGTAATGCTTGATTTTGATTCTGTTACATGAAACATCTGTGAGATGGCTAGACGCAACTTGAAGGTGAAATATCTCACTGAGGAGGAGATTACATATGAACTGCTAATACGTAATCTCCAAGTACCTGCCGAAACAGAACTGGCGAGGACGAGTTTGGAGTATGCTGTGGAATTTCCAGCAACGCCACCTAAAATGTCATTGGCAGAATTCAAACTGGGTGAGTCAAAGATTTGTGGTCTTGTTCAAGAAATATCAAATGTTGTAAGATTTTGTTTCTCAGAGGTTGAATGCGGTCCTGCCAATTTTACTAAGTTACGAGCTCGAATTGAATATCTTTACCTGCGCTGCGTTGATCTAATGGAATCCGATGAAACACGACCTATGTCCGAATTGAAGGGTTTATTAGATGCTGAGATCAAGTTAGTTGAGTGCGCACAGTGTTTGAATAGTGTCAATTCCTGTGATAAAGATAGTGATTTGCTTAATACTACCCAAATTAGCGATCGCAATCCTGTAAATAGTTCTGCCTGTGTGTCTGAAAGTTTGTGTCCCAAGGTTGGTAACCCAGTCGAGCCAGCTGTGAACGAGCCAGGCCAACCACCCCCTTGCTGCGAAGGGTCGGGTCTATTTCCGTCTCGCGAACACAATGCCGTTAGTTCTGAGATAATGACAAGTAACTCCGGGTCCAACGTCGTTGCATTAGAAACTGGTACCTCGCACCCAGAATCAAATATTCCGAATCTTAATGCTCAAATGGTTTCTGCACCAAACAATAACCATGTAACCTTTGATTTTCCTATTTGTTCCTCGGTAAGTACTGGAGTGGCATTGGCCGCTGGAGAGCCGAGTTCATATCTAAGTAGAAGCAATTCTGGTGGCTTGGTCTCAGGGCGTTCCGGGCGGGAAAATTCTACTTGCAACTGCGTAACGTGCAATTCTGTGTCTGGTACCGCAGTCTCATCTCGTGTGGCAGGGTCAATGCTTGAACCCCGATCTGTCGGGAATGTTCCCTTGCCTAACCATAATTCTAATAGGACAATCACTAGTGAAATAATTTCTAAAGGTATTGGGTCCTTTCGGTCAGTTAATGCTATGGGTAATGCAGGTCATCAGCCACCTACAGTGAAACCAAATTCCTTCTTCGATGGTGCCGGAAATTTTATTGCCGAGTCTCAGGGGTGTTTAAGAGGTAATTCAAGCTCGGGGCGTAACACCATTCCTACTGTTAGTCCCAGAAATCGTAGTTCTGTTCAAGAGGATTTGTGTGTAGAGATGTCAGGCCGTGGTGCTTCAAGCGAGGGTGATTCTAATTACTCTATATTTTCTAAGGCCAGTTTTGGTACGGTGAACCACCCTATTGTGAGTATTGTGTCTAGGCTGTCTGGGCGAAGAATGGAGACGGCGGAAGAAATTGTGATTTTCTTAAGGATTTTGGTCGATATTCACGAGTGCGCGGAACAGTTTAATGTGAGTGACCAAGTAGTATTCCAGCTGATATCTCCTCATATGTCAGACACATTGAGAACGTATGTGACTAGTGCCATGAGCGAGGGGTGGAGCGTTCAATATTTTATGACCGAGGTGTTAAGAATTTTTGTACCAATCAGATCCTTGGACACTATGAAGGGGCGGTATTTGTATCGTGCTCAAGGTATGAACGAGCCAATAAATTCTTATATAGTTGATATTTCCAAGTTTGTGAAGGTGTTCGGGGTAATCATGCCCGAAACTGAAGTGGTAAATCTCATTTTGGCTGGAGCAACTCCGGAATTCAGAAATTGTTTGTGTATCGGGACCACCGCTACTACTATTAAGGGTCTCTGTGAAGACGGTATTCAAGCCGAGTCAGTACGTTCAGTTGACATTGCCAGGTATGCTAATAGCCAGCCTTTTCACCGAGGAAATTCTGTTCCTTTCATTCGACCTCCCTTGGTTTGAACCCCGCCTGGGCAAGGTCGTTCTCCCCAAAATTTTAATAACCGTCCTGTGACGTGTTATAAGTGCAAGGAAACCGGTCATATGCAGCGGAATTGTCCAGTAAAAAGGGATTGACAATCCAGGGGCAGGCCTCAAGGTATTCGTTCCGCCCAAAATCAGTTGTGTGCCTTAGGCAATGAATTAACGAAGGACCGCGCCAAAGTTATCGGAGCAAGTGTCGTGTGTTCGAAGGTTTCTGATGGGGTCTTGCCCTCTCCTAGGGTTGAAGTTTCGATAAATGATGCATGTATTATTGCCTTGTTAGACTAAGGAAGTGCTGCTTCATTGGTTAGCGAGAATTGGTATTTGTCTATGAAACTCATTTGTAAATTCAGTAACCTGTCAAATGTAGATGTTAAGTTGGTTTCTGCCAACGGTGCTCAATTGGACGTTCTTGGTTCTGTGAAGTTTAAAGTTCGGATTCATAAATTTTGTTGGAAATTTTCCTTTTGGGTCATTAAGAATTTGTCATGTCTATTATTCTGGGCGCTAATTTTTTTGCTTATACTGGCTTACAGCTAGATATGCAACACGAATCATTCTGGTTCAGGTTTTGTTCTGAGGTAAAATTTAAATTTCTTGCTACTGCTGTCCCTAGCGCGAGTGCTCATGTTGTCAACCGTGATGCTGAACCCATCTTGTCCACCGGGGTTGAGTCCTTGGATTTAAGTAATTTAACTGACGCTCAAGCTAAAGATATTCGAGATTTGTGTGGGTATTTTCCCGAGGTGTTCACTGACGAATTAGGAATGACTAAGATCCTGGAGTATAAAATTGAAGTGACGGATACTATACCCGTCAGACATCCTCCCTACCGTTTGAGTCCACCCAAAATGTTGGAATTAAAGAAATTAATCGATCAGATGTTACTAGATGGAGTGATTCGACCCTCCACATCAGCATATTCCTCACCTGTGTTCTTAGTACCTAAGCCTAATGGTGGTTTTCGGCCAGTCGTAGATTATCGCAGGTTAAACAAAAAGATTGTTTTAGAATCCATCCCTCTTCCTGATTTACATAGCTGTTTTTCCTGGTTCAAAAACGCCTCCTATTATAGCCTCATTGACCTGACGCAGGCATATTTCCAAATTCCGTTAGCTGAAGAGTCTAAGCATCTGACTGCATTCGCCACCGATTGGAATCTCTTTGAGTATTGTCGTTTGCCTTTTGGTCTCTCTACAGGGGGCGCTGTGCTTAGTAGGCTTCTTGATCACGTGTTTTCTGTCATCAAAGTTGATTACTTGTATCACTACCTGGACGATGTTGTTGTTTATAGCGAGACGTTCGAAGATCACGTGAAGTATTTGAGAGGTTAAAATCTGCTGGTCTAACCGTAAAGTTGTCTAAAGTGTCCCTTGCTAAACCTAAAATTGCCTTTCTTGGACATGTTGTTTCTGCTGAAGGTGTTTCGGTCGATGACTCCCGAACCCAAGGAATTAGAGATTTTTCACCCCCGAAAAATGTGAAAGGAGTAGCCCGATTTGTGGGAATGGTTGGCTTTTTGCTCAAATTTATACCCAATTTTGCGCAGCGCGCGTTGCCACTTAATCATCTGCGAAGGTCTGATGTGAAATTTGAATGGGGTCCGTCGCAGCACGCAGCTTTTGATGATTTGAAGGAGGCACTCTGTAGGGCTCCTGTCCTCGCTGTCCCTGATTTCACTAAGAAGTTTATAATCCAGACTGATGCATCGCTCGGTGCTGTAGCTGCTGTGTTGTTACAAGAACGTGAGTTAGGTAGACGACCTATTGGTTTTGCTTCTCGAACTCTGTCCCCTGCTGAAGCAAATTATTCCGTATACGAGCTTGAAGGGCTTTCAGTGATGGTTGGGCTGGAGAAATTCCGAATGTATGTCGAACATGTTCCTTTCGAACTTGAAACCGATAACCAGGCCCTGAGCTGGGTCCTGGCTAGACCTCGAACCACTGGGCGAATCGCCAGGTGGCCAACCCGTATTTCATCATTTCAGTTCACCGTTCGTCATATAAAGGGTTGTGAAAATGTCATAGCCGACTCCCTTAGCCGCATGTACGAAGAAGTTCCTAATAAATGTAAGAATCTCGTTCCCGAGGAAAATCATGAAAATATTTGTGCTGTGTCACTTAAGCGTCTCTATGGAGAAATTCCTGACAGGTGTGAAACTCCCTCTTTAGAGGAACCTATTGTTGTTGGGGCTAATTCAGCTCAACACATGTTAGTAAATTCACCGTTATTGTTTGGGGACATTGCTGACCATCAGAAGGAAGATCCCGTCTTGTGTGACTTAATTGCTCGATTAGTTTCTGGAGAAGAGATAAAACCTTATATTTTAAAGTCTGGTGTATTGTGTTGTGTAACTAGGCGTGATAGAAAGCCTAAAGTTGTTTTGCCTACTCAGCTGATAAATGGCATGCTAATGTATTTTCACGAGTCACCCGCTGGAGGCCACCTAGGAATATTCAAAACTCAACAGAAAATAAGGCAGTCTTTTGTTTGGAAGGGTCTCGATAAGGATGTGAGAAAGTTCGTGCTGGGGTGTCATGACTGTAAAGTGAGTAAGCCTACCGTCAGTGGTAAGGTTGGTAAGTTAGCTTCCGAATCTGCGTCTAGGCCCATGGAACGCTTGTATGTGGATTTCGTTGGGCCCCTGCCGAGGTCTAAACTAGGTAATCGTTTTGCTTTTGTTTGTGTTGATGGTTTCTCTCGCTTTTCGTGGATTTTTCCCACTAGAAATTGTGACTCTTCTACTGTCATAAGATGTTTAAAGTCTATTTTCTCTTCCTTTGGTCCTAGTCAATACCTAGTGTCAGATAATGCCAAGGCTTTCGTTTCTCATCAGTTCAGAAAATTTTGTTTTGATTATTCTATTTCCCATGTCACCACGACACCTTATTACCCCAACCCTAGTTTGGCAGAGAGAGTTAACCGAAATTTGAGAGCTGCGCTTATCGCATATCATCGTGATAATCATGCCAAGTGGGATTCGTCATTACATTGGTTACCCTATGCCTTCAATACTGCTGAGCATGAATCCCATGGGAAAACGCCATTCTCACTTATGTGTGCGTTCGTCCCGAATTCCCCTCTAATGAATCTGTGGTCACTTCATGATCTGCTTCCTGACCAACCCTCTCCTGATCGTGTCAGAGAAATCTGGAAGGAGGCCAAAGCTGCTATAAAGATCTCGCATGACAAGCTGGCTAAGAGATATTATTTGGGCCGAAAACAGGGTGGATATTCTGTCGGAGATTTTGTGCATGCAAAAAACTTCTGGGCTAAGACCCCAGGTCGTCAGGTATCAGGTAAACTGCAGCCAAAATATGAGGGCCCCTATGAGATTCTGTCCTTTCCTTCTGAAGTAACCGTGTTATTAGAGGATCTGTCTAGGAAACGTGTTTTTAGGACTCATATGTCGAATTGTAAACCTGCTAGTGAACGAGAAACTCGAGGTGTGTAAAAGGTGAAATTATGATGATCTATTTCCTGTGAATGCGATGATATGAAGGTCAGGGCGATGGGAGATGGTCTAGTTGTTCGGCTGAAGTCAAATCTCTTATGTCATCTTTTGTAATCCTCAAGAAAGGCTGTGATCTGCTTCTGTTAGCTGAGTTTTGTTCATCGTATTCGTGGTTGATATTTTTGAGTAAATTTTTTGGATAATTTAGTGATAATTTTGTTAGGTTGGTAGTGAAATTTTGATTTTATGTGAAAATAAGGTGTGATGCTTCAGAGTGATGCTCATTTCGGTGTGTTGTTCAGTTGCTGACGTGAGGGCTATAGAAATTGTATTTGTGATCTGGGAAACCTTCGGGCTACCATCTCTTGTCGGTCGAAAATGTATCTAGTTCAGGTTGGTCAGTGGGTTATTCGTAATCTGCAGCTTGATCTGTTAAACTGCTGACTTGCTAATATTGTTACAACTTGCACCTGATTGTAGTTCGGAAATGTAATTCTTGCCTTCCCCGTGTACTCGGGTGTGAATATTTTAAAATTGTGGAACGTCAGTTTCGAGCTGATGGCCAAGCTGAGGCGTCAGTCAGTTGTTCTCTGCTTTGAATTTGTGTCACCTTGAAGTCGTCGTCCCTATTTTGGAGAAATTTTGAGCTTATTATCATTTGGCGAACTCGTTCTTGTTCTGTGCAAGGTGCGCTTTCCTTTGGGGACAGTAATCGCCCCGTGCTTTTGAGAAATTGTCATCTTGTCACATCTGTGACCATGTAGTTCTGTATTTGGAAATGCTGTGGCATGTTAGGGACCGTAAGGTCGAAGCAATTGTAATTTTGAGGATATTAATTGCCTCGTGCTTATTGAAATGTGTCAGATGACATCTGTCGGTGTTTGTAGTAATTATGCGAAACCCTGTATCGGACTATGGTAGTCGTTTGGTGTC
Organism: Meconema thalassinum; assembly: GCA_946902985.2. NCBI lineage: Eukaryota > Metazoa > Arthropoda > Insecta > Orthoptera > Tettigoniidae > Meconema > Meconema thalassinum. Next base: position 296,789,015 of record OX336390.1, on the reverse strand, counting down.
CGTGAGTTGTGTAGGGCATGAAATTATTGGTAATTTGTGTTTTTTTTAATGGTGGGCCACGTTCATTTTGGTGTGTTTTGAAAATTGGTTGGTACCAACTTATATTTGTGTCTGGTTCTGCTGAGCTATGTGCTTTGGGAGTAGAATTGGAGTGTTGCCTGTGTGCAGGGCTGGTAGTTGTTGTTGGTTTAATATTAGTTAGGTTCCGTGCCTAGAAGAGGCCTGTTCTTCATTTTTGGGAAGATGTTTTTTTTTTTAGATTTGGAGCTATCCATGCGTCACGTTATGTGAGGTCGTTCTCAATATGGGTGTGATCACCTTGGTGTTCTGAGTTCGACGGGTCATCCTCCAGAAGTTCATTAAGAACTGTGGACTGGTAGGGTGCGTTGGCAAGTTGCGATGAGGTCATTTTGTGAGATTTGGTTAAATGATGGTATGCAAATCGGTTGACCATGTGTGTGTCAGGCTGTTTAACGTGGTCCCCATTAGTTTCTAGTCTCGTGGAAAGTAGTTGCTGTTTTCTGCCGTTCGTCGGATGGCCACCGTGGATGGTTAGGGGCAGTGACTGGTGAAATGAGGCAGAGACTTTAAATTTAATCATGTCTTTTATGTATCACAAACCTATGACGATCCTTGGTTTTGATTTTGGTATGTTGTGTATATTTAAATGTTTTCTCTGTACTCAAAATGTTCTGTATTCGTGCGGTGCTGCGTTAGCCCATCCGAGTAAATGTAAATTCCTTTTTATATTGTTTCGCTGTTTTGGCAGGGTACCAGTGGGGGTCCCCTTGATTTCCCGTCTCAAGGAGGGGTTTTCTCTTTCATTTTAAGGGGTTTGGTAGGATATTTTTGAGAATTCTGTAAAATTTTGCTTGTGTATTCCTGGTAACCTCTATGAGTATTCATAATTTTAGTTTAGTTATCCTATTTGGTAATGGTGGTTAATTTTTTAAATTTTCTTAACTCAAAATCAGTCTTCTCGTGTGGTCAGATGCCCTATCGTGTGATACTCCCACCCCCTTCAGTGAACATTTTAGTGATGCCCTGAAGACCCACTCACTTGTGAGGAACTTTTGATTAAGGCCTCAAGCACCCCGGATACTACTTAAACAACTGCTTACTGAGTTTCAGTGACGTACAAATGTGGTGTGACTTTCCTCATCTGTCCTCAGATGACATAACCTTGCTTAAGGCTAGCATGCTAGTCTGGAGCCACCCGTTCCCGCTAAGGGAACCTAAATTGAATTATTCTGCTGTAGTAATGGTGTGTTTCAGTTGGGAAATTTCATGTGGGACGTGTACTCTCAACCTGGGCCCAGGTTGACAGTACCATACCAAGTTTGATGGCATCCTCCTTCCTGAGGGGTTGTACTTCGAGATCTGCTGGCGGAGTTCGGAGGTGACCTTTCATCTGCCAGATGCCCAGCGACTCACCACCATTCCTGCTGTTCTCTCCCCATCGTCTTCTTTGGGAGGGCGAGGATGTAACGACTTTTAACATCGTTACATGAAGACTGCAATTATTTCGCAACAGTCTGGAGCTGGTGTATTTCGCAAGCACTCCTGCTACCAGCTAATTGGTTTCCAAAACTCTTGAACCTACATTTGTTGCCTGAGAAGGAGCTGACGTTAATACCTTGTAAGATTGACATTTCTACGCTGCTGTTGTGAAGTGCTGTTGTGAAGTGAACTGCTGCGCACAGGTTCCTAGAAACCCCTTTAAGCCCCATTAGTGGTTTGAGTTTCTACCCTGGGAACATTTCGTCGTGGCACTTCTGAGTAAACTCTTAAAGATTTGGGTCATGGCACCACTTGTGGTACCAACATTTCTCTTGGACTATGTCATTGTTATGGTGGTCTGCACCCCCAAGTTAGGTTGGCACGACCAAACTGTGCAGTGGAGAGGGGGTGGTCACGTTCTCCCTAGAAAGCAAGCCCTCAGCGAACAATAAGCAGTCAGTATCCAGCCGTCTTGAATCTCACACGCAGAACTTGGAGTGTCGAAGACCCCTTCCCGGAGGAAATTTTCATTTTCCTCTGGGGAGAGGCATAAAACAGTATAGTATTGCTCAAACCTTATCTAACAGGGATCTGACAAAACTTTGAATTTGCTAAGACTGTTAATTCTAAAACCTTTCAATTTGACTCTCGTAGTGCATTTCCTAGCCACGTGTCGTGTGGCAATTCAGATATAAATTTAAGACATGTTTTAGGTTAAGGCATTTTTGGAAGGGGATGTGGTCCTCCTCATTTTGCGTTGCATTATTTCAGGGTGGGGATTTCTTCATTGTTTAGTTTTCCGTTTTGCTCTTAAGGGTGGGTGTTGGCTTTAACTTTGTCAGAACGGCTCCTCGCCAACTCAGTTGACAGGTGTCCTTCAGACGGTCTGGTCGTAATAAGCGACTTGCTTGGTTGTGTCAAACAACGTTGTTTTCTGGAGTAGCTTTTGCCTTACTTCATGTCGTTATTTCCTTTCATACTATTTGGGGGAATTACTTTAGTATTTTTTAGTTGTGAATTATAATGCGGGAATACAAATCGTCACTTGGACGAGGGATGTGTTGGTTGAAACGCGTTTTAAATTCACGGGGTTTTAATTTCGCGTCGCCCTAATCATAACCTACTGGGATCATATGTTTATTGTGTGGCATTTTATTTATATTTAAGGTGTTACCTAGTTAAGTTGTTTGTAATACTTATGTTAATACAATGAGCAGTCATCTTGAGATTATGATTATTATTTGTGCATGAAGCTCAGCGGAAATGGTTACCTTGTTCCTTCCTCGGCATTTTGGATGGGAAATGTTCGCATTCGGTCTCAGGATAAGTCCAGCCCTTCCAATTAACAGGCTTGTCCTGGCATCGCCTATTTCCTGCCTTGATCTAAATTATTGAGGGCGTTTCTAAGATTACGAAAATAAGAACGCTCCCCCCTTTCATCCTTCGTGGCGAATGCCACTGGACGTTTGGGGCTCCCTCTAGGTCGCCTTAGTGTCACCGAATTAATTACTTCTTTTAATTATGCCAATTTTGGTCATATCAAGGTAGGAAGACGTGAGGTGCGACAGCTTTTAGTGCCGGCATTGTCCGAGGACATGTTCGACATGCCAGAGGCTGTAGCTGCTTCAAGCGGACACCCATGGGGTGTGCTACAAGTTCCATTCAATTTCAAGTAGTTCCAACTTTCGCTACCAGATGTCACTAACACCTAGTGGTGAACGTTGGAACTTTGATAGAGCGCTTCAACGAAATCTAACCTAGAAATTAGCTTCACACAAGTTTAGTTAGTGGAAGGATCTTTTACATGCCATACATCTATTACATGGGACCGCCGGCTTTACTTCCCCTTCCAAGGAGGGCATACTGAAGGATTTTAACGCTCTGAAAAAAATCCAACGTTTCGGCCGGGTCTGAACCCGCGATCTTGGGCATGCTACCAACTACGCCACCGAAGCCGCTACTTATCAACACTGAAATATGGCTTTTAATATTTGGTCTGTTGATTGCACTGCACATCTCCTCTTGTAAAACACATGATTAAAGGTATAACTGTAACACAATGCTAACACACAGCGCAGTCGGCACATGATTGCTGGCTGCGTAAGAGTATTGTTGACGCGCGTCGTGCACCGGTAGAAAATATGAGCCAAGCTTCGCGAATGTGTAGATATACTTTGGTTATACGTTGTCATGAAGACGTGTCTAGCCTCAAATGTGGAGTCGGGCCGAAAGGCGACAACTGTATATCACCAAGTAGCCGGTGCGGGGTGAAACAGACACAAATCACAACCATGCCGATTTTCCAATGGGGGGTTCTAACCCCCAGTAACCCCCCCTTGGCTACGCCACTGTCCTAACCACCTCAATTGGCTACTTCTTGCATCATCTAGTCTATTATATCACCACTTCGTGATGTAGAGACTGACATATTTGCCAGTCACTCATGAGGTCCGGGATCAATTTCCAGCTATGCCAAGAAATTTAATAGGGTTCTGAGGGCTCGAAGAGGGTACACTTAGCAAAACTGAGATGAGATGGGTTTAATTTCCACTTTAGCCATCCTAGAATTACTTAACGGTGTATTTCACGTCTACTTCAGGCAAATGTCAGAATGGTTCATAAATTTGGGCCTCGGCAGCCTCCTTCCTAATCCTACTCTCAATTATAAATGCATACCGGTACTACAGATATAAGTTCATCTACTGTAAGTTTGCACTTTTTTGACAGCTAGGGTTAGTCCATAACAAATATATACATGTTTTAATCACATGTAAGTTTTTTCAGGTTAATTTTTCGCTTGTCCCAGTAATTGTGAATATATTGGCAACATATTCTGTCGGCCAGACTGAACAGTTGCATTATCAAACTGAACTACCATGTGCTCGTGGGATAGGCGTGCGGTTGGTGATGGACGCTTTACTAAGTCCGCCTGTGAAAATAACGTGTTAATTATATTAAATAATAATAATTATAATTGAAAATATTTCTCAAAGCCGTCTGAAAGTATTATTTCCATTTGAACACGTGTTCACTTTTCAGATAAATATTATAGTGGTTATCTTAAATGTTCAGTAAATAATATGTAGCCTGAGATGTCTCCAGGTCGGACATCTTTGTTTTGAATATCGAGTCGGAAGCAGATACGGAATTTATTGTTCAAGATATTTATTTTATTTCTCTCTCTTTGAAGGTAAAAGAAAAGGCAGCAGAACTATTGATTTCCCCAAGGGCCTGGTGAATAATTTTCATACGGCATAATTTGTGCAAAAAAGTAGGCCTAAAATATGAGTTATTGTGTAGGCCAAAAAGTTAACTTACATGGTGAAATATTTCGTACGTTTTATTTAAATATCAATCCAACAGGTCAAGCAATGATCGTATCGTCTTAAGGACATCTTACACCATAGTCCTACCTTAGTACTCATTTTCCTCGAGCTGTGAAATGATGAGCCTAAAATAATTCCACTCTCACATTTAAGTTATCAGCTGCTGTGTCATAGCCAAGGTCTTGGTCATAGCGCGTCCAATGATGTAACATTCTGTCAGCGAGCCGTCAGTGAGTTGTAGGTGTGCTGTTAGAACGATTATTTCATAAATGCCACAAAGAAATACAACTTTCCTTTTAAAAAGGACAATGAATTGATATTGCGAGATGAATGTAGCTTTAGGCAACTCATAACAGTTGTTCACACCTTGACGGAATACAGCGGCCATTGCTGGCTGCCATGTGGGTGATAGCTCATTGGCTGGAATGCACGTGGTAGAGGCGGATTGATAAGTTCTGTAGGAGTATTTGTTCCCGCGAGAACTGTCAAAAAAGTGCAAACTTACAGTAGATGAACTCTACCACAATAACACAGGTTATCAGACAAATTCTCTACATTTCCAAGTACATAGCGCTAAAATGAACAGGTTCATATTTAGAAGAAACAGTATTATTGCAAAAGGCCTTCCGAAAGTTAAGAAACTAGCACCTTGAACTAATTCTGGTGTACATAATTATTTAGTGTTCAATTCGCGTTTCGCTGACAGAGCTACTGCTTTGCTATCATTTTTTAAAATCGTTTATCCTCCCAGCTCGGCTTCATCCACGGACTCTGCGAGGGATCATTCCTCTACTGACGCAAGATCTGTGTCTGGTAGCTGAACACAGTTAACAGCTACAACTGGGGATGATGACAGAGCGACCGGCCAGTTGACCGGTCTAATTAAGGAGGGTCAGGCCATGGACCAGTTTAAAGGGACGATCCCGGCATTTACCTGGTGTTGAAAATGGAAGATCACGAGAACTATTTTCAGGACGGCCGAGGTAGAATTCGAACCCATGCTCTCCCGATGCCAGCGAAGCGCGAGTTAGCAATGTCGGCCGGTGTTGCTATCATACAATATTATTTTATGTTTATTCTCTAAATTTACTACAAAGTAAATGGTGGTATACTTCCCTTGGATGTAGGTCTAGGTCATGTAACAAAAACTATTTAGTACAACACACTGATAATATATTTAACTGGCGATAGACGTTTGAAGAGGAGGAGACCAGTAGAATACGGGTATAATCCGGTACCACATACTGGTACCGGTACCTCATACTGTATACAGAAAATGCTTGCCTACTTGTGCTTGAGACGACCTTCACTCGTCGAAATCAAATTCCGGCTACAAACCTGATGCTGATTATTACCGTACTTTATCTCCCCCTAACATATATTCATTGCAAAGCCTGGTGTCACTCAAAGCTCAACTACCGTATCAAACATTCAATTGCTTGGCCAAGGATATTGGAATATAATGTAAGTGCTTGGCATTTTGTAGTCAATTTGAGGTAGAGTGTTTGTCTGCCATCTATGGAGCCTTTAGTGAACTGCATGGTTCGAGCGATAGTGCTGACATCTCTTCGTAATATTATGAAAACTCCATCGTAGCGGGCAAGCCTGACATCTAGTGGATAGATTTACCACTTGCGACCGTAAATCACAAACTTGATATGATAATTAAATTCATGTTAATAATTCACTTTAGGTTGTTGTATATTAATTTGAGGGGATAGAAACAGCTTGGTCATCAGCCCCGTGTAATTGTGTGTCTAATAACCAGTATTCCTGTGATGACTGTAATAGTGTGTGGAACTGCATTAGGGTCAGGGATGGGGTAGGTGCCCCGGGACGTGAAGGTTGTTATTTTTGTGTCCTAATCATGATTATTGAAATGAGTGTTTGCACAATGAACCAACATAATAACCTTCATATACTGGTTCATAACTCTATGGCCTGAATATACAGTAGAACAATACAACATGGCAATCATCTGAAATAATTCACCAGTTCTCATACGAAACTGATACAGCAATCAAACTGAAATTTTGTATGCTTATAAAGACCATTAAAGTTCATCTAGGGAACTTTCAATAACCGGATCAGCACTAAACCATCTTGGTGGCGACGAGAATATTAAATATTTTAAATAATTTTTCTCACGACAATCGTCCCAATGCTATGAAACTTGGCACGGTATATCTTCAAACAAAGGTTAATATATTTGCGACTAATTTAATTAATTTTTACGACAACTTAAAAATGGTTGCTGAGCAAAATTTTAAAATTCATGTTTTTATTCTCCTAAGCAAGCTGCAGAAATGCAGGTTAGTTTAATGATCCACAAATACAATATTCCTCTGCCGGCATATAATTCTAGAGCGTACATGTGAAACAAACCAATATGGCAACCATGCGATATATTTTACCGGTTCACAATATCTTCGAAAATATTTATGCAATGAAACTGAATATTTGTATGGTGATAAAGGACTTTCAAAATCTTGAGAAACACAAAAACAACATGGTGGCCAAGTAATTTTCAAATCAATAGTAGTTAGCACAACGAATCTTTATTCTGAGATGAGCATAGAGACATCTCATGTTCAATTGTTTACACAATCTCAAGATTGGTTTGAAATTAATTTTTTTCTTTTATTTCTCGCATGCTATAAATTCTTCCTCTGAAGTATCTGCGTCTATTCCAACCTCTTCTGATTCTTCTTCCGCTATAGCGTCAGAGATTTCATCTTCAATAAGTCGATTCGAATTTTTAGCTCGTATACAAGCCCAAAAGACACAGAACCGTACGAGACACGAAGATAGTTTCTAATTCTATTAAAATATGATTTAGGAAATAAGACTGAGTTAAATAACTCAATTAATATTATACTTATATAGCTGCAGGCATCTCAACATCTCAATTTTATTGTTGCGAATCAGCACAAACGAATCCGGCAACAACAACACTACTTGTAGTTGCTTGGGAACATTTTTGGGATAGGTTAGATGGCGCCTAAGAGCCTGCAGAAACATTACAATAAAATATATACCAGATTTAGTACGGCTGGTGTACTTTATACATAAGCGCGTGCACTTATAGGTTAAAATAAACTCCCGTGACTCGTTAAAAAAGGATGTCATCTCGCGGCAGAGTCTTAATCACCGATACTGAAAGTTATATATTCTAGCATATATTTTCTCAATGCAATGATGTTGGTGGAGACATAGGTCGTGTATCAAAAGCTATTTAGTACATCACATGGCAAATCTCAGTACGGTAGTCTAATAGGCGGGAGAATTTTTAATAGAAAATAGGCTACCGGTATGATATATGAAAAAATGCTATTTAATTCTTCATGGAACTATTTCTTAAGTTTACTCAAGAAATAAGAGCCTTCTCAGGGGAGCTATTCCCCTAAGTCATTGGTATGATATACAGTACCCATGCTATGATATTCCTCTGGTTTTATATAAATAAAAAATTACAGTCAGTCTGAAAGACTAACGTTATATATCATTTCAAATGACGCATGCTACAAATGCTACACATGTTAGAAAGACTAAGGAGGGCTTCTCGCTTCGCTCGAAGCCCCAGGACTCTTTCAACAGACTCCATTACCCATTAACTTAGGCTTCCCGCGCGGGCACCTCTTTAAGGGTCACCCTGTATTTGAGTCTGACATCTTTTACAACTCATTAAGAGTCACCCATTATTTGCATCTGATATCTCGCAAACCTCTTTAAGGGTCACCCTGTATTTGAATTGAATCTAACATACTGTACACCTCGTTAAGTGTCACTCTGTAATTTGCTCTGACATCCTACACACCTCTTTAGGAGGCACCCTGTATTCTTATCCGGCATCTTGTATATCTCGTTAGAAGTCACCCTGTATTCTTGTGTGACATCTTGTACACGTCTTTAGGAGTCACCCTGTATTCTTGTCTGACATCTTGAGCACCTCTTTAGGAGTCACCCTGTATTCTTCTCCGCCATCTTGTACACCTCTTTAAGAGTCACCTTGTATTCTTATCTGGCATCTTGTATATCTCTTTAGGAGTCACCCTGTATTCTTGTGTGACATCTTGTACACCTCTTTAGGAGTCACCCTGTAATCTTGTCTGACATCTTGTGCACTCTTTAGGGGTCACCCTTATTCTTCTCTGCCATCTTGTACACATCTTTAAGAGTCACCTTGCATTCTTAATTGGCATCTTGTATATCTCTTTATGAGTCACCTTGTATTCTTATCTGGCATCTTGTACTGTATTTTGCTCGGACATCCTGCACACCTCCTTAGGAGGCACCCTGTATTCTTGTCTGACATCTTGTGCACCTCTTTAGGAGTCACCCTGTATTCTTCTCTGCCATTTTGTACACCTCTTTAAGAGTCACCTTGTATTCTTATCTGGCATCTTGTATATCTCTTTAGGAGTCACCCTGAATTGTTATCTGGCATCTGGTACTGTATTTTGCTCTGACATCCTGCACACCTCTTTAGAAGGCACCCTGTATTCTTATATGGCACCTTGTATATCTCTTTAGAAATCACCCTGTATTCTTGTGTTCGCTTCGCTCAAAGCCCCAGGTAGCTCGACGCCCCAGGACTCTTTCAACAGACTCCAATAACCATTAGCTTCTGCTTCCCGCGTGGCTGCATGACGTCACACACTCGCTTCCTACGCGGCTGCATGACGTCACTTCCGTCTCCGTCTCCGTCTCCGTCTCCGTAACACATAACGTTGGACCAAAGCATAACGACGAAGTCGACAAGATCATTTGAAATGATAAAAGGCTGAATCGATAAACGATGGCCAAATTATTCATAATTTATTGAAGTTGCTACACCGGTAGTAAAGTTGTTCACTCTTTCCCTCTCCCTTCAGAATTCTCTTTCTTTTAATTCCCCTTTAGGAAAAATACATATCACAGCACGTCATTTGGGGGTTAGGATATATTTACTGCCCCTAGTAACTGCGACTTTAAAGCGTTACTGTAACTCGAACGGTCACGATTCCCCTCTTTAGTCCGACATGCTAGTTGGGGTGTTGAACGCAGTAGAGCGTTCGTTATTTTAGGTATTAAAACCACGTCTTGGCCACAAAACTGAGCGTATAATTTAACTTGCACTCGGAAGGACTTGCGGGTAATATTAGCTAACATCGCGCAAGGAAGGGGCGGAATGTAAAGCCAATTAGTTGAAGAGAGTAAAAGTCTTCATTTGAGGGAAGGAAGATCTATTTCTCATTCCAACCGCGACGGGCGAGGGACAGCTGGGAGGCAACATGCGACCAATGCATTTAAATGACGTCATTCTGATTGCTGGGGATTCACTGAATATTGGACAATGCACGGCTCCTTAAAGAAAAAGATAATACTGTTGTACAAGTTGTAATTAGTTTCAGCTTTATGTTTACACACGGGCAAGAGAAGGAGGGAATTCTTGCCTTCAGACTGTGTAATTGCGGACGGCAAAGTAGTTAGTGCATTTATTAGTCCCCGCTCATGACAATGGCTGCAATACAACGGCAGAATAAAAAGACGACAAAGAATGCGAAGAACGTCTGGGACAAGACATCACGTAAACAAAGAAAAGTTTCCTTGTAAATACTGTACACTGCTTAGTGGAACAAATACTGTAGTTGAACCGAGGAAGGAGTGATAACGGGGTTTACTTAAGACTAGAAGATACCCATGGCCTTTAGCAGTTTATGGGTGGATTAAGTTGCTCATTAACGGCTGTTGCCAGTCCCAAGCCCGAAAAAAGGAGGAGGGATAACGTCAGGAAGGTCACCCGGTCGTAAAAGCCTACTGCGAAAACCAAAATGTATGATGAATTCAAGAGAGTATGGCATGGGCATGTGCTGAGAAGAGAACTACGTGGAGCAAAGAGTTAGAAATATGGAAATTGAAGAGTCAAGGAGGAGAGGAAGACCAAGAAATGAACTGTTAAGACAAGGTTGCAGGGGACCTCAGAGAAAGAGGATGGGAGAAGGAGGAAGCATGGGATAGACATCTATGGAAGAGAAGAACCCAGCAAAATAACGCTGGCCCTAAGTGACGTGGGAAAAGGCTGAGATAAAGAAGAGGAAGATACCCATGGCCTCACTACTGACAATCATTTCTCTGATTTATATTGATACAAATGTTATAGAACGAAGTCGTTAGGCAGATTGAAGTAAGGAGGTTCAAAACAAAGAAGACCTGACTCCGGGAAGATTTTAATTTGGTAGTTGTCACCCAAATAATTTGAATGCAGGCTTAGCACAAAAAAATTAAGCGATTTCAAGCACATGCATAATTGAAGTGCTTGCCATGGTGGGTGAGTGGTTATCGTGTCAGTCTACTAACCCCAAATTTGCAGGTTCGCTCCTGGCCGAGGTAAGTGATTTTTGAAAGGTGACAAAAATCACGATACGCATGTCGTACGATGTTGGCATGTTAAAGAACCCATTTGAATTCAGTAGGCCGTGTTCATAGTGGCAAAATTAATCTCGGGATTTTCCGCCAACACAAAGTTCTTCATTTCTCTACTAATGTAGAAAGCGCTGTAGTGTCAAGGTTAGATAACTAACCACCTTGACCTTGATAGTGCTCTAGGAGCGATAAAATTCGGCACGCAAGTTACCCTCTGTGCGTCAATGTACAAAGTTTGAACCCGGCATACGATATTAAAATTAATTAAATTGAAAGTATATAGTTTAGAGCATTATATAGGCTACCAATTAAAAGAGACACTCATCAATTTTTTGAGTCTGCTTGCTAGAAATGCTCGGCGCGCCCTCCTCGTGATACACGGCAAATATCGATACGGTAGTCCAACTCCCACCACACACGCTGGAGCATAGCCTGGTCAATTCTAGCTACAGTCGCACGGATCCGATTCCACAGTTCAACAAGATTAACTGGCATGGGTGGTACATAAACTTCATCTTTTATAAACCCCCATAAAAGAGAAATCACATGGAGTCATTTCAGGCAACCGGGGGAGCCAGCACATAAGACACCCATCCAATCCAATGTTCAGGGAGTTGTTCATTAAGATAGTGGTGCACTGCCAGTTGGAAATGTTGAAATACAAGTCCCGGGTTTTCTTCATGTAACTGAGGCATCAACCACTCCGTCAGCATGTCTAGATAAGACAGACCTGTCACAGTGTTTTCAGAAAAATAGAAAGGCCCATACACGTTTCTTAACATGATACCGCACAAAAAACATTGACGTTGGGTGAGTCCCTCGCCTGTCGCCACCATCTCGCACAAAGAGAATGTAATACCAGAGTCCCAGCTCCCGTGGTAAATAATTTTCCTTAAATCCGCCCATAATCCGGCTTCAAAAAAACAATCATGTCTCTTCGGTAGGGGAAACATAAGGAACTAAGTCCTTAATATATCAGCTTACTTTTATGAATATTACGCAGAGCTAGTCCCTTTGTGGATCAATTAACATTAATAGCTATTACCTTTGACAATATTAGCTCTGACAAAATGTATCACAAGCAATCAACAATATACTGATACATTATGAAATTTGTTGTCCACTTTGTAATGTTGGCAGTAAACGTACTTATGTAGCTATATATTTTGATAATTATAACAATGTATTGACGTTAGTTCATCAACTATACACCGTAAAAATCAATTATCTAACACGTTTTATAAGTTGAATGCAAAAAAAGAAATATTGAGTCATGTCTGCTGACATAACCTCCAAATTCCAGAGCATATCCCATACCCCCCACCCCCCTTTTTCGCCCTGACCTACATAACCTCCAAATCTGACTATAGAATAATTTAAATAATAACCCCATACCCGCTATCCTACACAGGTTCCAAATTCTTGTTTGAACCCCATGACCCTCTTGCAAATGTGATATGAGAAGGAAGGAGAAAGATAAATGAAAACCATAGGTGATTGAAACATATTTTTTTTAATATTTTGCATTACACAATGTAAAAATAAAATTGTTGTATATGTATAGGTCTAGTATAGAATGAACGACACTATTGAAATTGCATTCTCGTCCAGTTCTTCTCTTGCAACTTGCTGTTCACCAGGATCCAGTGGACAGATCTGTAAGAATACAAACATCAAGCTATAAATACAATGTGGAATGTAACTTATAAGACACTAGACATGGAAGTATGAGGGCTACGCTTCTCAAGGAAATATCCTGTAAATGGGCATGGAGGATTTCAGTTATTTCAGTGATCTATTTCGACTGCAATCCAATATTTTTGTTTTTCATTTATTAATTTTCATCATGACGTCTTTCCTCAAGACAGAATCCATTCCATTTAAAACCTCATTCAAATCCTCTGGTGTGTCAGCTAAGATGACGATGTCATCAGCAAATATCCAAGTTAAAATTATTTCTCCTTGAATCTTTACTCCTACGGTACTATGAATTTTTCTCCAATTTCCTTCATTGCTTGTTCAGTGTATAGATTGAAAAGTATGGGTGGCCTTGCCTTACACCTTTCTGAATACCAGCTCCTCTCTCATGTCCTTACGCTCGAATAACTGCATATCCTAAGGAAGACAAAACGTGCTACACCTTAAAACAGTAGGCCTATTGGTATGGCACAAACTGGTAAAGTATATTGAAAGGAAAGTGATTAGTCCCTTGTTCATAAATTTACATGTGTCTACATTGTTTGGTATCCTTTAAACATGAGTCACTTCCAGTGATCTCAGGAGTAGCCTACATATTGAGACTCATGTCCTAAAGGTCCTGGGTTTTATTGCAAACAAATAATTAATTCTAGTCTGTTTGCAACATGCAAAATTGAGACGTGTTTGGCTTAGTTCACACCAGGGACCCGGAACAGAACGTAACGCGGAACGGAACTCTTGTCTATGTGGAACGGAGAAATTCCGTTATCTCCAAGGTTATTTCCAAGTTGTAACGTTACCGCTGTCTGTTCCAAGCGTAACGTTACCGTCCTGGAACGGAACTGATTCTGAAACCGTACCCGGTATCTGGAACAGTGGAATGTTAGCCGAGCCTGTACCGGTACAGCGTATTGGAGACGGGTGGAACGTTACGTTGTCCCGTACCGAAATGAACAGAGGAATATCCGATACGTTACAGTTCGGAACATTCTACTTATAATAACGGAACAAACAGACGGAACGGAACGTTACAAATTTAACGGGATTGTATTGTTACAAGGCTGCATTATGACGTCTCAAGGTCAAGCAGAAGGCGTGCGATGTAGCTGTTATTTTTATTGGGACGACGTGCATGCATTTACTCACTCAATCCCATTTTCCCGCTCACCTCACAGCACGCCAGCCTTCTGTTTCAGCTAATGTAGAGATCCTGTACCCCAAAAGAAGCTGCGCGACTCCGTCCCCGCGTTGTGATCGGTTGATCAAAATTTCTTTGGGATACCGTACACGATTTGTGAGGTAGGGCAATGGGCAAAGCACAGTGCTATCAAGCGGTTCCGTGGCACATTTTCCGTATATAACTAAGTAGATCTAAGTTGCGGGAACACCGTAGTGTTTGTTTGTACTTCAACGTTGATTATCACCGAGACATGAGGTTTGAGACCACATATACAATTTATACATTTCAAGCTGCCTGGAGTTGGAGAGGGGAGTACAGACGATTCTCTAGTTTAATCAAATTTTGGTTGGCTTACATATCATTGACAATCATTTTATGTCTCTGCTTTCAGAATAAGGCTATATTATGACTACCCACATCGTCACTCCAAGAGTACAGCGAAATACTTATTATTAGACTATTGTTATTATTATTATTATTATTATTATCATCATTAGACAGTTATGTTATTATTATTTTCATAATTATTAGTCAATAATGATTATTATTAGTATACTATTATTATTATATTTTTCATTATTCTAGACAATTGAGTTTGTACAAAAATTCGCTATCCAGCAACAGAGAAACTACCTTATACTATCGGGGCGCAGTTAGCCTATTATTAGGAACCGGATTCTTAGGTTCTTATCTATTTTTCCCATACTTCTAAATACTTTTACGAATCACACTGAAATTCCGTACTACCTAATAAACTAAATAATACGCGAGTACCTAAAAATAACTAATTGCAGTTTTGTACCATTTATTGTAGTATATTTCAAATTTTGTCCATAATCCTTGAAATTAAATGTGAAGATAATGTTTATTCCTAGCTCCAGTCGATTGAAAGCAATCCTACCTAATGGAAAAATGAAATATTTTCAGCACTTTCCAGCTTATATATTATTGTTTGGTTATTTACCGAGAGGAAAGAGCGAATAAATCTCTTATTATTCCCAAGAATCCAATATAGTAAAGAATCAACATTATTTGAACGAGATAGAGTGTGAAAATCATCTCTGACATCCTTGGCTTTATTGCAATCCCTAAAAGTGTAAAGTTATCGGTGATAATTTGATTACGCATCATTATGTAAAATATTTACTCTCTCGTTGCAATCAGATTGTCTACTAACAATGAGGTATTAATTTTAAGCCTTATGTAATGTATGTCAACTTTCGCTACCCTTTAAACATAAGAACCTATTGTAAAAACCCATTCTACCTAATAAAAACCTAAAAAGAACAATTTTATGTTTTTGAAAACCTAAAATGACAATTTTAAAAACCACCAAAATCCGGCCCCTATTTATTATATTCTGATGGTTGGGTGGTAGAGCAGCGGACTCTGTACTGGGATAAACGCCAGGAAAGAAGAAGATGGTTGGGTGGTTTCGTAAGTAAGACAAGAAGTTCCGTGAAGAACTATACAGCCTACTTTTCATGCCAATGATTATTCTACAGTATATGAACCTATCTAAAATAATTACGAAATTAAGTTGGTAATATCGAAATATCTAATTAGTTTAAAACATACCTGGTGTAATGTAGCCTAATAACGCACTACAGTTGGCAGCCCTGGTGACTGAATATATTCTTATTTCCATCTCTTAAGGTACAGAATACAAAATTTGGTTGAAGTCCAATGGACGTTACATGCAGTTAGACACTGGATCTATCACCAGCGTAAAAGCATGTTGCCAACAATACCATGTGTGTGCTGGACAGAAATAATCTGAAATTTTATGATATCTTGTTGTGCCAATTTTGGATGAAATCCATTTGTTAGTATAGAAGTTACATGTATTTTAAAATTGGACCTATCAGCAGGCATAGAATCATGTTGGCAGCACTGACTTATATTAATTACTCCAAATTAATCTAGAAAGTCAGGTGCTATACGTGTGCAAAGTATAGAGCTGTTGGCTTGCATACTTTCTGATATATTGATATTAGGGTAAAAAAATATAGACAGCATTTATTAACAGTTGGCAGCCCTGATTGCTCTTAACGATACTTATAGTCATATCTGTTATGTTACACATAGCACATACGAAATTTGGTTGAAATCCAACTGATAGTATAGAAGTTACATGTATTTAAAAATTGGTACTATCAGCAGGCTTATAATCATGTTGGTAGAACTGATGTATATAAGTTACTCCAAATTAATCTAAAATGTCGGAATATACGTGTGCATAGTTTAAAGCTGTCGGCTTGCATACTTTCTGATATATTGGTATTTGGATAAAAAAAATAGAGAGAGCAATTATTAACAGTTGGCAGCCTTGGTGGCTCTTAAGAATACGCTCAGTCATATCTGTTTACGTACACATTTTACATACAAAATTTGGTTGAAATCCCATTGATAGTGTAGAAGTTATATGCATTTAAACATTGGACCTATCAGAAGGCTTAAAATTATGTTGGCAACATTGTCATGTATGGCCTCCTGGATATTAAACTGAAATAGTATTATCCACATGTGTGCCAATTTTGAAATAGCTCCCATGCATACCTTGCAAGATATCCAACATGGAGCTCAAATTTCTAGTGCGTTTTTCAGCAGTTGGTAGCACTGACATTATTTTCAAATATGGACGTGAGATATTCCGGTGCACATCTTTACTCATACTAAATTTGGTTTTGATTGCTGCAGCCGTTTAGGAGTTGATAGGGGGAGACACACACACAGCCAGCCAGACAGACAGACATTTTCCCGGATCGATCTCATAAGTCTACTTTTTCCTCATTTTTGCAAAATGTGAAAAGTAGGCTAGGGCCCACAGCCACTCCTATTTCAGTACACGAGCTATCGAGTCTAATACCAACAGGCCGAGTGGTTCGAGGCTGGCTGGCGTACCTCTGGTCGTATTGGGTACTGACGCACATTAGTAGTATATGCCAAAAGCATAAGATGGCGTCGATAATTTAGAGGTGGAACACCCGATTCGACGAGTTGGCTGGGTATCGGGCTGGTCCGGAAGGCACCAGTAGCCAGCCTAACGCCACTATGGTGGATACTGTCCAGCATTTTCAAGGTTGCCGGTTTTTTCTGAACCGTAAGCCGCAGAACCATAGTCTAGCCGGGACACGACGAGGGCTTGGTAGAACCGTAGCAGCACCGCTCCGTCAGCCCCCCACGTAGTGCTACTAAGAAACTTGAGCATGTTCAGTTTCCTGAGAGACGTCGTTCTTAGTTGCCGTATATGGGGCTGCCACGTTAATTTGCTGTCAAAATGGAGCCCCAAGAAGCGATAAGTGTCAACCAACGGCAACGCAGCATACCTGAGATGTAGTTCAGGGTGTAAGTGTAGCCTTCGGAGCCGACAAAAATGGACGACGGAGGATTTCGCTGATGAAAACCGGTCGTGAGCCCACCTGTCGACCCGGTTAATAGCTATCTGCAATTGCCGTTCCACGATTGACATACTTCCAGAGCTGTAAAGCAGAGCTAAATCGGCTACATACAACGATGGAACTATCGTGGGCCCGGTGGCGGTAACAATGCCGTTTATGGCAACCTCTTTTACTTTTACGCTCATCGGCGTATCGCAGATTCTTTCTTCTTTTATATTTAAGGAAAATATATCAATTCAAAACAACCATTTATTGACACTTCTGGATGCCATGACAGTTAATTTTACAACAGTGGAAAAAAGATAATAAAGAAACAAGTAGTTCCGTGAAGAACTATACAGCCTATTTTCATATATCCTACTTATGTTAATTGCCACTATCAACATACACAATTTCTCTTTGATTGCTGTAATAGATTCGTAGATATTAAGAACCGACTAAATATTTCGGATGGCTGCCATGTTGGATTGTATATATGTAGGTCCTAGAGTTATGTACTGTTACATGCAGATTATTGTGAACGTGTAGTATTCAAACTTCAATCGCATAATTAGGACACAAGAAAAAACAAGGAGATTTTAAAATTTTCACAGCTGCCATCTTGAGGTTATGAAAACAATTGAAGTAAATTAGATGCCAGTGGATTAACATTCGTATAAGGATTTACTGTACCAAGTTTCACTGCACGAGGATGGTTAAATTGCGAGAAACGTCCATGTGAATATTTATAATTCGCGTCACCGCCATGTTGGATTTCTGATCACCAGGTTATTTAAAGTCCTATAGGTGAACTTAAGTTCATAGCCCCTATGAACATTAAAAAATGCAGTTTGATTTCTAAAATAGATTCGTAGATATTCAGTATCGTCTAAATATTTCGGATGGTCGCCATGTTGGATTGTTAAATGTATAGGCCATAGAGTCATGTACCATTAAAGGAAAATTATTGCGTAGGTTCATTATTCAAACTTTCACTTCGATCGCATGACTACATCACAAGAAATAAAAGCTTAATTTTAAAATTCGCACTGCCGCCATCTTGAGGTTATGTAAACAATTGAACTAAATTAGATACCAGTGGATTACAATGCGTATAAATATTTCCTGTACCCGGTTTCAGTGCCCTTGGAACATTAAATCGCGAGAAAGGTCTATTTAAAATTTTCAAATTCGCTTGGCCGCCATGTTCGTTTTGTAGTTAACCGGTTTTTGAATGTCTTATAGGTGGACTTCCAGTAGTGCCTTTTATCTCCGTACAAAATTTTAGGGAGTTACCGCTAATAGTTTCAGAGATATAGAATGCCGGTGAAATATTTCGCACATCCGCCATCTTGTGATTATGTAAACAATTGAACGAAGTTAGATGTCGGTGCATTACAATGTATATAAATATATACTGTACCAAGTTTCATTGCGTTTGGTTGGTCAAATCGCGAGAAACGTCTATTTAAAAGTCGCAAATTCGCTTGGCCTCCATGTTGGTTTTGTAGTTACCAGGTTTTCAAAAGTTACATAAGTGAACTTATAGTAGTTCCCTCTATCACCATAGAAAATGTCAGGGTAATATCGGTAATAGTTTCGGAGATATTGAATGCTGGTGAAATATTTCGCACAGCCGCCATGTTGGATTGGTGAGTCGTAAAAAAATTTGAAGCGCACGGTCGAGGTCGCCGGGAATAGTGCTATGAACTTTCCGAGTTTCATTGAAATCGCTCCTGCCGTTTAGATTTTATTAGGGGGACACACACACACGAATCACACACACACACACACACACACACACTCGGACAAAAGGTGATCTCATAAGCCTATTTTTTCAAAATTGAAAATAGGCTAAAAATGACAATCTTAATGTAGCATCTTTGGCCAAAAGATATGACACACTCCCACCTTGAGTTGGTGGAAGAACAACTCAACCATACATAAATAACTATAATTACCTCAAAATACAGTAATCATAAATCTAATCTCTGTGGTGTATTTACAGCTCTACCACTTTTAGTGGTTACTCTTGACATCCCTTCTCATCCCTAAACACATTTAGGCTAATGAGACTTTTGTCATTTTTTGAAGAGAAAGGCTCTTCCTGTACCAATCTTGCGACTATTTTTTCTGCTGACATTATCTCCTCACATGATAATTCTCCACAAGCTCTTGTAAGGTTTGCTCTTCGCGTATTTTGGATAAACCTCTTTATCCAAGCAACCAACCGAATTATTTTTCCATAGCTTGAAAAATATAAGTAATACCAATTAAAATCGTGGTACCTGCACTGATCATTATTTACATGTTTTGGGGTGCTACATGAAGTATCTACAAAGTAACTCATTATTTGAGTTGATTTTCTCTTTTCTTGCAAAATCAGCTCTGCCTCTGCAGGTGGAAATTCACCAGGCCACTCTGGCCGGTCCTTTCGTAAAAACTCTGGCCCCTCCCACCATTGAAGTGCTAACAATTTTTCTGCCAGACAACTCTTGAAGGAAGATCTGCAGGATTCAAATGGCCAGGAACATATCTCCACATTTCTGGTAAAGTCAACCGATGGATTTCTTTAACACGGTTGTTGACAAACACAGTCCATGTTTCTTCCTATAGAATCCATGCTAAAACCGTTGTCGAATCAGTCTAGAAATTCAACTTGGCATCTTGGTAGTTTAGTCCTTCTAGCACTGAATTACCTAATCTAGCTCCCACTGTTGCAGCAATTAGTTCCAGTCGGGGAATGATGACTGTGTTTAATGGGGCTACTCTTGCACTGGCTGCAAGAAGGTGTACCTTACTCTCACCGTCAATTTGTAGTCGTATGAAGACTACTGCAGCGTAGGCCTGTGCACTAGCATCACACAAAATATGTAGACTGACATCCCTGTGGTTCTTGGAATAATGAAACCAGCGTGGAATTCTCATCTCTTTCAGGAGAAAAAGGCTTAAATACCAGGTTACAAATTGGTCCTTAATATCAGTAGTAACCTCTTCATCTCAAGATATACCACTTAGCCATATCTTTTGTAATAACTATTTAGGAACTAGAAGTACTGGACTAACTATGCCAATCGGATCAAATATCTTTTGTGCAACTGACAGAATGGATCTTTTCGTGATCACTCCCAATTCATGGTTCTGTAACCATTCCAAGTTTAACAATAAAGTGTCAGATTCCAAATCCCATCGTAAACCTAGCACCGCTGTCCGTCCTACAAGAATGAAAGCATCATTGTTGGCCTGCCAACCTCTGAGGTCGAACTTTCCTTCCTGCATTATATCACGTGCTTCATTAATGAATTCTTTCAGTTCTGATTCAGTATCAACACTGGTTACAACATTGTCCACATAAAGGCTCTGTTTAAGTCTTGATATCTGACCTTTACTATATTGACAATCTTCCATTGCCTTGTCCAAATGGTAATCAAGAACTGCTCCTAAAAGGAAAGTGCTACATTTTAATCCAAATACCACCCTCCGATGCCGAAATATCTTTATATTCTTCCAGTCATTTGGATCACACCAGAAGAACCTAAGAAAATCTCTGTCTTCTTGACGAACACTTATTTGTAGAAAAGCCATTTCTACATCAGCTGTCACCCCAAATCTCCCTTCCCGAAATTTTAGTAACAGGGAAGGAATCAGTTCAATCAGATTGGGTCCACACTCTAAACAATGATTGAGGGAAGGAGCATTTCTACCTCTTGCTGACACGTCAAATACAGGACGAACTCTGGTGGTGCTATTCTCCTTAATAACAGTTCGATGTGGTAGGTAGTGTCCATAATTCCCTACTTCTTTGACTGGTACTTCTTCAATAATTCCCAGTTCTTCCCACTCAGCTAGAACTGCATCGTATGAAATGAGAAGATTTTGAGACTGAAGCTTTCTAGTGGTAGATTCTAACCTTTTGAGTGCTAGCTCCCTGTTACTAGGAAGAGCCAAGCTATCTTCTTTCCATAGCAATGAAACTTCGTAACGTCTCTCATCATTTACAGTAATACCTCTTAGAAAATCATCTCTAATTTGAAGCTGTCTTTCATTTTTGGACATTTTAACAGCTGAGTCTGAGATTCCAATGGTATCTAGGCTCCAGCGATCGTTGATCTCATTAACAAACAGAGCTGTAACTTCTTCTGCCAAGTTAACAGAAGATTGTTGTGGAACTTTCCCCATCAAAGTCCAGCCTAAATTTGTTTCCACAGCAACCAAACCAGAAGATAGAACTTTAATATTTCCTGTCTGAAGTTTGTCCGCTACATCCGCTCCAATCAGCAAGTCCACAGGCCTAGACTCATCCCCAATATCTGTTAGGCTGATATTCCCTTCCTCAAGTTCATTCAACCAAGGTCCTTTCTTGACCGAAGGGATGCCATTACATATTAAAACCTGATCCAATACTTCAAAATTACATTGATATTTTCCATCCAGGCTTTCATTTTCTACTTTGTAACATGAATGTTCATTAACACTCGTTTTCACTCCCCCAAAAAGGTCATGTTTAATTGTTTCAGTTCTGACTGGAGTGTAACCTAATCTTTTAACAATGTCTTTCTTAACATAGGATCTTTGGGATCCTGAGTCAATTAAAGCTCTAACAGAGAAGGAAGAGCCAATACCTTTCATCTTTATAACCAAAGTTTGCAAAATAACTTTAGGATATTTAGAAATATTACTCAGCGAATTTGTCTTTTGTTCATTCTTCCCCCCGGATTGCCTGTGTTCGACATTATTATGGGATATATTTTGTTTATTCTGAGGTAAATCAGGGCACATCAGAACTTGGTGGCTCTTACTAAAAATAATGCACCGTACTACGGCTTTACATTTATTGACACAGTGTCCCTTCTTAAAGCACTTAAAACACCCACCCTTGTCCTTTAGGACCTTCTGTTTCTCAGATAGACCTAATTAGTGTGCTTTAAAGCAATTAAGGGCATCATGTTGACCTCCACAAAAAATACAGTACCCTCTCCTCTCCTCAACTGGGTTAGTGTTTAACAAGTCAGCTGCAGTAGCAATGTGCTCTGACAATTTGGGTTGGTCTCTACTCCTGTTATTATCTTTGATTCCAAAACCGGAAATCCCTAAACTGATCCGTTCCTCGGCTTCCACTTCCCTTTTCATGAATAGCATGAGATTGTCTAACCTATCTTTCGAATCACGTGTGTGTGCAAAATTGGAACTTCTTTGCCAGGCCCTAAGAAACTCCTCAGGCAAACATGACTCTACTAAAGGATACAACATAGATGCACACTTATCTGTTGTAACACCTAAGATTTCAAGTGACCGTATGTGCGATTCCAAGTTGTCATAAAGGCTACACATTGAATTGCCATCACCGGGAGTGGAAGATTTCTTAAGAACTAAAGATAACAACTCTCTTACGTAAACTTCAACCAACAGATCATCTCTACCGAACCTGCTCTTTAAACATTCTACTGCCTTCGTATAATTTTCCCCAATAGGTGGAAAACTTTTAGTAATTTCTCGAGCACGAGACCCTTTCACTGTAGCTTGCATTAAGTATTGAAACTTATCTTCCGGTGCAATATCCGGATCTTTGTCTATCTTTTCAAACTGGCCCCTGATCTGTATCCACTGTTTTACATCGCCATCAAATTTCCTTAGTTCTAATTTAGGTAGTTTGAATTTTCTCTTACTCACAAGATCTACACTGCTACAATCACTGTTGTCTTGAGCGATGCCTCCTGAAGGTAGAATATATTCAACACTCACCTCTATATCAAGAAATTGACGTTGATAGTCATCGGCAAGTCTACATTCGTCGTCCAAGTCCTCTTGGCCGACGTCAAGTTTTAGACTTACGACCTTACCATCCAGCTGCAGGAGCTCATTATTTTTCTTCCGAAGTAAAGAAAGGGAAACCTGAACTTTCCTTCGCTTTTCATGAGCTGTCAATTGGACGTCATCAATTTCACCTTTGAGATTATTCAACTGCCTCGAAAACGCCACCCGTGTTACCTTACGTAGCTTTATCGATCGATCCAGTTCACGTTGGGTTGTCTCCATAATTAAAATATATTGATATATTTATCCTATCACTGGTCGCCACTTATTTTACTTTTACGCTCACCGGCGTATCGCAGATTCTTTCTTCTTTTATATTTAAGGAAAATATATCAATTCAAAACAACCATTTATTGACACTTCTGGATGCCATGACAGTTAATTTTACAACAGTGGAAAAAAGATAATAGAGAAAAAAAATAACAATCTTAATGTAGCATCTTTGGCCAAAAGATATGACAACCTCGAACAAGGTGACAGAACAGAACCCTGAGGAACTTCGTTTTCTTGGGTATAATATTGCGATATGTTCTACCGACCCTTACACGGAAGAGTCGGACTACATGAAATTCGTAATGAAAGTCGGTAGATTACCACGGAGTCCCCACTCATGAAGGGTGGAAAGGATCTCGTAGCGCCATATGGTGTCGTAGGTAATTCGGAGAAATGCCTCCTGTATGGCGCTCACAAGTCGCACCAGATAGACGGTGGTGGACATATGGGAGCGAAATCTAGACTGTACCCTGACAGTAAGCCTCTCTCTTCCAGGAACCACACCAGTCGATGGTTCACCATCTTCTCTCGCAGCTTACATAGGGCATTTGAGAGGCCTGTAGCTGCTGACAAGTTTGGGATCCTTTCCAGCCTTGGGAACCGGTATCATGATCCACTCTCGCCATTGAGATGGAAACTGCCCATCAATCCATATACGATCGAAGAGGACCAACAATTGCTTTATACTGGATCCGCACAGATGTTTTAACATTTGATTCTGTATGTTATCCGGTCCGGGAGACGTATCCCTACACAGTGAAAGCGCACTGCGCAGTTCCCTTTCAGAGAATGGTACATTGTAGGACTCCAAAGCAGCAGTGGCAAAGGACAAGGGGTGAGCCTCCGCCTCCCGCTTCAGAGTCAGAAACGTAGGATCGTAACTCCCAGAACAGGATACATCATTGAAGTGTGATCCAATACGGTTGGCAATGGCGAGTTGGTCCGTGATGATGTCTCCGATGATGGAGACTCCGTGTGCCATCAATGATATCGGGAGTCCGGAGATCCGACGAAGCTTAGTCCACACTTGAGATGAAGGAGTATGTGTCGTCATAAACAACACATACTTTTCCACGTCGTTTTATTACTCTCCCGAATGAGATATCGGGCTCTAGCACGCATCCTTTTGAAGGTGATAAGGTTGGCCATAGTGTTTTGCCTCCGATAGCATTTGAAAGCACGTCGACGATCTTTAAAGGCTGCTGCAATCTCGGCTGTCCACCAAGGGGCAAGTTTCCGGTGGGAGTTGCCGGATGAGGAAGGTATTGTTTCCTCAGCAGCAGCCGAAATACCATGCGTTATGTGAATGGTATGATCATAGACACTCTCAAAGGTATCTTCGGCAAAATCAGCACGTGCTGTGAAAGTTGTCCAATCAGCCCGACGGAGAAGCCATCGACTTGGTAATTCGATGGCTCTCTGGTTCGGAAGAGTAACGATAATCGGGAAATGGTCACTAATACAAAGGTCGTCGTGTACACCCCACTGTAGCAGGGGAACCAGCGCACGACAGCACAAGGTGATATCGACATTTGAATAAGTGCCGTGTGCAATAGAGAAGTGCGTAGGTTCCCCTGTGTTTAAGAAATACAGCTCCAGCCACCTGATCATTCTCTCAAAATCTCTCCCTCCATCACTAGTGGTAGCGGAGCCCTAGATGGTGTTGTGGGCATTAACATATCCCAGAAAGAGAAAAGGAGGGGGGGGGGGGGGGGAGCTGAGAGACAAGATCCACCAGCTGGTTTCAATCCAGTTGAGAATCAGGTGGAATGTACACGTTACATACTGTTGCCATTACTGGCGACGAAGTACGAACTGCAACTGCCTCTAGCTGAGTACGCAACGGCACCTCTTCACTAAAGAGGCTAGAGTGGACGAGAATGCAGACGCCACCGACGGCCACAGCTCCATCCACCGGGTCTTCAGAGAAGAGGTTGAAGTAACGCATTATTGTCTCACGTCCAGGACGAAACCTGGATTCCTGAAGACAGTCAATGGTTGCCGAAAACGAAGATATTAATTGACGTAACTCATTGAGATGACCAGAATAGCTATTACAGTTCCCTTGTAAGTAGAAGTGGGTCTTCTACTTACGCTTGAACGTTTGCCACCATTCCTCATCTCTAGTTGGATATGATGGGGCAGGAGAGCTCACCTCAATCTCCACATCTCGGTCCGAAGACGAAGAAAATGGAGCGGGCAGTCCCCTGGATGGCGCGTGGTCCTCGTCGGACTTCACGAGTCTCGCTCTTGGGGAAGAACGAGAGCGGTGTCGAGGGACTTTCTCCCGGTCCGAAGACTGGGTGTCTGTCCCCGACATGTCCCGAAGAGATTTCTTTCTTGATCGGCGCTGACGTCTATTTGGGGAAGTAGATGGTCGCTTCCCCACAGACGCCAGTTCCTTACAAAACATGACCGCTCCTGCTGACACCGCTCCACTGGTGGTGGTGGGAGTGGAATGGCCAGCAGATACCTGAGCAGCCCTGTCTCTAGGAGAGGAAGAGAAACGGCGCTGAACCGTTCCTCTCTCCACCGCTGATGTATTTTCCTATTTGTAGGGGAGTTCCTCCATACGGACGAGTTTGGCTTCAGCCGGCTTCCCTCCCTTGATGGTCGTGGGAGCGGGAAGGCCAGCAGAGACAGTAGCCACTCCGTCAGGAGGAGGGCGAGAGAGACGGCGACGAACCTTCTCTCTCATCTCCACTACTACTTTTGTCATATTGGGTGGACTGGAAGAAGGACCAGCCCTGGTCGGCAAACTCTTCTTTCCCCTGTTAACTGAGGAAGACATGTTAGCCGACTGGTTCGAAGAAGAAGAGGACTTCTCCGATTTCGCCGGTTTGGATGGTATAACTGTCGCCTTCTTTTCCTTGCCCGAAGAAGGTTGTGGGACCTCCTTCGGGCAGACAATTTTCGCTGGTACAGCGAGGGGTGATTTCAAATCTGCTGAATTACCGGACGTCGAGGGTACTACACTGGGAACTGTGACAGCAGGGGTGAATGAGGGCGTCGCTGCCGCCACATACGTCACCCGAAATTCGGGGGCATCCATATCACGGTACCTCTTGCGAGCATCGTGATATGAAAGCCGATGCAATGTTCTGATTTCTTGGATTGTGGCTTCTTTACAGAACTCAGGGCACTGCTTCGATCGTGGAGAGTGGCTTCCTTGGCAGTTATACCAGGCCCAAAATAACTGTGAACATGAGGGAGGAGCCAGATTCACGCGCTCACCCGCGCCAGCCAATTGCATAGCGCGGCGTTGCCTAGTTAACTACGCAATCTGGGCTCGCTGAGCCGTACGAAATCCCTATTTCTCTCCGCGCACGAAAATCATTGATTATCCAATTATTTAGATGAACCTATGTTACAGAGCTAAACATTCTGAAGCTGACTGTGCAAACCCCATGACGATACGACCAGCCGTTCGGGAGATATCATCTGCTCTTGAACTGAAGGGATAATTAGAGCGAAGAATGGTTAGGTGTTGAAATATTTAGTTTCGCTGGGGAAGATAACAGTAGTGGAGCTTATAGAAGTTAGTGCTGTGAGCTGAAGTTTTGAACTCATAACAATGTTCCGTAGCAAGCCGAGTGGCAGTCGAACAGCGAGGCAAGAACAATATTTTTTCAGGGTATACGGCCTTTTAAAGAATCTTTCGAATACAGAAGTACGTGAAAACACAAAATCTGATAACCTGTGTTGTTGTGTTGTCGGCAAATATGTTTTCTTTTTTAAAATTGAGTCGAATAAAACTCACCTCTTCACAGTCTTACCTCACGAGGCATAGAGTACCCGGTTCTAACCCTAAGACCAGAACTAAATGTCTTGATTGAGCCGTGAATCGAATCTGGACATCATGGGTGACAGCAAGAGTTGTTGTTGTTGTTGTTGATTATTATTGTTGTAGGGGCTTTGTGACATCGTGGTCATGTAGCCCCGTGTATTTGGGTGTGTGTGGAATTTATCTGATAACCTGTGACACTGTGATGTCTCTACTAGTGTGTATATTTGTAATTGAGGAAGGATTTGCGTAGGAAGCGGCCGTGGCCTTACGTTAGGTACCATCCCGGCATTTGCCTGGAGTAGAAGTGCGAATCCACAGAAGAACCACTTCCAGGATGGCTAAGGTAGGAATCCAACCCACATATTCCTAGGTTTGCATCACGAGGCTGAGTGTACCGTGTTCCAGCCCTCAGACCAGAATTACATTTGTTGGGAATCGTACCCGGGACTCCGCGGTGACAGCCAAGAATGGACAGCAATGTGCTAGCCAGTACACCACAAGGTGGTCTCCAATAAACAAAAACTGATCCCAAAAATTGTATTCTCTGTTTCTATTACCTTATAAAGGGCTAACAAGCAATGTTACTCAGAATGGCTTGGGGTGTAGATTACGTCATGTGATATAATAACGTTGTAATTGTTGTTTCATTTGAGGGGCTTGGACATATTGGTACTTTAGCCCCGTGTACTTGTCTGAAAATCTGGGTTACTGTGGTGTCTGTATTAGAGTGTGTGTATTATTATTATTCTGGTGAGGATTGGGAAGGAGGCGGTCGTGTCCTTAAGTTAGGAACCATCCCGGCATTTGCCCGGAGTATAAATGAGAAACCACTTTCAGGATGTCTGAGGTAGGAATTTTACCTACATCTTCCCAGCTTTGCCTCACGAGATTGAGCGAACCCTGTTCTAGCCCTCAGACTAAAATTAAATAGCTTGGCAGAGCCGGCAATCGAACCTGAACCTCCTGCGCGACAGCCAAGAATGCTGGTCGCTGGTGGTCACTTTCACGAATAACGTTTGTGTGGCATCTTATATCTGCCTCATATCACATTGTGTGCAATCCGTTGTGAGGATAGATATTCGTAGGATCAGGTCCCCCAGCTCGTACATGCGCTTGCATTCGGAGCGCCTTGTGTTCTGGGGGAAGGTCGTGTGTATACTGCGAGCGTAGAGCTGCGTCATCTCTGCCAGTCTCACTGTGGCAACAGCGCTCCGCTGGACGCACGCTAATGGGCGAGCCCATGTTCCCAGTTGTTTTGGGTCTGGTATAGGACAAATCGGGGGAGGCGTACACCTCTCACCCTCATGTGTCCCCTTGTCACACTCTCTACACACGGCCTTGGCAGTGCACCTGGCTGAAACATGCCCGAATTTCTGGCATTGATAACATCACATAGGTGGAGGGATGTACGGTCGAACATCGCAGTGGTTCGATGTGACCTACATCTGCTTAGGTAAAACATCACCCTCAAAATGGAGAATAAAAGCGCCGGTATCGACGCTGTTCTCTCCAATCTTTCGGGTGATGCGCCCAATCTTGGTGACGCCTATCTTCCCCAGATTCCGCAACAATTCCGCATCGCTATTCAAAATGAATTTACGATGGAAAATAACTCCACGGACCTCATTCAGCTTTTCGTGTTTTGAGACCTTAACGGGAATTTCGCTGAAATGCGTGCATTCCAGCAACGTTTCGGTTTGCTGTCGGCTAATTGTATGCAGTAGGAGTTGTCCGTTCCGGAGCTTGGAAATCCCGTTTAGATCTCCAAATTTCCCCTCGAATTCCTCGGAAAAGATCATTGATTTCACCACTTTGAAATAATCCCCGTCTGTCCTGATAGCTACCAGGTAGCGATGTGACTTGTCAACAGGGAAACGTGCATTGAAAGTTTTATCCTTGATCCGACACTCAAGAGACGGCTATTTAAGGGGGACACCCTCTGATGATTTATTGGGCCGCTTTCGCGTCATCCCGAAATCACCCTCCCCGAATACAACCTACTCCGAACGAGGGCCATCACTATGGGCGCCACCCAGCCAAGGCAATACCTACCTGGCATAGCAGGTATTGCCCGAGGTCCCAGTGCCTTGAATAGGCACTTCCCCCTCGGCATGCACAGTGATATGTTTGGCGAAATTATTCGGCCGTGCAGGGACCTCCTTTGTGAGGCGGATACCACTGCAAGGGTATATGACGCACCCACCTGACGGGATGGGGAATACCGTCCAGGCTTTCTGGCCAGATGGCCAAGTTGGTGGCCCTTCCGCAGGCAGCATGACGTTTATTTCTAAGGGTCAAACCAAAAATGGGACCGGAAGTCGGAAAAGACCTTTTACAGGCAGGGGATACCGTAGATGAATTTTCTCTTCCCATCAACAGGGAGTCTTCAAAATCAAAGTCAGTCATGTCAGTCTGTCTTGTCGGCCCTATTAGTGTCCTCCTACGACAAGCAGAGCATACCGTGTGTGTATTCTAACCCGAAACCCACACGGGGGTGTACCTAAAAGGATGTCTGTCGCACCCAATGGGGATTACCCACACTCCAGTAATGCATATTATGACGATAAACGGTTCCATTGTTGTGGAATCGTGCTTCGTCCGTAAATAAGATGGTCGCTAGAAAAGCCGGATCAGTTTCCACAGAACGCCACCCGTGCTTCGAAATCATGACCATGTATCTCCAGGTGTAAGTGCAGATGGTACGGGTGAGACCAGTGGGTGTGCATTATCCGCATAACAGACACTCGGCTGATGTTCGTCTCCAGTGCAATGGCCCATGTGGTAGTATGAGGGTGACGCCGGATATCGTCAAACACAACCTCTTCATTGTGAGCAGACGTCACGCGATGATCTCAAACAGGCCGTGTTTTTTTCCCAGGGATCCAGTATCTCCCAGGCGTCTTTCCACACTCCGAAATACCATGCCTGTCGGTCGTTGTCTATCCGGATAGAGTTCTTGGTACAGGCGATGCGCCTGGTATGCATTCTTTTTTTTTTTTTTTTTTTTTTTTTTCGGGGGGGCCCCGAAAAGAGTACCCGCACCCCCCGCGTGGCACCCGACCTTACTACTGGTGCCTCCGACATGCAATTAATCTACGATAGTAGAAGAGATAGCATAGGGGATTGGATAGAAGGAATGTCTTTTAGGACTTAGTGCCTGTCCCATCGCGGTCGCGATCTACCAGGCATAATGAGTAGGTATTAACATTGGTATATATTATATATGAGCACATATAAATATGTACTCATATATAAGGGTAAGATTGTAGGGCCAGGGAAAACCGCATAGGCAGAAAGGAAAGATTGCCTACACGTAAAACCTGGCGGCTTGGTTATTGCCACATGCAAGGATAATGTGGGTATGGAAATGAGTAGGTATGTTAGTTGGGAGAAGGTATCATGCACCAGATCCATGTCCGTCTTCTCGCCAGTTTGTCTCCGGGGAATCCGATAGAACTCGGCACTGCTGGGATCAGCGCGGGCCTTGCCGGCTACCGAGCAATGGTACAAGGATCCGGAGAACCTGCGCCACTACCCGGTCTCCATGGGGTCCCTGGTACCGAGCCTCCGTCACCGGAGAGTGGAGGGGGGGCCTCGCCTGCCGAAACAGGGGCCTAGTGGTCGGTCCATGGGAACGAGCCACCTTCCTCTCTGCTCTTGCCATGGACCTGTAGACGGGGCAACTGCGATGGGATGACGGATGGTCGCCCATGCAGTTGGCGCACACCGGCGCGTCCCGCGGCACCGTGCAGCCGGTGTGGTGGTGGCCACCTGAGCACCGGTTACAGCGGACTGGAGAGCCGCAGGATCCCTGGGAGTGCCCCCATCTCAGACAGCGAAAACACTGTAAAAGCTGGCCTGAGCGGGGCTTCATACTACCTGGCTGTAGCGGCTGTCCCTGGCTGCGGCTAGTGGCCTCGCGGCGTCCTGGTTCCCCCTCCTGGGGGCGCTGCGGGCGACGGTCCTCTGGGCTGCTGCGGTTGACCTTCCGCTGCTTTGGGGCCGTCCTGGTGGCCCCGGCCGTCTCTGATGTCCCCTTCCTGGCGGTGGTGGCGGGCGCGAGTTGCCCCGCTAAAGGCCCCTCCTGGGGCTCTGGTAGTCGCTGCTTTGGGGCCGTCCTGGTGGCCCCGGCCGTCCCCTTCCTGGCGGTGTTGGCGGGCGCGAGTTGCCCCGCTAAAGGCCCCACCTGGGGCTCTGGTAGTCGCTCCTCCTGGATGGCGGGCGCGGGTTGCCCCGCTAATGGCACCGCCTGAGGTGCTGGTGGTGGCGCCTGCGTCGTCTCGGTGAGGGCCGGGGGGCCCACCTGGGTCCCGACGTCTGTATGCGGCGTGGCGTCCTTCTTGATGGTAAGATGTTCGTCGCCGCCCATCGCATATCGGCGGATATGCGGAGGGGCACCTGGCATGAAGCCTGGTACCACGGCGACCTGCCAGATCTCGGCCATTGCTGCGAGGTAGGTCGTGACGACGTCCGCCCGATAGGGCCTGATAAAGACCCCAGTCGGGAGGAAGGCCTCGATGTCCTCGCGGTAGCGTCCGGCTGATCCCGTCGTGTCCAAGTGGGCCTGTTCCAAGTAGGCCTCGATGACGTGCTTCTCTTCGTCCTGGGTGAAGCCTGGCCTGTAATAAACAAAGAAAGCCCAGGCGCTGGGGTCGTTGCCACATGTTTGCTCGGAGCCTGGGGAAGTGGCCCCAGGGTGCCCATGCACGGTGTCCGAGCTCACATCGCTCGCCCAGTTGAAACTGGCATCGCTCGCCCAGCTGAAACTGGCGTCCGGGCTGCTGCTGCTCTCCTGTCGCGGGGAGCTAGCCGGTCCTGGCGTCCGACTCTTCTCGGACTCGGCTAGCTCTAGCTCAGAGGGCCCTGGGGAGGCGTCGGTTGACTCGGACCGCAGGGACACCTGCGTTATGTCCGGGCTACCTGTGCTCCCCGGGCTGGGAGCTACTCCAGGGCTGCTTGCGCCAGCCGGGCTGTGAGGGACACCATCCTCTTCGCCGGCTGGCGGCTTCTGCGCCGCTGTCGTCTTCTGTCGAGCTCCTCCATTAATATAACATATTCAGGCGCGGATTCAAGGGGGAGGGGAGTCACGGGGGTCATGACACCCCCCCCCCCCAAACGGAGAACACATTTTTTACAAACTCAAAAAACCAAAACACAATAACCAGACAAATGAAACTTAACGAATTTTAACTGAAAAACAGTTTTTTTTTTCATTTTATTCAATACTGAAAATTTCTTTATTGCAATTATTATGTTCTGTTACAACTGCACTTATTTCCTACTTCATACCTGTTATATAAAAACGAGTATTTATGTAACAAAATCAACTCGTCTATTTTGTTTAGCAAACTTTGTGATTACTGAATCGATGTTTATAGTGATGTCACGATGAATGTGCAGCAATGCACGAATAGGAATTTGGGGCTTTTTTCGCACCAAAAAATTTTTCCGACGTCCAAACTGCAAGCTTGGTTGGCAATTTAAGCTGTGACTTTCTCCCTTTGTCGGTACCAACCCGACTTGCCGAAACTGCAACGTACTTTGGTATTTTTCTCGAAGCTCGATGTAAAAGTCGCAAAACACGCCGTTGCAATTTGTACGAATATTGTAGGTGCGCTAAACGCATCAAATTTCTATCCATGTAGCTTGCAAAAAATTGGTCTGGTTTTGTACGTTTGGTTATTTTGTGATTGCGTTTTTAGTGATACCATTTTGCTTAACTATTTCGATTTTCTGACCCCCCCCCAGCCCAACTCTAGATCCTCGCCTGAACATATTCATATGCTCTTCGCTGGAATACATCTCGAGGCAGTGAATACGCTTCGTGTTGTGAATTACGTCGAAGGAGCGAGTTCGCGCAGCTACATACTGACTTGCCATCGCATGTTGTTTTCGTTCCAATGGGGCACACTTTGCCCTAACTGTGGTCTACGAAGCTTGGAACATGTACGACGTAGCTAACTGGTTGCCTGTGCCCTAGACAGAGACAATCACCTCCTCATCCTTGTCCAATCCAGCACCTTAGCTTATGCAACGATACACACGGTTTTCTTTTCTTTTTCTCTTTATTTGATCGCTTACCCTCCAAGCTCGGCTTTACCCTCGGACTTTGCGAGGGATCAGTCCTCTACCGTCGAATTCCAGGACAGTGCCTCGGAGCTGAACACACCTTGACAGCAGATACAACTGGGGATGGTGACAAGCCAATCGCCTAAGTGACAACGAACTTGGGTCTAATGAAGGAAAGGGCAGCGAAGGGAGTGGGAAGAAAGATGCCGTGGTCCTGTCGAAAGGAACCATCCCAGCAATCGCCTGGAGGAGACGTGGGAAACCACGGAAAACCACTTCTAGGATGGCTGAGGCAGGAAGCGAACCTGCCTCTACTAAGTCTGTGTGCCCCACGAGGTTGGGTGAACCCCGTTCCAGGCTTCAGACCAGGAACAAAATTTCGTGGCAGAGCCGAGATTTGAACCCGGGCCTCCGCAGTAACATGGTCTTTTACAGAGCCAAATAAACAAATCGTGTCGCCTCCGTGGTGTAGTGGTCAGCGTGCATAAATGCCACCCCGTAGGTCTGAGGTTCGATACCCGGCTCTAACAAGAAATTTGACAAGTGGTATGAGGGCTGAAACGGGGTCTACTCAGCCTCGGGGAGAAGAGTAGAGTGGGTTCGATTCCCACCTCAGCCATCGTTGAGTGGTTTTCCGTGGTTTCCCACTTCGTCTTCGGGCAAATGCTGGAAAGGTACAGTACCTAACCAAAGGCCACGACCGCCTCCTTCCCTCTTCCTTGCCTATCCCTCTCACTCTTCCCATCCCCTCATCAGGCCCCTGTTCACTTCGCAGGTGAGGCCGCCTGGGCGAATTGCTAGTCACACTCCCCAGTTGTATCCCCTGATTCAGAGCCTCAAGTTGCAGGACACCGTCCTTCTCTTAGTCCGTGGGAAAAGCCAACCCAGGAGGGTAAAAAGATAACGAAAAAAAAACAACTAATCAGTCTGTGAAAACGATTAAGTATATAACCTTGCCACTTGCCAGGCAACTCCAATCGCGCGCTTGCCATGTGAGCTACTGCGACATTTGACCTGCAGCGCGCACCTCCCGGTCTATACAATACCTGCTCTTGGTGTGTGCGTGCACCTCTTGTTTTCAAGTGTGTGTTCTGCGTATCTCGGCTCGTTTAACGGGTTCATTCGAGGTACCCATACTGAATTAATAGTGGCGCTCATGATTCCTGCTGTCTTCCAGCCCGTAAACACACATCCCGTTATATTACCCCGGTTTAGGGAGAGGGACCTATGTCTTTCAGAATTGTAGTACATGTGACAGAATGCATAAAACTGGATCGCAAGGGGCCAGTGGACCGTTCGGTATGTAGGCCATAGAGTTTTGTAGACTACTATTACCTGAAGATACCGGTTGAGTTAGCCGTGCTCGTTACGGCGTGACTGCAGGCAGTCGCTCACATCCGGTAGGCGAGGAGGCTCGAAACCCTCCACCGGAAACCTTGAAGATGGTTTTCTGTAGTTTCCTATCTTCCTTCCAGGCAAATGCCGGCGTTAGTCCCCAACTATAGGCCACAGCCGCTACCTTCCAATTCCTCATCCTTACATTCACACTTTCCTCGCCAGACAACCACCACACGGGACGGTACTTGTAGCTCAACCCAAGGGTGTCCGCATAGAAGTAGCTGAAAACTTGAGCGAGCCGAACATGTACTCGGACACTCCCGGCACTAAAAGCCATACGCTTAAAAATATAATATAAGAACATGAAGATTATTGCGTAAATATATTATTCAAATTTCAATCGCATAATTAGGACACAAGAAATAACAATTATTTCCGTGAAGAAATGTGTAGCCCAGTTTCATTTATCCTGCTTATGTTAATTGCCTCTATCAACATACAAAATTCAGTTTGATTGCTGTAATAGATTCGTAGATATTGAGAACCGTCTAAATATATCGGATAGTCGACATGTTGGATTGTTATATATGTAGGCCTTAGAGTTATGTACTATTACATGAAGATTATTGTGTAAGAGTATTATTCAAACTTCAATTGCATGATTAGGACACAAGAAATGGTAAAAACGAGATTTTAAAATTTTGCACAGCCTCCATCTTCTGGTTCTGAAAAAAAATTGAAATAAATTAGATGCCAGTGGATTAAAATTTGTATAAGCATATACCATACCAAGTTTCACTGTGCTCATCCTTTTCAATATTCGCATTTCGCGTCGCCGGCAGGTTGGATTTGTGATCACCAGGTTATGAAAGTTCCATAGGTGAACTTATGTTTATAGCCTCTATCAACACACAAAATGTCAGTTTGACTGCTGTCAGATTATCAGATTTTGTGATCCGTCTAAATATTTTGGATGCTCGCCATGTTGGATTGTAACATATGTAGGCCATAGAGTTATGTACTATTAGATGACTATTATTGCGTAGGTTCATTATTCAAACGTTGATTTCGATCGCATGATTGCGACACAAAAATTAAAACTTAATTTTAAAAATTTGCACGGCTGCCATCTTGAGGTTATATAAACAATTTGACAAAAATATATGTCAGTGCATTGCAAAGTGTATAAAGAATTGCTGTACCAAGTTTCACTGCGTTCGGATTTTTAACCCGCCAGAAAAGTCTATTTAAATGTTTCAAATTCGCATGATCGCCATGTTCGTTTTGTAGTTAACAGGTTTCTGAAAGTCCCTTGAACGATTTTGTAGTAGTGTCTTTTATCACCGTACAAAATTTCAGGTTGATATGAGTAATAGATTCGGAGATATAGAATGACAGTGAAATATTTCGCACAGCCGCCACGTTGGATTGTTGAAACGTAATAAAATTTGTAGGGCACGGTCGGGGTCGGCCAGAATAGTACTATGACCTTACCGAATTTAATTGAAATCTATCCAGCCACTTAGATTTTATTAGTGGGGCGTGGGGGCTCACACACGGACGCACACACACGGACAAAAGGTGAACCATAAGCCTATTTTTTCATAAATAGAAATAGGTTAAAAACGAGATTTTAAAATTTGACACTGGTGCCATCTCGTGGTTAAAAAAAAACAAATAAGTTTGATTGCTGTCACAGATTAGTTGACATTGAGAATCGTCTAAATATTTCGGATGGTCAACATATTGGATTTTTATATACTTTGTAGGCCATAGAGCTATGTACTATTAGATGATGATAATTGAGTAAGTTCATTGTTCAAACGTTGGTTTCGATCGCATGATTAGGCCACAAGAAATTAAACCTTAATTTTAAAATTTCGCACAGCCGCCATCTTGAAGTTATGTAAACAATTGAGCTGAATAGGATGTCAGTGCATTACAAGGTGCATACCATTTGATGTACCATGTGTGACGGCACTCGGATGGTTTAAATTCGAGAAAAGTCTATTTAAATACAACAACTTCGCTTGACCGCCATGTTCGTTTTGTAAAGAGGTTTTTGAGAGTCCCATCGTTACACTTCTATTAGTGCTTTTTTCCACCATACAAAACGTCAGGGTGATATTTGTAATAGTTTCGGAGATTTGGAATGCCGGTGAAATATTTCGCGCAATTGCCAAGTTGGATTGGTGAGATGTAATAAAATTTGAAGAGCGCAGTCGGGGTTGGACAAAATAGTACTATGACCTTACCGATTTTCGTTGAAATCACTCCAGCAGTTTATATTTTATTAGGGGGAGGAGCGAGGCGAGGGTCACATGCAAACACACACATACGAACACACACACGGACTATATGTGATGTCATAGGCCTATCTTTCATAAATGTAAATAATAAAGGAAGCTTTTCAGTCGGTCAACACGACTGAATAGCTTTCATTATTAGAATTAAGCATCACTGAAAAATGGCTTCTATCACTACTAAATGACAATAGGCCAACTAGTAAACGAAAAGCAGGAACGGGAGGTTTAATTTAGAAAAGAAATACTATAATTGGACACAAAGGAGCTAAAGTTCCGCTTACACGTACCTTGATGCTCGGTACAGTTGGGAGTCGAGTTCCGACTGTAATGTTCCAGGGCTGTAACGTTCCACACGCTCGTACCGAGTTCCAAGTTACAGTTCCGGAACGATACCGCAAGCCAGCTCGGGGCAGCGGTATGGCGTACATTACGTAACGTGGAACATAAGCGGTACGTAACGCATTTCAGTTCTGTTCCGTGTCCCTGATGATTAGTTTAGTCGTTTATTAATGTTAAGTTTTGTCCAATTGAGTAGCTACAATTGAGATTTGGTAAAGATGGCGGCAAAATAAACATGACACTGAGGTGCCCTTTTCTAGTGCTACTTCTGTACAAAATGTCGTGTTTCAATTGATAGGGGGGAGCCGACATATACACACACAGATACACAATGTTTCTTGAAAAAAAAAGTCCCTTAATACTAGCCACGTTCTTCTACTGGCAGTGATCTGTAAGAAAATCAGGCATTTTTAGTCTACTTTTGACATTTTGCAAAAATGAGGAAAAAGTAGACTTATGAGATCGATCCGGGAAAATGTGTTTCTGTCTGGCTACCTGTCTGTATGTCTGTCTGGCTGGCTCTGTGTGTGTCTCCCCCCCCCCCCCTATCAACTCATAAACGGCTTCAGCAATCGAAACCATTTTTTAGTATGAGTAAAGATGAATACCGGAATATCTCAAGCCCATATTTGAAAATGATGTCAGTGCTACCAACTGCTGAAATAAACGCCTTAGAAATTTGAGCTCCATGTTGGATATCTTGTAAGGTATGCATGGGAGCTATTCCAAAATTGGCACACAAGTAGATAATGCTATTTCTGTTTAATTTCCAGGAGGCCATGCGTGACAATGTTGCCAAAATAATTTTAAGCTTTCTGATAGGTCAAGTTTTTAAATGCATATAACTTCTGCACTATCAATTGGATTTCAACCAAATTTTGTATGTAATATTTGGACATAAACAGATATGGCTGAGCGTATTTTTAAGAACCACCAGGGCTGCCAACTGTTAATAATTGCTCTCTCTATTTTTCATCCAAATACCAAAATATCAGAAAGTATGCAAGCCGACAGCTTTAAACTATGCACACGTTTAGTACCTTAAATTTTAGATTAATTTGGAGTAACTTATATAGTCAGTTCTACCAACATGATTCTAAGCCTGCTGATAGCACCAAATTTTAAATACATGTAACTCCTATACTATCAGTTGGATTTCAACCAAATTTCGCATGTGCTATGTGTACCATAACAGATATGACTATGCTTATTGTTAAGAGAAATCGGGGCTGCCAACTGTTAATAAATGCTGTCTATATATTTTTTCCCTAATATCAATAAATCAGAAAATATGCAAGCCAACAGCTCCATAATTTGCACACATATAGCACCTGGCATTCTAGATAAATTTGGAGTAATCAATATAAGACAGTGCTACCAACATGATTCTATGCCTGCAGATAGGTTCAATTTAAAAAAAACATGTAACTTGTATACTAAAAATGGATCTCATCCATAATTGGCACAACAAGATATCATAATATTTCAGATCATTTCTGACCAGCACACGCATGACATTGTTGCCAAACATGCTTTTACGCGTGCTGATAAATCCAGAGTCTAACTGCATGTACAGTTCATTGGAATTCAACCAAATTGTGTATTCTGTACCTTAAGAGATGGAACTAAGATGTATATATTAAGTCGCCAGGGCTGCCAACAGTACTGCTCTATTAGACTACATTATACCAGGTATATTTCGAACTAATTAGACATTTCGATATCAACAACTTAATTTCGTCATTATTCTAGATAGGTTCATATACACTAGTTTAATCATTGGTATGAAACTTAATTTTAGGAAAAGTAGGCTCTTTAGTTCGTCACGGAACTTCTTGTTAGGGTTTTAATATGTGTTTTAAATTTGTTGCAGATGATTATTTTATCATATTTTCATACATCATGTTGCGGTATGTTGATTTAGGCGTTCAATTTTCAATCCTTCTTTATGGTGCACCATGTAAGGTTTAATACCAAGGGACTTTTTAGTGTTACGCTATACATTTATCTTGTGTCTTTGATATTTATCAATTCATTCATATCGGCTGATGTTGTTGTTTGAGTCTTCAGTCTTTTGACTGGTTTTATCCCGCTCTCCATGCCTCCCTGTCCTGAGCTAAGCGTTTCATCTCCACACAGCTACCACACCCCACATTCGAGGCAAACTGTTTAACATATTCTAATCTCGGTCTACCCCTACAGTTCTTGTCCTCGACCTTCCTTCCATAACTAAGTTTGCTATTCCTGGGTGTCTTAGAATGTGTCCTACCAACCTATCTCTTCTCTTCATTAGCAGTCGCCAGAAACATCTCTCCTCTCCCACTCGCCTTAATAGCTCTTCGTTTGTAACCCTCTCTTCCCATCTGATCTTCATCATTCTCCTGTAACACCACATTTCAAACGCTTCAATTCTCCTCTTTTCTGCTGCATCAATAGTCCAATTTTCACTTCCATAGAGTGCCACGCTCCATGTCAACAGATTCCGTTTATGTAGAAATGCCTTCCTTGCCTGAACCAACCTAATTCTTATATCCTCTTTCCTCCATCAATCACTTGTTATTTTGCTTCCTAAGTAACAGAAGTCTTCTGAGATTCGGAGATATAGAATGCCAGTGAAATATATCGCACAACCGCCATGTAGGATTATTAGAACGTAATAAAATTTGTAGGGCACGGTCGGGGTCGGCCTGAATAGTACTACGACCTTACCGAATTTAATTGAAATCCATCCAGCCACTTAGATTTTATTAGTGGGGCGTGGGGGCACACACACGGACACACACGGACAAAAGGTGATCTCATAAGCCTATTTTTTCATAAATAGAAATAGGCAAAAAACGAGGTTTTAAAATTTGACACAGGCTCCATCTCGTGGTTAAGAAAACAATTAAGTTTGATTGCTGTCACAGATTAGTTGACATTGAGAATTGTCTAAATATTTCGGATGGTCACCATATTGGATTTTTATATACATGGTAGGCCATAGAGCTATGCACTATTGGATGACGATAATTGCGTAGGTTCATTGTTCAAACGTTGGTTTCGATCGCATGATTAGGACACAAGAAATTAAACCTTAATTTTAAAATTCCGCACAGCCGACCTCTTGAAGTTATGTAAACAATTGAGCTGAATAGGATGTCAGTGTATTACAAGGTGTATACCATTTGCTGTACCATGTGTGACGGCGCTCGGTTGGTTTAAATGCGAGAAAAGTCTATTTAAATACAACAACTTCGCTTGGCCGCCATGTTCGTTTTGTAAAGAGGTTTTTGAGAGTCCCTTAGTTACAATTATATTAGTGCTTTTTTCCACCATACAAAACGTCAGGGTGATATCTGTAATAGTTTCGGAGATTTGGAATGCCGGTGAAATATTTCGCTCAATTGCCAAGTTGGATTGGTGAGATGTAATAAAATTTGAAGAGCACAGACCGGGTTGGACAAAATAGTACTATGACCTTACCGAGTTTCGTTGAAATCGCTCCAGCAGTTTAGATTTTATTAGGGAGGGGAGCGAGGCGACGGACACATGCAAACACATACATACGTACACACACATGGACTATATGTGATGTCATTGGCCTATCTTTCATAAATGTACATAGTAAAGGCAGCTTTTCAGTCGGTCAACACGACTGAATAGCTTTCATTATTAGAATTAAGCATCACTGAAAAATGGCTTCTATCACTACTAAATGAAAATAGGCTAAAAGTAAACGAAAAGCAAGAACGGGAGGTTCAATTTAGAAGAGAAATACTATTATTGGTCACAAAGGAGCTAAAGTTCCGCTAACACGTACCTTGATGCTCGGTACAGTTAGGAGGCGAGTTCCGACTGTA
Organism: Meconema thalassinum; assembly: GCA_946902985.2. Classification (NCBI taxonomy): domain Eukaryota; kingdom Metazoa; phylum Arthropoda; class Insecta; order Orthoptera; family Tettigoniidae; genus Meconema; species Meconema thalassinum. The sequence goes on along the minus strand of OX336390.1, from coordinate 296,747,758 downwards.
CCGTTCCATACGTAACGTTCCGCTAACACGTAACTTGATGTTCGGTACAGTTGGGAGTCGAGTTCCGACTGTACCGTTCCAGGGCTGTAACGTTCCACTTGCTCGTACCGAGTTCCAAGTTACAGTTACGGAACGATACCGCAAGCCAGCTCGGGGCCGCGGTATGGCATACACAGCGGTACGTAACTCATTTCAGTTCTGTTCCGGGTCCCTGATGATTAGTTTAGTCGTTTATTAATGTTAAGTTTTGACCAATTGAGTAGCCACAATTGAGATTTGGTAAAGATGGCGGCAAAATAAACATGACACTGAGGTTCCCTTTTCTAGTGCTTCCTCTGGACAAAATTTCGTGTTTCAATTGAAAGGAGGGAGCACACATATACACACACAGACACACAATGTTTCTTGAAAAAAGTCCCTTAATACTAGCCACGTTATTCCACTGGCAATGGTCTGTTGGAAAATCAGGCATTTTTAGAGTTTTAATATGTGTTTGAAATTTGTTGCAAATGATTATTTTATCATATTTTCACACAACATGTTACGGTATGTTGATTTAGGCGTTCAATTTTCCATCCTTCTTTATGGTGCACCATATATGGTTTAATACCAAGGGACTTTTTAGTGTTACGCTATACATTTATCTTGTGTCTTTGATATTTATCAATTCATTCATATCGGCTGATGTTGTTGTTTGAGTCTTCAGTCTTTTGACTGGTTTTATCCCGCTCTCCATGCCTCCCTGTCCTGAGCTAGGCGTTTCATCTCTACATAGCTACCACACCCTGCATTCGAGGCAAACTAACATATTCTAATCTCGGTCTACCCCTACAGTTCTTGTCCTCGACCCTTCCTTCCATAACTAAGTTTGCTATTCCTGGGTGTTTTAGTAAGTGTCCTACCAACCTATCTCTTCTCTTCATTAGCAGTCGCCAGAAACATCTCTCCTCTCCCTCTCGTCTTAATACCTCTTCGTTTGTAACCCTATCTACACATCTGATCTTCATCATTTTCCTGTAACACCACATTTCAAACGCTTCTAATCTCCTCTTTTCTGCTGCGCCAATAGTCCAATTTTCACTTCCATAGAGCCCACGCTCGATGCCAACAGATTTCGTTTCTGTAGAAACGCTTTTCTTGCCTGATCCAACCTACTTTTTATATCCTCTTTCCTCCGTCCATTACTGGTTATTTTGCTTCCTAAGTAACAGAAGTCTTCTGAGATTCGGAGATATAGAATGCCAGTGAAATATTTCGCACAGCCGCCATGTTGGATTTTTGAAACGTAATAAAATTTGTAGGGCACGGTTGGGGTCGGCCAGAATAGTACTATGACCTTACCGAATTTAATTGAAATCTATCCAGCCACTTAGATTTTATTAGTTGGGGGGGGGGGGGGGGACACACACACGGACACACACGGACAAAAGGTGATCTCATAAGCCTATTTTTTCATAAATAGAAATAGGCTAAAAGCGAGATTTTAAAATTTGACGCTGGCGCCATTTCGTGGTAAAAAAAACAATTACGTTTGATTGCTGTCACAGATTAGTTGACATTGAGAATCGTCTAAATATTTCCGATGGCCACCATATTGGATTTTTATATACTTTGTAGGCCATAGAGCTATGTACTATTAGATGATTATTGATTAGGTTCATTGTTCAAACGTTGGTTTCGATCGCATGATTAGGCCACAAGAAATTAAACCTTAATTTTAAAATTTCGCACAGCCGCCATCTTGACGTTATGTAAACAACTGAGCTGAATAGGATGTCAGTGCATTACAAGGTGTATACCATTTGCTGTACCATGTGTGACAGCGCTCGTTTGGTTTAAATGCGAGAAAAGGCTATTTAAATACAACAACTTCGCTTGGCCGCCATTGTGGAGAAAGTGAACTAAAGCTCTTTCGAGCAATCTACTTCCTGTAGAAAATAGACAGTGTTTTGATTTAGAATATAGACAGGGTTTTGATTTACATAGTTTTGATTTTGTTATCTTTGAGTGTAGTGTCTTTGGAATGTCTTTGGATGCGATGTTGAGTTGTGTTAATAAAATATTGATTACTGTATATTAAAATGATTTGGTACGGCATATAACTGGCGACCGTGACAGGACTACTGGCAATCTCAACATCAAATAAAACAGAACAACGATGACCGAACGTCGAGTATTACGCGGCGTATTTACACGTGAGGTAAACAAGCTTGAAGAACTGTTGGCGCTTGCTGATGGTGACCACGTGGAGATTCGTAGCAGATATGCTTCACTTGTGGAACGCTACGAGAAGTTAAAACGTCTGGATGATGAAGTTTACAATGAGCTGCTGCTAAAGGAAGACCTTGAAGACATCGTGCTTGAAACAGAGATAAACATTTGCAGTCAGTACGACTTGAAATATTTTAAGGTTAGGGAAAAGGTGCAGGCCTTACAAGTTGGAGATCAAGCCGTTTCTGAAGCTAATACGAGTAACTGTTCACGTACTTCTAATCAGAGACTACTAAGACTACCAAAACTAGAACTGAAAAAAATTGACGGAAACGTGAAGTGCTGGATTGGGTTTTGGGCGCAATTTACTAAAATACATGAAGATAGCAGGCTTAAAGATGAAGATAAATTTGTTTATTTGATTCAGTGTATGTAACCTGGTTCGTGTGCTCAGTAGTTGGTAGAAAACTTTCCTCCTTCAAAGGAAAACTACAAAAAGGCTATAGAATTGTTGAAGTCTAGGTATGGGAAGGATGAGTTGCTCATTGAGTACTATGTTAGGGAACTTTTATCCTTGGTGTTAAAGAAGGATAGTTTAAGATTCATAGCCCAACTGTATGCCAGTCTGGAGGGACAGTTGAGAGCACTTGATTCCTTGGGCGTAACAAAGGAGAAATATGCTGCAATGTTATTTCTACTAGTAGAGAGTGCCTTGCCAGAGGTTATGTTTAGAACTTGGGACAGGTATCGTGTATCAAAAGAAACATCTACCAAGGAACCTGACTGTTATTCATAATGTTGAATTTTGGGCTTATGCCGTGTTTTATTATATTGAAATACGACGCGTTTCGAAAGAAACCGTGTCTTTCATCGTCAGGAATAATCTGGAATACGACAATGTTGCTAAGAGAAAGCAACGAAGAACATATAGAAGGTGCCCAAAGATGGACGCCATTATAGCCCCATGTTAGGGACAACGGAAAGCAGCAGTGAATTACTTTCTCAGGGTTCTGATAATAGGTAGCCAGGATTCACTGAGATTGTAGCCGGTGTCGCGGTTGAAATTATCTGGGTGTTTACGTATTTCAACCGCCTCCCTGATGATTCTGGGACGATATTGCTTTATACGGGCAAGAACATCCACTCCTTGGAACATGACATCATGGCCAGGTGTTAAAGCATGATCGGCAACAGCTGATTTATCAGGTTGAATGAGCCTGATACATCTATTATGTTCCTTAATGCGAGTGCATATTGTTCTCGAAGTCTGCCCGATGTAAACCTTGCCACAAGTACAGGGAACTCTGTAGATACCCGGTTGTTGCAATTTAGGCAAACTGTCCTTAGTTGGTCGCAGGAGTTGCCTAATCTTAACATAAGTTCCAAATACAGTCCGTATGTTGTATCGACGTAGGATTTTTGCAATACGATCCGTTGTGTTATGTATGTACGGAAGGTAAGCAGTTCCTCTTACATCTCTTTTCTCAACTGACGTAGTTGAGATAAGAGATGTAAGATGTAAGAGGAACTGCTTACCTTCCGTACATACATAACACAACGGATCGTATTGCAAAAATCCTACGTCGATACAACATACGGACTGTATTTGGAACTTCTGTTAAGATTAGGCAACTCCTGCGCCCAACTAAGGACAGTTTGCCTAAATTGCAACAACCGGGTATCTACAGAGTTCCCTGTACTTGTGGCAAGGTTTACATCGGGCAGACTTCGAGAACAATATGCACTCGCATTAAGGAACATAATAGATGTATCAGGCTCATTCAACCTGATAAATCAGCTGTTGCCGATCATGCTTTAACACCTGGCCATGATGTCATGTTCCAAGGAGTGGATGTTCTTGCCCGTATAAAGCAATATCGTCCCAGAATCATCAGGGAGGCGGTTGAAATACGTAAACACCCAGATAATTTCAACCGCGACACCGGCTACAATCTCAGTGAATCCTGGCTACCTATTATCAGAACCCTGAGAAAGTAATTCACTGCTGCTTTCCGTTGTCCCTAACATGGGGCTATAATGGCGTCCATCTTTGGGCACCTTCTATATGTTCTTCGTTGCTTTCTCTTAGCAACATTGTCGTATTCCAGATTATTCCTGACGATGAAAGACATGGTTTCTTTCAAAACGCGTCGTATTTCAATATAATAAAACACGGCATAAGCCCAAAATTCAACATTATGAATAATAACACGGGCCGTGAAAGTCTAAATGACAGCCTGACTGTTCCTTGAGTGAATTGTTAGCCTTCTTAAAGACTGAGGTAGAAGGTGAAGAACGGCTTAAGCTAAGACATAGTTCTTTTGAAGTTAACGAGAGGACGGATCGAGTTAAGCAAGATGATAGGACCAAGACTAAGAATAGGGACATACCTTCAGCGGCTTCTTTAATTTCAATAGAGGATGTTTCAGTTAGTAAGGGAAACAGAAATAACAAAGATACGGCTTGCATATTCTGTGGCAGAACCTCACATCTTTCTCAAGACTGTGCTGTAGCTATTGATTATTCTCAAGAAGAACGCCAAGTAACGTTAAAGAAAAAGGGAGCTTGTTTTAGGTGTCTACGACCGGGACATGTCAGTGTTAAGTGTAAGATGTTTGTGAAGTGCCCATTTTGCAAGGGGAAACATTACGCTTTGATGTGTGCGAAAACAGACTCAGATGAACCAAAAGGTAATTCGGTTCCAAAAACAGTTAGCATGATGGCAGGTAGTAATAAAGGACATGTGACCTATCTGCAGACTTTAGTTCCTAGAGTAGTTGTTGGTGGATCCACGCACAGAGTAAGAGTTCTGTGTGACAGTGGATCGCAGAGAAGCTACATAAAGAAGTCTTGTGCTAAGAAATTAGAGTTGGAACAAACTGGAAATGTAACACTAAGTCAAGAATTATTTGGAGGTAGGAAAACAGCACCTGTTTGTTTCGAGTCCTATCAAATAACTTTGGTGGGTATGAACGAGGAAAACAGTTGTGAGGTTGCAGTGTTAGGCTCTGATAGTATCTGTGGAGGTGCTCCCCTAGTTGATGCTGACTTGTTTAATTTACTGAGGGACAAGGGAGTTGAACTTAGTGATGTTGGCCAAGATAATGGTGGCAACAGTACTGACATTCAGGTATTGTTAGGAGCTGACGTGTGGGCTCAGATAATCACGCCAGACTTTCTACATGTAAACAAGAGTCTAGTAGCTGTGAGAACTTGTTTAGGGTGGACACTTAAGGCTCTTCTGAGATCACTTCAACTACTGCCTCGTCTTACACTCTACTTACTTTAACTCAATCAACAAGAGTGGCGGATTTGTGGGAAATTGAGACTTTGGGTATAAAAGATCCTGGCGAACAGATAAAAAAGGAAGAAAGGGAACAAGAAGTTCAGATGTTCTTCGATAGGACTGTGAAGAAAGAAGAGGAATCTGGGCGCTACATTGTCAAACTACCCTGGATTGATGGTTGTACTTCTCTGGAAACGAATCGTAAAATTTCTCAGAAACGATTATTGAACACTTCAAGAAAGTTACGAGTGATGCAGACATTTCAGGATTATGATGAGGTGTTACAGGAATGGGTAAACAAAGGGATTATCGAAGGTGTTGAAAACGAGGTTTTGGATGGACCTACACATTATTTGCCTCATAGAGCTGTGCTGAAAGATGGTGGCACTACAAAGATAAGGCCGGTGTTCGATGCTTCCAACAAAGACAGAAATGGTCATTCCTTGAATGATTGCCTCGAGCCCGGACCCAACCTCATCGACCTTGTTCCATCAGTGCTGACCAATTTTCGAACCCATCCTATAGGTCTAATAGCTGATATAGAGAAGGCATTCCTGCAGATTATAATTGATCCTGAAGACAGGGATATGCTCCGTTTTCTCTGGTGGGATAATTATAAGATTACCACTTTTCGACATTGCCGGGTGGTTTTTGGTGTTTGTTCCAGTCCCTTTCTATTGGTTTCTGTACTGAACAACCTTCTGGAAGAGCCCTCAACTCATTTGAAGGAAGTAGCTACAAAAATGAAACCTGCATTTTATGTGGACAACTGTCTTACTGGAGTCGCTTCAAAGGAAGAAATTGGACCCTTTATTTTAAAGGCACAAGAATTGATGTTATCCGCAGGTTTCAATTTGAGGGGATGGGTGAATTCCTTTGATTGTGGTGTTGGTAAAACTGAGAATGTCTTAGGACTTCGTTGGTATTGCGACGTAGATGAACTTGGATGTAACTTCAGCCCGACTACCGGTTTAGTAACTCGAAGAGTGGTACTATCCAGCGTGCAAAAAATATTTGAACCGATTGGATTTTCAGCCCCAGTAACTCTGATTCCCAAGCTCATTCTGCAGAAGACATGGCAGAAAAGTATAGGATGGGATGAGGTTTCACCAGGAGACATTTGTGAGGAATTCTGTCGATGGACTCAGCAGTTGCAATACCTACATGACTGTCAGATACCTAGAAGGATTTTCCTGAATGACAACAGCACTTTGCATGTATTTGTGGACGCTAGCAAAAGAGCGTTTGGTTGTTGCATATTTCTGAGAACGGAAGAAGAAGGTAAGATCAAACTGAGTCTTCTGATGGCTAAATCTAGAGTGGCGCCTCTCAAAGAACTGACACTACCCCGCCTTGAACTGATGGGAGCGCTCCTTGGAGTTAGAATGTCTCGGTTGAGCCTTCGATGCCTACACCGGAATGACATACACACAGTGTTTTGGTCCTATTCAACAGTAGTCTTGGCTTGGATTGCTAATAAAGGGCTTTGGTCGGTGTTCGTAGAGAATAGGGTAAAGGAAATTCATGAGTACAGTAAGGCTAGTTCATGGAGACACATACCGGGCAGCCTCAATCCAGCAGATCTCCTGTCTAGAGGGTGTTCACCAACACAACTTTGGAGATCCAGATGGTGGGAGGGTCCGTCTTGGCTTAAATGTAAAGAAGAAGAATGCGTATTTAATCGTCCGGAACCATTGTTGGAAGAAGTCAACAGGGAAAGGAGGAAAACAGTTGTAGCTGCTAAGAACACTGTTGTGGAAACTATTTTACTGCAATTAAGTTCACGATTCTCTGGATACATCAAAATTGTTAGGACCATTGCTTGGATTTTGAGATTGAAACAAAGGAATCGTAGAGACCACGTATCAACGGAAATTGATAGCGAAGAGTTTCTCAATGCAGAGAAGAAACTGTACTTCCTTATCCGGAAGGAAACGCTTGATGAAGAAGAGAGAAAAGAACAATTGAAGAATCTGGAGGTGTTCACAGACGATGAAGGAATTCTACAAATGAAGTCAAGAGTCGTTGATTCTGACGACACTCCTGAGTATACCTATCCAGTTTTACTTCCATCAAAACATGTGATGGTTGAAAGAATGATTGAACAATTTCATCGATTCCATAACCATGCTGGGACGCACACACTGCTTGTTTTGTTGCGCCAAAGGGTTTGGATAATTAGAGGAAGAAGGACGGTGGCAGCAGTTGTTCGGAAATGCGTGATCTGTCGTCGTAACTCTGCTAAGGGTTTTGAGGTACCTTTTCCTCCGTTGCCACAGGATCGAATCAAGGCATCGAGTGTTTTCCAGATCACGGGCACAGACTTGGCCGGCCCTGTGTTTCTACGAGGAGGAGAAAAGGGATGGATTGTGATATTCACTTGTGCAGTTTATCGGGCTGTACATCTGGAATTGATCACTTCACTTAGTACAGTAGCGTATATCCAAGCACTACGCCGATTTGCGGCAAGAAGAGGAAGAGTGAATACCATGTATTCGGACAATGGGACGAATTTCACCGGACTTCGCAGAACCATGGAGCAATTGGATTGGACTGAAATAGAGAGGACGTGCAGCCTTCTGAAGATTAAATGGAAGCTGAACCCTCCCACTGCAGCCTGGTGGGGAGGATTCTGGGAAAGGTTGATTAAGATTCTAAAGGATTTGCTTCGCCGTAATTTGGGTAAAGCTTGCCTAAATTATGAAGAAATGTGTACTCTTCTGTGCGATTGTGAGAACCTGATGAACAATCGACCTTTGACTTATCTTTCTGAAGAAGATGAACTCAAGCCACTCAGACCCTCCATGTTCCTACAGAGCCTAGAGGGTAATGATGTAACCGACTTAGACCAAATTCAAACCAGCAGTTTAAACGACAGATGGCGTTATCTACAAGCTGTTCGGGAGAGCCTGAGAAATCGCTTCAACAAAGAATACCTGGGATTCCTCCGATCACGGAGCAAAAAGCAACAGGGATCCATACAAGTAGGAGACATAGTACTGGTGGAGAGCGACAACAAGAAACGTATCAACTGGCCCTTAGGGAGAGTGGTGGAGCTGTTACCAGGAAGAGACAATGTGACTCGTCTGGTTAAAATTAAGACAGCAACTGGCATTCTACTTCGTCCAGTACAGCGACTTTATTCGTTAGAGATAAACTGTCTTAACAAACGTGATTCTATCAACACTTCACAACACCGACTAAGTGAGCCGGTCCTTAATGAAGATATTCCCTGCAGTAACTCAGGAACTGAAAAGGAGAGTGAATTCAAGACTCGTTGTGGTAGAACTGTTAGGCAACTCAAGAAACTAGACTTATAGTGGTTCACATTCCTGAGCTCAATGTTCAACTATAATTTTAGAATGTTTACTTCAGTTTATGAGTGTGTGTTGCAAAACTACCTTTTGCAAGGTGGGAGAATGTGGAGAAAGTGAACTAAAGCGCTTTCGAGCAATCTATTTCCTGTAGAAAATAGACAGTGTTTTGATTTAGAAAATAGACAGTGTTTTGATTTACATAGTTTTGATTTTGTTATCTTTGAGTGTAGTGTCTTTGGAATGTCTTTGGATGCGATGTTGAGTTGTGTTAATAAAATATTGATTACTGTATATTAAAATGATTTGGTATGGTATAGCCATGTTCGTTTTATAAAGAGGTTTTTGAGAGTCCCATCGTTACACTTCTATTAGTGCTTTTTTCCTTCATACAAAACGTCAGGATGATATCTGTAATAGTTTCGGAGGTATGGAATGCCGGTGAAATATTTCGCACAGTTGCCATGTTGGATTGGTGAGATGTAATAAAATTTGAAATGCACAGTCGGAGTTGGACAAAATAGTACTATGACCATACCGAGTTTCGTTGAAATCGCTCCAGCAGTTTAGATATTATTAGGGAGGGGAGCGAGGCGACGGACACATGCAAACACACACATACGTACACACACACGGACTATATGTGATGTCATAGGTCTATCTTTCATAAATGTAAATAATAAAGGAAGCTTTTCAGTCGGTCAACACGACTGAATAGCTTTCATTATTAGAATTAAGCATCACTGAAAAATGGCTTCTATCACTACTAAATGAAAATAGGCTAACAAGTAAACGAAAAGCAAGAACGGGAGGTTTAATTTAGAAAAGAAATACTATTATTGGTCACAAAGGAGCTAAAGTTTGCTGTGTAGGTTACACTCTGCCTTATATGGCAACACTGCGAGAAGGTGAGTTGGATTCTCATTTAAGCCATCTTAGATTGGTTTTCCGTGGTTTCCCACTTCTACTCCAGGAAAATGCGTGGATAGTTCCTAAGTCAAGGCCACGGCCTACTCCTTCCCAAGCCATGCCATCATTACAAATACACACGTTACTACAGACATCACAATTACAAAGTTTAGACCTATCAGACAAATTCCATAAAAACCTCAACTACATGGACCGATGAACAATAACCTATGTTCCAAACCTCTATATGGAGCAACAATAAATATTTCGAATCAATGGGATCCATCGTATTGTTTTCAGGAAACATATTTCTAACGTAGGCTACAGTATGACCGCGATCGAAACGAGCAACGTGCCTTGCCCTGTCTGATGCGGCACGCACTCAGACTGAAATCAGTATTTTTATTTTTATTTTTATTGATATTTCAAGAAGTAATTATCCTATGTTTGAATAAATAATTTGCCTGGAATTGCATATGGCATCGTTCAAACTGGGATAGTTGTTGACGCAGAAAAAAGGATCTTTTCATCAGGGTCCTAGGTAGGACAGTAGATACTGAAAAATTTCCTTAGGCTAGATAGAGTATTTCGATATCATGAAAGAAATGCCCCTAGATTAGATAACAGGTATGTAATTGATGTAGTTGTTGTGTAATTAGGCTATTATGTGACAGTTTGTAACAACCAGCGTAACAGTGTAATAAACGCAGTGTTACAATTGCCGTGGTAACTAAATAGACTGTGTAATAGCCGTAATAGTCTACGTAAAAATTCGGTGTAACAGCCATAATGGTTTTAATAGCTAATGGGCAGTAGTTCCGGTAACAGTCCTGTAATAGTCTGTAGGCCTACATACATTTTGGGAAATGCTGCTGTACTGTTACAGGCTCTGTACCGTTCCACTTTCCGTTGGAACATGAGAACCTGGAACGTTACGCATAGATACCGGGTGGCTGGTTGGTATAACCTGGAACGGTACACAGTGTAACCGGGTACTGGTGGAAACGTTACTCTATTTCGATAACCAAGAACGGTACGCAGAGTAACTTTCCAACTGGTAACGCTGAGGAATCGTTCCAGTCATGTACCGTTCCATACGTAACGTTCCGCTAACACGTACCTTGATGCTCGGCACAGTTGGGAGTCGAGTTCCGACTGTACCGTTCCAGCGCTGTAACGTTCCACATGCTCGTAGTGAGTTCCAAGTTACAGTTCCGGAACGATACCGCAAGCCAGCTCGGGGCCGCGGTATGGCATACGTAACGTAACGTGGAACACAGCGTTACGTAACGCATTTCAGTTCTGTTCCGGGTCCCTGGTTCACACCACAATGATCCACTCAAATGATGGTTCCTAAATTAAGGCCATGACTGCCTCCTTCCCAATCCTAGTCTCATCTACAAATGCACATACCACTACATACAACCTATACATACAGTTACCGGGAAGGTAGCTCTGTACTTCCCCATCCCACTCTCCCGGTATACTACTGCAACTTAAAACATTTGCCACACTGAGTGTGTCTGTTTCTGATTGTGACAACCTTTTGTCACACGCGTCAATGTTCTCAGATAGGGAAGTATTTGGCTTGCTTCCTGCACCACTCTACACCTACCTCCTACATCTCAAGTTCAAGTGCACAGCTGAATGCTGGCATCTGTACACAAGTTGATATGGCTAATGGTGGCAACATTCAAGCAGCAACAACAACAATCCTTGATAACATGGTTTTGCAGCAGACACCAATGTCCATCCAAGTTAAAACAGCTCACTGATGATTTGTTCTGGAACAGTTATTTCAATGCTCTCAATATTAGGTTGTTTATGTTGTTTTTGACAACCTTGACATGAACATTGTCAGGAGAACTGTATGCCAGCCATCCTAGTTTCTCATCTGGGTGACAAATTGGTTATGCAGTTACAAGCTGAGGTATCTATGACATAAATGTCAAGAAATATGGATCCATAGTAAGTTACAACTATTGTATTATGTAACATATCAACGTGAATATTTAACGGCTGGAGAAAAAAAAATGATAATAAAATAACATCCAAGAAGGCATTCAAAAAATTGGCCTCAATATGTAAGCATCATAGTTTGATCATACCAACATGTATTTCTCATTTCAATAGCCTGGGACATAGTGTTCATCAGCCCGAGGAACTAAGGTGTATCACTTTTCTGTGATGAGTGTAGTAGTATGTGTAAATGTATTCGGGACAAGGATGGAATAGTGCCCCAGGATTTGAAATAAGGTACGGTACAATCCCAGCATTTGTCCCAAGGAAGTGTCGAAATTTCACACTCAGGATAGCCTCTGTCAATGCCAGGATAAACCGTTGATTTCTCGACTTGCTACAGGTACCTATCACGACCGAAGTGCATGACTTAACGAGCATGGCTACGCTGCAGGATGTCATTCCAACGGAATGGTATCATAACTTGAAAAAAAAAAAGGTTTTTAAACGTTTCTAAAGACTATCATCGGCTCTAAGAATACGTCATTAATTGTCGAGTTTACCAGAACCGGAACCAAACGAGAACGTGGTAGATTATTGAACATGTACCATTCACATACTTTCTGGGAGTCATTAAGAATTGAACATAGGCTACTGTCAAATATCATTGCTGCATATTAAATATACTGTCAAATATCACTAATATACAGCCAAGAAGGTTTTTATTTGTAGCTCGTTCGACGACGGCAGATGTTTGTGGCCGACAAATTGACGTCATATTGCGTTGCTAACATGTCACACAACACACATAACTTTGTAATTATGTGAAAAAAGAAATAATTGGCACATCCATTGGCTTGGATAAATATTATTGATGCGTGACTACCCCACTGGTAGATACGTTAGTTACCTAACAATTATTGGTATAGGCGAAAACCATTGGTCAGATGGATGCGATATAGCACCTAATGCGTGGGGTTGGCAATACTGTACACGATGCTAAAAATGGCGGAGTCAGCTGGAATTTCATCTCTATAAGTCGTGATCCTATTTGACATGGCTGGGTGGGTTACAGACAGCGGAGGAGTAAACATCTATTACTATATCATCTCCAAATACCACTACTACAGGTATCTTGGCTAATTTCAGTAGTTTAAGAATGTTTTACTTCGGTTCAGGTTAACTCCACTCTTACCGAATATGTCACCGATAATCTTTATTATTAGAGTTGAAAACTCGGTAAATCATCACAAGAGGGTTTCCCAATGCTTTTGCTGAGACCAATATTTTCGTCCAGACCAATGGTGGATTGATAGCATCAATAATTTTTATCCAGGCCAATAGTTTTGCATTTTATTTCATGTCGTGTGGAGAAAGGAAACCCTCTCGTAAAGAATTAATGAAAACTCTGGGAAAACAGATTGTTACTGAACCTGAAAGATTCATCACTCCATGGAAGTGTTCCATATGCCTCACCGCTGCCTAGCATACACATTGCTGCAAGTGCCCTTCAACCCAGAGGAAGAAGTGATAGCCAGCTAAGGATGCAAGTGAAATAATGTACTCTTCGGACTAAACAGTAGGAAAGCAAAGACAGTAGGCCTACAGATAGGGGTTTACTAGCATTATTAGTTAGAATCACGCAGGTTAATTCCATGGGAAGCAAAGAGGACAGGTAAATGGTTTAGGCCTACAGGTCCTCATTCTGAACCTTTGCCACACACAAATACCAGTCATGTAGTACTGCTCAAATAAGCACTATTCAAACTTACATGATAGAATGAGATCTGCTGAATTATATTATTGGTACAACACAATCCAGAAAATTGGATCAAGAGCATTTCAAATCTACTCCTGACGGCGTTCCAGATATGAGGGTTTAGGTTATGTTAGTCATCCACATGACTGACACGCCACAGTTCATCACTAAACAACATGAACATTTCATTACAAATGACATAATTGCTCATATTTTACTCCGTCTTTCCTTTTGCTCACGAATCAACATTATTAAAACATCCACACCATTTACAAATATATTTAATTAAAACAAATATCCGGCCGTAGTCTGCCATCTTGTAAAAAAAAAGACATGATAATCGGCAGCAAGGGTTGCCATCATAGTATTAATATCAACAGGTGCAATTCTTTAAATATAACTGAATCTTTGCAATTAAATCAGACTCTGTAATGATGTTTATGATTATATGCGATCAACTTCTGTCATTCATAACAATAGATTTCGTTTTCAAGAAGTTTAATCTTAGTCTAAAACATTATTCGGTTGTAACCCTGTTAGTATCAGTGTAAGCCAATCACATTTAAGACATAAAAAACAGGGCGCTAGGTCTACCAACACACATCGTGCGTTCCGTTTCCAAAGTTGCATAATCGGAGCGTAATAAAAAACCTGGCCCAAAATAAGGTTTAGCCAATCCCATCTAACTTCCGACGGCCTGATCTCGCATACTGACACGTAGCCGACTAACCGCTGAACCGGCAACAACACCTAGCGGCCGACTAATGTACTAAGCCATTCCGCAGTAACCTTCAGACAAAACTTGATGATTTTCTCTTTTGATTGGTATTATAAGTGTCAACGGTGTAAGCTGTATACTTTCAATAATACATGCACATGAAATCGCTGAAATCATTTGTATCCCTGTATAATGGAACGGAGAATGCCAGAATCGCGTACCTTAGCGTCAAAAGGTGTTTGCACAAAGCAATCAGGCAAAGCCAGGCAAAGCCCGGCAGTAGGTAATATAAGCCGAAGCTGGGGCAGGAGCTAATGGGCAATATGGCCGCCACGCCCAACCACACTCTTTAATGGCGGGCTATTAAAATCTTTATTTATTTGTTATTAACTACGCGTTGTTTATTATTTATTATTTATTTTTTATTTAATTTATTATTTACATAATTTTTAATATTTTTTTTAATATTTAATTTATTATTTATTATTTTTATTGTGTCAAAGCACTAAACTGCAAGGTCATTAACCTAACCTAACCTAACATTACCTAACCTAACCTAACCTAACCTGACATAACCCACAGAAACCTCTTTTAAAGATTTAAATTAATGCATGTAAGATTTTCTATTTTAACGTTTTTAATTTTACATTTTTAGATTTTACATTTTAGATTTTTTGATTTTAGATTTTAGATTTTAGATTTTCCTAAAAGTGTAAACTACAAGGTCACACACCTAACCTAACTTAACCTAACCTAACCTCAGTTTACCTAACCAAACATGTGTTCACCTAACACTAAATAACCTAACTTTACCTAACCTAACCTTTAAAGCTAAACCAAAGGCTAATCAACACACTTTAAGTATATAAGGGCACACTTAACTATCTCTATGCTAGTCATATAGAGAGTAAGGTAAAGCTAACACTTGCACTCTGGATAATGTACAAGATGTTCGCTATGCACAACCAGCTTAGCATTACTAGCCTAAGTCAGTTAAGTCTTAAAAAGTAAAAGCTTTTATTCATTTTTTTCTTTTCATTTCCATATTTCACACATTGCAATTAGCCACATTCCAATTTATAGTTTTAAAAAATGTCAGTTTTTAAGTTTTTGAATTTTGTCAATATGAAAACATGGATTTTCCAATTTTGTTGTTTACATGTTTTTAATTTAGCCAATGTCAAAAGTTCATATTTGCGAAACACGATTTTTCATTACATATGACAAGGCTGTAAACCTTGTCCCAAAGCATATAGGTAATACATGGGTTACACTATACTTTGGCTGCCTAGTTTCGGCTACCTAAGGTCAATTTCTAACAAGAAGTTCCGTGACGAACTAAAGAGCCTACTTTTCTTAAAATTTAAGATTCATGCCAATGATTAATGACGAAATTAAGTTGGTAATATCGAAATTTCTAATTAGTTCGAAATACTGTATACCTGGCATAATGTAGCCTAATAAAGCACTACAGAGGGGCAGATGACCTCGTAGTTCCGCCCCTTAAAACAACAATAACTAACTAACTAACTAAAGCACTAGAGTTGGCAGCCCTGGTGACTGGATATATTCTTAGATCCTTTTCTTAAGGTACAGAATACAAAATTTGGTTGAAGTCCAATGGATAGCATGGACGTTACATGCAGTTAAACATTGGATCTAACAGCGCGCGTAAAATCATGTTGGCAACAATGCCATGCATGTATTGGTCAGAAATAATCTGAAATAATATGATCTGTTGTTGTGCCAATTTTGAATGAAATCCATTAGTTAGTATAGAAGTTACATGAATTTAAAGTTGGACGTCTCAGCAGGCTTAGAATCATGTTGGTAGCACTGACGTATATAAGTTACTCCAAATTAATACAGAATGTCAGGTACTATACGTGTGCATAGTTTAAAACTGTCGACTTGCATACTTTCTGATATATGGGTATTTGGATTAAAACAAATTGAGAGAATTTATTAACAGATGGCAGCCCTGGTGGCTCTTAAGAATACGCTCAGTCATATCTGTTTATGTACACATAGCACATACGGAATTTGGTTAAATTCCAATTGAAAGTGTAGAAGTTATATGCATTTAAAAATTGGACCTATCAGCAGGCTTATAATCATTTTGGCAACACTGCCATGTATGGTAACCTGGAAATTAAAGTGAAATATACGTGTGCCAATTTTGAAATAGCTCCCATTCATACCTTCTAAGATATCCAACATGGAGCTCAAATTTCAAATGCGATTTTTCAGCAGTTGGTAGCACTGACTACATTTTCAAATATGGCCGTGAGATATTCAGGTATAGATCTTTACTCCTACCACATTTTGTTTCGTTTGCTGCAGCCGATTAGGAGTTGATAGGGGGGGGGGGGGGCACACACACAGCCAGACAGACAGACAGACAGACAGACAGACAGAAGGACAGACATACATACATACAGACAGACAGACAGACAGACAGACAGACAGACAGACAGACAGACAGACAGACATTTGTCCGATCTCATGAGACTACTTTTTCCTCATTTTTGCAAAATGCGAAAAGTAGGCTAAAAATTAGTACAGGTTAACAGTTGCATTGGGAGTGGGAGGTGGGTAGTAATTAAAATGTACAAGCAGTATCCATAAAATATTTTTTTAATAATTTAAATACATAAATTTTACAATATTTACACATAATAATTTTTTTTCTTTTTTTTGTTATAAATTATACAGTTGGGTTAATTTTTTGTTCTTGTTCTATTTTTTATTCTTAAGTAATATAACAATTTTTCTTGTTTTTTGTTGCTTAATTGGTGATGTTTTATTTAATTTTTGTAGTGCTATTGTTTTACAATAATACTAGCAGAGCCCGCATAGAGTATCTACGCAATAACAGTGCAATGTAAGGAACGGCCTGAGCTATTAGTAACATTACATTTATTTACGAAAATCTTCACAAACATAATATGTTGATACCAGTGCAGGAAGGAAATGATAACTTCACAGAGGACATTTGGGATACAACCAGGACTTATTTCACATACAGTAATTCTCGAGTGAGGTGTACAGAGTTGTATCTGAGAAGCCAAAACACATTTCTTCCAAGATAATGCATTTTGTTAAGATATATTTTGAATTTATATATCAAAAATTTCTCTCAACACACAGTTGGTTATTTTGTTACTTGTTGACACAACCGAAAGCGAGCTAAACGATTTTACCCGTGAAAGGGCTGCGTAAAGCTGTCCATGAGTAAAGACGGGTTTTGTCAAGTTAAGGCAGATTATATCGAAAATCTGACCCTGAGATTTATTTATTGCCATTGAGAAAGCCAAACGTCCTGGGAATTGCCTTCTTTTAAATTTAAAAGGCATGTTCGTATCAGAGGGGATATGGGTTAATCGGGGTATGAAAACGATTTCTCCCTTATCAGAATCAATAATAGTTCCCTCTATGATATTACGTTGTGAGCCGTTAACTATTAGCCTTGTCCCATTGCAGACCCCCTTTGAGGGTAGAATATTTCTTAACGACATTATAATTGGCTTTGTTTGCTTGGCATTGCTTGGCTATGCTGGGGATTGATTGGCTTCGCTTGGCTTTGCTTGGCTTTGCTTGTCTTTGTTTGGCTTTGCTTGGCTTTGCTTGGCATTGCTTGGCTTTTCTTGGCTTTGCTTGTCTTTGCCTGGCTTTGCATGGTCTTGCTTGGATTTGCTTTGATAACCTTTGCTTGGCTTTGCTTGGCGTTGCTTGGCTTTGCTAGGCTTTTCTTGCCTTTGCTTGGCTTTGCTTGGATTTGCTTGGCATTGCTTGGCTTTGCTTGTCATTGTTTGCCTTTGCCTGCCTTTTCTTCGCTTGGCTTGCTTTGCTTCGTTTAGATTGGCTTAGGTTGTCTTTGCTTGCCTTTGCATGGCTTTGCTAGGCTTCGCATGGCTTTGCTTGGCATTGCTTGGCTTTGCTTGGTTTCGCTTGCCTTTGCTTGCCTTTGCTTGCTTTGGTGGCCATTGCTTGCTTTGCTTTGCTTTGCTTGGCTTAGCTTTGCTTGCCTTTGCTTGACTTTGTTTGGCCTTGCTTGGCTTTACTTGGCTTTGCTTGCATTTGCTTGCCTTTCCTTGCCTCAAGTTCGCATCGCTTGCCTTTGCTTCGCTTCGCTTGGCTTTGCTTGCCTTTATTTGCCTTTGTTTGGCTTTGCTGGGTTTTTCTCGGCTTTGCTTGGCATTGCTTGGTTTTGCTTGCCTTTGCTTGACTTTGCTTGGCTTTGCTTGCCTTTGCTTGGCTTTACATGAATTTACTATACTTTACTTTACTTTACGTTACATTGCATTACTTCACTTCACTTTACTTGACTTGAATAGACTTGACCTGACTTGGAACGGGAGCCGAACCTGGAACGGACCCGGAGTTGGTCCTAGAGCAGGAGACATAGCTGCTTAGGAACCAGAATCGGAGTGCTTGGTTTGGCATGGCTTGGATTTGCTTAGCTTAGCTTGCATTTGTTTGCCTTTGTTTGGCTTTGCTTGCCTGTGCTTGCCTTTGCTTGGCCTTGGTTGGATTTGCTTGGCATTGCTTGTCTTTGCTTGCCTTTGTTTGGCTTTGGTTGCCTTTGCTTGACTTTGCTTGCCTTTGCTTGGCTTTGCTTGGCATTGCTTGGCCTTACTTGGCTTGACTTTGCTTGCCTTCCCTTGACATTGCTTGCCTTTCCTTGACTTTCCTTGGATTTGCTTGGATATGCTTGGCTTAGATTGGCTTTGCTTGCCTTTGCTTGATTTCACTTTGATTTGCTTGGCATTACTTGGCATTGCTTGGGTGTGCTTGCCATTACTTGCCTTTAGTTTCATTTGCTTCGCTTTGCTTGCCCTAGCTTCGCTTTGCTTGGCATTACTTGGCTTTTCATGCGTTTGCCTGGCTTTGCTTGGCTTTGCTTGGTTGCCTTTGCTGGGCTTTGCTTGCCTTTGCTTGACTTTGCATTGCTTTGCTTGTCACTGCTTGTCTTTGCTTGACTTTGATTGCCTTTGCTTGCCTTTGCATCGTTTTGCTTCGCTTTGCTTCGCTTTGCTTGAATTTTCTTGCCTTTGCTTGGCTTTGCTAGCTTTGCTTGCCTTTGCTTGGCTTTGCTTGGCTTGGATTTCATTTGCATGGCTTGGCTTTGCTTGCCTTTACTTGCCTTTGCTTGGCTTTGCTTGCCTTTGCCTGGATTTACATGGCTTTGATTGGCTTTACTTTGCTAGTCTTTGCTTGGCTTTGCTTGGCTTTTCTTGCCTTTACTTGGCTATGCTTGGTTTTTCTTAGCATTGCTTGGCTTTGCTTGAAATTGTTTGCCTTTGCCTGCCTTTTCTTCGCTTGGGTTCACTTTGCCTGGCTTTGCTAGGCTTCGCATGGCTTTGCTTTGCATCGCTTGGGTTTGCTTGGCTTTGCTTGCCTTTGCTTGACTTTGCTTGGCTTTGCTGATCTTTACTTGGCTTTGCTTGCCGTTGCTTGGCTTTGCTCGGCTTTGCTTTCCTTTGCTTGCCTCAGCTTCGCATTGCTTGCCTTTGCTTCGCTTTGCTTGGCTTTACTTGCCTTTATTTGCCTTTGCATGGCTTTGTTTGGCTTTGCTGGGCTTTTCTCGGCTTTGCTTGGCTTTACTTACCTTTGCTTGGCTTTGCTTGGCATTGCTTGGTGCTGCCCGCCTTTGCTTGACTTTGTTTGGCTTTGCTTGGCTTTACTAGCCTTTGCTTGGCTTTACATGACTTTACTATACTTTACTTTATTTAACTTTACTCTACTTTACTTTACTTTACTTTACATTACCTTACTTTACTTTACTTGAATTGAATTGACTTGACTTGACCTGACTTGGGGCCGGATCCGAACCCGGAACGGACCCGGAGTTGGACCTGGAGCCGGAGACTTAACCTGCGTAGGAACCAGAGTCGGAGTGCTTGGTTTGGCTTGCCTTGACTTGGTTTGGCATGGCTTGGCTTTGCTTACCTTTGCTTGGCTTTGCTCGCCTTTGCTTGGCATTGCCAGGCTTTGCTTGGCTTTTCTTGCATTTGCTTGGCTTTGCTTGGCTTTGCTTGGCTTTGCTTTGCTTGACTTTGCGTGGCTTTGCTTAGCTTTTCTTGCATTTCCTTGCCTTTGCTTGGCGTTGCTTGGCTCCGCTTGCCATTGCTTGTTCCTTGCCATTGCTTGCCTTTGCTTGGCATTGCTTGGCTTTGCTTGCCTTTGCTTGGCTTTGCTTGGCTTGGCTTTGCATGTATTTGCTTGCCTTGGCTTGGCTTTTTTGCCTTTGCTTGCCATGGCTTGTCTTTGCTGGGTTTTCTTGGTTTTGCTTGGCTTTCCTTGGCTTGGCTTGGCTATGTTTGCCTTTGCTTGGCTTTGTTTGCCATTGCTTGGCTTTGCTTGCATTTGCTTGGCATTGCTTGGCTTGCTTGGCTTTGCTTGCTTTTTTTTGCCTGTGCTTCGCTTTGCTTGCATTTGCTTCCCTTTACATGGCTTTGCTGCCTTTGCTTGTCTTTGATTGGCTTAGCTTTTCTTTCCATGGCTTTGCTTGGCTTTACTTGGCTTTGATTGTCTTTGCTTGCCTTTTCATGGCTTCGCTTGCCTTGCTTGCCTATGTTCGCATTTGCCTGGCTTTGCTTGCCTTTGCTTACAATTGCTTGGCTTTGCTTGGCTTGTCTTGGCTTTGCTTGGCTTGGCTTAACTTGCCTTTGCTTGCCATTCTTTGGCTTTGCTTGCCTTAGCTTGCCTTTTTTGGCTTTGCTTGGCTCTGCTCTACTCTGCTACCCTTTGCTTGGCGTTGCTTGGCTTCGCTTGGCTTCGCTTGGCTTTGCTTGGCATTGCTTCACTTTGCTTGGCTTTGCTTGGATTGGTTTTGCTTTGCTCGGCTTTGCTTGCATTTGCTTGGCTTTGCTAGGCTTTTCTTGGCATTGCTTGGTTTGCTAGCCTTTGCTTCGCTTTGCTAAGCTTGGCTTGCCTTTATTTGCCTTTGCTTGGCTTTGCTTGCCTTTGCTAAGATTTGCTTGCCTTTGCTTGGCATTCCTTGACTTTACATTACTTTATTTCACATTACTTTACTTCACTTTTCGTGTCTTGACTTGACTTGACCTGGAGCCGGAGCCGAACCCGGAGCCGGACCCGAAGTCAGACCTGGAGCCGGAGACAGAGACATAACCGGAGTTGGAATCAGAGTTGGAGTGCTTGGCTTGGCTAGCTTTGCCTTGGCTTGGCTTGGCTTTGCTTGGCTTTGCTTGGCTCGGAATAGCTTGGCATTGCTTGCCTTTGTTTGGTTTTGCTTGGTTTTCCTTGGCTTTTCTTGGCTTTGCTTGGCTTTGCTTGCCTTTGTTTGGCTTTGCTTGGCTTTGCTTGGTTTCGCTTGGCTTTGCTTGCCTTTGCTTACATTTGCTTGGCTTTGCTTGGATTTGTTTGGTTTTGATTGGATTTCCTTGGTTTGCTTTTGCATGACTTTGCTTGGCTTTGCTTTCCCTTGCTTTGCTTTGCATGGATTTGCCTGCCTTTGCTTGCCATTGCTTGCCTTTGCTTCGCTTTGAATGTTTGCTGGCGTCGCTTGCCTCTACTTGCCTTTGCTTGGCTTTGCTTGCCTTCGCTTGCCATTGCTTGGCTTTGATGCCTTTGCTTGGCATTGCTTTCTTTGGCTTTGCTTGGCTTTGATGGCTTTACTTGGCTTTGCTTAGGTTTGCTTGGCTTTGCTTGCCTTTGCTTGGCTTGGCTTTTCTTGGATTTGCTTGCCATTGCTTCACTTTGCTTGCCTTTGCATGCCTTTGCTTGGCATTGCCTGACTGGATTCCCTTTGCTTTCCTTTGCTTGTCTTTGCTTGCATTTGCTTGACTTTGCTTGGCTATGCTTGGCTTAGCTTGACTTTGTCCTTTGAGCGGAATATCCATCATTTTTCGTTCGTGAATATTTTAGTTTATTTGTCTACTATTCGCATTAAAGTGGAAAAGTATAGTAGAATATGAGAGCAATCTGGAGTGAGATCTGCGTTGCTCTGTACATCCCACCTTATAAACGGCTTTCCCTATTTTGATTTAACTTGATATTAAACAAGATGTTCAATAAAGAACATATAGCATACTTTCTCCTAAATGCATGGGTATTGTTATAACTCTTTGTCCTATTCAAGGAGTATGATTGAATGTTGGTTGTAGGAGCTTGTTGAAATACAACGTGCTATAGGGATATTAAACATGAATATGAGGTGCCCTTTGCTAGTGCTACCTCTGTACCAAATTTCGTTCAATTCGGTTTCACCGTGTTTGAATTGATAGGGGGAATCGATTTGCACACATACTTGGCCACCATCTGCAAACTATTGGGCTGATGTTCTTGCAGTTTGGTCAGAATATGTTTCCCACATAAAGATCTGGTGTTGCAAAATTAGGTAGAGACTAGATTATTAGGTTGGTCGTAATTACATTTTAGCTTTTAACATTTGGGTGGCCGCGATTACGTTTCCATCAAGATAGCGGTGATATAAAACATGACACTGAGGTGCCCTTTGCTAGTGCTACCTCTGTACCAAATTTCGTTCATTCGGTTCCACCGTGTTCGAAATAATAGGGGGAATCAATTTTGACATAAAGATGGCCACCATCCGCAAACTATTTGGCTAATGACCTATTAGATTGGTCAAAGGATGCTCCCTCCATAAAGGTATGTTGTTGCAAAGTTTGGTAGAGTTCGGATGGTTATGTTAGTCGTAATTTGATTTAAGCTTTAAACATTCGTGTGGCCGCCATTATGTTTCTGTCAATATGGTGGCAATATTAATCATGGCACTGAGATGCCCTTTGCTAGTGCTATCTCTGTACCTAATTTCGTTCCATTCGGTTTCAGCGTGTTTGAATTAATAGGGGGAATCGATTCTGACACAAAGATGGCCGCCATCCGCAAACTATTAGGCGAATGACCTATTAGATTGGTCAAAGGATGCTCCCTCCATAAAGGTATGTAGTTGCAAAATTTGGTAGAGATCGGATGATTAGGTTAATCGTAATTTGATTTAAGCTTTGAACATTCGTGTGGCTGCCATTACGTTTCAGTCAAGATGGCGGCGATATAAAACATGACACTGAGGTGCCCTTTGCTAGTACTACCTCTGTACCAAATTTCGTTCCATTCGGTTCCACCATGTTCGAATTAATAGGGGGAATCAATTTTGACATAAAAATGGCCTCCATCCGCAAACCATTAGGTGAATGACCTATTAGATTGGTCAAAGGATGCTCCCTCCATAAAGGTATGTAGTTGCAAAATTTGGTAGAGATCAGATGATTAGGTTAATCGTAATTTGATTTAAGCTTTGAACATTCGTGTGGCCGCCATTACGTTTCAGTCAAGATGGCGGCGATATAAAACATGACACTGAGGTGCCCTTTGCTAGTGCTACCTCTATACCAAATTTCGTTCCATTCGGTTCCACCGTGTTCGAATTAATAGGGGGAATCAATTTTGACATAAAGATGGCCGCCATCCGCAAACTATCAGGTGAATGCCCTATTAGATTGGTCAAAGGATGCTCCCTCCATAAAGGTATGTAGTTGCAAAATTTGGTAGAGATCGGATGATTAGGTAAATCGTAATTTGATTTAAGCTTTGAACATTTGTGTGGCCGCCATTACGTTTCCGTCAAGATGGCGGCGATATAAAACATGACACTGAGGTGCCCCTTGCTAGTGATACCTCTGTACCAAATTTCGTTCCATTCGGTTGCACCGTGTTCGAATTAATAGGGGGAATCGATTTTCACACAAAGATGGCCGCCATCCGCAAACTATTACGCTGATGACCTATTGGTTTGGTCAAAGGATGCTCCCCCCATAAAAGTATGTCGTTGCAAAATTTGGTAGAGATCGGATGATTAGGTTAGTCGTAATTTGATTTAAGCTTTGAACATTTGTGTGGCCGCCATTACGTTTCCGTCAAGATGGCGGCGATATAAAACATGACACTGAGGTGTCCTTTGCTAGTGCTACCTTTGTACCAAATTTCGTTCAATTCGCATTCACCGTGTTCGAATTGATAGGGGGGGACAGACATTCAGAGTACACACACTCACACACACACACACACACACAGACACACACACACACAGACTCACACACACACATACACACACACAAACAGACACACTTTTTTCGCCCTGTGTTGATCTCATAAGTCTACTTTCATTTTTTGCAAAAATCGAAAGTAGGCTAAAAACGATCACGATCAATATCTTAACTACTGTTCGTTGATCGCGGTAGTGAAACTAATTTACAATTTAGTGAGACGGAGAAAATGAGCATAGAGTTTCTCGACTGATCTCTTTCATTCGTTCACACAATTTTGTAGTTTTCATAATCAATAGTTGGAGTCATATATAAATAGTTGTAGATTCTCAGATTCTCTTATGAAGGACGCTTTCCAAAACATATTGCATATTACATCTTCATTCACTCACATGTTTTGAGGATAGCTTTGCTTATTCGCGCAAAAACTTGTAATATGCTTATTCAATATATACATTTATCTTCTTAACGTTTGGTATACCAAATGGGTTCGAATCTCATCGTCGGCCATCTTAGGAATGATTTTCCGTAAGTTTCTATGTTCAACTCCAGGCGAATGCCGGGATGATAATTTCTAATAGGCCACAGCCGATTCCTTCGAACTCCTTGCCCAGTATCATTCAGTTCAAATATTCTTAACACCGGCGTCATGGAGGACATCAGGCTGTAAAATCATCTACTACATAGGGGGGCGGGGACCTCATTTCACCTCATCACTGATACTGGAGAAACGGGAAAATTACATAGTCACGTTATTATATTATTGCATATTAAGGGAGTTAGCCTTGGTCGTTACGGCGTGGCTGGGGGCGGTCCCTCACATCCGGGAGACAGTGAGGTTCGAATCCGCCCGCCGGCAACCATGATGATGGTCTTCTGTGGATTCCAATCTTCCTTCCAGGCAAATGCCGGGGTTGATCCCTTACTATAGGCCACAACCGATATCTTAGCATTCCTCGTCCTTACTATCACACTTTCCTCCTTTTTTCTTTTTTTAATAAGTGGTTTTATTTACATAGTAATAACTTTACACACATACAAAGGAATTGTCAGTGCACAATGCGAATAGTTAATACAGAAAATAAAAGTCACTGCACCATTGTTTATAAAGCGACACAGAAACAAATTGTCACTGCACCTTTGTAAAGGTCAACACAGAAAGTAATCGTCACTGCACCATTTTAAAGTCACAAGCACTTATAAGCATTAAACACTCCAGGCTGACGATAAGAACTCGTGGCTGTCCAATTCAAAACATACATAACAGCCGTCCAAACGCTGCAGTCAGTGTTCCATGTTTGGTGGATTTCCATCTCTCCATGCGGAGGTGGTCCAAGAACCCCACCAGTGTGTGGTCCCGAGACCTGTGGCGGGAGAGGTTATAATGAATCGCTCCCGCAGTGAACCAGAGGATGGCGTTACGCTTTTCCCCCGTGGAATGTTGTACTGCAAAACGTTGCACCTTCATGCCATCGGACACGTCCAGCGGCCGTCCGCAGATTCCAGATACTGCCTGGAGGGTCCAAGTCCAGACGACTGTCGCATTCCCACACGTAGTGACCCGATGGTCTAATGTGTCAGTGCGACTACAGGCGTCACACAGGTCGACATCACTCTGCCCATGCCGAGACAGTTTTTCTCTGGTCGGCACAATTTCATTGAGGTACTCATACAATGTCGATCGCCATTCCAGTGGAATCCAGGGATTCCACAGGTTCTCCCAAATAGTCGACCAGGCCCGCGTAGGATATTTCATCTGTATATAGGGGGTGAAGAGTCTTTCGGCGAGCAGAAACCTATAAAGCACCTTGGTAGGGAGGGCGCTGAAGGGCGTGGAGACACTGGATTTCAGACGGTTAAGAATTGCGAGTTCCTTCTTGAAAACTTTGGCTGGGATGAGCATCTGGGGATTCGCACCTGGGACAAATGACTGGATGCAGACAGTGTCAAAGGGGTCCCCGATATGGTGTTGCGCTCGAACAAGCTGTGCGGCCAGCAAGGCAGCTCATTTGTGTTCAACTGCCACAAGTTGCAGTCCGCCTCTTTGGAGTGGCAGGTTCATTTGATCTCGAAGAATCCGATAGCGGTATCCAGACCAGAGGAAATACCCGATGGCCATTTCCATTCGTTGGCAGAGAACGTGCGGAGCTGGGATTACTTGTGCCAGAAACCATACTTTGGACAGGGCAAAGGTATTAATAAACCACACTTTCTGTATCAGGTTCAATCTTCTCGTCAGTTCTTGCTTTAATGGAAATCTCAGCGTATTTAGCCGCCGGTTCCAGTTGTAGCTGACAGTTTCTGCAAATTTGGGGAAGAATGTTATCCCCAAGATTGTACACCTGTCAACTATGGGAATGGCTAGGTCGTGCGGAGTCCTGATTGTTGTAGGCAAGCAGATGGGCATGAGCGATGACTTCGCAGCATTGATGCGAGCACCTGATGCTAGGGCGTAGGTGTCCATGATGATATTCGTAGACGTAAGTTCTGACTCATCAGTGATAAAGACGGTCACGTCATCGGCATATGCTGGCAGGATGATATGGGCACCATGCAGATCGATACCTTGGAGATTCTCGTCCAGACTGCGGATCAGGGGTTCAATAGCCAAAACAAAGAGCACCATCGACAATGGGCAGCCCTGCCTGATGGATTTATGGACGGGAATTAGACGGGATAAAAACCCATTTATCAACACTCTGGATGAAGCGGATGCATAGAGTCGTTGGAGGCAGTGTATGACGCCCAGAGGAATGTGAAAGTGACGCAAAGTTTGCCAAATATATGCGTGGGCGACCCTATCAAAGGCTTTGTTCAGGTCAATATTCAGCAAGGCAGCCGCGTGATTTCCATTACCTGAAGCATAAAGAATGAGGTGTCGGATAGCAAGAATGCTATGCAGAATGGTCTTCTGGGGTATCGTGCAGGTTTGACCAGGGCCTATCAAGCTGTGCAGCACACTTTTTAGCCGAAGTGCTAGGACTTTGGCCAGCAACTTGTAATCCGTGTTAAGAATAGTTATTGGTCTGTAGTCAGCAATACCCCGCACACCATTAATCTTGGGAATCAAAAGGATAACGCCTTCCGTAAAGCCGTGGGGTACTTCATGTGTGAATAGGTAGTTGAGGACTTGGGTGACCTCATCCCCAACGAGGTGCCAGAAGTGTTTGTACCATTCATACGGCAGAGCATCGATTCCCGGAGTCTTGTTATTAGCTGTGTTTCGGAGAGCATAGTCGATCTCTGCCTTCATGATTGGGGCGCCAAGTTGACGCATGCAGTCGTTGTCCAGGCGCCGGTCCGTAGAGGTCAAGAGTTGGTTACCTGACAATTCCGAGACTGGTTCCTCAGCCAGCATATCCCGAAAATAGCGTTCACCTTCTGTAAGTAGTTCCTCACGAGTCGTTAATATGCCCCCATCCGGTCCCGTCCACTGACGAATACACTGACGCCCTTGCGAGCGGCGGAGACGGCCAAGCTGATAAACAGACATCTTTTCCCTGTCAATCAAGGAATATTTCTTCACATGCTGCTGCAGGGTGGCTAAATTGCTTTCTCGGACATGGCAGATGGTTGTCTTAAACGTGCGTAGTGCCACCGACACATTTTCCCCAAGTTGTTCTCGATGGTGTAGGTCCTGTAACACGGTGTCATAGAAGTCCAGTTTCCGATATAAACGTTGATTACGTTCAAAGGTTATGGCTTTGGCGACTGCCCGAATGGCCGGCTTCACCTTTTCTAACCACCAGTCAGCCACATTGTTGTAACGGTGTTTCAGCCGTTGACACTGCCGATACACAGCCTCAAAAAGCTGTGAATCCTCTTCCCTTTCAAAGCAGTTGGTATTCATTTTCCACGTGCCTCGCCCTTGGATTGTGTGTGCAGGGGCAGCACTTCGCGCCGTAAATAAAAAGCCATTGTGGTCACTAAAGGTGACAGGGATTATCCGACAGCCGCGTACATGTGAGGCGAGCGTACTGGACATATATGCCCGATCAATCCTGGATTTAGAGGCGCCACGGCAAAATGTATATTGGATCTGGTTGCCATGTATGTGTGGCCATATATCTATTAGTTGCATGCTCTGGGTGAGTCCCTGTAACCCAGGATAGAAATTGAAGGAACCCGTCTGATCCTGGGGGCGTAAGGTGCGGTTTAAATCCCCCATCAATAGAATGGGGAGATTCGTTACAAGGTGGGGTAAGATGTCTTGCCTAAATAAAACGTTTCTCTCAGATTTATAATTGGAGCCAGATGGACTGTAAACATTTATGATCCTGACACCATGTACCGTAGGAGACGTTATACTCCCGGAAGGATCCATCACCACATCAGTTACTAGGGTGCCTTTACGGTAGATAATGGCCGTACCCTTAGCAGTGGTGCCCATGTTAACTATATAGTCATGGTCATACAGGAAGCCAATGTTGCATTCGCTGACTTCTTGCAGAAAAAGAATGTCAACATCATATTCACGCAGAAAACGGCTTAAAAGCACCTGAGTGGCCGGATTCCTCAAGCCAGGAACATTTACTGTGGCATAGGTCTTCAAATGTGAATTATGGTCCATAGTTGATATCGGCTAAGAGGGGAGCTAACTGTAGATCCAAATCCTGCAGTGCCTCCCGGGACTGCTCACTATATTTAGCCCGCATCTTGCTAACGAACTCGGGGACTCCCTCATGCTGACCCATTTGAGCGCACTTGCGTAGAAGTGAAATAATGGGTCCGGGGCTGGGAAGGGTTGCCATATGACACAGGTCCGACATCATTTGCTGAACCTCAAGGGCTTCGCCGGTAGTAAGGCTCGCAGCAGGTGAGGCCTCTGTTAGACAACTTCTGGGGGTCTCCGGCACTCGGAAACGGGGGTCTATCTCACTGACACGTATTTCACCTTTCTTCAGCTGCTTAGGCTTGTTCTGTGCTCTACGGGTTTTAACAAGTTCGGTGGCGAGCGAAGCATCGGATTCATCGGAAGTAGGGTTAACCTTGCGCTTAGGTTTACGATTTTTCACGACTGGGGTTGCGAGCGAAGCATCTGAGTCATCGGAAGTAGGCCCACGGCTAACGAGCATGCTTTCCTCAATGTCCTCAGACCAGGTGGTCGTTTTGCGTATCCCCGAATTTTCCTGTGCCGAGTCTTCTCCGTGGGGGGGAAATATGGGTAGGTTTGGCGACTGGAGGGGGTGACCGGTCAGCATCCAAGGGTTGCTGTGAAGACTCTTCCTGGTGCAAGACCACATACTCTGGATACATGTCAGGCACACCTATGCTGCCAACCAGGGTGACAGGCTCCGTCTCCATTGGAGGCGTGCTGTCTAGCGGGGGAAAGCCTGTATCGTAGCGTGCTTGAGTATCGCCTGGGCTGTGAAGCGGGGAGTCGTCTATACGGCGGCTGGAACTAGGGGTGACCATAGCCGCAAGGCTAGTTGTCCGTGTGTCGCGTTCAAGGCGCGTCATGGCCGAGTATCGGCGCGGACAGTCGATACGTAGATGGTCCATTGCTTGACATATGGCACATGTTTTAACTTGCCCTTCATAGCTAACCTGTCCGCGGTGCCCATCGATCATGATAAAGGACGGAATTTGCTTTTTTAAATCAATGTGTATTTGTCGGATACCATTTGCAACCGGTAACTTGTAATACTGGGACCAACTTTCATTTGTGATGGATTTGACGGTATCATATTTTGCGAAATTGGTGCGTATTGTATCATTTGATAATTCTGGCGGAATATTAAAGAGCCTTACCCGCGTGGCTTCCATGCCGGCAGCGGCAATTTCTACCGAAACAGACTCCCCATTAAACAAAGTAAGCCTGTGTGTTCCCGCAAATTTACTCAAAGGTTTGTCCATAATAGATTGAGAGATTACCATGATAAAAACAGAGTTGGACGGTGCGTCAAGTTGCAGGGTCTTCAGTTGGTCGACCGTGAGTTTCAGCATCTCCGCCACAAAGGTGTGAATTTCCGCTGCCGACGGACGCGTGGTGTTCCGTTGGAAGGAGCATTTCAACGTATTTTTCCTGATGGTTTGCATTTTCTTCCTGTGGTTCTATCAAATTGACAAAGAGCCTGTACTAAGCGTAGGCGAAGCTATCCGGCGCACTTTACTGTTGTGTGTTGGGAGCACTCTCACTGCTCAGATGCACCAGACATATGTGACCTTACTCGTTCGTGGCTAGAGCCACACTTGCCCTCAGACAACACTCCACACGCGAAGGTAGTTGTAGCTCACCCCATGGATGTCCGCATAGAAGCAGTTACAAGCGGCTTTGGTGGCACAGTTGGTAGCAAGCGGAGCTTCTATGCCCAAGGTCACGGGTTCAAACCCGGCCGAAGTCGTCAGATTTTTTAAGAACGTTAAATATCCCTCTGAATGCCTTCCTTCGGAGGGGAAGTAAAGCCGGCGGGTCACTGTCATGGCATGTAAAAGAACCTTCCACTAGCTAAACTTTTGTGAAGCCAAATTTGTAGGTTAGATTTTATAACGCTATGTTAGTTTCAACGATTGCCACCAGGTGCTGTTTGCGATGGCATCTAGTATCCAAGTCCGCAGCTATGTGTCGTGGACGGTAGCATTTGGTAGCAAAAGTAGGAACTACGTTTCTTGAAAATTGATCGTGTACAGTCCTTACCTGAATCACATATAACACAGACGAATACAGACATCACAATAAAACACCGGTTATCAAATTTTACACACATACAAAGTACACGGGGCTACATGACCGCGTTGTCGCCGCCCCTAGATTATGAAACCAACCAACCAGAAGCAGCTACAAACTCTGGCGAGCCAAACATGTCCTCGGACACTCCCGGCACTAAAATCCATACGATAAAAAAATTAAACAAGTAGTTCCGTGAAGAACTATACAGCCTATTTTCATATATCCTACTTATGTTAACTGCCACTATGAACATACAAAATTTCAGTTTGATTACTGTAATAGATTCGTAGATATTGAGAACCGACTAAATATTTCGGATGGCCGCCATGTTGGATTTATATATGTAGGTCCCAGAGTTATGTACTGTTACATGAAGATTATTGTGTATTTAACCGGTTTTTGAAAGTGTTATAGATGAACTTCCAATAGTGCCCTTTATCTCCGTACTAAATTTCAGGGTGATACCGCTAATAGTTTCAGAGATATAGAATGCCGGTGAAATATTTGGCACATCCGCCATCTTGTGGTTATGTAAACAATTGAACGAAGTTTGATGTCGGTGCATTACAATGTGTATAAACATATACTGTACCAAGTTTTATTGCGTTTGGTTGGTTAAATCGCGTGGCCGCCATGTTGGTTTTGCAGTTACCAGTTTTTCAATATTCACATAGGTGAACTTCTAGTAGTTCCCTTTATCACCGTGAAAAATTCCAGGGTGATATCGGGAAGAGTTTCGGAGATATTGAATGCTGGTGAAATAGTTCGCACAGCCGCCATGTTGGATTGGTAAGACGTAACAAAATTTGAAGGGCACGGTCGAGGTCGCCCGGAGTAATGCTATGAAATTACCGAGTTTCATTGAAATCGCTCCAGCCGTATAGAAGTTATTAGGGGGACACACACACACACACACCTCTCACACACACATACACACATACACACACACACACACACGCGCACACATACACACGGACAAAAGGTGATCTCATAAGCCAATTTTTTTTTTCAAAATTGAAAATAGGCTAAAAATGCATATTAAATTTTTGAGGCAATCCAAAAAGTTGCAGTTTTCCCGTCCACGATTGTATCATAATTATAGTGTACTAGCTGAAGTACCCGTGCTTCGCTACGCGTCACAAATAAATTAAAATGTGAAAGTGACAGTAAAAACAGGGGATAGGCGAGGTGCTGCACAGAGGGAGATTAAGGATGGAACATTTTGTCCAACTACACCGTTCGGCGTTGACCGTGTTTTATAGCACAAATTTAGGTTTTACTCGCTAACCGTTGGAGATACCTTTCGGATAGAAAATGTATTTTTAAATCACGTATATGCCATCAAAAGTTTGGTATTTCTTAGCGTTCACTTTTTATTTGAAATGGAAATATGAAAAATTGAAACCAAAGGGTATAGTGACGTCACTAAAATGGTCGCCATTTTAAAATAGTGCTAAGTATTGAAATCAAAAGTAGTCTATATGTTAACCAGGTAAATCAACTACTTCCATGTAAAATTCATGTAAGTCGGACCAGTGGTTCTTGCGGGATTGAGTAATACACAGACACACACCATCTCATTTTTAGCCTCGCTTCGCTCGCGTCATAGTCGTGTCATATTGTTATTCAATGACATGCAGGTTTAACCCCCTTAACACCCCTTTAGAACCAGAATATCCAAAAATCCCTCCTTAGTAAACTTTTCGACACACAACAAACATATCCCCTTCTTCTAACTTTAATAGTTTTGATCGGTCGAAGAGAGTGAACATCCAAAAATCCTTCCTTAGTGGACGTTTTCCTTCCAGAATTTCACCCCTCCCCATTGGATTTATGGGAAAAAAAACGGTCGAACACCTACTTATTTTAATTATTTATTCATTTATTTATTTATTTATTTATTTTTAAGCTGATTGAAACTCGCAGAAAATCAAACTCCTCGCCTATGTCGTTTAAGAGATACACGCTCCGTTAGGACTCTTTCAACCCCCACTTTTCATCCCTTTCACCTCATAATATACACCACATCGAAAAACCATTAGACATATGTCAGCTTATTTTTAATGATTAGTGTATATGCCACGTATCACATCCCCAAATGAAACCACTCGTGAGATATTGTTATTCAATGAAATGTACGTTTACCCCCTTAACACCTCTTTAGAACCTGAATATCCAAAACTCTTTCCTTAGTGGACGTTTTCCTCATACAAAGAACTTATCCCCAAAATTTCATGTTTCTAACTTCAATAATTTTGGCTGGGCGATGATGAGTGAGTGAGTCAGTCAGGATATTTTCTTTCATTTATTTTTGAGAATTTCACCCCTCCCCATGAACCCCTTAAATTGGATTTATGAAAAAAAAAACGGTCGAACACCTATTTACTTATTTAAAGTTGTTTCCCCCCTGAGTTTGATGAGTGAGTAAGTGATTCAATCAGTTAGGACACTTTCTTTCCTGTTTTTTCCCCCCGAATTTCACTCCTCACCATGGGCCCCTTAAATTGGATTTATGAAGAAATGGTCGAACACCTATTTACTTATTTTTAAGCTGCGTTTTCCGCTGAATTTCAAACTTATCGCCTATGTTGAATAAGAGATACAGTACACGCTCCGTTAAGAATCCTTCAACCCCCAATTTTCTCCCCTTTCACCTCATATTATACACCATATCGATAAACCCTTTGACATATGTCTGCTTATTTTGAATGCTTAGTTTATATGCCGAATATCACATCCCCAAATGAAACAACTCGTGAGATATTGTTATTCAATGAAATGCAAGTTTAACCACCTTAACACCCCTTCAGAACATGAATATCCAAAAATCCATCCTTAGAGGACTTTTTCGACATACAACGAACATATCCCCAAAATTTCAAGTTTCTAACTGCAATAGGTTTGCTGGGGGATGATGAGTGAATATCCAAAAATCCTTCCTTAGTGGACTTCTTTCCCCAGAATTTCATCTCTCCCCATGAGGCCCTTAAATTGGATTTATGAAAAAACGATCGAACACCTATTTACTACTTTTTCAATCTGATTTTTCTCCCTGAGATTCTTACTTTTTGCCTCTGTCTTTTAAGAGATACTTGCTCCGTTAAGAATCCTTCAACACTCACTTTTCACACATACACCTCATAATATACACCACACCGAAAAACCCTCAGACATGTGTGTTCTTATTCTTAATGAGGAGTTTATATGCCTTGTATCCCATCCCAAAGGAAACCAATCGGTAGATATTGTTATTCAATTAAATGCAAGTCTACCCCCTTAACACCTCATTAGAACCTGAATATCCAAAATTCCTTCCTTAGTGGACGTTTTCGACATACAACGAACATAGCCCCTTAATGTCATGTTTCTAACTTCAATAATTTTGGCTGGGGGATGATGAGTGAGTGAGTAAGTCAGGACATTTTCTTTCAATTATTTTTCAGAATTTCACCCCTCTCATGAACACCTTAAATTGGATTTATGAAAAAAAAACCGGTCGAACACCTATTTACTTATTTTTGAGCTGTTCTTCCCCCTTGAGTTTGATGAGTGAGTGAGTTAGGACACTTTCTTTCCTGTTTATTCGCCCAGAATTTCACCCCTCTCCAAGGGCCCCTTAAATTGGATTTATGAAAAAACGGTCGAACACCTATTTACTTATATTCTAAGCTGTCTTTTCCCGACGAATTTCAAACTTCTCGCCTATGTCGTTTAAGAGATACACGCTGTGTTAAGAATCCCTCAACCCCCAATTTTCACCCCTTTCACCTCATAATATACACCACATCGATAAACCTTTAGACATTTGTCTGATTATTTTAATGATTAGTTATATACCGAATATCACATCCCCAAAGAAACAACTCATGAGATATCGTTATTCAATGAAATGCACGTTTACCCCCTTAACACCTCTTTAAAACCCGAATAACAAAAATCATTCATTAGTTGACGTTTTCGACATACAGCGAACATATTCCCAAAATTTCATGTTTCTAACTTTAATAGTTTTCTCTGGGCGTGATGAGTGAGTGAGTCCGACAGGACATTTTCTTTCAATTATTTTTACCAGAATCTCACCCATCCCCATGGGCCCCTTAAATTGGATTGACGAAAAAACGCTTGAACATCTATTAACTTATTTTTAAGCTGTCATTTTCCCCTGAGTTTGATGAGTGAATGAGTTAGTCAGTCAGTTAGGACACTTTCTCTCCTTTCCCTCCCCCAGAATTTCACCCCGCCCCATTGGCTCCTTAAATTAATTTATGAAAAAACGGTGGAACACCGATTTACTTATTTTTTAAGCTGATTTTTTTTCGCTGAGTTTCAAATTTCTCGCCTATGTCGTTTAGGAGATAGGCCTACACGCTTCGTTAGGAATCCTTCAACCCCCAATTTTCACCCCTTTCACCTCATAGTAATACACCACATCGAAAAACCCTTAGACACATGTCTGCTTATTTTTAATGATTAGTTTTTATGCCGAGTATCACATCCAACCCCCTTAAGACCCCTTTAGAACCTGAATATTCAAAAATCCTCCCTTAGTGTATGGTTTTGACATACAACGAACATATCCCGAAAATGACATGTTTCCAACTTCAATATTTTTGGCTGGGCGATGATGGGTGAGTGAGTCAGGACATTTTCTTTCATTTTTTTCCTTCAGAATTTCACCCCTCCCGATGAACCCCTTAAATTTGATTTATCAAAAAACTGTCGAACTCACGTATACTTATTTTTAAGCAGTTTTTCCCCCTGAGTTTGAAGAGCGAGTGAGTCAATCGGTTAGGACACTTTCTTTCCTGTTTTTTTTTTTTTACCCAGAATTTCACCCCTCCCCATGGGCCCCTTAAATTGGATTTATGAAAAAACGGTCAAACACCTATTTACTTATTTTTTGCTGATTTTTTTCCGCTGAGTTTCAAACACCTCGCCTATGTCGTTTAAGAGATACAGGTTCCGTTAGGAATCTTTCAACCCCCACTTTTCTCCCCTTACACCTCATAATATACACCACATCGAAAAACACTCAGACCCGTGTCTTCTTATTAGCCTACTTTCGATTTTTGCAAAAAATGAAAGTAGACTTATGAGATCAACACAGGGCGAAAAAAAGTGTGTCTGTCTGTGTGTGTGTATGTGTGTGTGAGAGTCTGTGTGTGTGTGTGTATGTGTGTGTGTGAGTCTGTGTGTGTGTGTGTGTGTGTGTGTGTCTGTGTGTGTGTGAGTGTGTGTACTCTGAATGTCTGTCCCCCCCTATCAATTCGAACACGGTGAATGCAAATTAAACGAAATTTGGTACAAAGGTAGCACTAGCAAAGGACACCTCAGTGTCATGTTTTATATCGCCGCCATCTTTACTAAAACTGAATGGCGGCCACTCAAACGTTCAAAACGTAAAATCAAATAACGACTAACCAAATCATCCGATCTCTACCAAATTTGGTAACAACATACCTTCGTATAGGATGCGTCTTGTGACCAAATTACAAGGTCGTCCGCCATATCATTTCAGGATGGCGGCCGTGCGAATTATGCAAACTTTATAATCCATATCATGGGACCCACCAGTTCCGATTATCGAGCCGAGAATCGTTTTAACTGTTCTAAAGGAAGAGGCACGTTCGAAATTAAAAGTTTATTTTGTAATACTATAGTGCAGACGTGATTTAAAAAAGCTGAACTGATTCAGTAATAAGACAAGATGGCAGCGGATATCTTGTGCCGGACTTATATTTCACTAATTTGAGTATTGCATGCAATATAGCGTACTGATAAAAAATAAATAAACTTTGTATGAAATGCTTTATATATAAATAATATACTCCAGTGATGAAATCGTTTAGTATAAATCATTATTTGCTAACAAGTTCTATGTAAGTCATTTTAAATAGAACGATATTCGTTGACACAATTAGCTCAGTGGTAGAGCGTTAGCCTATCGCTCAAATGCCTATGGTTCAATCCCGATCAGAGCTAGGTTTTTTGCTTGAAATGTTATATGTTTATTGTTTTGTAATGACTCAGATGTTTTAAAATTAAGCGTTATATTGTGCACATTATGGTGTAAAATATATATTTAATTAAAAAATAATTCGCCAGCAGATTTACTCGGGACATCTAGCTGCCAGAAAGGTAACTTCCAGATTTTATTGAAAAGTTTCTTCTTCTGGCCGCTAGAATGCACTCGCTCTGTTAGGATTATATTGTTAGATATTTCACCAATAGATGTCACGACTAGTCTACGTGGGGATCCATTGATTACTATACCATTATCATTCTATGCGCATCGAATTTGAAGAATGACAAGATGATACTACGATACATTTTAACTTTTTATTTTAAAGGATTTGTAACAGTCTATTTTGCGTTACTTGAAAATGTTATTAAGCGTTATATTGTGCACATTATGGTGTAAAATATATATTTAATTAAAACATAATTCGCCAGCAGATTTACTCGAGACATCTAGCTGCCAAAAAGGTAACTTCCAGATTTTATTGAAAAGTTTCTTCTTCTGGCCGCTAGAATACACTCGCTCTGTTAGGATTATATTATCGAAAATATCCACATAGTTTGTATACACACGTCTCTGTAGGGTCATGGAAAGATTTGTTAATTCAATTAGGGTTGTGAATGCCATGCACAACCAGACGTGTAAAGACATGCCTCAACTCAAAATTGGATGTTGCCCACGGCAGGTAGTAATAATAATAATAATAATGTTATTGGTTTTACATCCCTTTTAACTACTGCTGATTTTAGAGACACCGGGGTGCCGGAATTTTGGCCCGAAGGGGATCTTTAACGTGCCAGTAAATGTACTGACACGGTTCCCTCGCATTTGTGCACCCTCAAATGCCAGCTGACTGCGCCAGGATACGAACCTGCAACCTAGGGCCCAGCAAGCGAGACCGTTACCGCTGAGCCACGCCGCCAGTCCGGTCGATTATGTCTCCAGATCCATAACATTCTTGATATACTTCTTATCTTTCTTTCTTCAATGATGGTAGCAGTTTTTATCTAGGTTGTGGCGTTTGGTAGAGGTAAATCGTTTCTAAGGTCTTCAACAAAGAATAGTTCTATTATACTCTTTGATAATAACAACGAGTTATAACTATACTCATACATTTAGGAGAAAGTAGGCTACATGTTCTTTACTGAACATCTTGTTTTTAATGATGAGTTTATATGCCGAGTATCACATCCCCCAATGAAACCAATCGGGAGATATTGCTATTCAATGAAATGCAGGTCTACCCCCTTAACACCCCTTTAGAACCTGAATACCCAAAAATCCTTTCTTAGTGGGCGTTTGCGGTCCTTGAGGAAGCTGCATACCAAATTTCATTCCAATCCGTTGGGTTGTTTCTGAGATTTCGTGATGAATGTGTGAGTGAGTGTGTGAGTGGTATTTGACAAATATCTAGTAGATAGTGTCAAGTCTTTGTTATGCTATACTCGGTCGACAGTGCTTTGTGAGCAGTTGAGTAACTAACGGGATTTCAACAGGACCTTCTATAATACCGGACCTGACACTGGCGGCGGGACTGATGAAAGATGGCTGTCGCTGTTGGTGGTTACATGCTTTGTTTATTAGTTGAGTCGTTTTGTTTACGATGTGATAGTGATGTGAATTTCGGTTAGCAATCGTCTCCCTTGATTATCTGTGCTTATTGATTATTGCTTAATGATATTACACGTTCGTGTAAGTAAATGTCTGCAATAGTGCTTCTTAAATACGAGATACCGGTGACTTCTGTTACGCTTGTGATACCATCAATACTATTGCCAATCAGTGGGTAAGTTTGGTCTATTTATTATTCTGTTTAGAGTTTATAAATTATTAGTAATGGTAATTCATTATGAGCAAGCATAGCAATAATTAACGTATTCCAATTCAAGGTTTAAGAAGATCTGAAAATTGATTACTGTACGTAGGAACATAACCTACTTTTTAAATTGTGTGCAGTGTTCTCACATCCAATTATACGCCTGCTTGTCCAAGGATATCAATCTTATCACGTACTTGGTGTGGATCCCGTTTTAATAAACTACCAGTAGGCTTACTCATACATAGGTTATGCTAAAATTGTGGTGATATGCCTTGAAACTGTTGTGTGATTGGATCCAAATCCAATTGTTATGAAGATAAGCCATTGGTGCCTATTTTCTAATTTCCCATCAGGGGAATTCAACCCACACCCAACTTCACGGGGTTGATGACCAAGAAGTCCCAAGCCCATAAAATGAATTAACAGCAGACAAAATCACGTCATGATGTTATTTTGGGTTTGGTTGGATTCTGACACACGTCATGCCTTTGACAGAGTTTGGTTGGTTCTTAAGTTTAGGGGCTGCGACAACGAGGTCATGTAGCCCCGTGTACTTTGGGCGTGTGTAGAATCTGTCTGATAACCGGTGTTAATTGTGATGACTGGATTAGTGTGTGTATTTTTTTTAAATTTTAGTACAGACTGTAACTTAGAATTTTTCAAATAGTTCCTACTTTTGCCGCCAAGCGCCACCGTCAACGACTACTAGGCCTAGTTCAGAACTTAGCTACTAGACGCTACCGCAGTCGGCTCTTGGCAACGAACGTAGAAACCTAAGAGCGTTGTTTACATTCTTAACCTATCCAATTTAGCTTGACACAGGTGTAATTAGTGGAAGGTTCTTTAACATGCCATAAATCTATGACATGGGACCGCCGGCTTTACTTCCCCCTCCGAAGGAAGGCATACTGAGGGATTTTAACGCTCTTAAAAAATCCGACGGCTTCGGCCGGGTTTGAACCCGCTATCTTGGGCATAGAAGCTCAGCATGCTACCAACTACGCCACCGAAGCCGCCCCGTTTGACAGAGTTCCATTTAATCTCATGAATAGGAATGAATGAATACGACTAGCCTACTTGTTGACGGATTTACAAGAGGCAGTCGTGACCTTATGATAGGAATTACCTAGGCATTTATCTTCAGTATGTGTGGGAACCCATGCTAAACCACTTGCTGGGTGGCTAAGCGGAGAATCGAACCCAACATTTCTCGGTTTACCTCACTAGGCTGTGGTAGCCCGTTCTTATCCTCAGACTAGAATTGAGATTTCTTGACAGTCAGGAATCAAACTTGGACCCCAGAAGTGACAACCAAGAACTACACCATCTGGTTGGTCACATTTATTTTTAAGAATAATATGTATGTCTGTTAGGTAGTCAGCCCGAAAGCTGGTTGGATCCTCAAAAGGCACTGCCGTTAGGTTATGTGGGTAGATACCCACAAAAACCCATGGCAGCGCTATATTGAGGCGTACTAGGCAAGAAGAGGAGTGAGGTAGTTTGTCATTGCTTTCCTCGCTGAGTCAGTACAGCAGTACTAACCCTATGAGTAGAACCTTTCACAGCATCCACAGACACTTACTGTGCCCTGAATGTCATTACTAAGCACCACCCATACCTCAGTAGCTTCCATATAACCACAGCCATGAGTGAGACTGAGACATCGGTGATACTCTAGCCTGTGCCAACAGGCACTGACTGTGCCCTGAATGTCATTAATCAGCACCACCCACACCTCAGTAGCTTCCATATAATCACAGCCATGAATGAGACTGAGACATCGGTGATACTCTAGCCTGTGCCAACAGGCACTGACTGTGCCCTGAATGTCATTACTCAGCACCACCCATAACTCAGTAGCTTCCATATAACCACAGCCATGAGTGAGACTGAGACATTGGTGATACTCTAGCCTGTGCCAACAGGCATTGACTGTGCCCTGAATGTCATTACTCAGCACCACCCATACCTCAGTAGCTTCCATATAATCACAGCCATGAGTGAGACTGAGACATCGGTGAAAAGCCTCATTTTACTCTAGCCTGTGCCAACAGAAAAATGCAAATGTACTGCATTCATCAAGAGATGGCAAACATGCCCCGAATAATATGTAACTTACTAAAAAGGGATTGAAATTCCTACAGGAACATTTACAACTTTCCCTGTTCACTCAGCCAAGATATTCTGCAGATCTCTCCTGTGGGCCTCAACATTATTTTATTTTATTCCTTTCCTGATGAAACTCCGGTGGTACCTTACTTCAACTCCTAGGGCACCTCCCCATGCCTGTCCATTACACAGCTACACACACTACTACATTCATCACGTAATCGGAGGAATTCAACCCACACACAACTGCACGGGACTGATGACCAAGATGTCCCAAGCCCATAAAATGAATTAACAGCAGACAAACTCACGTCATGATGTTATTTTGTGTTGAGTTGGATTGTGACAAACGTCAGGCGTTTGATGTCTGACCACCAACTACGGCGGCCATCTTGGATTGCAGTGTCAGGTCCGGTAGTATAGAAGGTCCTGATTTCAAGTAAAGATCCTCATTTTCTATACCGGTAGTGCAGAGCGCAAATGGCATCCAGTCGGCCGTGTCTCGACTTGAGCTATGTTGCCATGGAAACTATCTGCCTTGCCATTCCTTCATGAGTATATTTTTAGCCTACTTTCGATTTTTGCAAAAAATGAAAGTAGACTTATGAGATCAACACAGGGCGAAAAAAGTGTGTCTGTCTGTGTGTGTGTATGTGTGTGTGTGTGTATGTGTGTGTGTGAGTCTGTGTGTGTGTGTGTGTGTCTGTGTGTGTGTGAGTGTGTGTACTCTGAATGTCTGTCCCCCCCTATCAATTCGAACACGGTGAATGCGAATTGAACGAAATTTGGTACAAAGGTAGCACTAGCAAAGGACACCTCAGAGTCATGTTTTATATCACCGCCATCTTTACTAAAACTGAATGGCGGCCACTCAAACGTTCAAAACGTAAAATCAAATAACGACTAACCAAATCATCCGATCTCTATCAAAATTGGTAACAACATACCTTCGTATAGGATGCGTCTTGTGACCAAACTACAAGGTCGTCCGCCATACCATTTCAGGATGGCGGCCGTGAGAATTATGCAAACTTTATAATCCATATCATGGGACCCACCAGTTCCGATTATCGAGCCGAGAATCGTTTTAACTGTTCTAAAGGAAGAGGCACGTTCGAAATTAAAACTTTATTTTGTAATACTATAGTGCAGACGTGATTTTAAAAAGCTGAGCCGATTCAGTAATAAGACATGATGGCAGCGGATATCTTGTGCCTGACTTATATTTCACTAATTTGAGTATTGCATGCAATATAGCGTACTGATACAAAATAAATAAACTTTGTATGAAATGCTTTATATATAAATAATATACTCCAGTGATGAAATCGTTTAGTATAAATCATTATTTGCTAACAAGTTCTATGTAAGTCATTTTATATAGAAGGATATTCGTTGACACAATTAGCTCAGTGGTAGAGCGTTAGCCTATCGCTCAAATGCCTATGGTTCAAACCCGATCAGAGCTATTTTTTTTGCTTGAAATGTTATATGTTTATTGTTTTGTAATGACTCAGATGTTTTAAAATTAAGCGTTATATTGTGCATATTATGGTGTAAAATATATATTTAATTAAAACATAATTCGCCAGCAGATTTACTCGAGACATCTAGCTGCCAAAAAGGTAACAGATTTTATTGAAAAGTTTCTTCTTCTGGCCGCTAGAATGCACTCGCTCTGTTAGGATTATATTGTTCGATATTTCACCACTAGATGTCACGACTAGTCTACGTGGGGATCCATTGATTACTATACCATTGGCATTCTATGCGCATCGAATTTGAAGAACGACAAGATGATACTACGATACATTTTTACTTTTTATTTTAAAGGGTTTGTAACAGCCTATTGTGCGTTATTTGAAAATGTTAATTGAAGTAAAGAACAAAACGATTTCACATAGTATCTGAACTCTACCGTTGGTGCTAGTTCAGGATATTAATTAATACTTTTATTTCAGCCAAATAGCAATCGAAAATATCCACATAGTTGGTATACACACGTCTCTGTAGGGTCATGGAAAGATTTGTTAATTCAATTAGGGTTGTGAAAGTCATACGCAGCCAGACGTGTAAAGACATGCCTCAACTCAAAGTTGGATGTTGCCCGCGTCAGGCCGATTATGTAATAATAATAATAATAATAATAATAATAGTAATAATAATAATAATAATAATGTTATTGGTTTTACGTCCCTTTTAACTACTGTTGCTTTTAGAGACGCCGGGGTGCCAGAATTTTGTCCCGAAGGGGATCTTAAACGTGCCAGTGAATGTACTGACACGGCTCCCTCGCATTTGTGCACCCTCAAATGCCAGCTGACTGCGCCAGGATACGAACCTGCAACCTAGGGCCCAGCAAGCGAGAACGTTACCGCTGAGCCACGCCGCCAGTCCGGTCGATTATGTCTCCAGATCCATAACATTCTTTAGATACTTCTTATCTTTCTTCAATGATGGTAGCAGTTTTT
The DNA here is from genome assembly GCA_946902985.2 of Meconema thalassinum. NCBI lineage: Eukaryota > Metazoa > Arthropoda > Insecta > Orthoptera > Tettigoniidae > Meconema > Meconema thalassinum. The sequence continues at coordinate 296,704,483 of OX336390.1, read as the reverse complement.
ATCTAGGTTGTGGCGTTTGGTAGAGGTAAATCGTTTCTAAGGTCTTCAACAAAGAATAGTTCTATTATACTCTTTGATAATAACAACGAGTTATAACTATACTCATACATTTAGGAGAAAGTAGGCTATATGTTCTTTACTGAACATCTTGTTTTATGATTTGATTAGCCTGTGCTTGAGTGCAAAAGTGCCGAAATCAGAATAATGAGAAAGTCTATCGAAAATTCATGTAGCCAGCGGTTCCTTCTGGGTCCTAAGCTATGTGTATGCAAAATTTGGTTGAGATTGGTGAAACGGTGTAGATTTGTATACGGAACCAACCCACCCACCCACCCACCCACCCACATACATACATACAGACTTTCACTTTTATATATAAGATATAAGATGTAATAGTATTTTCTTTTCTTCGGTACTTCAAAAGTGTCTCGACGAGAGCTTAAAAATAAATTAGGTTTATATTTCCGAACTATTTATTACTTATTTTTTTGTAATTCTAAGGAACGTATTTCCATGTTAACAAAGGACTGCGGGCTTGTAGCCAATTATATTGCAGAATTAGCGTTATAACCGAGGGAGACAGCACAAGTAATAACTACAAGTTACTCCACACACACTTGGCACTGCACTCTGCTAGACACAGGGTGCTCTACAAATCTTGCTACTCTACAGTACTAGGGAATAATGCTACCGCCACTTTCTGTGGTTTTGGGGTGCATCCTGGGTTCAATTCTCAGCTCAGTGAAGAAATTCTGCTCTGAATGTTGGATTTCAATGGGGTAGCCTATACTCAGCCTATTGAGCCAAAACGGAGACTAGGAGGGTTCGATTCCTTCCTCGGCCATTTTAGAAGAGCTTATCAGTGTTTTAGGGAACAGTGAAGGCACTGTCAGTGTTGGTTAATTAACAATTAATTGTTGTTGTTGATTCACTTAGGGACTTTGCGACATCGTGGTCATTTAGCCCCGTGTACTTGTGTGTGTGTAGAATTTGTCTGATGACCTGTGCTATTGTGATGGCTGTAGTAGTGTGTGCATTTGTAATGCAGGTGAGGAATGGGAAGAAGGTGGCCATGGCCTTAGGTTAGGAACCATCCCGACGTTTGCCAGGAGTAGAAGTGGGAAACCACAGAAATCCACTTCCAGGATGGCTGAGATGGGAATCGAACCCACTTCTTCTCAGTTTAAACTCTAGAGACGCAGTGGACTCCGTTACAGCCCTCTGTCGAGAATTAGATTTCTTGGCAGAACCAGGAATCGAACCCGGGCCTCTATGGCGACAGCCAAGAATACTAGCCACTGTGCAACGAGGCGGACTAACAATTTAATTGACTTTGGTGTAAGAAAAGGCATCCAGCACACATCTCACCTTATCTCCGGTTCCGTAGAAACGAGAAAATTACAGAGGGCATAGGGCTCCATGGCGCAGCGGTCAAACTGCTTGCCTCTATCCGAAACGGACAAGGACTATTAAGGAAACGCCCTATCAGCTCTCTAGAACGGTGTGCTAACTTCATGAATTGCCTTGTTGTTGAAGTTAATTAGTTTCAGAGGCTTTGACATCACGGTCATCATCTCCGTGTACATACGTGTGGATTCAATTGGCCTGATAACCTGTGTTTCTGTAGCGACTGTAGTAGTGTGTGATATTGTAATTATGAGGGTGGGGGATATGAAATAAGTCACAGTAGTGGTGAGTGGATTAACGCGCATGGCTACGCCACGATGAACGATGAGCGGAATGAATCTCGGCAGGGAATTAGAAATATAGCTGAACTTATCCTAGTATCCTCTACCACAGTACAAAATTTCAGGGGAACATCAGTAACAGGTTCGGATGTATAGAATGCCAGCAAAATATTTGACGCGGCTGCCATGTTGGTTTGGTGAAACGTATTAAAATTTGAAAGGTACGGTTGAAATTGGACATGGGTGTACTAGTCGCTCGAGACTTTTAGATTATTTTAGAGGCACACACACACATACACACACACACACACACACGAACTAAATGTTATCATATTAGCCTACAGTTTCATAAGATGATTATTAGGATAAACATGGCTTAATAGTTATCAACATGTTCATATAAATGTTCTCTGGCACAAAATAAACATGGAGGCAAGAAGCGAAATATTGTTCATATAATGGTGCTTAATAGGCACGGTCCTGCAGGAAGCAATGGCAGAGAGAAACACTCTTACACAAAAGGACACTAAAATAACCATAGGTCAAAGGGAAAGGAAGAAGAAAGATATACTTGCACACGGGATGCGGCAGTAAAGTCGAAGAGTCAAAACAAATCAAAAACGTCATATGTGTAACTCAACGTGACGTAAGAACGCAAGAAGGGCTTTGTACACTGTTGGCTTCGAGGAAGCCAGCAGACACTGAATGTTCAGGGGAAGTTGCTCTTGAAGCTGTATCAGAATCTTCAGAAGTGTCGCTTGATGGGCTATTGTTGAAGAGGTGAATCAAGTAGCCTACTGACTGACCATTACAAGATATAACTAGAATACATAATTATTCTTGTAAATATGGGCCCACCCAGTCAATACCTTTAATTAAAATGTAATTAGAAATCACATCTATTTAAAATTATAGTGCATGTTTCGGGATCCAATTTCCCTTCATCAGCTTTTATAAGACAGGCCCAACAAACTTAAGACAATGTTCCTTTGTAAAAACAAATGTTAAAACAGGGTGATAAAATGAAAATGGAATGTATGGTGAGTGAAAACATATGGGCAAGATGTGGCATACACTGAACCTTATTTCACTCAAAACAACATAGTCAAATCAGAGAATTAATAAAATTAAAGAAAAGAACACTGAAAGCTGAGATAGCATGTCCAGTTCGTTAAAATTGCCTAAAATTCAGCATTAGGATAAAATGTTTCTTCGTGAAGTGGTTAATCCTTGTCATAATAAAACTCTAACTCTTGCGTGTCCACACTGTGCTGATTATAAGTCTTGAAGTTTATAAAATCTTGAAGTATGCGCTGTTGTTTTAACTTCACAATTCAAGCATAGATTGTCCTTTACTGTTATACCATTAATAATATGTCTATTTTTATTTGCAAGTGTTGCAGAATGAAACAGTATAATGAGCCAGATCCGAGATATTGTTGGAAACTGCGAAATGAAGAAATACGCCGAATGAATTAACAGAAAAATAAAGATAATTACGATCTTAGTTCTTTATTAAATTCTTGTTTGGATAAAGGTAGATTCATCGCTCTATTGATAAGACTTCTGAAAGTGGCTTTTATTTATTCAAGTTATATAATCTCGTCAATACGGAACAATGTCAAATATCAACAACCTTGATGTTAACATGTCTGACCATTACAAGAGCAGTTTGGGGAATCCAATACACTAATCCTCTGTAGATCGCCCGTAAAGCTTCCGTGTTTGAACCTCATTCTACAATGGAAGTTAGACAATAAGTTTCGTCATTTATTTTCCCAGGGACCCTTTATTGACAAATTGACATACGCCACGGTATCATGAACTATACACCTTGCACTATTTTTTGACATGGTTGTTACCGACATTGAGACACTTATCGTAGCGTGCAATCAGTTTGAAGAAACCACTCTGGAAAAAACTCAGTGCCCTGTGATGCAAGGAATTGTCACACAACCTGTTCCACCTCAGCATTGGTGTGAAAATGACGTCCCAAGAGTGTTGCCCGGGCAAGACCGATACGCAGTGTGGACGCCACGTCTGTCGCCGTTATGCGCCTGTCCGCTAACACCATGTCTTGTACTCGAGGAATGTTGCTTTCGTTCTTGGATATGGCGGGACGCCCACTTCGATCTTCATCCTCCACACTCTGCCGCCATCACTGAGCATGCAACAACAGCAACCGATCATTTGACGAGACATGACTGCTTCACCATGCACGGTCTGTAGGTGTTCATGGATGACTGACACACTAGTCCCACGTGCCCATTCATACCGGATAACAGCAAGCAATTCCATTAGCGACCACGTTGTCAGTACACATCTGTCTGCTATCGTGAGTTGTACTCGAATGATATCGGGCACGCCGCTCTGCTGCTTCTCTCTCTTCCTCGGCGCTCTGCGCATGCATCGTTCACTCTCCATCATTGTTTGTGTCACCTGGTGTGCCATCTGCTCGTGCAATAAAATGACAAAACTCAGCTCTGGGAACTACAGACGTGATGATATGAACTGTTGGAGCTCCATTAGGTAGCTCTGCACCTTAGCGAGCGTAGTTACTGTTGTCGGTACGATTTTACTCACACATATACATTAGCATGTATGAATTGCAGCCGAATGACCATAGCAGGGTATTTTAATTGAACGCCCGTAAGCTCCCAGCAAGTTGAATTTCAAATAGTTCCAACATTGGCTACCAGATGCTACTGTCACGAAAACCTAGCGGCGAACGTTGGAACTTGATAGATCGTTCCTAATCAGTCAAATATAACCTACAAATTTTGCTACACACTGCGAATATTTAATGATAGATTCGTTTACATGCCATAAATCTATGACATGGGCCAGCCGGATTTACTTCCCTTCCGGAGAAAGACATACTGAAGGATTTTAACGCTATTAAAAATTCGACGACAACGACTGGGTTTGAACCCGCGATCTTGGACATAGCAGTTCAGCATGCTACTGACTACGCCACTTATGATGATGATGATGATGATTGTGTGGCCTCCGGAGAGGCCGAGTGCAGGTCTTTCTAGTTGACGCCCGTGGGCGACCTGCGCGTCGTCAACAGGATGAAAAGATGATGAAGACGTCACATACACCCAGTCCCGGAGCCACGGGAATTAACCCCAGGAGATTAAAATCCCTGATGGCTCGGCCGAGAATCGAACCCGGTGCACTTCGGGCCAAAGTCTTGCGTGCTAACAATTTAGCCACGGAGCCGGACTTCCCCATTCATGTAGCCTGTACGGTATATTACATCAAACCTCCAATCTGTTCAGCTACTGCGTGTTTTAATCCTACATGGTGTATAAAAATAATAATACTTGTTTTAAATTCATAAATGTCAACAAAGATAACCAAGCTTTACGCAAACAGCTGCAAAATTGCGAGGAGAAAGAGGAAAAGAGAAGGAGAATAAAATATTTTTGCGAATAAATTGAAGCAAGCAGGAGTTAATGTAGCCCGGCATTGTGTTCAGTGATAAACAGCCATAATTGTCATCAAGTGGCGTATCTATTGGCCGACTGACCCTGTGCATTGCAGGGTTCAACGGCTCGAGAGAGCTGGCAAATTGGCGATCTTCCCATCCAGTGCAAGAGACCGCAGACAGACCGCCCAGCCGTTCTTGGAATTCGTAAGTAATACACAGTTCTGGAAAATGACGGAGCGTACTCATTATCATAGCGACAACATTAGGCTCTGTCGATATTATTCAGATATGATTATTGGAAGTGTAAGCATGTTGTGGTTGCTTATTTTACGGGCTATTGCATCGCGGTCATATAGTCCCGAGTATGTTGGTGTGTATGTGAATTTCTTGTGATACCTTGCGTTATTGTGATGGCTGTACTGGTGTGTGGGGATAGGATTGGAAAGGAGGAAGCCGTGGCGTTACGTTAGGAACCATCCCAGCATTTGTCTTGAGTAGAAGTGGAGAAACCACAGAAAACCACTTCCTGGATGGCTGAGGTGGGAATCAAACCATCCTCTTCTCAGTTTTGCCTCACGAGGCTGAGTGAATCCCGTTCCAGCCCTCTGATCAGAATTAAAATTTCTTGGATGAGCCGGGAATCGAACCCGGACCTACGGTCTGACAGCGAAGAACGCTAGTCGCTACACCAAGAGGTGGCCGAAGTGTAAGCTACTTATGCGTTAAGAAGGTGGGGGACTTCCACACTTCTATTGCCCTAAATGTCCCAGACTCTAAAATGATGCTATATTTGGCTCGTTAAACCGTGCACCACGGTCGGTAGGACAGTTGTAGCAAGTTCGGAGATTGCAGGTTCGATTCCCAGCACTGTTAAAGAATATCCTCGGTGTGATTTTTCTTCGTTTACTTCCTCACTCCCTCAAAGAAAATAACGGGATAGTACCTTACATTTATCCCGAGGCATCTACCTTTTCCCTGTCACTAATAGATAGGGACCTGAAAATTTAGCATCTATTTTCCGTTAAATTGGCATTTATTTTTTCCCTATTTAGCATCTATATTTGGAAAATTAGCATCTATTTTTTTCGGATTCTTACGGACTATATGACTTTATTGGCGACACTTGAGATACAATTTAATGTTCAAATGAAAGCATTGTAAATAACTCTGCGTTGCACTCTTTCAAGTTACACCTTCTGTCTGTAACAACTGTATTGTAGTGCGACAAAACACGCTCACTGTCCACAAAAGATCTAAAGAACTCTTGGCAAAATGTTCATGTTCATATTGGACAGCAGTCAAGGCATGTACTACTTCACACTCCTCATTTTGTTTTAACTGCGATTCAATAATATCCTTGAAAGAATCGTAGCCCTTCCTTATTTCATGACATGGAATGTTTGTAAAGCCCGGAAGTTTTTGAATATCGGTTTCTTTGTCATTGTTGTTTGTTTTTGACACTTTATTTTAAACAAAAATGTATACTATTAACACTGTAATACAATAAAACTCGGTTAAGAAGATCCCGCATAAAAAGTTTTTCCACTTCAGACGTCCGATATTCTCGTTCCCGCGATTGAATCAAATCTCGCCAATCTTCGCGAAAGATACTTCCGATGTTCCGAGTGAAAGAATGCAGCAGTTCCGAGTGTCCGCGGGTCTCCAGTGGATCATCTGACCCAGGTAATCTGTGATCTGACCGGGCGAACTACGTCAAGGCTACATGACGTCACGCCATGACAGCAGCAGCTCATTGGACAGTGTTAACCTTGAAACATGTGTGAGGAGATAAGGAAAATACTGGCTTCTGCCGGGAATACTTCCGCAAACTGCAAGAAAATTAAAATCGGAAAATACGACGACGTAGAACAAGATCTGCTGGTATGGTTTAAACAGCAGCGAAGTTTAAACATTCCAGTGCGTGCGCCGAGTTCGGCTCGGTCAAACAGGACACGGGCTGCCCGCGCGAACGGAACGACCGCAGCCCGTCGTGGACGGGGGTGGTCAAACTGAATACGGACAAGTCAAGGTGCGGACTTTGTGGAAAATCACAACTACTCACTTACCCGCCGCGGTAGATCGCCTCCTGTTTAACCAGGATGATGCAATTTTACACAATACAGAGTTCGCAGCGGTCGGGCGGCACAGTTTGCGCGTTCAACCCGCTTCCTGTTTGACAGAGCCTTTACTGATGCCATGCTATCACGCAACTGACGAAACTGATGCTTGTGTTTAGCTTGCGCGACCGGTCAAGCCATTAGACGGAAATAAACAAGTACGGTACACCAGAACAAGCACCATAATAGCGGATACTCGCGCTTGGCGGGCAATTTAAATCTTTAAAATTTGGATGACAAAATTAATACCCGCATCCCAATTTTTCACGTCCGATTTTGTATAAAAATGTGCGGGTGGTATTCGGGTATATACGGTATATCGACCAATATGCGTAGCACACTGCGAGTCCGAGATGAGGTATCGCTAACGAGCGATTAGGCCACCTTGTCTTTTGTTTAATAAACGAATTCGCAAATAAATTAGCAGATTTAAAGTAATTTCGCTATAAAATCGCACTTATCTGGTATTTTCGCATTTTGGGTCACAATTCGCATTTTGTCGCACTTTGATTTACGCGTAAAAATGTTTTTTTTACATTAAAATTAACATAGGCTTGGATTCTGTACGAAATTTAAAAATTCGCATTTATCGCAAATGCGATTTTTTCAGGTCCCTACTAATAGAGTTACACACACTACTACAGGCATCATATAAATACAGGTTAGTGGCCGCATACGAATTACGCAAACACTTTTTGGTCGATTTTAACCCCCCATCCTCCGTGTTACGTATTTCTGATTTCGTCAGGATTCATCCGTATAAATCAGTGGTTCTTAACCGATGGTCCGCGAGTGCCTCGGGAATGGTCCGCGGAGAAAAGGTCCACCAGCACGTATAAAGAAGTGGTCAATAAATGGGGATGTCAAAAACGATGTGCGTTGAACGAGAATCGTCCGAATGTATTCGCAGCGATGACTATAAGGTTTTGAATTGAAATATCTTTAAAATAAGTGTTATTGAGGAAGGGTTACAACTGATAAGGTGTATTGGGGGTGGGGGAAGGATAGGGAGGAGGGGTGGTGGTCCGTACATGATTCAATTTCAGGCTGAGTGGTCCCCAGACTTCTACGGGTTCAGAACCACTGGTATAAATAAATGAAACAAGAAACACAATGTCAGGGACATCAATTACGTTAAAACATAACGCTGCAGTTTACTGTGGTGCGTCGGGGGAAAAGAAACACAAAAATATACCTGCAATTGACGAAAGTTCTACTTTATTTTCCATTCAAAATATTTTTTGAACCTCTTTATGATCTGAATAGATGTATTATTTGAAAAAGTTTTAAAGTTTATAAGTAAAATAAAAGTGACTTTTACATTCAACCTACAAGGTAAGGCTTCTACTTATAAGCAAAACACAAATGACCTTTACATTCAACTAACAAGGTAAGGCTTCTGCTAATTTTATAAGCAAAACACAAGTGACCTTTACATTCAACCTACAAGGTAGGCTTCTGTTAAATTTATAAGCAAAACACAAATGACCTTTACATTCAACTAACAAGGTAAGGCTTCTGCTAAATTTATAAGTAAAACACGAATGACCTTTACATTCAACTAACAAGGTAAGGCTTCTGCTAAATTTATAAGCAAAACACAAATGACCTTTACATTCAACTAACAAGGTAAGGCTTCTGCTAAATTTATAAGCAAAACACAAGTGACCTTTACATTCAACTAACAAGGTAAGGCTTCTACTAAATGTATAAGCAAAACACAAGTGACCTTTACATTCAACCTACAAGGTAAGGCTTCTACTAAATTTATAAGCAAAACACAAGTGACCTTTACATTCAAATAACAAGGTAAGGCTTCTACTAATTTTATAAGCAAAACACAAGTGACCTTTACATTCAACCTACAAGGTAAGGCTTCTGCTAAATTTATAAGCAAAACACAAGTGACCTTTACATTCAACTAACAAGGTAAGGCTTTTACTAAATTTATAAGCAAAACACAAGTGACCTTTACATTCAACCTACAAGGTAAGGCTTCTACTAATTTTATAAGCAGAACACAAGTGACCTTTACATTCAACCTACAAGGTAAGGCTTCTACTAAATTTATAAGCAAAACACAAGTGACCTTTACATTCAACCTACAAGGTAAGGCTTCTGCTAAATTTATAAGCAAAACACAAGTGACCTTTACATTCAACTAACAAGGTAAGGCTTCTACTAATTTTTTAAGCAAAACACAAGTGACCTTTACATTCAACTAACAAGGTAAGGCTTCTGCTAAATTTATAAGCAAAACACAAGTGACCTTTACATTCAACTAACAAGGTAAGGCTTCTGCTAAATTTATAAGCAAAACACAAGTGACCTTTACATTCAACTAACAAGGTAAGGCTTCTACTAATTTTATAAGCAAAACACAAGTGACCTTTACATTCAACTAACAAGGTAAGGCTTCTGCTAATTTTATAAGCAATACACAAGTGACCTTTACATTCAACTAACAAGGTAAGGCTTCTACTAATTTTATAAGCAAAACACAAGTGACCTTTACATTCAACTAGCAAGGTAAGGCTTCTGCTAATTTTATAAGCAAAACACAAGTGACCTTTACATTCAACTAACAAGGTAAGGCTTCTGCTAAATTTATAAGCAAACACAAGTGACCTTTACATTCAACTAACAAGGTAAGGCTTCTACTAATTTTATAAGCAAAACACAAGTGACCTTTACATTCAACCTACAAGGTAAGGATCCTATTTCAGCAATGAAAGGGAGCGGCCTGGCGAATACCCATAAAACCCGACACACACTGGCTTCGCTCACGCCTTCTATCACCGCGGCCGGCTATAGTCTCGTAGATCTTCGCGGTACCAGTCAAGAACGCTAGCCACTACGTTAGGAGGTGGACAAGAAACGAAGAATACGAGTCAGTAAAGTGCATATTCTTATACAAAATGCCGTAATGTGCTTCATTAAGTAGGGCGGATTGCTGAAGAACAACGTTACCATTTAATATTTGCTCGCCCCGAACAGTTTTTACCCTCCACGATATAATTCCCGTGGGGAAATGATATGCTAATACATTTAGGCATTATCTTTAAACGTAATACATTGTCACTTAAGGCCCCTCATAGGGTAATGGGTAGCACTATTGGCTACCATGCTTGAGATATCAGGTTCGATTCCCAACTCAGTCAAGAAAAGTAATTCTGGTCTGAGGGTTTGAATGGGGATCAAACTCAGGAAATAACAAGTAGTTCCGAGAAGAACTATACAGCCTATGTTCATATAACCTTCTTATGTTAATTGCCTCTATCAACATACGAAATTTCAGTTTGATTCCTGTAATGCAAGTAGATTCGTAGATATTGAGAGCCGTCTAAATATATCGGATGGTCGCCATGTTGGAATTTTATGTAGGTCGTAAAATTATGTACTATTACATGAATATTATTGTGTAGTATTCAACTTCAATCGCATGATTAGGACACTAGAAACAAAAACCAGATGTTAAAACTTCACGCAACTGCCATCTTGTGGTTATGAAAACAATTGAAATAAATTAGATGCCAGTGGACTAAAATTTGTATAAGCATTTACCGTACTAAGTTTCAGTGCACTCGGATGGCTAAATCGCGAGAAACGTCCATTTAATTATTTATTTATATTTCGTGTCACCGCCAAGATGGATTTGTGCCCACCAGGATATTGAAAGTTCCATAGATGAACTTATGTTTATAGCATCTATGATCATAAGAAAAATCAGTTTGATTGCTGTAATAGATTCGTAGAGTTACAATGTGTATAAACATTTACTGTATCCTATTTCGCTGCGTTCAGATGATTAAATCGCGAGAAACGTTTTTAGAATGATTCAACTTCGCTTGGCCACCATGTTCGTTTTGTACTTTACAGTTTTTTGAAAGTTACATAGATGAACTTGTAGTAGCACCCTTTATCTCCGCACAAAATTTCAGGGTGATTTTTGTTAATATGTTCGAAGATAATAAATGCCGGTGAAGTATTTCGCACAGCCGCCATCTTGAGAATACCTGTAAACAATTGAACTAAGTTAGATGCCAGATCATTAAAATGTGTATAAACATTTGCTGTACCGATTTCATTGCGTTTGGATGGTTAAATCGTGAGAAACGTTTGCTTGGCCACCATGTTCGTTTTGTAGGTAACAGGTTTTTGAAAGTCTCATAGGTAAACTTCTAGTAGTGCCTTTTATCACCGTACAAAATATCAGGGTACTATCGGCAATAGTTTTGGTGATATAGAGAGCCGGTGAAATAATTCGCACAACCGCTATGTTGGATTGGTGAGACGTAATAAAATTAGAAGTGCATGGTTGGGGTCGGGCCGAAATGTTGCTACCGAATTTCATAGAAATCGCTCCAGGCGTTTAGAAGTTATTAGAGGACACACACACACACACACGGACAAAAGGTGATCTCATAGCCTATTTGTTTTATAAATGGAAATAGGCTATAAAGGTGCGCTTTATATTAGCTTCAACCATTCAAGAAGAGGCATTTCTTGGTTTCCCATTTCTACTGAATAGATTTGTCAGGGCATTACCTAACTTGAGACATGTTCACCTACTTCCAATTTCTAACTTCAATACAAATACGCTCTAATGTACAGAAACAATAATGACACAAGTTATTAGACACTGCTTCGTTGGCGTAGTTGATAGCATGCTGAGCTTCTATACCCAAGGTCGCGGGTTCAAACCCAGCCAAAGTCTTCGGATTTTTAAGAGCGTTAAAAATCCCTCAGCGTGCCTTCCATCGGAGGGGCAGTAAAGCCGGCGGGCCCATGTCATAGATTTATGGCATGTAAAAGAACCTTCCACTAACTACACTTGTGTGAAGCTGAAATTTGTTGGTTGGATTTGATTAACGCTATATTAGTTCCAACGTTTGCCACCAGGTGTTGGTTGCGATGGCATCTAGTAGCCAAGTCCACAGATAGGTGTCATTGACGGTAGCATTTCGTAGCAAAAGTAGGAACAACTTGAAATTGATCGTCTGCAGTCCTTAACTGAATTACAGATAACACACACTAATACATCAAAATTAACAGCGGTTATTGGACAGTTTCTAGACGCATCCAAAGTACACGGGGCTACATGACCGCGTTGTCGCAGCCGCTAAGCTAAGGAACCAACCGTTATTAGACAGATTATACACACAGCCCACCAAAGTAGACGGAGATCATAACCGTGATGTTTTGTTTCTCTACATGAAAACAAGTTCAACATAAGCATTGTCTTTGAAGTATTCTTGTTGTTGTTGTTGTTTCAATTGAGGGGCTTGGACATCGTTGTCATTTAGCCCCACTTACTTGGGTGAGCGTGTATTTTGTCTGATAACCTGTGTTATTGTGATGGCTGAATTAGTGTATGTATTTGTGATTCAGGTGTAGATTAGGAAGAAGGTGGCCGTGGCTTTTAGTTAGGAACCATCCCAGCATTTGCCTGGATTAGAAGTGGGGGAAACCACGGAAAACCACTTCCAGGATGGCTGATGTAGGAATCTAAGCTGCCTCTTATCAGTTTTGTCTCACGAGTCTGAGTGTACCCCGTTCTAGTCCTCAGACAAGAATTAATTTACTAGGCGCTAATCCACCTTTTGTAGGTCATGTAAAGAAAATATCATCCTGCTTCTTCCGCATGCTGCAATTTATCCTATGTGAACTCCTGGGGGTTTACCTTAGAAGACTTAAAATTTAATCAGCATTGTTTGGAAACCTGTACAGAGCTTGTTAAATAATGACCACAGAAGAGAATCATTTTTGAGGAGAAGAAACATCCCCTCCAATTTTATTGTGTAGACTTATTTCTTCTTGGTTTGCTTCTTACGTTCTTTTCTGTTCAAATCTATTTCCCTTTCTCTGGCGTTCCTCCGTCTTCTGTACAGAAGAAATTACAAGCTTCTCGATTAACATAAAATCGATTTTCTTTTTTCTTTCCTCTATAGTTTTATTTTTATTTTTTGTTGAGGTTTCCTTCGGAAGGATTTGCCCTCTAATCTGCATATCCATTCTCTTTTCACATTACTTCTTGTCTTGAAGAAGTTACTCCACTCCTCTTTTTGTTCCATACTCACCCCGTAGTTCAACATCTCAGCACTCTCGCCAAGCAGGGGTTTCAAAATAAATCTCACACATGATATAAACCGCGTAGAGCAGTGGTGTCGCACTAGCGTGTCACAATAATCCGCTCGGGGCTCTGCAAAAAATACGGAACACTACTGAAAGTTAAAAACTTGAGGGCGAGACTTTCAAGTTCAGTTCCTAAGTAAATAAGTGTATTTTCTCATGTTTGCGACCAAATACAAGTGCTAAAATGTAATGTTCGACTCTGATAGTGTTATATTATAGAATTCATAATTCTATATTATACTGCATATCCAGTGGCGTAGGCATGATTACCTTCTGGGGAGGTTTCATTCAACAGTACAGTAGTTGTGTACAATGTTAAACTGCTATTTGGATTATAATTCATAAGAAGGAATAAGAAAATACCTAAATAAAAGTATTTTAATTATTTTTTCCAGAACAATAAAAAAAACTTTTTTTTAATATGGAAAACAGTAGCCTAATTAAATACTAAAACTGAATGATGCAGTGGTATCATCATGTCCATATATGACTGCTTATGATTTTTTTTAGCGTATGGCTTTTAGTGCCGGGAGTGTCCGAGGACATGTTCGGCTCGCCAGTTTTGTAGCTGCTTCGAGACGGACACCCAATGGGTGAGCTACAAGTACCGTTGGGGAGGAATGTTGGATGGGAGGGTCGAGGAGTTGGAAGGTAGCGGCTGTGGCCTATAGTTAGGGACTAACCCCGGCATTTGCCTGGAAGGAAGATGGGAAACCACAGAAGACCATCTTCAAGGTTGCCGGCGGGGGGATTCGAACCTCCTCGCCTCCCGGATGTGAGCAACTGCCAACAGTCTTGCCGCAACGACCTCGGCTAACTCACCCGGTACTGCTTATGATATTGATATTAAGTGAGAGAAAAGTAGTTTTCCTCTCCATGTCCTTACTGCCATTAGGTTAGTTAGTATTGCCTCTCAAAATCTACCTGCCTTGATGACTTTATCTGCATCATTGGTAGGAATAATTTGCAGAAACTTCTCATGCACCGAATTGTTTTCAACGAAACGTACACGCAGTGACACAGATTCGCACATTTAAAGCTGCCCGAAGTTACGTGAAGAAAGTTACCGATCGCACACTTTAACAGCAAAACTGATACGTGGAAGGAAGGGTCTTGCTGCGAGTAGGGTGTAGGGCATTTAACAAGTGAATAACGTGACCACATTTAAAATATGTACAGGAGTTGAGCTAGTGTAAAACAGGTTATAGATACGACCATATAAGGATTCAGGTAAGCAAATGTGTCTGGGGGGGGGTTAAACCCTAACATCCTCACCCCCATCGTCGGTACGCCTTGTTCATATCTACAAAATCACACAGAATATGTTATTATTAGTAGTAGTATTATTATTATTTGATTTGATAGGACTACCCTCTCAAGGGCTCACGGCTCGCGAGTTTGGGAGTTGGAGACTGCATGGAATTAGTGAGCAGGGTCTCAATTTCTGCCTTTTCCAATGACTTAGGGATGGAGCCACTCTTCTTTCCCTTCCCTATTTGCCTTTCATGGCCCCACCTCCTTAAATGTATCTAAATCCTTATTCTTCAAGGGGTGAGGGCATTTATCCTTCCTGTCTTTTATTTCCTTTATTCATATTTTTTGTTAATTTCTTCTTCTAGCCTGTAAATTATATACAGTATGTATTGTAAGTCAGTAGTTAATGGTAGTTGTAATAGTGTTGCATTTATTATTATCATCACCAAAGCATTAAGGGCAGATGACCTAGATGTTTCAACCCATAAAACAACAATTGCCAGTACCGTGTTTATTATTGTATTTTTACTATCATCATCACAACCATAATTGAAAATCAGTCTGTCATTACGAATTAGAATAAATCCTTGTCATTAAGAATTAAACAGATACGTACAGATAGTGGCGTCTAACAGTGCAATTGACCTTTAGAGCTCAGTGGTAGGAGAGGGATGTAGAGCGGTGCGGGGAGAGTGATGAATACTTCCCTATCTGAGAACATTGACGCGCGTGACAGTGGGTTCTCACAATCAGACACAGACACGCTCAGCGTGGCAAATAATTTACACTGCAGTAGTATACCGGGAGAGTGAGATGGGGAAGGCAAAGCTAACTGCTGGTCAATTTTCACAAGGTATTAGTGTCACTTGTTAAACATAATCTTGGCACAGTGTTTTCTGTAAAGATAAAACAGTTTAATGGGACGTTATTCCATTAACATTATTATTATTATCATTATTATTAAACACTAATTCAGTAAGATGAATGACAAAAAAGATGTTCAGTAAAGGACATATAGCGTACTGCCTTCAAAATGCATGCGTATAGTTATAACTCTTTGTTCTTTTCAAGGAGTATAATTGCATGTTGGTTGTAGTAGCTTGTTGAAATGCAACGTGCTATATTGATTGAATCCTCACATGCATTATAAATACACTCACTAATACAGCCATCACAATAACACAGGTTATCAGACAAAATTCAACACTCACCTAAGTACACGGGGCTGAATGACCAAGATGTCCAAGCCTTTCAATTGAAACAACAACAACAACAACAGCTTCCTAACCAAATCCTTCCTTGTATAGAAATACACACACTACTACAGACATCACAGGTTATCAGACAAATTCTACACACACCTAAGTACACGGGGCTACATCACCATTATGCTGCAAAGCCCCTAAAGAATCAACAACAATAACATCAACAGTCTGTACCACGGATCAAGGAGAACGAATTTTAATCGTTTTAGTCGAGTGTTGAAATGTGTTTTGTTATAAGTGCATACAACATTTTGGATTGCAAATACATGCTGAACATTATAATGTGTGAGTAGTTATCATACTAATATATAACAAGTAGTTCCGTGAAGAACTATACAGCCTATTTTCATATATCCTACTTATGTTAACTGCCACAATCAACATACAAAATTTCAGTTTAATTGCTGTAACAGATTCGTAGATATTGAGAACCGTCTAAATATTTCAGATGTTCGCCAGGTTGGATTTTTATTTTTGTACTATTACATTAAGATTATTGTGTACGTGTGGTATTCAAACTTCAATCCCATGATTAGACAACAAGAAGTAAAAACGAGATTTTAAAATTACGCACAGCAGCCATCTTGTGATAATGCAAACCATTGAAATAAATTAGATGCCAGTGGATCAACATTTGTATAAGCATTTAACGTGCAACGTTTCACGGCACTCGGATAGTTAATTCGCGAGAAACGTCCATTTAAATATTTATACTTCGCGTCGCCGCCATGTTGGATTTGTGCTCACCAGGTTCCTGAAAGTCCTATAGGTGAACATATGTTCATAGTCTCTATGAACATTAAAAAAAATCAGTTTGGTTGCTGTGAAAGTTTCATAGATATTGAGAACCGGCTAAATATTTCGGGAGCTCACCATTTAGGAGTGTTATGTGTATAGGCCATAGAGTTAAGTACCATTCAAGGACAATTATTGCCTAGGTTCATTATTCAAACTTTCACTTCGATCGCATGATTACGACACAAGAAATTAGAACTTAATTTTAAAATTTCGCACAGCCGCCATCTTGAGGTTATGTAAGCAATTGAATTAAATTAGATGGCAGTGCATTACAATCTGCAAAATCAATTACTGTACCACATTTCACTGCGCTCAGAGAGTTAAATCACGAGAAAAGTCTATTAAAATATTTTAAATTCGCTTGGTCGCCATGTTCGTTTCGTACTTTACAGGTTTATGAAATATACGTAGGTATACCTGTATCAGTACCCTTTATCACCGTACAAAATTGCAGGCTGATATCTGTAATAGTTTCGGAGATATAGAATGTCAGTGAAATATTTCGCACAGCCGCCATTTTGAGGTTATGTAAACAATTGAACTAAATTAGACTCCAGTGCATTACAATGTGTATAAACATTTGCTGTACCAAGTTTCATTACGTTTGGATAGTTAAATCGCGAGAAAAGTCTATTTAAAAGTCTCAACTTCGCTTGGCCGCCATGTTGGTTTTGTAGTCACCAGGTTTTTGAAAGTCTCATAGGTGAACTTCTAGTAGTGCCCTTTATCACCGTACACAATTTCAGGGCAATATCGGTAATAGTTTAGGAGATATTGAATGCTAGTGAAATATTTCGCACAGCCGCCATGTTGGATTGGAGAGACGTAACAACATTTGAAGGGCACGGTCGAGGTCGCCGGGAATAGTGCTATGAACATTCCGAGTTTCATTGAAATCGCTCCAGCCGTTTCGATTTTATTAGGGGGGGACACACACACGAATCACACACACACACACGCACACACACACGGACAAAAGGTGATCTCATAAGCCTATTTTTTCAAAATTGAAAATAGGCTAAAAATGAGATGGTGTGTGTCTTTCTGTCTGTCTGTCTGTCTGTTACTCAATAACGCAAGAACCACTGGTCCGATTTAAATTAAATTTTGCATGGATGTAGCTGATTTACCAGGTTTACATATAGGATACTTTTGATTACGATATTTTGCACTATTGAAAAATGGCGACTATTTTCATATTTCCATTTCAAATAAAAAGAGAACGCTAAGATATAGCAACCTTTTGATGGCACTACGAGCTTTAAAATTTAATTTTCTATCCGAAATGTCCTTATCACTTTTCGTGTATCTCCAACGGTTAGCGAGTAAAACCGACATTTGAGACGTCACTACACCCTTTGGTTTAAAAATTTCATATTTTCATCATCATACTAATATATAACAAGTAGTTCCGTGAAGAACTATACAGCCTATTTTCATATATCCTACTTATGTTAATTGCCTCTATCAACATACACAATTTCTGTTTGATTGCTGTAATAGATTCGTAGATATTGAGAACCGACTAAATATTTCGGATGGTCGCCATGTTGGATTTTATATATGTAGGTCCTAGAGTTATGTACTGTTACATGCAGATTATTGTGAACATGTAGTATTCAAACTTCAATCGCATAATTAGGACACAAGAAAAATTTTGCACAGCTGCCATCTTGAGGTTATGGAAACAATTGAAATAAATTAGATGCCAGTGGATTAACATTCGTATAAGGATTTACTGTACCAAGTTCCACTGAACGCGGATGGTTAAATTGCGAGAAACGTCCATGTGAATATTTATAATTCGCGTCACCGCCATGTTGGATTTGTGATCACCAGGTTATTTAAAGTCCTATAGGTGAACTTAAGTTCATAGCCCCTATGAACATTAAAAAATGCAGTTTGATTGCTAAAATAGATTCGTAGATATTCAGTATCGTCTAAATAATTCGGATGGTCGCCATGTTGGATTGTTAAATGTATAGGCCATAGAGTCATGTACTATTAAAGGAAAATTATTTCGTTAGGTTCATTATTCAAACTTTCACTTCGATTGCATGACTACGATACAAGAAATAAAAACTTAATTTTAAAATTCGCACTGCCGCCATCTTGAGGTTATGTAAACAATTGAACTAAATTAGATACCAGTGGATTACAATGTGTATAAATATTTCCTGTACCAGGTTTCAGTGCGCTTGGAACATTAAATCGCGAGAAAGGTCTATTTAAAATTTTCAAATTCGCTTGGCCGCCATGTTCGTTTTGTAGTTAACCGGTTTTTGAAAGTCTTATAGATGGACTTCCAGTAGTGCCCTTTATCTCCGTACAAAATTTTAGGGAGATACCGCTAATAGTTTCAGAGATATAGAATGCCGGTGAAATATTTCGCACATCCGCCATCTTGTGATTATGTGAACAATTGAACGAAGTTAGATGTCGGTGCATTACAATGTATATAAACATATACTGTACCAAGTTTCATTGCGTTTGGTTGGTCAAATCGCGAGAAACGTCTATTTAAAAGTCGCAAATTCGCTTGGCCTCCATGTTGGTTTTGTAGTTACCAGGTTTTCAAAAGTCACATAAGTGAACTTATAGTAGTTCCCTCTATCACATTAGAAAATGCCAGGGTAATATCGGTAATAGTTTCGGAGATATTGAATGCTGGTGAAATATTTCGCACAGCCGCCATGTTGGATTGGTGAGTCGTAACAAAATTTGAAGGGCACGGTCGAGGTCACCGGGAATAGTGCTATGAACATTCCTAGTTTCATTGAAATCGCTCCTGCCGTTTAGATTTTATTAGGGGGGGACACACACACGAATCACACACACACGCACACACACACGGACAAAAGGTGATCTCATAAGCCTATTTTTTCAAAATTGAAAATAGGCTAAAAATGAGATGGTGTGTGTCTTTCTGTCTGTCTGTCTGTCTGTTACTCAATAACGCAAGAACCACTGGTCCGATTTAAATTAAATTTTGCATGGATGTAGCTGATTTACCAGGTTTACATATAGGATACTTTTGATTACGATATTTTGCACTATTGAAAAATGGCGACTATTTTCATATTTCCATTTCAAATAAAAAGAGAACGCTAAGATATAGCAACCTTTTGATGGCACTACGAGCTTTAAAATTTAATTTTCTATCCGAAATGTCCTTATCACTTTTCGTGTATCTCCAACGGTTAGCGAGTAAAACCGACATTTGTGACGTCACTACACCCTTTGGTTTAAAAATTTCATATTTTCATCATCATCATACTAATATATAACAAGTAGTTCCGTGAAGAACTATACAGCCTATTTTCATATATCCTACTTATGTTAACTGCCACTATCAACATACACAATTTCAGTTTGAGTGCTGTAATAGATTCGTAGATATTGAGAACCGACTAAATATTTCGGATGGTCGCCATGTTGGATTTTACATATGAAGGTCCTAGAGTTATGTACTGTTACATGCAGATTATTGTGTACGTGTAGTATTCAAACTTCAATCTCATAATTAGGACACAAGAAGTAACAAGGAGATTTTAAAATTTCGCACAGCTGCCATCTTGAGGTTATGGAAACAATTGAAATAAATTAGATGCCAGTGGATTACCATTCGTATGAGGATTTACTGTACCAAGTTTCACTGCACTCGGATGGTTAAATTGCGAGAAACGTCCATGTGAATATTTATACTTCGCGTCGCCGCCATGTTGGATTTGTGATCACTAGGTTATTTAAAGTCCTATAGGTGAACTTAAGTTCATAGCCCCTATGATCATAAAGAAATTCAGTTTGATTGCTATAATAGATTCGTAGATATTAAGAACCGTCTAAATATTTCGGATGGTCGCCATGTTGGATGGTTAAATGTATAGGCCATAGAGTCATGTACCATTAAAGGAAAATTATTACGTAGGTTCATTATTCAAACTTTCACTTCGATCGCATGACTACATCACAAGAAATAAGAACTTAATTTTAAAATTCGCTCAGCCGCCATCTTGAGGTTATGTAAACAATTGAACTAAATTAGATACCAGTGCATTATAATGTGTATAAATATTTCCTGTACCAGATTTCAGTGCGTTTGGAACATTAAATCGCGAGAAAGGACTATTTAAAATTTTCAAATTCGCTTGGCCGCCATGTTCGTTTTGTAGTTAACCGGTTTTTGAAAGACTTATAGATGGACTTCCAGTAGTGCCCTTTATCTCCGTACAAAATTTCAGGGAGATACCAGTAATAGTTTCAGAGATATAGAATGCCGGTGAAATATTTCGCACATCCGCCATCTTGTGGTTATGTAAACAATTGAACGAAGTTAGATGTCGGTGCATTACAATGTATATCAACATATACTCTACCAAGTTTCATTGCGTTTGGTTGGTTAAATCGCGAGAAACGTCTATTTAAAAGTCGCATCTTCGCTTGGCCGCCATGTTGGTTTTGTAGTTACCAGGTTTTCAAAGGTCACATGAGTGAACTTA
The DNA here is from genome assembly GCA_946902985.2 of Meconema thalassinum. NCBI lineage: Eukaryota > Metazoa > Arthropoda > Insecta > Orthoptera > Tettigoniidae > Meconema > Meconema thalassinum. Next base: position 296,683,291 of record OX336390.1, on the reverse strand, counting down.
TAGTAGTTCCCTTTATCACCATACAAAATGTCAGGGTAATGTCGCTAATAGTTTCGGAGATATTGAATGCTGGTGAAATATTTCGCACAGCCGCCATGTTGGATTGGTGAGTAGTAACAAAATTTGAAGGGCACGGTCGGGGTCGCCCGGAATAGTGCTATGAACTTACCGAGTTTCATTGAAATTGCTCAAGCCGTTTAGATTTTATTACGGGGGGACACACACACGAATCACACACACACACACACACACACGCACACACACACGGACAAAAGTTGATCTCATAAGCCTATTTTTTCAAAATTGAAAATAGGCTAAAAATGAGATGGTGTGTGTCTTTCTGTCTGTCTGTCTGTTACTCAATAACGCAAGAACCACTGGTCCGATTTAAATTAAATTTTGCATGGATGTAGCTGATTTACCAGGTTTACATATAGGATACTTTTGATTACGATATTTTGCACTATTGAAAAATGGCGACTATTTTCATATTTCCATTTCAAATAAAAAGAGAACGCTAAGATATAGCAACCTTTTGATGGCACTACGAGCTTTAAAATTTAATTTTATATCCGAAATGTCCTTATCACTTTTCGTGTATCTCCAACGGTTAGCGAGTAAAACCGACATTTGTGACGTCACTACACCCTTTGGTTTAAAAATTTCATATTTTCATCATCATCATACTAATATATAAAAATGAGATGATGTGTGTCTTTCTGTCTGTCTGTCTGTTACTCAATAACGCAAGAACCACTGGTCCGATTTAAAATAAATTTTGCATGGATGTAGCTGATTTACCAGGTTTACATATAGGATACTTTTGATTACGATATTTTGCACTATTGAAAAATGGCGACTATTTTCATATTTCCATTTCAAATAAAAAGAGAACGCTAAGATATAGCGACCTTTTGATGGCACTACGAGCTTTGAAATTTAATTTCCTATCCGAAAGGTCCTTATCACCTTTCGTGTATCTTCAACGGTTAGCGAGTAAAACCTGCTTTTGTGACGTCACTTCACCCTTTGGTTTCAAAATTTCATATTTCCATTTCAAATAAAAAGAGAACGCTAAGAAATAGCAAACTTTTGATGGTATACACGAGCTTTAGCATTTAATTTTCTATCCAAAAGGTTCTTATCACTTTTCGGGTATCTCCGACGGTTAGCGAGTAAAGCCTAAATTTGTGCAATAGAACACGGTCAACACCGAGCGGTGCAGTATATCTCTACCTATATAAAAAATAATTTTTTTTTTTCTGAATTTCTACGGAAATTTGAGTTATTTACACGTTTCAGACTGTTTTATGATAGATGCGCGCGAAAATAATGTTTTGGTCTGTCTGTCTGTTTGTTTGATTGTCTGTGGACAACTTTGTTCCCTTATAACTCGAGAACGTCTGGGTGTATCAACGTAAAATTTGGTATAGATATCCATCAGAGGCACAACACTGATCATTGATGTAACCCTTCTCCGTACATCTCATAAAAGAGGGCCTAACCCCTTAAAATTCATGCTGAAATAGGAGTAGAAGGACGAGACAAAGCTCATTTTCAGCCCCTCAATGTGAGAGACAAAACGTGGGGGCCCTAAAAGCACATTTTAAGGTCCTACGTCCAACCGTTTTTGAGATATTCCCAGAAAACTAATTTAATTTAATAAACTAATGAACGAATGCAAGCCGATAACCATGGCAACAGATTCTCCGAGGTCCATCTATTACTGTAAGACGCAATACAATTGCATTAATTACATTAGTGTGAAAGTTTGCAAACGGTTAGATGGTTATTATGGAACCAAATTAAGCTGTAAATTTCATCAATACGTAAAATGCGCTTAAGGGGGTCAAGGGGTAGTCTAGAATTTTTTCACGCGGCTGTGGTATGGCAGGTCTATTATATTCCTATCCCTATATTATATTATTATTATTAATATTATATTATGGCGAACAACGACGAGACAAAGCCCCTCGGTGCCAGAAATAAAACTCGAGGGTCCTCGAAAACTACATTATAAGGCTCTAAAACCAACAGTTTCTGAAACATTCCCAGAAAACTAATTAAATTTAATTTAACAAACTAATGAAGGAATGCAAATCGGTAACCATGAGAACATTATCTCAAGGGGTGGCATCCAACTTTCCATCTATTTCAGTAAGAAGCAATTTATTACATTTATTACATTTATTACATTTCTGTGAAAGTTTGCAAATATAAGGTTATCACGGAACCAACGTAGACTGTATAGTTCATCAATGCAATTAAGGGGGTCAAGGGGTGATCACTTTCGTGATGTTTTTAATGTGTGTTTATTTCTTATGCCGCATTTGTCGGTCAAATGCTTAGGGACCACCGAACTATTAATGTATTTAATCACATTTATGTTTATAATATATAATGTAATTTTCGAGTGATTACTCGTAACAAACAAAATTTCTAAGACACATACCTCAGCTTGTTCATAGATGTTGACTCTCCGAGCCACAAGTTCACTACTGCCAAGTGTGCTTCTCGCCTAGCCGCTACGTGAAGGACTGTCGTCACATCTCCGCTTTAGCCAATCAGTCGCCGCCAGCCAGTGCTGATTTCTCGATTGTTCTACGCCCTATTTAAGAAGCGGTTCTCCTCTTCAAGAGTCAGATCCAGCACGTCAGATCCAGCACGTCAGTACAGCATCACTTCATGGAGTCTTCCAAAGCTTCGTTCCATGGGGCAAATACCTAACGGCATGCTTCAACATAAGACGGTGTACTCAGCACGTCACACCGCTACGCTGGAGATTACTACGCATCAAAGCCACAACTAGATGAGCTGTTGCCAGGCTCAGATCACAGTTCTCACCGCTACGCAAGATGAAAGCTTGCTTGTTACTTTCGCTCTTCAGTGAACTTTGGTTCTAAAGAAGAACCTTTCTTCGAGCCGATACTTTATTTCGAGATGCTGGACATCGAAATCACAAAGTTTAGTGTTCGTAAACTATAAACTACAACAGCAAACCAGCAAGCTCTGGCCACGGCCGACCTGCAGCAATGAACCTCTCTAGTCAACATGAATAGCAACGGAAGATAAGTTACGTTCTTTTATTCTCTATTTTTATCAATAATCTTATGTTTTAATGGTTTTAATATTGCTTGCAAGTGCAATTGTTTTCAAAATAGTGTGTCTTTAAAATGAACTCTTGTAAATAGCACCAAGTTGTGCCAACCTACTAAATTTTAAACCCAAGGGGTTTCCAGTAATGTATAATATTTATCACTTGTTTCAAACAACAAATAAAGTTTATATTATGTTAATGCTTAAATGTTCAGTGTTAAATTTAAACTTAAAGTTGAGTATAAGGAACCAGGCCGCACTCCCCTAGCCCAAAATATTCAGTCTAATAGCTTCTTTCACAGTAGTTATTTTGTCCAGGCATTGCCTGATGCTTTCTCCCGTTTATGAGAACGAACTTGGGCTGTTCTTCACATAACCATATGGAGCCGATAACCGGGAGTGCGTTTTGTAAACATTTGTTGAAGCAAGTCTGTAGATTGAACCTTTCTCAGAAATTAATATTTAAACTAATTAACAAAATTTTTCTCTCATACTGAACATTAAGTGTATAAATTGTTCAAAAATTGTGATTTCTAATTCTTTTAGAAAGTTTCAGCTCGGAGTTCATGTTTGGCACTGGAAGAGGAAACACAAAAACAAGTTCCACATTTAACCGTTGGAAAGGCTGCTTTCTCTCTCTTCTGGCAGGCTGTTGTACGAGTTCACAGGGAAGTCGTGAGTACTTTCACAACAAACTTTCACAATGCCAATGGACGAAAAACTCATTAATGCGAGGGCTTCGGTCAAGGGCAAACTCACGCGTTTTCGCACTTTTCTATATGAGCTTACGGAAAAAGAACGTAATAGTGACATAATTTCTCAAAGACTGAAAGGTTATGAACAGGCCTTTGAAAAGTATGACGAGATCCAAAGTAATATTGAGACACAATATCCCGACCAGCAAAGTGACCGCGCTGAGGTTGAAAATTTATATTATAAGGGGTTTGCAGACGCAAAGCAGCTTTTAAGAAGTTTAACATTGCGGGAAAAGCAGGAGAAAACTCCTTCAGAATCTTCTTCTTTTCCTTCCCGTGTAATATTACCGAAAATAGAATTACCTAAATTTACCGGAGATGAAGCTACATGGGAACCATTTTTTGAATTATTCAATTCATTGATTCACGAAAACGATTCTCTTCCTTCAATACAGAAGTTTCATTATTTGCGTTTGTCCTTGCAAGGCAACGCACTCAAACTCATCCAAGAGCTCACGTTGACAAATGAAAATTATGAAGTAGCTTTGGCACTTCTCAGAGATCGGTTTGGGAACACTCGTTTAAAAACTCAACGTCATATACAGGGTTTATTCAATTTACCTATGGTTCAAGCTGATAATCTTGCCTCGCTTCGTAATTTGATCGATGCTGCAGAACTTCATATTCGTGCGCTTGCAAATTTGGACCAACCAGTTGACCATTGGGATCTATTTTTAATTCATCTTATTTCTGTTAAATTAGACACTAAAACTTTAAAAGATTGGGAAGCAGATCTGTCGCAACATTCATTGTGTACCTATGAAGCTATTATTAAATTCTTAAAGGCGAAATGCCAAATTCTCTCTGCTGTAGCCAGCCAAAAGAGTAGCTCTACCTTCAAACCTTCCTCTAATAGTAAGGACATCAGCCCCACTCAGAGAGTACTAAGGTCACTTGCCTTTTCTACAAATATTCGGTCTTCCACTCAAGCACAAGCTTGTGTTTTGTGTCAACAACCGCATAACTTGTACCAGTGCGCTCAATTTAAATCTTTATCTGTGGATGAAAGACGCAAATTAATTACCACCCACAAGCACTGCTTCAATTGCCTATCAGGGACACATATGATAAGCAATTGTCATTCTGAACGGTTATGTTTTCACTGTAAAGCAAAGCATCATACTCTCCTGCATAGGCATGAAAGATCGCGGTCATCAGCAACCAATAGTTCATCCGCTAAATCTAATTCTGAGACTTCGCCGAATAACGCTCAGTCTTTTACTCAAAGCTCTATTTCGTTCAGTAAAACTCAAGTTTTATTGTCCACTGTCCAAATTCTAGTGAAGAATGTTCACGGAAAATGGGTTTCTGTAAGGGGATTGTTAGATAATGCTGCAACTAACAATTTCATCAGTGAATCGCTAGTTCGCAAGTTAGGTCTACAAATATGCCCTACTTCTGTAGAAGTTACAGGAATTAATGGTTCCAAATCGCAATCTCTGAGTTATGCTAAAGTGGATGTAAAAGATTCCAATAATCTCGGCATTCATTTAAATTTAGATTTTTTAATTATCAATTCCATAGGTAATGACACCCCCATTACTTCTTTTCAAGTCCAGGGATGGAATATTCCGCATCATTTGCAACTTGCAGATCCGAATTTCAACAGAGCTTCATCTGTAGAAATTCTTTTAAGTGCCAGCATTTTTTGGCAATGTTTACATCCAGAAAAGGTTAAAGTTGCCCGTGATGTTTTCTTTCGTGGAACTGATTTTGGTTGGATTGCCACTGGGCAAATATACCGCAACCCAGTTCAACAAAAATCTCATTGTTATTTTGTTGGTGCTGATTTAAATCAAGAATTAATTAAGTTCTGGGACATTGAGGATATTCAAGTTACCTCACCTCATTCTCGCAATAATGAGATCTGTGAAACACACTACGTATAAACCACTGTTCGCAATACTGAAGGCAGATTCGTGGTTACTCTTCCTCGCATTTTTAACCCCCCTGTTATTACAGAATCACATTCCAGAGCTCTTAAAGCTTTATTCGCAATTGAAAATCGCTTTAAAAAGGATGCTCTCTTAAAAACTCAATATACTTCCTTCATGGAAGAATACGAATCAGCGAATCACATGGAAGTAGTTCCAAAATCTGAAGAAATTAGTAATCCTCCTAAAGAAATAGTATATCTTAATCATCATCCGGTTTGGAAAAATTCTTCCACCCGAGAACAGATAAGAGTAGTTTTTAATGGGTCATCTCCAGATGCTAATGGTGTTTCTCTCATTGACACTCTGCATTCTGGACCCGCTATTCAGACAGATCTTACTTCAGTTTTACTTAACTTTCGTCTATTCCCCATTGCTGTTCTTGCTGACATCAAGCAAATGTATAGGCAAATTCTAGTAAATTCAGAACAACGTGATTTGCAAAGAATTTTGTGGCGAGATGACAATGCAAAACCTATAAAAATATTTCGTTTAAGAACAGTGACATACGGTCTTAAGCCGTCTGCGTTTCTCGCAATACGATCTCTTCACATGTTGGCCGAACAAGATGGTCATCTTTTTCATCCTCTAGCTTCTGAAGTTTTGAAAACTGCATTTTATGTAGATGATTTTCTGTATTCCTTTTCTAGTATTTCTGAAGCACTTCGTGTTTGTGAAGATTTAAACTCTCTTCTTTCCGGTGGTGGGTTTACCCTTCATAAGTGGAACTCGAACTCAACCGAAATTTTATCTAACTTTTCACAAGTAACTCCTGTTGATAAATGTGTTGCGCTTCCTACTGAGGCATCAGCTATTAAAACCTTGGGTGTTTTTTGGTCTCCTTCTTCAGATACCTTTTCCTATCAGGTACACTTATCTGAGTTTCACCCTCGAACGAAAAGGCAATTATTATCAGAAATAGCAAAAGTTTTTGATCCATTGCAGTACATTGCTCCGGTGGTTATTACTGCAAAAATGTTCTTGCAAAAACTTTGGTTATTGAAAATTGGTTGGGATGAACAGGTACCCTCCCCCCTTTTGGATGAGTGGTTGAAATACCTCAAGAGTTTGTTAGATCTTTCTCAAATTTCTATTCCTCGCACTTTAATTTCGGACCTTTCATGTCAGTATTTCGATTTGCACATATTTGCAGATAGTTCTGAAAAGGCATATGGTTGTTGCGCCTACTTAGTAGGCCGCCCTTCCAATACTTTACCGGATTTTCCAATTTAATTTGTGCAAAATCAAAGGTAGCCCCACTCAAATCCATATCTTTGCCTAGATTGGAATTATGTTCTGCTGTAATGGCTGTGGAATTAGCCAGTAAATTAAAAATCAGTTTAAATTTGAAATTTTCGAGCACATGGTTTTGGAGTGATTCTTCCATCGTGTTAGCTTGGCTTTCAAAACCTTCTTCACATTGGACCACTTTTGTGGCTAATCGCGTTTCTAAAATACAAGAGTTGTCTCATTTTGACCAATGGAATCATGTTCCGGGGAAGGAAAACCCCGCTGATATAATTTCACGTGGCTGCTTGCCCAAGAAATTAATTTCTTTTAAATTATACTGGAATGGTCCGGCGTGGCTCAGTCAGGATTTCTCTTGTTGGCCTCGTTCATCTAATCCGCTCGCAGAAGATGTTCCTGATGCTCGCATTGCTACCGCTTCCCTTTTTCTAACTTCTATTGCTACTAGTCTTTTTCAGCGTTACTCTTCATTTAATAAATTAATTCGTGTGGTAGCATATTTATTTCGATGGAAATTTCTTGTTCTTGATGAGCCTGTGAAGCCGCAACCCTTTCTCACTAAAATGGAATTGGAATTTGCTACTCGTAGAATCTTGTTTCTTATGCAACAAGAAGTATTCTTTCTTGAGTATCAGACGCTTTTAAGCAAAAAAGCTTTACCAAAGTCTAGTAGGCTGTTACCTCTCACCCCTTTTTTGGACCAAGATGGATTAATAAGAGTGGGGGGCAGGCTAGAATATTCTAGTTACTCAGATGAGAAAAAACATCCCATCATTCTCCCTTCTAGACATCCTATTACTACTCTCATCGTAAAGAAATTTCATTATCAGAATTTGCACGCTGGCACCCGCACTTTGCTTTGTTTAATTCGCGAGCAATATTGGCTCATTAACGGTGTTCATGAAGTTTCTTCTGTTATTCGGAAATGTATACCTTGTTTCAAATCTAAGCCCCCGCCAATCACGCAAATTATGGGAAACTTGCCATATTTTCGTTCCGAACCTAGTAAGCCTTTCGCCCTTACGGGTATAGATTATGCTGGGCCTTATGTCTATCAAGTTAATTCCCCCTTATCTAAGCGAAAGTTGTTAGGTAAACTTTATATTTCTTTATTTGTGTGCATGGTGACAGGAGCCATTCACCTTGAGTTGGTTACAAGTGCTTCTACTCCTTATTTTATAGCAGCCTTTTCTAGATTTGCCGCTAGAAGGGGTGTTCCCTCCGAGGTTTTCTCAGATAACGCAAAAATTTTTGTTAGTACTTTTGATCTTTGGAAAACTGCGCTTACCTCCCCTTCTGCTAAGGAACAGTTTTCTAATTTTTCTCATGCTAAGGGATTCAAATGGCATTTCACTCCCCCTTACGCCCCCCATCATGGTGGTCGTTGGGAATCTTGCATAAAGCTCACGAAGAGACAGCTGAAGAAAACCCTTGGTTCAGCCATCCTTTCCTATGAGGAATTCAATTCTTTAATTATTCAGGTTGAGGGTATCGTAAATTCTAGGCCGCTCACGCCTTTGTCTAACGATCCTAAGGATCTTCTTCCCTTAACACCTGGTCATTTTTTAATAGGCTGTTCTTTAGCTTCTACGCCTCCTTTGCTGAGTCGACGCTGTGATCTCGGGTTGCCTATTTTCTGGAGAAAGTTAGAATCTTTGCGAAACTCCTTTTGGCGCCGTTGGAAGCTGGAGTATCTCGGCTCACTTAACAGGAGAGAGAGGTGGCGGCTTTCCCGGCCTGATGTGCGAGTGGGAGATATGGTTCTTTTGCGAGATCCAAGTCCCCCCCTCGTATGGAATATTGGTAGGGTAACTCACTGCCATTTGGGTCGTGATAATCATGTGAGAGTTGTAGATGTTCTCACTAGTAAGGGAGTCTATACTAGACCAATTTCTATGGTTGCTATTTTGCCTGTTGAGGCTTAGTGTCATCCTCTTTCATTGTTGTTCATGTTTTTTCCAGATGATTCTTTGATTGTTTTCTTTCGGGGGTCTCGGAGCATGATCACTTTCGTGATGTTTTTAATGTGTGTTTATTTCTTATGCCGCATTTGTCGGTCAAATGCTTTGGGACCACCGAACTATTAATGTATTTAATCACATTTATGTTTATAATATATAATGTAATTTTCGAGTGATTACTCGTAACAAACAAAATTTCTAAGACACATACCTCAGCTTGTTCATAGATGTTGACTCTCCGAGCCACAAGTTCACTACTGCCAAGTGTGCTTCTCGCCTAGCCGCTACGTGAAGGACTGTCGTCACATCTCCGCTTTAGCCAATCAGTCGCCGCCAGTCAGTGCTGATTTCTCGATTGTTCTACGCCCTATTTAAGAAGCGGTTCTCCTCTTCAAGAGTCAGATCCAGCACGTCAGATCCAGCACGTCAGTACCGCATCACTTCATGGGGTCTTCCAAAGCTTCGTTCCATGGGGCAAATACCTAACGGCATGCTTCAACATAAGACGGTGTACTCAGCACGTCACACCGCTACGCTGGAGATTACTACGCATCAAAGCCACAACTAGATGAGCTGTTGCCAGGCTCAGATCACAGTTCTCACCGCTACGCAAGATGAAAGCTTGCTTGTTACTTTCGCTCTTCAGTGAACTTTGGTTCTAAAGAAGAACCTTTCTTCGAGCCGATACTTTATTTCGAGATGCTGGACATCGAAATCACAAAGTTTAGTGTTCGTAAACTATAAACTACAACAGCAAACCAGCAAGCTCTGGCCACGGCCGACCTGCAGCAATGAACCTCTCTAGTCAACATGAATAGCAACGGAAGATAAGTTACGTTCTTTTATTCTCTATTTTTATCAATAATCTTATGTTTTAATGGTTTTAATATTGCTTGCAAGTGCAATTGTTTTCAAAATAGTGTGTCTTTAAAATGAACTCTTGTAAATAGCACCAAGTTGTGCCAACCTACTAAATTTTAAACCCAAGGGGTTTCCAGTAATGTATAATATTTATCACTTGTTTCAAACAACAAATAAAGTTTATATTATGTTAATGCTTAAATGTTCAGTGTTAAATTTAAACTTAAAGTTGAGTATAAGGAACCAGGCCGCACTCCCCTAGCCCAAAATATTCAGTCTAATAGCTTCTTTCACAGTAGTTATTTTGTCCAGGCATTGCCTGATGCTTTCTCCCGTTTATGAGAACGAACTTGGGCTGTTCTTCACATAACCAAGGGGTAACCTAGGATTTTTTCATGCAATTTTCACTGCGACATATAGTACAGAAGGTCTATTATATCTCCAAACAAGAACATTATTTTCAAAAATTCCTGAATTGAATCAGCATTTTTTTGCGGCTTTTAGGAATTTGGGCCATTTGAGACTAAAGAACCTGAATTTTCATGCACCACAAGCTTTTATAATTTATGATAGAGGTCTTCCTGTGTATGGGGACCCAACACAACGTAGAGGGTCTGTTTTTATGTGACGTGTATTGCGTTTCATCTACAAGGCTTTCAATTCTATTTCATGTCAGGAAGTACACATTAGGTGAATTTAGTTTGAGAGCACATTTTAACTAATCTTTTTTTTTGTCGACATACGGGTTCATCGTAAGGATGATTTTCTTTGATACTGTGTGGTAGATATACCCATATTTGGAATTCTGGGTGATATGTTGTAGACAATAGTATTGTCTGTCTGTCTGTCTGTCTTTCTGTGTATCCTTATGTATGCCTATAACTCATGTTTGGATGCTTGGTGCATCGTAAAATTAGGTATGGTAAACATGAGTCAATACACCAGTCATTTATAAAACTCTTCACCGTACATTTCATACAGTAGAAGGGTGGATATCGGGAAAAACTTCTCAAAATACATGCTAAAATAGGCGAAATATAAAAATTATCCTAGAAGGACGACCAAAGCATATGTTGCACTTCTCAATGTGAGACACAAAATTTGCGAGTCTATAAAGGGACTCCGAAAACCACAATATAAGGCCCTTAAATTAACAGTGTGTGTGATATTCCCAGAAAACTAACTTCGTTTTGAAAAATTTATGAAGGAATTACAAGCCGCTAACCATTGCAACAGTAGCTCAATTGATAATGTCTGGTGCGTCTCTAAAAGCAACAGAACTTAAAAGGGACGTAACACCAATAACATTATTATTATTATTATTATGTCTGGTGTTAACACCGAACACCGTTCGAAGAACGGGTACTTCTGCTAGTCTATATATATATAAAAGAAAGTCGTGTTAGTTACACTACTTATAACTCAAGAACGGCTGAACCGATTTGGCTGAAAATTGGTGTGGAGGTAGCTTAGAACCAGGAGACGGACATAGGATACTTTTTTTTTAAATCCCGTAACGTGACTTAAAAAGTCAAAGAGAATACAAGTCACTATAAAACGTAACGCAAATGACAGCTAAAATAAACTCATCAAGGAATAGCAAGGCAAGTCGTTTCCAGGCAACAGTAGCTCTTGACGAGACACGGCCGACTGGATGCGAGTAGCGCTATCCACTACCGGTATAGAAAATGAGGCTCTTAACATGAAATCCCGTTAGTTACTCAACGTAATTTGTATTCTCTTTGAATCATCATTAGCAATGCCGCGACAAAGATGATCGAATCTTTCCCGACAAAGCCATAATTCAAGAAGGATACGAAACATTGCGAATGAAAGGACTGAAGAAGAACAGGAAATTGTCCGTGAAGAGCGCCGCGTTAGTATGGCTCGACTTCGTGCTTCTCAATCTCAAGAGCAAAGTGAGGCAGCCTGTGAAACGGCTCGGTTGGCAATGCGAAATCGTCGAGCTAACAACAGAGATCAAGAAGTAGATAATTTTCGACGCACAAGAAGAGATTTATCAAGTGCTGATTTGAATCGAGCAGCGTTTCGATACGATTGCAGCACTGATTACTGCTTGCATCCTAGCGTTTGCATTGGGCCAACGGACGTTGTTTGCGAGTATTGTGGCGCATTGAAATTTTCCGGAGAAACGCCCAGATTGTGCTGCCTTAGTGGGAAAGTGAAATTGCCATTATTGACTCCGCCACCTGAGCCATTGCATTCATCGCTTTGTGGCGAAACACCCGAATCACGTCATTTTCTTGCAAACACTCAAAAATACAATGGTTGTTTCCAAATGACCTCATTTGGGACAGATATTATCGAAGAACGAGGATTTAATCCGACATTCAAGTTTGAGACACTACGGACTGTTATTGATATAATATTCCCAACATATCGTGCTGCATGTGAAGAACTCAATTTACTACAAAACGATACCCACTGGGATACGACAATCGTTGAAGCCATTTCTCTGCATCTCCAAGTCAGATACGCACATTATTTGCTATCATCATTTCGACATGCTTTCCATCGAACCCATCTAACCTGTGGCACAAATACAAGGATAATATGTCAGAAGATATTTTACATCAAATTCGTTTCAGTTCCAGAAATAACGATCTGGAGATGAATGAGGAGATACATAATCGGGCTTTACTCTTGATCGAAGACATGCTTCGGTAGTTTATTAGTCACGTTAGGAATGCCAGCGCCAAATCGTGAAATGAATGACGCATTTAATCAAGAATTGGAACGGGAACATGAATATGATCACCAGGAATTAGATTTAGTAGTTCAAACGAATGTACCCCTGTTGAATCCCCAACAAAAGGAAGGTTTTTTGGTTGGTTCTTAAGTTTAGGGGCTGCGAGTTTATGATACATTAATGAAGTCAATTGATGATGGAAATGGTGGTTTATATTTCCTGGATGCCCCTGGTGGAGCTGGTAAAACATTCCTCATGTCAGTAGTTTTAGCCACTGTTCGTGCGAAATCCAACATTGCGGTTGCAGTTGCTTCTTCTGGAATAGCAGCCGCATTGTTAGAAGGATGTCGTACGGCTCATTCAGCACCAGCATTAAAATTGCCGTTAAATCTTCAAACTATTGAAGAACCAACATGTAATATTGCAAAAAATAAACAGCAATGGTCAAAGTTTTATCAGCATCGAAAATCATCATCTGGGACGAATGCACAATGGCGCTTAAACGTGCATTAGAAGCACTTAACCGAACATTGAAAGATGTACGCAATGACTCCAGATGTTTTGGAGGAGCAATGATTTTACTGTCTGGTGATTTCCACCAAACACTGCCAGTAATTCTAAGATCAACGGCTGCCGACGAAATAAACGCTTGCCTCAAATCATCGAATCTATGGCACTATGTGAAGAAACTTCAGCTGACAACAAACATGAGAGTTGCATTGCTTAATGATACATCAGCTGAAGATCTCTCTGAAAAATTGCTGACTATCGGTAATGGTCGAGTACCTGTCGACGAATCGAGCGGATTGATTTCATTTCCTCATAATTTCTGTAACTTTGTCTCATCGAAAGACGAACTTATCAACAAAGTATTCCTCAAACAACATTAATGTATGTCTACCCCTTATTATTCCCGTTTTTCCAACGGGGTCGGGGATGAGATGCGATGGCAGTCATTGTGGCGATGGTTTTTACGGCCAGATGCCCTTCCTGACGTCAACCTCATGAGAGGAGTTAATGAGAGATGAAATGAATGATGGTGAATGAAACTGGGCAAGGATGTGGAAGGAAGCGGCCGTGGCCTGTCAGAAGGTACCATCCCAGCATTTGCCTGGTGTTGAAAATGGGAAACCACGGAAAACCATTTCAAGGACGGCCGACGGTGGGGCTCGAACTCACGCGTCTACCGAGTCAGCAGAGAGCTTGGCCCCATGACCTAATGCTGCGCTTTAGCCAGCGTAGCCACTACTGTCGGTCCAAACATCATTAATAATTACAAAAATAATGAATGGTTGAGTGAGCGAGCAATTTTAGCGGCTAAGAATAAAGATGTAGATGACCTAAACTACATAGTTCAGAATGAGATCATTGGAACAATGCATTCATTCAAATCTATTGACTGTGTAACAAATGAAGATGAAGCCACCAACTATCCAATTGAATTTTTAAACTTCTTGGATGTGCCTCGCTTACCACCGCACAATTTACGTCTAAAGGTTGGCTCCGTAGTAATCAGGCTTCGAAACATAAACCAACGAAAACTGTGCAACGGTACGCGTTTGGTGGTAAGTAAATTGTTGAACAATGTGATTTACGCGACGATACTCAAAGGAAAATTCGGAGGTTAGGAAGTTCTCATTCCGAGGATCCCGATGATCCCAACCGATATGCCGTTTGAGTTTAAAAGACTTCAATTTCTGATCCGTCTTGCATTCGCTATGGCCATTAACAAATCACAAGGCCAATCCTTGAAAGTTTGTGGTTTGAATCTGGAATATCCATGTTTTTTCCATGGTCAATTATATGTGGCATGTTCACGGGTGGTAAGACCATCTGCGTTGTTTGTTCTTGCACCTGACAATAAAACAAAAAATATCGTGTATCACAAGGTACTTAACTGAAGATTGCAACCTATGCACCAAAATCTCTCTCTCTCTCTATATATATATATGAACAATAAAGATTCATTAAAATACTTATTTTCTTATTTGTATTTCCTAATAAAAAATTCAACTTAATAAAATCGAAAATCTGCTTATTTATTGCCTCTAAGGCGGAACAAAGTTCGCCGGGTCATCTAGTAAATCAATAAATACCAAAAAATTAAGTAAAATATTTTGAATCCGCTTAGATTAGATCCACGAACTTCTGGGTTAAGACCAGTATGCTACATACGCCCCGTAATAATAATAGTAATATCGTATGGCCTCGGTGCTGGGTGCAAGCTGTGTAATTTGACACCCAGAGGGTAGCTTGCATGTCGAATTTCGTTGATCCTTGAATCACTAAGAAAGTCAAGGAGGTTAGATATCTAAGCTCCTTGAACACTATAGCGCTTTCTAGTAGAAAAATGAGGAACTTTGTGTTGGCGGAAACTCCCGAGATTAATTTTGCCATTATGAACACGGCCTACTGAATTCAAATGGGTTATTTGAAATGCCAACGTCGTATAACATGCGTGTTTGTATTTTTTCGCCTTTCAAAAAAAATCACTTACCACGGCCAGGAGCGAACCTGCAATATTGGGGTTAGTAGACCGACACGCTATCCACGCCCAGTACTAACACTGGATTAGCAACTCGTTTAGTATAACTGCACATCATATTTTATCTTGGAAAGAACGATTTCATTAGCGTGTTCCTCCGTTTTTATAAACCATTTGATACTAAATTTGTATTATTTTGTTCAGTATATTCCTAAAAGGATATCAATCTACTTAAATATGGACTACTTAGCAAAAATAGCCTGCATTTTGACCCAACGGGGCGGCATGGCCCAGCACGTTACGGTACGGTCAGCCTGAATTATTAGTCACCACTACGGATTATTCGATTATAAAATGTTAATATCTTACAGGTCACCTCCTCGAGGACAGTTTATACCACCCTTTGTTCGATAAGCGGATTTAGTGAGGCAGGGCCTTGTTAAATCGTAAGTTACTCTTAGGCTATAATAATGGCAAGATTCATTCATCCGTGATCTTGAAACTATTTGGCTGGTGAGCTTGTAGTTGGGGCAAAAGACGCTTCCCACGTTAAGATATATTGTTGCAAAATTTGTTAGAGATCGGATGATTAGGTTAGTCTTAATTTGATTTAAGATCAGAACATTTGGATGGGTGCCATTCCTTTTTCGTTATGATAGCTGCAATATACTACATGACTTTGGGTTGTCCTTTGCCAGTGATACCTCTGTACCAAAGTTGGTTAGATTTTGTGTCGTCCTGATTGAATTGATAAGGGGGATAAATTTGCTCACATACACGTCCGCTATCTTCAAACGATTTGAATGATGACCTTGTAGTTTGGACAAAAGACGCTTCGCATATGAAGGTATATTGATGCAAAATATGGAAGAGATCCGTTAATTAGGTTAGTCGTAATTTGATTTAAGCTTTGAACATTTGAATGGCCGCCATTACGTTCCGTCAAGATGGCGGCGATATAAAACATGACGCTGAGGTGCCCTTTGCTGGTGCTACCTCTGTACCAAATTTAGTTCAATTCGGTTTCACCGTGTTTGTTTGAATTGATAGTGAGGGGCAGACATGCCGAGTACACACACACTCACACACAGACAGAAACACAATTTGTGGCCCGTGTACTGTAGATCTCCTAAGTCTACTTTCATTTTTTGCAAAAATCGAATGTAGTGTAACGTTTCGTGAAATTACCGTCGGCCACTACCCCTTTCTCCAGCTGTCAAGTGGGCTGGATGTATGGAGAGCGCCGGGCAGCCAATCAGGCCAGGGCTAAGTAGGGTAGCCCCTCCCAAGGCCACTGAAATACAATAGCCATATGAATCAGGTAAACTATTGGCGCAAGGCTTCCTGACTGTGCTGTTTCTGGAAACTACTGGATGCGACAGGAAGGTCCCGAACAAGTACTGGGAGGAGCAAAAAAGTTCTGGAAACCAACCACGAAGACATACTCGACGCTACTGGAAGGGGGCAACTCCGAGAATATTCGAGACCAGAGGGCTGGCTGCATATATACGAGCAAGATGAGGCGAGCAGGCAGTTCTGCGTGGGAGTCGGTTCCGAGTCAGTGTTAGTCTTGAGTGGAGTTGAGCAGCAAGCCGTGCGGGAGCACGGGAGATAAATAAATGTGGACAGTGTTGTGATAATAAATGTGGAAATAAATAGTGACTACAAGAGATACTGACTTGTAGAGATCAGTGCAGATAAGTAGTGACTGTGGAAGATAATAGTGAACATTGTAAATAGATACTGACAAGTGTTGTATAAAGTGAGACTGAGTGTGCGTGTGTGCGAGTAAGTAGGCCTAATTTGTTTTAGTGTCAATTTGTGTAAATAATTTGATTTAGTGTTAACTAGTGTACATACTATTAGTGTAAATAAAGATTTAGTGCATTATTGCCTGACCAGTTATTACGAACCCCAAAAACGTTACAAATAGTGTCAGATGTATGGGGTCAGGCTATAAGGAGTGCTTCTTTGCGAAAACCGTTTACTTTTGAAAAGGCCTACTTTAAGGAAGTGTGTACAATAGTGAATTCTTAGTGACTGTCTTGTGTGTACCATCTGGAAGCCTGGTTAATCATGTGCGGACTGTCCGTGAGTCTCGCATTTTTTACTATAAAATGGCGACAAGGAAAGTAAAACTTTCAGCACTGAAGGTTTCGGAATTACGGCAGGAATTGGAAGAAAGAGAAGCTGATGCCACGGGAACAAAGTCTACGCTACAAGTGCGATTACGTCAGATGCTGCTGGATGGTGGTGTGGACCCATATGTATTCCTTTTTGAGCTTCCTTGCGGGACTGACGGCATAGGTCAGATGGTGGAAATTTTGGAAAAGATAATGGCGGACAATGCGGATAATTTAGAAAAGAAAATAGCAGAAAACTCCAAAATTCTGGAAAGGAATACAATGGAAAATACTGCCAATCTTGAGAGTAAACTTCGAGAAGTTACGCTCACTACGGAAACGAAGCTGTGGGAAGAAATTCAAGAGTCCCTGCGGAACTTGGAGGACGAGCTTGCGATCGCCCTGCTTCAAAATAAGGACAAGCAACGAAACGAAACCATTGCCGCTGCTGGACCATCGGAAGGTAAGGAGAGTTTACCTGTTACCGCAGCTGGGCGGACTGACCTGCCAATGGATCGTGCACCCGTTCTCGCAGTTGGGAGTTCTGACCTGCCAACATTCGATGGGAAGTCTGCTTGGGAAGAATACTTCACCTTGTTTGAGACCGCCGCCATGATTAATGGGTGGTCAGAGGCCACGAAAACTGCAATGATGAGCTTGTCGCTGCGCGGAGAGGCCCTACGAGTCCTAGAAGCTGTTCCCTTATCGGAGAGACAGAACTACGACGTTCTTGTTCAAAAACTGGAAATGCGGTTCGGACATCGACACATGGAGCAGCTATATCGCTCCCAGTTAAGAAATTGCTGCCAGAGACCTAACGAGAGCCTACAGAAGTTCGAAGCAGGCATAGTCCGTCTCGTTAGGAGCGCCTACACAACAGTGCCCAGCGACGTTTACGGGAGTCTTGCTACCGAGAAGTTTCTCGACGGGCTCCGCGAGACCGACACACAGCGGGCTGTGAAGCTGGCGCGCCCGGAAACGTTGAATGATGCTTTGACCCTAGCCCTTGAGTTCGAGGCTGTTCAACAATCCGTGCGCAGCCAGGCGCGAATTCGAGCTCCGGAGGGAGACAAGGAGGTCCAACCTGTGCCTTCTATAGAAGAAATCGTGGAGAAATTTCTTCAAGCCTTGCAGACCAAGAAGAAACGGACGAGGTGCTGGGGCTGCGGGGAGGTTGGACACCTCAGAGATCGATGCCCTAAACTTACGAATAACAAGTACCCGCCGCAGGGAAACTAAAGAGGGTTGATGGAAAGGGGCGACTGTCAACCCGCGCCAACACCAGGAATGCCCCCACTTCTGCTATCGTCGCGTCTCTGGGTTGTCAAGCCAACTCAATTTTTGTTAGTGGCCATGTGGATGGAGAACCCAGAGACCTACTGCTGGACACAGGGGCCACAATGACCATCATCCGACCAGACGTCGTGAGAAGAGCAATAACACCCACAAGATGGACACGGCGAACAGCAACGGGGGAACCAGCCAACTTTCGAGGGGAGGCAGTCGTCGACTTCAACATCGGTGATACCCAGTTTCGCCGTCGTGTCTTGATCGCTGAGGTGGAAGAGGACGTTATTCTCGGGATGGACATCATGACTAAGTAAAAATTCGGACTAGACTTGGGAAGTGGAATTTTGAGAGTCGGAAACGAGGAGATAGTGCTGCAGAAGAGGAACGCCTCGTCGGTACGGGTGATAGCAGCGGAAGACATGGTACTGCCAGGACGTAGTGAAGTAATGGTAGAGGGGAAGCTGGACTGTGAAATCCCCGAAGGTTGTGTCGTTATGGTAGGGCCTACGTTTGGCGAAGACGAAACTGGACATGGAATACTGGTAGCCAAAACTTTGGTCAGTGCAGGGGCGAAAATTCCTGTGCGGGTAATGAACCTTCATGATCGCCCAATAACCGTTTGGGAAGGAACCAGCCTGGGAATCTGTTCGTCTGTATCCTCCGTCGTACGCTAAGTGCAAACAGCTACCTCCACATCCGGTATACCTTCAGTGTGGCTTGACAGTCTGATCGAGGCAGCGTGTCAAGAGCTAAATCCTGAGCAGAGCCGAGAGGTAAGGGAACTTCTCAAACGACATAAGGATGCCTTCCAGGATGGGACTTGTAATGGAAGAACGAACGTGGTGCAACATCGCATCGATACGGTTGACTCAAGACCTATTCGCCAGACGCCCAGAAGATTGCCACTAGCCAAGCGAGAGGAAGCCGAGCAAATAATAAGTGATATGGCTCGCGATGGGGCGATTGAACCTTCAAGCAGCTCCTGGGCCTCACCAGTGGTTCTGGTGAAGAAGAAATATGGATCCACGCGGTTTTGTGTAGACTACCACCAGCTGAACAATGTGACGAAAAAGGACAGTTATCCTCTACCAAGCATCGATGACGCCCTAGACACCTTGGGTGGGAGCACGATCTTCTCCACATTGGGCCTCAAGCGTGGGTACTGGCAGGTCGGGTTGGACCCAGAAGACAAGGAGAAGACCGCCTTTACGTTTGGTTCGGGGTTGTGGAACTTCACAGTTATGCCGTTCGGACTCCGTAACGCCCCTGCTACGTTTGAACGTTTGATGGAGCGAGTCTTAAAAGGGCTGTCTTGGGAAACCTGCTTGGTCTACTTGGATGACATCATCGTTCTCGGAAGGATGTTTGAAGACCACCTAAAGAATTTGGAGCAGGTGTTCTTACGTCTAAAACAAACCAACCTGAAGCTCAACCCCAAGAAGTGCTTCCTCTTTTGGAAAGAAGTGAATTACCTAGGCCACGTTGTTTCCGGAGAGGGGGTCGCTGCAGATCCGGAGAAGATAAACGCAGTGAAGGAATGGCCAATACCGAAAGATAAGCGCGAAGTCAGGAGCTTCCTCGGACTATGTACCTATTACCGTCAATTCGTGCCAGGATTTGCTAACATCGCGAAGCCTCTGACCCAACTTACCGAAGAAGGTCGGAGTTTTGTGTGGGACACGACCTGTCAACAGGCTTTCGAACAACTGAAGGAGGTATTAACCAATGCTCCGATCCTGAGTTACCCACAACCGGAATGACTGTTCGTTTTGGACACAGATGCTAGCAATGTGGGCATCGGTAGCGTGCTCTCCCAACTGCAAGGTGGGCAGGAAAGAGTGATACCTTACTTCAGAAAGATTCTTTCTAAACCGGAGAGCAACTACTGCGTGACTAGGGAATTGCTTGCTGTAGTGAAGTCGGTGGAGCATTTTCACAAGTACCTCTACGGGAGGAAGTTCGTTCTACGGACTGATCATGCAGCACTTACGTGGCTTCTGAGTTTCAAGAACCCGGAGGGACAGGTAGCCAGGTGGATCGAAAGGCTCGAGGAGAACGACTTCGACTCTGAACACAGGACTGGTCTTAAACACCGAAATCCTGATGCTCTGTCTAGGAGACCGTGCGCGCAAGATTGCAAGCACTGCAATCGGATAGAAGACAAAATTGCAGAGGTGAGAAGAAGTACTGTGACTGACAACCACTGGCAGGATGAGGAAATCCGTAAAGACCAAGAAGACGATCCGGACTTAAAACACCTACTGCGTTGGAAGAAGTCTGAGGAACGGCCGACCTGGGAAGAGGTAGCTCCCTTCTCGCGTTCTGTAAAAGCCTACTGGGCTCAGAGGAATTCCGTGATTTTGGAAAACGGGGTGCTGAAGAGGGTACTGGAGAATGAGAATGGGACACAGGAGAGGCTACAGCTTATTGATCCACGAAACAGAGTATCCGAGATAGTGCAGTTGCTGCATGAAGGAACGTCCGGAGGGCACCTTGGAGTTCGGAAAACCATAGAGAAAGTTCGAGAGCGGTTTTACTGGTTCAATAGCTCCGATGACGTTCGTGAATGGAATAGACAGTGCGTTGTTTGTGCCACTGCGAACGGGCCACAGAAGAAGGGAAGAGCAGCGACGAGACAGTACAACGTTGGTGCACCGTTCGAACGGATCGCCATCGATGTATCGGGCCCCTTCCCTACGACTGAGAGTGGAAATAAATACATCTTGGTAGCAATGGATTACTTCAGCAAGTGGGTAGAGGCATATGTATTGCCCAATCAAGAAGCGATGGTGGTTGCCTAGACGCTAGTAAGGGAGCTGGTGAGTCGATTTGGTGTACCTTTGGAATTGCATTCCGACCAAGGGCGAAATTTCCAGTCGTCGGTGTTCCAGGAAATGTGCCAGATTCTCGGGATCCGGAAAACGAGAACAACTGCCCTGCAACCACAGTCCGACGGCATGGTGGAGCGCATGAACAGAACAGTGGAGAAGTACCTGTCCAAGATTGTATCCGACCACCAGCGGGACTGGGACAGGTTTCTCCATTTGTTTCTACTGGCATACCGCTCTTTTACCCATGAGACCACAGGCCAAACACCAGCTAATGTGCTGTTTGGCCGAGGGCTGCGGTTGCCGTGTGACCTGACGTTCGGCTGCAAACCTAACGATGACGTTGTTGGCGAGGACTACATCTCCGACCTTCGTCGAAGGATGGATAACATTCACGACCGAGTTCGCGCAAACATCCAGAATGCGAGCGACCGGATGAAGGAGCGTTACGACCTAAGAGCCGAATCAGGAGGATACCAAGCAGGAGATCTAGTCTGGCTTTTCGACCCAAAAAGGCGGCGAGGGTTCTCTCCGAAGCTACAACGCTCCTGGGACGGACCATATAAGGTACTGAAGAGGATCAACGACGTCGTCTATCGTATCAGGAGGAGACCGAATGGCAAACCCCGAGTGATCCATTTCAATCAGCTGGCACCGTTCATGGGCGACAACCATGACGAGGGGCACGTACAACACGCCCGCATCTGTCGATTGACAGAAGCAGAACGATCCTTCGAAGAGTTCATGGCTCAATGTGGTATTGGCCGAAAAGTTCGTTATGGTGTCACTATCGAGATTCGACAGGATTTATTCCAAACCGCCAGTGAGTATGCCATGGCTCACTGTGTGGCTAAGGACCTGAGGATGAGCCAGGGAATCGCCCAGGTGTTCCGGCGGAAATACGGCGGGATTGAAGAGGCTCAAGAAGCGCCAAGTGCCTCGTGTCAGGGACGTGTTGTGCTTTACCAGGAACGAGCGATCGCTGTTCTATCTGGTGACGAAAGAACTTTCCCATCTGAAGACCTCCTATCGTGCCAACTGGGATAGTCTACTTGCTATGCAGGAGCACCTACTGGAGCAAAGCATATCCAAATTAGCTGTACCCAAGTTGGGCTGTGGACTAGATGGGTTGAACTGGAGGATTGTAAGAAGCATGCTAGAGGAAGTCCTTCGACGCACAGGGATTGAGATCCTAGTGTGCTGCTGGACCCGAATAGACGTGGTGCCTCGGAAAACGGTGAACTGTTACTTCTTAGTCAACTCACGATGCCGTGAAGGACCAAGCTGTCCCTACCGTCACCCAGTTGGAAGTGTCTGCTCCGAGACGGAACAGTGTTAAGGAGGGGGCAGTGTAACGATTCGAGAAATTGCCGTCGGCCACTACCCCTTTCTCCAGGTGTCAAGTGGGCGGGATGTATGGAGAGCGCCGGGCAGCCAATCAGGCCAGGGCTAAGTAGGGTAGCCCCTCCCAAGGCCACTGCAATAAAATAGCCATACGGATCAGGTAAACTATTGGCGCAAGGCTACCTGACTGTGCTGTTTCTGAAAACTACTGGATGCGACAGGAAGGTCCCGAACAAGTACTGGGAGGAGCTAAAGAGTTCTGTAAACCAACCACGAGAACATACTCGACGCTATTGGAAGGGGGCAACACCGAGAATATTCGAGACCAGAGGGCTGACGGCATATATACGAGCAAGCTGAGGCGAGCAGGCAGTTCTGCGTGGGAGTCGGTTCCGAGTCAATGTTAGTCCTGAGTGGAGTTGAGCAGAGTGCCGTGCGGTAGCACGTAGATTAGAAATAAATAATGTGAAGATAAATAAATGTGGACAGTGTTGTGCAAATAAATGTGGAAATAAATAGTGACTACAAGAGATACTGACTTGTAGAGATCAGTGCAGATAAATAGTGACTGTGGAAGATAATAGTGAACCTTGTAAATAGATAGTGACTAGTGTTGTATAAAGTGAGACTGAGTGTGCGTGTGTGCGAGTAAGTAGGCCTAATTTGTTTTAGTGTCAATTTGTGTAAATAATTTGATTTAGTGTTGACTAGTGTACATGTTATTGGTGTAAATAAAGATTAAGTGCATTATAGCCTGACCAGTTATTACGAAACCCAGAAACGTTACAGTAGGCTAAGAAGATAGAACAATGCTTCAGCGTGCGAGAAAATTTTATATCACTACTTAATGAGTTTCTGGCAGAATAGTCGTAAACAGGCAGTTAACGGGGTGATGATAATGTTTACAGGAACAGACTGTTCATTTTAAAGAGTATGTATAAAATGTGCTTGGGGGGAACGAAGTGGGTGGGAATTACTGTAAATATATAGTTACGTCTAGAAAAAATTGAAGGAGAAGGAACGCATGAGTGGACGTATTATTTTACTCGCAATATATCTAGGATTTATTTATGAAATCAATCAAATTTCTCTCAATATAAGAAGACTGTAGGCTATAATTTTCGACTAATCGTACGGATAGCGCCCAACAAGTAACGACTTTTCCACGATTATTTGTGATTTCAAATTTGCGATCGGGTATGAAGTTATGTGCGATAATAATGAGCTGTTATACTTTTTGATCCATTTCAGGGGATTGCTACATGATGACCATGTAGTCCCATTTATTGGTGTGTGCGGAATCCGTCTTATAATATATGCCATTGTTATGGCAGTAGCAGTGTGAGTATTTGCAACTGAGGCTAGGATTTCAAAGGGGATGGCCGTGGCCTTAAGTTAGGAATTATCATGGTATTCAACTAAGGATAGGTGGGAAATCATGGAAATCCACTTCTAGGACAGTAGTGGTGAGAATCGACTCCATCTCTTCTCGGAAGGCAAATCCCTCATACCAGAATTTAATTTTTAGCAGAGCAGGGAATCTAACCCAGGACCTCTAGGAAAGGAGTCTCAAATGATGCCCCAAGACCACAGAAGAGTGCTAACTACAAGACATAGACTGCTCATAGTAGTGTCGACACTGTCCAAAATAAGAGTTTAACAGACATAATTCGCACACATCCAAGTAAACAGGGCTGGTAACCACTTTGTCCTAAGTTCCCTAAATTAAACAAGAACGACACTGTTATTGTGCACAAGTATGTTGTTGTTTGCGTCTTCAGTCTTTTGACTGGTTTGATGCAGCGCTCCATGTCTCCCTGTCGTGAGCTAATAGTTTCATCTCTACATAACTAGCACACCACACATCCGAGACAATCAGTTTAACATATTCTAACCTAGGTGGGATTCGAATCCACGCTCTCCCGATACCAGCGAGGCACGATGTAGTTCATTAGTGCTCCTTTTGTTTTGTATCTTTTTTTTACCTCACTTGTTTCGTGAAGTTTTCTTCATTTCATTTATGAAGACGTCAAAGACACCCAGTCCCCGAGTCAGGGGAATTTATCATAGGTTATTAAAATCCCCTCATCCCGACCGGAATTCGAACCCGGGACCCTCCCGGACAGAGCGTAGCTTGCTAACCTATTAGCCACGGAGCCGGACAACGCCGCGGCCGGTATGCACACTATATTTATTTGTTATGGATTTCAATAGAGGGAGAAAACTTATCCATAGCAAATACCAAGGTATATACAACCTCTTCCCCCAGGGGCTCACGACTAGTGGGACGTGGGTTGGCGACCACGGGGCCCCAGCTGAGTTCGGCATTACTTCCACTTACTTGTGACGGGCCCCTCCCTGTCATCTTTCCTATCGACCTCCCTTGGTCAACTCTTGTTTCCTTCTGACCCCGACGGTATTAGGGTGTCCGCGGCCTAGGGAGTCTTTTACTTTCCCGCCTTAATAGGCCCTTATTTCATCTCTTCTGATCCCTCATTCTTCGAGGTGTCAGACCTCTTCTGTTCTCTTCACATCTCCTGCCTTCTGCGCAAGGGCCTTAAGGAGGCAGGCTGTGTTTAGCCCCACCACTTCTGGTGTACCCTCGACTGTGCTACTCCCTCAAGGGCTCACGGCTGGTGAGTTTGGGAGTTGGCGACCCCAAGGGATCCCGAGCTTGGTCCGGTTTTCCCCCTTTTTCAACTGCCTCTGGGGAGGACCCTCTCCTCTTTCCCTGTCGTGCTTGTCTTCCATGGCTCTCCTTCCTTCCAAGTCCCTCAATCCTCATTGGCGTATTCATTGGAATATACGGTCAGTCATAGTTAGCTTTTGCTGCTCTTTGATATATCTATTTTATTTAATTCCGTCTTCGCAGACGCCAACAGTGATCTCCCTGTATTTCTTCTTTCCATTATACAGGGATTCATTTTGTTTTTGAGTCTGTTCTAGATATATATCTTCTATGGAAAACCTAGCGGCAGCTTGCAGCAAACCAATGAAGTTCCTCAATATCTCTAAGCTCAAGAGCACTTCCTCACCAATCCACCAGGCGGCGTCATTGTCGCCAGCTAACATATCCATGAAGACTGCTTCATGAAGAAAATTTATATTTATGGAGAATCTTTTATTTTGTCATGTTGTATATTATGATATATACTCTCTTGTCTCTTACTCCCTCTCCCTTGCTTCCCCTTCCCTTTCCCCTTGGCTACCTACCTCTGTCGTGTGCGGAATCGCTCGTCCTCACATCTCTTAGTTCGGCCCTTGAGTGTACAGTGCAGAGCCCTCTCAGGGCCAGTCTCCTGTCCGTATGAGACATTTTTAAACCAGACGCCATGTCTGTATTTTAAGTCAACGGTCACAAGGAACCATCGCCTGATCAACATGAAAAAGCTAAGTACCAATCTTCAATGATTTTAGACTCATTTTAATGGTTTTAAAATGCTAAACGCTTTTAATACAATTTTGTAGGCAGTGTGTGGAATTGCTAAGTATTGTGCAATAACCGTCTCCGTGGGATTTTCCTTATCATGCTTTAACTATCTAAGCTGGCTATTTGACACGAAATCCAGTACTTATTGTACTAAATAAATGGGAATACCTTCCCACTACGTGGGATTTAGCTCAAATTTAACCGCTGTCTATAAACTTAGTTTTTTTTCCACCGTGGGAACTCTCTTGCCCTATTTAACTGTCATCATGGCTCTGGAACTTTCCACAAGGACCAATCTTTCTACTAGTCAAGCAATCTAGTATTTTCCACTCCAAATAAGGGAATATTTTCCTCACCGAGGAATTCATGTTACATTAACTGCTGGTCTAAACCTAATTTGCTTTCCACCGTGGGAACTTTACCTCATCATTCGACTGCAACCCATAAACTTTCCAACGCAATAAACTTGTTCAAGCTCAAATTAAACTAAGTGTTCTACATAACTGCAATAACTTTATTTTGTTCTACGAACTCACATACATTGTAACAGTGAATATTTTCAACTTATCAGCAAACTATCAGTGCTTCGAATCCGCGTGTGCTAATCTCAACCGCGCCGCGTACGTGAGAGCAATACATCTGGCCAGGACTTTATCCTAAAGTTCCTATTTCCCTTTTCCTAAAATACCTTTCACAAACCCAATTTAGTTTAAGATCTTCATCTAGCTAAATCACAAAGAGGCCTCGCTTGAAATCATGCGCCCTCCCAAATTTGTTCCATTTCTCATATAGTCATTCAGCTTAAACTGTGGCTAGTCCACATTTTAATATGTATTGTTTTTCCCTTCTGAAATTAGGGAATTGTACCTTTTCTAATTATAAAGGAATTAACTAATTGTGTAATCCAGGCTTCATTAATGCGACCTGTGCATTTTTTGTATATTACCTCTAGTAATTTCAGTTTGAAAATAGCGGTGATTTTCGCTTGTAATTCTATTTTTCCCCCTGTTACGATCAGGAATTAAATCTATTTTTCATAGATTTTTGTATTTCCAAAAGAATATTCTACTTTGTTAGTGTTCTATCTAACTCATTTACCAAAATGTTGCAATTAATTGCAATCTTATAATCAACCCTAAAGGTTCAAAACCTTTTCTATTATGCTTGGTAAATAATCTTTACAAGTAGTTTTTCTAATAGGGATCTCAGACTT
This sequence comes from Meconema thalassinum, assembly GCA_946902985.2. Classification (NCBI taxonomy): domain Eukaryota; kingdom Metazoa; phylum Arthropoda; class Insecta; order Orthoptera; family Tettigoniidae; genus Meconema; species Meconema thalassinum. Next base: position 296,656,013 of record OX336390.1, on the reverse strand, counting down.
CCAATTTGTAAACCTCTTATTTTAGCCTAAAAAGCTACGTTGTTATCTTTATCTCAAAAAATAAGATTTAAACTTATCCATTGTTCATACTCAACATCATTGATTGTTAAAATAAATTATTTCTATTTTTTGTTTTATGTCTTTCGCTAGAACTACGGTAAGGCAGGACCTTCTCTTCCCTGATTCTTCCTCCAATCTAAAGATATATTTACGAGAAAATAATAATTTTCGTATCAGTAAAACCTTTACCCCTTGTTGCATTGGAAACAAAATTTCAAATAACAACGTTTTCAAAATTTCTCTTAGCTGTTACAGCTAATCCTAGCAAACCATTAAGGCAAATATAGCTAGCTCCGCCAGCTTCCTACTTGTAGAGCTTCTCTCTCTGACTTATGGTTTGTTTCAGAATTCCAGTTTTGTTTAAATTAGGTTTGAGGTCTTTCTCTGTTCTAAACTTTTAATCGGCATCCTGCTGGGTAAAAGCTTAGGTTTCCTTAAGTGCAACAATTGGTATTCAAATAAGATTTTCACAAAAAACAATAACAACATCGCTAAAATCATCAAAGATATTTTGTCTCTTCACTCTCTGGGAGCATTCGGTTGGTTTGTCAGAGATCCAACGGTGCCAGGAAATAACATTATTGCAAATTCAAACCTTTCTAGCATTCTCGAATGCGAAATAAAATCCAACCTTTCTAAAGGGAAAGTTAGTAAATCCTTTACTTTTGGCTTACTTAATCTTGCCAGACTACCACCCATCCACCATAGTACTGGAATACCGGCTTGGGAGGGAAAGATCACTCACAGAGCGCTTGCAGGCAACCTCAATTCAGGCTGCGCTCTCCGCTTGCCTTGTACAGGTCCCCTCTAAAGTTAGGCATGACATAAGTCTTGCACTGCGAAATTCCCTTTTATATACACATGTACTTAAACCTTAGTGTTGGATTCTCATCCTATCTACCAATACTTGTCTCTACGCCGAAACCATCTCCTTTTCTATTTTATCATCTTCCCTTAGGTAGTGTTAATCCTCAACAAAAACCTACCACTCATTCTTCGAGGGTTGAGGGCATTTCTTTTCATCCTGTCCTTTATTTGCCTTATTCTGTTTTGTTTTCCTTTTCTTCTAGTATGTAAGTGTAGTTAGTTTTTAGATATAGTGTACACTATATTCTCATGTTTCACTACCACGCACACCATTAGGGGCGATAAACTAGATGTTAGGCCCCTCAAAACAGCAATTGTCATCGTCATCATGATCATCATATACAACCTCTGTCCAAAAAGTTCGGTAAATGGGTCTATATTACGAACGGAGTGTTGGCTTACCTGAAACAGTTATTGTCCTTCGAAGTAATCCCCGTGGAGATTTATGCACTTCTGAGAACGACAGTACATGTCCTGGAAACTCCTGGCATAGTTTTCTTTAGGGATAGCCTTCAGTTGGGTCGTCAAAACTCTGAATTGAAAGCGAGAGAGAAGGGCGAATTTATGCAATCTGCCATGCATACCTGATCGACGGGTGGCAGTGCGAAAGGTGAATGTTTCGTGGAATGGAATGGTTCTCAAAACCATCGTCACGGCGAAGAGACCTGGTGTCTGAGGTACGACCCCAAAAGCAAGCGTCAAAGTATGGTATGGTGGTCCAGGGTCGAATATTAATCATATGTATTTTTTTCAGTGACATAAAAATGACAAAGGTAGCCCTGTTCCTTATTGACGAAGTACAATAAGTCCTGTAGATTAAAAACCTAAAGTCAATATTAATTTGTACTTTATATTGTACCGGTTTTGGCCACATCATGCCCTTCCTCAGCGCAAATAATAATATGAATAGAAAAGCAAGACTTGCAGTACATTAAAAATGTTACGAAAAAAGAAGGTTGTTCTCAAAACTATTTCTAAAAAATTAATCGTCTTGCCACGGTGGGTAATTGGTTAACGTGTCAGTCTACTAACCCCTAGATTGCAGGTTCGCTCCTGGCCGTGGTAAGTGATATTTGAAGGCCGCAAAAATTTACGATACGCATGTCATACGATGTTGGCATGTCAAAGAACCCATTTGAATTCAGTAGGCCGTGTTCATAATAGCACTATTAATCTCGGGAGTTTCCGCCAACACAAAGTTCCTCATTTCTCTACTAGAAAGCGCTATCGTGTTCAAGGAGCTTAGATATCTAGTGCTTCAAAGGAACAACGAAATTCGACATGCAAGCTATCCTCTGGGTGTCAAAGAACGAAGCTTGCACCCAGCCTCCGAGGCCATACGATATTATATTATTATTAATCGTCTAAAAGCGAAAAAACACATAGGCCTATACTAAAAATTAAAAAAAAACCAGATCTGTTACAAAAATGTGTTCAATGCAAAAGATATAAATCTTGATATAAAACCAGTAGGCTATGAAGAAGGAACAGTGATGTGCATGTTATGTAGACAACAATTTGAGGTTAAGATTGAATTTGTCAAAATGGGTATAATCAAGTACAAATGTGAAGAAGCTATGGAATGATAACCTATCGTTGAGATAAATACTCCAATCTGTAGATAGGGCAATATAGAGTGTTTGGGGTTAAATTAGTCTTTCTTTTCCATTAATATTATTATTTTCGCTGAGGAAGGGCACAATGTGGCCGGAACCAGTACAATGAAAAGTACAAATTAATATTGACATAAGGTTTTTAATCTTCAGGACTTCTTCATATTTTCAGGTTGTTTTTCACATGTCCTTGTAATTGGGATTACATTGTGTTGACCAACTGAAAAGTTGCAATAGACTATCAATTGTCAATAAGGCAACACTGGAAAAAGGCTTTGAAGCTCTCTATATTAACTTGGTTTGTTGAAATAATCAGATCTCTTGCAATAGAACATGCCTGCGCGGCGAGGCGGGAGAATGTAACGTAATTCAATATTCAAATGTTTTCAATTATTTTGCTGCGAAATAGCGGCGAATAGCTTAGGCGGTTGAATTTCATTCATTACAGTAGAGGAAAAATAAAGGAAAAACCGTGTTGGTGTTAGGAGTGAGCCGTAGGAGGGGAGAGGGAGGTAATCCCTGACGATCAAGCCGATGCTGCAATCAATAGCTGCCTTTCTCCACTCCGAGGGAATCACTCCCAGATTACAATGGTGGTGATGCGAAAGACTTTCCGGTAAAGCCGCCTCGCTCCAACCTGTGACCAGACTTCTTTCTCTCTCTCTGTTTGACTCGAATATATTCTCATGCATATAGGATTCCTGAATTCAATTATCGTAGGCAGATCTGTATAACATTAAACGTTGTAAGGATTCATTGCGTCCTAAATAAAGTGATTTAGAGATGCATACATAGTCAACCACACTCACTAAGGTGCAGCGATACGGCTAACCAATCTGCGGACTCACTGGGTTTGAACCCCACCATCGGTCATCTATGAATTTAACCTATTTTTATTTATGAAAAAAAAATCGGTTTATGAGATCATATTTTGTCGTGTGTGTGAGCCCCCTCCCCAATCTCCTCCCACACCTAATAAAATCTAAACGGCTGAAGCTATTTTAACGAAACTTGGTAAATACATGTACTACTACCTCGTCCAACCTCGACCGTGCCATTCAAATTTTAATACGTTTCACCAATCCAATATAGCGGTCGCGCGAAATATTTCACCGGCATTCTATATCTCCTCAGCAGTAACCGCGATCGCCCCATAATTTTGTACTTTCATAAACCTGTGACGTACAGAACTAACATGGCGGCCAAGCGAAGTTGAAGCATTTAAATAGACTTTTCTCGCGATTTAACCATCAGAGCACAGTTAAACTTAGCACAGCAAATGTTTATACACGTTGTAATGCACTGACATCTGATTTAGTTCAATTGTTTACATAACCTCATGATGGCGGCTGTGCGAATTTTTATAAATTAGTTTTTATTTCTTGTGTGCCAATCATGTGATCGAAGTGGAAGTTTGAATAATGAACCTACGCAATTATCTTCATCTAATGGTACATAACTCCATGGCTTTATATAACATTCTAATATGGTGACCATCCAAAATATTTAAACGGCTCTCAATATCTACGAATAGATTACACCGAAATGAAATGTTGTATGTTGATAGAGGCTATGAACGTAAGTTCACCTATGGGACTTTTAATTACCTGGTGATAACAAAATCAACACGGTGGCCAAGCGAAGTTTAAACATTTAAATGGAATTTACTCGTGGTTTGGTTGGTTGGTTTTTAAGTTTAGGGGCTGCGACAACGCGGTCATGTAGCCCCGTGTACTTTGGGTGTGTGTAGAATCTGTCTGATAACCGGTGTTAATTGTGATGACTGTATTAATGTGTGTTATCTGTTTTTAGCCTACTTTCGATTTTTGCAAAAAATGAAAGTAGACTTATGAGATCAACACAGGGCGAAAAAAGTGTGTCTGTCTGTGTGTGTGTATGTGTGTGAGTCTGTGTGTGTGTGTGTGTATGTGTGTGTGTGAGTCTGTGTGTGTGTGTCTGTGTGTGTGTGAGTGTGTGTACTCTGAATGTCTGTCCCCCCCCCTATCAATTCGAACACGGTGAATGCGAATTGAACGAAATTTGGTACAAAGGTAGCACTAGCAAAGGACACCTCAGTGTCATGTTTTATATCGCTGCCATCTTGACGGAAACGTAATGGCGGCCACACAAATGTTCAAAGCTTAAATCAAATTACGACTAACCCAATCATCCGATCTCTACCAAATTTTGCAACAACATACCTTTATGGGGGGAGCATCTTTTGACCAAACCAATAGGTCATCAGCGTAATAGTTTGCGGATAGCGGCCATCTTGGTGTGAAAATCGATTCCCCCTATTAATTCGAACACGGTGCAACCGAATGGAATAAACTTTGGTACAGAGGTAGTACTAACAAAAGGCACCTCAGTGTCATGTTTTATATCGCCGCCATCTTGACGGAAACGTAATGGCGGCCACACAAATGTTCAAAGCTTAAATCACATTACGACTAACCTAATCATCCGATCTCTACCAAATTTTGCAACAACATACCTTTATGGGGGGAGCATCCTTTGACCAAAACCAATAGGTCATCAGCGTAACAGTTTGCGGATAGCGGCCATCTTTGTGTGAAAATCGATTCCCCCTATTAATTCGAACACGGTGCAACCGAATGGAATAAAATTTGGTACAGAGGTAGTACTAACAAAAGGCACCTCAGTGTCATGTTTTACATCGCCGCCATCTTGACGGAAACGTAATGGCGGCCACACAAATTTTCAAAGCTTAAATCAAATTACGACTAACCTAATCATCCGATCTCTACCAAATTTTGCAACAACATACCTTTATGAGGGGAGCATCCTTTGACCAAACTAATAGGTCATCAGCGTAATAGTTTGCGGATGGCGGCCATCTTTGTGTGAAAATCGATTCCCCCTATTAATTCGAACACGGTGCAAGCGAATGGAATGAAATTTGGTACAGAGGTAGTAACAACAAGAGGCACCTCAGTGTCATGTTTTATATCGCCGCCATCTTGACGGAAACGTAATGGCGGCCACACAAATGTTCAAAGCTTAAATCAAATTACGATTAACCTAATCATCCGATCTCTACCAAATTTTGCAGAAACATACCCTCATAGAGGAAGCATATTTTGACCAAATGAATAGGTCATTAGCCTAATAGTTTGCGGATGGCGGCCATCTTTGTGTGAAAATCAATTCCCCCTATTAATTCAAACACGGTGAAACCGAATGGAACGAAATTTGGTACAGAGGTAGCACAAGCAAAGGACATCTCAGTGTCATGTTTTATATCGCCGCCATATTGACAGAAACGTAATGGCGGCCACACAAATGTTCAAAGCTTAAGTTAAATTACGACTAACATAACCATCCGATCTCTACCAAAATTTGCAACAACATACCTTTATGGAGAGAGCATCCTTTGACCAATCTAATAGGTTATTAGCCTAATAGTTTGCGGATGGCGGCCATCTTTATGTCAAAATTGATTCCCCCTATTAATTCGAACACGGTGGAACCGAATGGAACGAAATTTGGTACAGAGGTAGCACTAGCAAAGGGTACCTGAGTGTCATGTTTTATATCGCCGCCATCTTGACTGAAATGTAATGGCGACCACACGAATGTTAAAAGCTTAAATCAAATTACGATTAACCTAATCATCCGATCTCTACCAAATTTTGCAACTACATACCTTTATGGAGGGAGCATCCTTTGACCAATCTAATAGGTCATTCGCCTAATAGTTTGCGGATGGCGGCCATCTTTGTGTCAGAATCGATTCCCTCTATAAATTCAAACAAATTGAAACCGAATGGAACGAAATTTGGTACCGAGATAGCACTAGCAATGGGCATCTCAGTGTCATGATTAATATCGCCGCCATATTGACAGAAACGTAATGGCGGCCACACAAATGTTTAAAGCTTAAATCAAATTACGACTAACATAACCATCCGATCTCTACCAAACTTTGCAACAACATACCTTTATGGAGGGAGCATCCTTTGACCAATCTCTTAGGTCATTAGCCTAATAGTTTGCGGATGGCGGCCATCTTTATGTCAAAATTGATTCCCCCTATTAATTCGAACACGGTGGAACCGAATGAACGAAATTTGGTACAGAGGTAGCACTAGCAAAGGGTACCTCAGTGTCATGTTTTATATCACCACCATCTTGACGGAAACGTAATAGCGGCCACCCAAATGTTAAAAGCTAAAATGTAATTACGACCAACCTAATAATCTAGTCTCTACCAAATTTTGCAACACCATATCTTTATGTGGGAATCATATTCTGACCAAACTGCAAGAACATCAGCCCAATAGTTTGCAGATGTTGGCAAGTATGTGTGCAAATCGATTCCCCCTATCAATTCAAACACGGTGAAACCGAATTGAACGAAATTTGGTACAGAGGTAGCACTAGCAAAGGGCACCTCATATTCATGTTTAATATCCATATAGCACGTTGTATTTCAACAAGCTACTACAACCAACATTCAATCATACTCCTTGAAAAGGACAAAGGGTTATAACAATACCCATGCATTTAGGAGAAAGTAGGCTATATGTTCTTTACTGAACATCTTGTTTAATTTAAGTACTGCAACTTAGAATTTTTTCAAATAGTTCCTACTTTTGCCGCCAAGCGCCACCGTCAACGACCAGCAGGCCCAGTTCAGAACTTAGCTCCTAGACGCCACCGCAGTGATGTTTACATTCTTAACCTATCCAATTTAGCTTCACACAGGTGCAATTAGTGGAAGGTTCTTTAACATGCCATAAATCTATGACATGGGACCGCCGGCTTTACTTCCCCTCAGAAGGAAGGCATACTGAGGGATTTTTAACGCTCTTTAAAAATCCGACGGCTTCGGCCGGGTTTGAAGCCGCTATCTTGGGCATAGAAGCTCAGCATGTTACTCGCGGTTTAATCATCCGAATTCAGTGAAACGTGGTATGAAATGTTCGTATAAAATGTAATCCACTGGCATCCAATTAAACTCAATTGTTTTGATAACTTCAAGATGGCAGTTGTGCGAAATTTAAAATTAAGTTTTTATTTCTTGTGTCCTAATAATGCGATCACGCTAGTGAACCTTTTGAATAATGAACCTACACAATAACTTTCATCAAATGGTACATAACTGTATGGCCTACACATATAACAATCCAACATGGCGACAATCCGAAATATTTAGATGGTTCTCAATATCTACGAATCTATTACAGCAATCAATCTGAAATGTTGTAAGTTGATAGACCCTATTAACATAAGTTCACCTATGGATCATTCAATAACCTGGTGAGCATAAAACCAACATGGTGGCGATGGGAAATTTTAATATTTAAATGGATTTTTCTCGCGACTTTTCATCCGAGCGCTTTGAGACATGGCACGGTATATCTTCATACAAGCATTAATATACCAACGTCTAATTAAGGGAATTTTATGATAACTTAAAAAATGGTGGCTGTGCATTTTTTTAAATCTCGTTTTCATATCTGGTGTCCTAAGTAAGACCTGTAGGAATATGGAAATAGGCTATTTAATTCTTCACGGAACTACTTGTTTTTTCTTCATTTTCAACCTCAGTCAAATGGCGGAAGGGTAGCCTACTTTCTAATAGGACACGGTCGCCTCATTACAACTCCTTGTCCGGTTTCATTCATCTCATTAATTTAATCTCACATTAACATTAACGTCAGGAAGAGCATCCAGCTGCATAAACCAATCACGCCCGGTCAAATGGAAAATATGTCTTTAAATAGGTATCTCATTAATGTCCCCCAGTTACTCTTAATATAGTTGAAACCTCCTGCTGCTTGAATAATCCATAATCCTGTCTACAGTACAAATGTTCCCGCTTAATGGGCCGTGGCCTGCCTCAGTTCCAGAATCCTACACTATTTACTGGAAATGCGCGATGCGAAATCATGTAGGCCTATGTGCTGTTTTCGAATTTCATTCAGAAGAGCAGAAGAAAAGGTGACTTCCTAAACATTAGTAGCACTCTGTCAATACTCACTAGTTTCACAGACCACTGTAATTTCAAGTAAAATTTCCTCTTAAAGTAAGGACTATTAGAAGCATAAGGGACTGTTGATTCAAGCCCCCTGTTGCATTTAATGACCGGGGAATTCCTGTCTTGAAATACTACTACAGTATAATACAGAGAGAAGGGTGCATTCTCCAAATAGAGATGCAAATTACTGGAATTGCCAAGGGTTGAAGATGTGGGCAGCAGTCATCTAAGGAGTACAACAAACCACCAAATATAGGAAATATGTACTTATGAATAATTTCGCCAGAATATGTATTTATTTATGTGTGTTTGAGTCTTCAGTCTTTTGACTGATTTTATGCAGCTCTCCATGCCTCCCTGTCCTGAGCTAATCGTTTCATCTCTACATATGTACCACACCCTACATCCGAGGCAATCTGTTTAACATACTCGAACCTTGGTCTACCCCTACAGTTCTTGTCCTCGACCCTTCCTTCCATAACAAACTTGCTATTCCTGGGTGTCTTAGTATGTGTCCTACCAACCTATCTCTTCTCTTCATTAGCAGTCGCCATAAACATCTCTCCTCTCCCACTCGTCTTAATACCTCTTCGTTTGTAACCCTATCTACCCATCTGATCATTATTATTCTCCTTTAACTCCACATTTCAAGCGCTTCAATTCTCCTCTTTTCTGCTGCACCAATAGTCCAAGTTTCACTTCCGTAGAGTGCCACGCTCAAACAGCAAAAATATGTAAATAAATAGAGAATATTTAGTTAAATAAAAAATATATAAACACATAACTATCCGGACCCTTAAATTAAAATAGGTCACTCAGGCACACTCGCATGTTAATTGAATCACTCTCCAAACAATTATCTATCACTGGAATTTTTTACACTTTACTTTGAGAGAAAATGTCTCTTTGCTGTTTTCGATATTTATATTTCACATGTGCCGTCTTCATCACTTCATCCTCGTTACGACGCGCAGGTCGCCCACGGGCGTCAACTAGAAAGACCTGCACTCGGCCTCTCCAGAGGTCACATGATTATCACACACTACCCTATTTTACTTCTTAGTTTTGTTATGCGACTAAAAGTATTGCTATTATCATGAGACTCGCTCTTCCGAACCAGCATTAATATTCAAGTCAGTACACACGTATCACTCTTTTAACACCGACAGCAGTGGCTACGCTCGTTAACGCGCAGTGGTAAGCCATGGGGCAGAGTCGTCCTTGAAATAGTTTTCCGTGGTTTCTCATTTTCAACACCAGGAAAATGCAGGGACGGTACCTTCTGACAGGCCACGGCCACTTCCTTCCTAATCCTTGCCGAGTTTCATTAATCTTCATCCATTCCATCTCTCATCCCGACGCGCAGGTCACCCAAGGGCATCGACTAGAAAGACCTGCACTCAGCCTCTCAGGAGGCCACACGAAAAAGAAAACGTTTTAACCAGGATCATGCGATATGCACAATTAACTTCAGAATTATACATTGAAACTCTCATAAATTCAGTTGAGCTTGCAATCTCATGACGACCAGCGCACGATTCTCATCCTTTCTGCAGAAGTTTGTTGTACAGAGGTGTGCAAACTATTAGACTCAAACAAAGAATTCAAATCGGTCACAATTCCTTATTCAAAGAGTCTCCGTGGCTTAGGCGGCAACACGCCGGCCCCTTACCTCAGGGTCCGTGGTTCAAATCCCGGTCACTCCATGTCAGGTTTGTGTTGGACAAAGCAGAGGCAGACAGGGTTTTCTCCAGGTACTCCGGTTTTCCCTGTCATATTTCATTCCATCAACACTCTCCACTATCATTTCATTTCATCTGTCATTCATTTAATCATTGCCCCAGGGCAGTGCAACAGGCTTCGTCAGCCGGCACAGTTCATATCCTCGCCGCTAGGTGGGGGCTTCATTCATTCCATTCCCTGACCCGGTCGGTCGACTGGAAGCAGGCTGTGGATTTTTTCTTTATTCAAAATCATTTTATTATATTCTTATTACACCGTGGACTTAGAACTTTTACCATAAGGAATTGCATCTGGAAATATTCCAAATTGGAGATTCTGAGGGACACCTGAGCTGGGCCACTTTTTCCTTTTATGCATTGAATTTGGAATGTATCCTCTAAATTAAGTGATTTTAATCCATTGTTCTCGAATCTTTGAATAGTACAAGAGTGGACCATCGGTAATAAATGATTCCCAGTATTTCTGGTCTAAATTCACACGAAAACTAGATTAAAGTAAAACTCAGCAATTTTTCTCGGTTAGCGCCGTGTCTTGTGTGGGGTTTCACCTAGGACGCCAAGCAGGCTCATCAGCGGGCTCTTGGTGTCCCCGCCCGGCCCCCCACAGGAGTAGCGAACTACGCGCTACCTCTCTTTTTACCATTAGGCCTATACCATCTTTTTGGAAGCCTTCATAGGGAGGTTACGGCTGCTTGAGCTTTAAGTTCTCGCAGTAAAGAGACGCAGCTGCGCTTCTTAAAAAGGGAGGTTGCGCGCAATTCGCTACTCCTGTGGGAGTCCGGGCTGGGACACCAAGAGCCCGCTGATGATCCAGATTGGTGTCCTAGGCGAAACGCCACACAAGATATTGCATAAACCTAGAAAAGTTGCTGAGTTTTAATTCACTGGCCGTGAATGCCATTGTACCATCTTTTTAGAATAAAGTAATCAAAACAAAACTTGTGGCATTCTACATTAACACGCCTCCTCTTATAGTGGAAACTGTACAATATTAGGTTACTGTCAGACTCTTTAAAACATGTGTTATTAAGACTGTTGATTAAACATTTGAAATAATTTCAGCAGCTTGCAAAATATTTTTAATGTAATAAGTCACAGAACGTACAAAGTAACTGTTGGAAAACTGCCATCTAGTCTGATAATTACCACACCTCTGTAGTTATCCCTATATAGCGAACTGTATGGAGAATTCCAGTTTGCATGCAGACAATTTTAGGGCCTGGAGCAGGGGTAACCAATCTTCTTTATACTGTAGCTACTCAAATGAAGTTGAACAAAGATGCGTGTGAAATAAGTATAGGCCTACGAGTACAGGAGATGGTTTCCTATACTATGAAACTTACAGTTAGTTAAAGTCTAGGATAGCCTCTCTGTATCAACTAGAATAAGATTAAGTTAGTACATAATTAATATTCATTATTAGTGCCTTGATAATTGTTTATAACATTTAATACAATGTAAATTAGTTGTAGGTTTGTGACTTATTTTTAAATTGTATGTTGCAATGTATTAATTTTACGGAGAAGGATTTTTGTATTAGTCTATTGGGGAATCGCTGTGAACATTGTAATAATCTCATGTATCAGGTGATGGTTGGAATAAATACTACTCTCGTCCCAATCTCTGGTTATCCGAGGGTATTCTATTCAATTCTACTTAAATGAAGTTCATTTCATTTTGCTGCATGTGAATAAACCCCAACCCGTCACACAGAAAGATTGTTAATTAAGAGCGAACAGCTGCTAGATGTAATGCAATGCTACCGTGTCCATCTAATTCTCAGCAAGCCAAGGAGATAGAAACATCCCTTTTGACTTGAATGCTTGGCAGATTGCTTATTTTCAGGCCGAAGCTCACTCAATACAAGGCATTCCAGAACGAATGTTATTTAACTAAAATGTGTACAGGCTAAATGGATTTGACCACATATTTGAAATAAGGATACGTACTGATACTCCTGTTCATTCAAAGCACTGCCAAGAAATTTGATTCTAACCTGAGGACTAGAATGAAGAACATTCACCTTCCTTAAGACGACTGAAAATAGGTGTGTTTGGTTCCACCCTCAGCCACCCTTAAGCGATTTTATGAAGTTATCTTATTACACTCAAGGAAAATTTTGGAATGGCACATTATTTCAAATCCTAGGGTACCTACTCTTATCCTGTCTGTCTGTTAGGTGTCAGCCCGAAGGCTGGTTGGATCCTCAAAAACTACCGCCGTTAGGTTATGTGGGTAGATACCCACAAAAACCCAAGGCAGCACTATATTGAGGCGTACTAGGCAAGAAGAGGAGTGAGGTAGTTTGCCATTGCTTTCCTCACTGAGTCAAAACAGCAGTACTAACCCTATGAGTAGAACCTTTCACAGCATCCACAGGCAATGACTGTACCCTGAATGTCATTACTAAGCACCACCCATATTTCAGTAGCTTCCATATAATCACAGTCATGAGTGAGACAGAGACATTGGTAAAAAGCCACATTTTACTCTAGCCTGTGCCAACAGACAAATGCAAATGTACTGCATTCATCGAGAGATGGCAAACAGACTTATCCTAAACCGCATTTATTAAAATTGTACACCGCTTCAGTGCGATTATCTCACAATATACACCCAAATACACGGAACTGATGACCAATATATCCCTAGTTCCTTATAATGAAGTAAAACAGAACACCCGAAAGTTGAATAATGTTAATGTTGCCGATTCATTTGGAAACTTTGTGGTATCATGGGTGTATAGCCCAATGTACTTGGGTTTGTGTGTGATCTGTCTGATAACCTGTGTCATTGTTATAGCTGTACTAGTGTGTGTGTATTTCTAATTGGGACTAGGGTTAGGTAAAGGGCGGCTGTGGCCTTAATTCAGGTAGCAGCTCAGTATTTGCTTGGGGAAGAAATGGGAAACCACTGAAAACAACTTCTATGTCGGCTAAGGTGGGAATCGAGCCCATCTATTCTCAGTTTAGCCCCACGAAGCTGAGTGGACCTCAGGCGCGGATTCAAGGCGGGGGGGGGGGGGTCACGGGGGTCATGACCCCCCCCAAACGGAGACCAAATTTTTTTGCAAACTCAAAAAACGAAAACACAATAACCAGACAAATAAAACTTCACGAATTTTAACTGAAAAACAGTTTTTCTTTCATTTTATTCAATACTGAAAATATCTTTATTACAATTATTTTGTTCTGTTACAACTGTACATATTTATAACTTCATACCAGTTATATAAAAACGATTATTTATATAACAAAATCGACTCGTCTATTTTGTTTAGCAAACCTTGTGATTACCGAATCGATGTCTATACTGATGTCACAATGAATGTGCAGCAATGCACGGATAGGAATTTGGGGCTTTTTTCGCACCAAAAAATTTTGCCGACGTCCAAACTGCAAGCTTGGTTGGCAATTTAAGCAATTTGTCGGTACCAACTCGACTTGCCGAAACTGTAACGTACCTTCATACTTTTCTCGAAGCTCGATGTAAAAGTCGCAAAACACGCCGTTGCAATTTGTACGAATATTTTTGGTGCGCTAAACGCATTTAATTTCTATCCATGTAGCTTGCAAAGAATTTGTTCTGGTTTTGTACGTTTGGTTATTTTGTGATTGCGTTGTTAGTGATACCATTTTTCTTAACAATTTCGATTCTGTGACCCCCCCAAAGCCAAACTCTAGATCCGCGCTTGGTGGACCTGGATTTGAACCCGGACCTCCATGATGACTGCCAGGAATGCTATATTCTACGCCACTGGGTGGACTACGTTGAAAAACCCCAGGCCGACTCCATTGATAGCACTCTCAATAACAAGAAGCAGAAACACTGTTTTGTCAATTACGCCAAATGCAATAACGGTAATAGGTTTTATTTGATGGAGTATTTTGTGTCTGTTCCGGTGAGTTAAACCTAGCAACGCAGGGGAGAATTGGATTGGAGCACATTGTCAGCCGTCGGGTTTGACAGGGACTAATTTCCTCGTGTTTCCGCTAGGTGGCAGGTGTGTCATTTCATTAGCCGCAGTACGAGGTGGTAATGGTAGTTTAGCAAGGCCCTTAGGGTGAAGAAGGGCAGAGGTGATAATGTGCTAAGTGAGGCAGAGACATATGATAGGGGTCGTCATTACCATCGCAGATGTACTGGGGTCCCTTCACTTATCATCCAAGGGCACACCATCTTTAAATTCGCTACATTACGATCCGCCATTTTTATGAACTGGATGAACGGGTGGCATTAGAGGGGGCACAGGGGGGGTGGGGCCCTATGGATAGCCCATATGATTTCCATAGATCTCTCGTAGTTACTTAAGTGTATAGGAGTTTCGTAGGTGCATGCCTACCAAATATTATTACCATTTTTGAGGGGTAGGGGATGAGGTGTTATGAGTCCTATGTGCCGGATGGTTTTTACAGAGGTTGGTTGGTTCTTAAGTTTAGGGGCTGCGACAACGTGGTCATTTAGCCCCGTGTACTTTGGGAGTGTGTACAATCTGTCTGATAACCGGTATTAATTGTGATGACTGTATTAGTGTGTGTTATCTGTTTTTAGCCTACTTTCGATTTTTGCAAAAAATGAAAGTAGACTTATGAGATCAACACAGGGCGAAAAAAGTGTGTCTGTCTGTGTGTGTGTATGTGTGTGTGTGTGAGTCTGTGTGTGTGTGTGTGTGTGTATGTGTGTGTGTGAGTCTGTGTGTGTGTGTCTGTGTGTGCGTGAGTGTGTGTACTCTGAATGTCTGTCCCCCCTATCAATTCGAACACGGTGAATGCGAATTGAACGAAATTTGGTACAAAGGTAGCACTAGCAAAGGACACCTCAGTGTCATGTTTTATATCGCCGCCATCTTTACTAAAACTGAATGGCGGCCACTCAAACGTTCAAAACGTAAAATCAAATAACGACTAACCAAATCATCCGATCTCTACCAAATTTGGTAACAACATACCATCGTATAGGATGCGTCTCGTGACCAAACTACAAGGTCGTCCGCCATACCATTTCAGGATGGCGGCCGTGAGAATTATGCAAACTTTATAATCCATATCATGGGACCCACCAGTTCCGATTATCGAGCCGAGAATCGTTTTAACTGTTCTAAAGGAAGAGGCACGTTCGAAATTAAAAGTTTATTTCGTAATACTATAGTGCAGACGTGATTTTAAAAAGCTGAGCCGATTCAGTAATAAGACAAGATGGCAGCGGATATCTTGTTCCTGACTTATATTTCACTAATTTGAATATTGCATGCAATATAGCGTACTGATACAAAATAAATAAACTTTGTATGAAATGCTTTATATATAAATAATATACTCCAGTGATGAAATCGTTTAGTATAAATCATTATTTGCTAACAAGTTCTATGTAAGTCATTTTATATAGAACGATATTCGTTGACACAATTAGCTCAGTGGTAGAGCGTTAGCCTATCTCTCAAATGTCTATGGTTCAAACCCGTTCAGAGCTAGGTTTTTTTCTTGAAATGTTATATGTTTATTGTTTTGTAATGACTCAGATGTTTTAAAATTAAGCGTTATATTGTGCATATTATGGTGTAAAATATATATTTAATTAAAACATAATTCGCCAGAAGATTTACTCGAGACATCTAGCTGCCAAAAAGGTAACTGCACGCCGACCTACTTATTAACATCCAGATTTTATTGAAAAGTTTCTTCTTATGGCCGCTAGAATGCACTCGCTCTGTTAGGATTATATTGTTCGATATTTCACCACTAGATGTCACGACTAGTCTACGTGGGGTTCCATTGATTACTATACCATTGGCATTCTATGCGCATCGAATTTGAATAATGACAGGATGATACTACGATACATTTTTACTTTTTATTTTAAAGGGTTTGTAACAGCCTATTTTGCGTTACTTGAAAATGTTATTTGAAGTAAAGAACAAAATGATTTCACATAGTAACTGAATTCAAGCCGTTGGTGTTAGTTCAGGTTATTAATTACTACTTTTATTTCAGGCAAATAGCAATCGAAAATATCCACATAGTTTGTATACACACGTCTCTGTAGGGTCATGGAAAGATTTGTTAATTCAATTAGGGTTGTGAAAGCCATGCACAACCAGACGTGTAAAGACATGCCTCAACCCAAAGTTGGATGTTGCCCACGGCAGGTCGTATATGTAATAATAATAATAATAATAATAATAATAATAATAATAATAATAATAATAATAATAATAATAATAATAATAATAATAATAATAATAATAATGTTATTGGTTTTACATCCCTTTTAACTACTGCTGCTTTTAGAGACACCGAGGTGCCGGAATTTTGGCCCGAAGGGGATCTTTAACGTGCCAGTTAATGTACTGACACGGCTCCCTCGCATTTGTGCACCCTCAAATGCCAGCTGACTGCGCCAGGATACGAACCTGCAACCTAGGGCCCAGCAAGCGAGAACGTTACCGCTGAGCCACGCAGCCAGTCCGGTCGATTATGTCTCCAGATCCATAACATTCTTGATATACTTCTTATCTTTCTTTCTTTCTTTCTTTCTTTCTTTCTTCAATGATGGTGGCAGTTTTTATCTAGGTTGTGGAGTTTGGTAGAGGTAAATCGTTTCTAAGGTCTTCAACAAAGAATAGTTCTATTATACTCTTTGATAATAACAACGAGTTATAACTATACTCATACATTTAGGAGAAAGTAGGCTATATGTTCTTTACTGAACATCTTGTTTAATTTAAGTACTGCAACTTAGAATTTTTCAAATAGTTCCTACTTTTGCCGCCAAGCGCCACCGTCAACGACCAGCAGGCCAAGTTCAGAACTTAGCTCCTAGACGCCACCGCAGTGATGTTTACATTCTTAACCTATCCAATTTAGCTTCACACAGGTGCAATTAGTGGAAGGTTCTTTAACATGCCATAAATCTATGACATGGGACCGCCGGCTTTACTTCCCCTCAGAAGGAAGGCATACTGAGGGATTTTTAACGCTCTTTAAATATCCGACGGCTTCGGCCGGGTTTGAAGCCGCTATCTTGGGCATAGAAGCTCAGCATGTTACTCGCGGTTTAATCATCCGAATTCAGTGAAACGTGGTATGAAATGTTCGTATAAAATGTAATCCACTGGCATCCAATTAAACTCAATTGTTTTGATAACTTCAAGATGGCAGTTGTGCGAAATTTAAAATTAAGTTTTTATTTCTTGTGTCCTAATAATGCGATCACGCTAGTGAACCTTTTGAATAATGAACCTACACAATAACTTTCATCAAATGGTACATAACTGTATGGCCTACACATATAACAATCCAACATGGCGACAATCCGAAATATTTGGATGGTTCTCAATATCTACGAATCTATTACAGCAATCAATCTGAAATGTTGTAAGTTGATAGACCCTATTAACATAAGTTCACCTATGGATCATTCAATAACCTGGTGAGCATAAAACCAACATGGTGGCGATGGGAAATTTTAATATTTAAATGGATTTTTCTCGCCACTTTTCATCCGAGCGCTTTGAGACATGGCACGGTATATCTTCATACAAGCATTAATATACCAACGTCTAATTAAGGGAATTTTATGATAACTTAAAAAATGGTGGCTGTGCATTTTTTTAAATCTCGTTTTCATATCTGGTGTCCTAAGTAAGACCTGTAGGAGTATGGAAATAGGCTATTTAATTCTTCACGGAACTACTTGTTTTTTCTTCATTTTCAACCTCAGTCAAATGGCGGAAGGGTAGCCTACTTTCTAATAGGACACGGTCGCCTCATTACAACTCCTTGTCCGGTTTCATTCATCTCATTAATTTAATCTCACATTAACATTAACGTCAGGAAGAGCATCCAGCTGCATAAACCAATCACGCCCGGTCAAATGGAAAATATGTCTTTAAATAGGTATCTCATTAATGTCCCCCAGTTACTCTTAATATAGTTGAAACCTCCTGCTGCTTGAATAATCCATAATCCTGTCTACAGTACAAATGTTCCCGCTTAATGGGCCGTGGCCTGCCTCAGTTCCAGAATCCTACACTATTTACTGGAAATGCGCGATGCGAAATCATGTAGGCCTATGTGCTGTTTTCGAATTTCATTCAGAAGAGCAGAAGAAAAGGTGACTTCCTAAACATTAGTAGCACTCTGTCAATACTCACTAGTTTCACAGACCACTGTAATTTCAAGTAAAATTTCCTCTTAAAGTAAGGACTATTAGAAGCATAAGGGACTGTTGATTCAAGCCCCCTGTTGCATTTAATGACCGGGGAATTCCTGTCTTGAAATACTACTACAGTATAATACAGAGAGAAGGGTGCATTCTCCAAATAGAGATGCAAATTACTGGAATTGCCAAGGGTTGAAGATGTGGGCAGCAGTCATCTAAGGAGTACGACAAACCACCAAATATAGGAATTATGTACTTATGAATAATTTCGCCAGAATATGTATTTATTTATGTGTGTTTGAGTCTTCAGTCTTTTGACTGATTTTATGCAGCTCTCCATGCCTCCCTGTCCTGAGCTAATCGTTTCATCTCTACATATCTACCACACCCTACATCCGAGGCAATCTGTTTAACATACTCTAACCTTGGTCTACCCCTACAGTTCTTGTCCTCGACCCTTCCTTCCATAACAAACTTGCTATTCCTGGGTGTCTTAGTATGTGTCCTACCAACCTATCTCTTCTCTTCATTAGCAGTCGCCATAAACATCTCTCCTCTCCCACTCGTCTTAATACCTCATCGTTTGTAACCCTATCTACCCATCTGATCATTATTATTCTCCTTTAACTCCACATTTCAAGCGCTTCAATTCTCCTCTTTTCTGCTGCACCAATAGTCCAAGTTTCACTTCCGTAGAGTGCCACGCTCAAACAGCAAAAATATGTAAATAAATAGAGAATATTTAGTTAAATAAAAAATATATAAACACATAACTATCCGGACCCTTAAATTAAAATAGGTCACTCAGGCACACTCGCATGTTAATTGAATCACTCTCCAAACAATTATCTATCACTGGAATTTTTTACACTTTACTTTGAGAGAAAATGTCTCTTTGCTGTTTTCGATATTTGTATTTCACATGTGCCGTCTTCATCACTTCATCCTCGTTACGACGCGCAGGTCGCCCACGGGCGTCAACTAGAAAGACCTGCACTCGGCCTCTCCAGAGGTCACATGATTATCACACACTACCCTATTTTACTTCTTAGTTTTGTTATGCGACTAAAAGTATTGCTATTATCATGAGACTCGCTCTTCCGAACCAGCATTAATATTCAAGTCAGTACACACGTATCACTCTTTTAACACCGACAGCAGTGGCTACGCTCGTTAACGCGCAGTGGTAAGCCATGGGGCAGAGTCGTCCTTGAAATAGTTTTCCGTGGTTTCTCATTTTCAACACCAGGAAAATGCAGGGACGGTACCTTCTGACAGGCCACGGCCACTTCCTTCCTAATCCTTGCCGAGTTTCATTAATCTTCATCCATTCCATCTCTCATCCCGACGCGCAGGTCACCCAAGGGCATCGACTAGAAAGACCTGCACTCAGCCTCTCAGGAGGCCACACGAAAAAGAAAACGTTTTAACCAGGATCATGCGATATGCACAATTAACTTCAGAATTATACATTGAAACTCTCATAAATTCAGTTGAGCTTGCAATCTCATGACGACCAGCGCACGATTCTCATCCTTTCTGCAGAAGTTTGTTGTACAGAGGTGTGCAAACTATTAGACTCAAACAAAGAATTCAAATCGGTCACAATTCCTTATTCAAAGAGTCTCCGTGGCTTAGGCGGCAACACGCCGGCCCCTTACCTCAGGGTCCGTGGTTCAAATCCCGGTCACTCCATGTCAGGTTTGTGTTGGACAAAGCAGAGGCAGACAGGGTTTTCTCCAGGTACTCCGGTTTTCCCTGTCATATTTCATTCCATCAACACTCTCCACTATCATTTCATTTCATCTGTCATTCATTTAATCATTGCCCCAGGGCAGTGCAACAGGCTTCGTCAGCCGGCACAGTTCATATCCTCGCCGCTAGAAGGGGGCTTCATTCATTCCATTCCCTGACCCGGTCGGTCGACTGGAAGCAGGCTGTGGATTTTTTCTTTATTCAAAATCATTTTATTATATTCTTATTACACCGTGGACTTAGAACTTTTACCATAAGGAATTGCATCTGGAAATATTCGAAATTGGAGATTCTGAGGGACACCTGAGCTGGGCCACTTTTTCCTTTTATGCATTGAATTTGGAATGTATCCTCTAAATTAAGTGGTTTTAATCCATTGTTCTCGAATCTTTGAATAGTACAAGAGTGGACCATCGGTAATAAAAGATTCCCGGTATTTCTGATCTAAATTCACACGAAAACTAGAATAAAGTAAAACTCAGCAATTATTCTCGGTTAGCGCCGTGTCTTGTGTGGGGTTTCACCTAGGACGCCAAGCAGGCTCATCAGCGGGCTCTTGGTGTCCCCGCCCGGCCCCCCACAGGAGTAGCGAACTACGCGCTACCTCTCTTTTTACCATTAGGCCTATACCATCTTTTTGGAAGCCTTCATAGGGAGGTTACGGCTGCTTGAGCTTTAAGTTCTCGCAGTAAAGAGACGCAGCTGCGCTTCTTAAAAAGGGAGGTTGCGCGCAATTCGCTACTCCTGTGGGAGTCCGGGCGGGGACACCAAGAGCCCGCTGATGATCCAGATTGGTGTACTAGGCGAAACCCCACACAAGATATTGCATAAACCTAGAAAAGTTGCTGAGTTTTAATTCACTGGCCGTGAATGCCATTGTACCATCTTTTTAGAATAAAGTAATCAAAACAAAACTTGTGGCATTCTACATTAAAACGCCTCCTCTTATAGTGGACACTGTACAATATTAGGTTACTGTCAGACTCTTTAAAAAATGTTATTAAGACTGTTGATTAAACATTTGAAATAATTTCAGCACCTTGCAAAATATTTTTAATGTAATAAGTCACAGAACGTACAAAGTAACTGTTGGAAAACTGCCATCTAGTCTGATAATTAGCACACCTCTGTAGTTATCCCTATATAGCGAACTGTATGGAGAATTCCAGTTTGCATGCAGACAATTTTAGGGCCTGGAGCAGGGGTAACCAATCTTATTTATACTGTAGCTACTCAAATGAAGTTGAACAAAGATGCATGTGAAATAAGTTTAGGCCTACGGGTACAGGAGATGGTTTCCTAAACTATGAAACTTACTTAAAGTCTAGGATAGCCTCTCTGTATCAACTAGGATAAGATTAAGTTAGTACATAATTAATATTCATTATTAGTGCCTTGATAATTGTTTATAACATTTAATACAATGTAAATTAGTTGTAATGCCTCTCACCAAGGCGGTCCGGGTTCGATTCCCGGTCAATGCATGTGAGATTTTCGAAGTGAAACGCCATGTCCTGTGGTTCGGATTCCACGTAAAAAGGAGGTCCCGTGGCTCATGATCTCAAGATTAACGGTCACGTTAAACTACAAGCTTCCTTTCCTTTTTTTTAAATTAGTTGTAGGTTTGTGACTTATTTTTAATTTTTATGTTGCGATGTATTAATTTTACGGAGAAGGATTTTTGTATTAGACTATTGGGGAATCGCTGTAAACATTGTAATAATCTCATGTATCAGGTGATGGTTGGAATAAATACTACTCTCGTCCAAATCTCTGGTTATCCTAGAATTGGGGCGGAGGGTATTCTATTCAATTCTACTTAAATGAAGTTCATTTCATTTTGCTGCATGTGAATAAACCCCAACCCGTCACACAGAAAGATTGTTAATTAAGAGCGAACAGCTGCTAGATGTAGTTCAATGCTACCGTGTCCATCTAATTCTCAACAAGCCAAGGAGATAGAAACATCCCTTTTGACTTGAATGCTTGGCAGATTGCTTATTTTCAGGCCGAAGTTCACTCAATACAAGGCATTCCAGAACGAATGTTATTTAACTAAAATGTGTACAGGCTAAATGGATTTGACCACATATTTGAAATAAGGATAAGTACTGATACTCCTGTTCATTCAAAGCACTGCCAAGAAATTTGATTCTAACCTGAGGACTAGAATGAAGAACATTCACCCTCCTTAAGACGACTGAAAATAGGTGTGTTTGGTTCCACCCTCAGCCACCCTTAAGCGATTTTATGAAGTTATCTTATTACACTCAAGGAAAATTTTGGAATGGCACATTATTTCAAATCCTAGGGTACCTACTCTTATCCTGTCTGTCTGTTAGGTGTCAGCCCGAAGGCTGGTTGGATCCTCAAAAACTACCGCCGTTAGGTTATGTGGGTAGATACCCACAAAAACCCAAGGCAGCACTATATTGAGGCGTACTAGGCAAGAAGAGGAGTGAGGTAGTATGCCATTGCTTTCCTCACTGAGTCAAAACAGCAGTACTAACCCTATGAGTAGAGCCTTTCACAGCATCCACAGGCAATGACTGTACCCTGAATGTCATTACTAAGCACCACCCATACTTCAGTAGCTTCCATATAATCACAGTCATGAGTGAGACAGAGACATTGGTAAAAAGCCACATTTTACTCTAGCCTGTGCCAACAAACAAATGCAAATGTACTGCATTCATCGAGAGATGGCAAAAAGACTTATGCTAAACCGCATTTATTACAATTGTTCACCGCTTCAGTGAGATTATCTCACAATATACACCCAAATACACGGAACTGATGACCAATATATCCCTAGTTCCTTATAATGAAGTAAAACAGAACACCCGAAAGTTGAATAATGTTAATGTTGTCGATTCATTTGGAAACTTTGTGGTATCATGGGTGTGTAGCCCAATGTACTTGGGTTTGTGTGTGATCTGTTTGGTAACCTGTGTCATTGTGATAGCTGTACTAGTGTGTGTGTATTTCTAATTGGGACTAGGGTTAGGTAAAGGGCGGCTGTGGCCTTAATTCAGGTAGCAGCTCACTATTTGCTTGGGGAAGAAATGGGAAACCACTGAAAACAACTTCTATGTCGGCTAAGGTGGGAATCGAGCCCATCTATTCTCAGTTTAGCCCCACGAAGCTGAGTGGACCTCAGGCGCGGATTCAAGGCGGGGGGGGGGGGTTACGGGGGTCATGACCCCCCCCCAAACGGAGACCAAATTTTTTTGCAAACTCAAAAAACGAAAACACAATAACCAGACAAATAAAACTTCACGAATTTTAACTGAAAAACAGTTTTTCTTTCATTTTATTCAATACTGAAAATATCATTATTACAATTATTTTGTTCTGTTACAACTGTACATATTTATAACTTCATACCAGTTATATAAAAACGATTATTTATATAACAAAATCAACTCGTCTATTTTGTTTAGCAAACCTTGCGATTACCGAATCGATGTCTATAGTGATGTCACAATGAAGGTGCAGCAATGCACGGATAGGAATTTGGGGCTTTTTTTTCGCACCAAAAAATTTTGCCGGCGTCCAAACTGCAAGCTTGGTTGGCAATTGAAGCAATTTGTCGGTACCAACTCGACTTTCCGAAACTGTAACGTACCTTCATACTTTTCTCGAAGCTCGATGTAAAAGTCGCAAAACACGCCGTTGCAATTTGTACGAATATTTTTGGTGTGCTAAACGCATTTAATTTCTATCCATGTAGCTTGCAAAAAATTTGTTCTGGTTTTGTACGTTTGGTTATTTTGTGATTGCGTTGTTAGTGATACCATTTTTCTTAACAATTTCGATTCTGTGACCTCCCCCCCCCCACCCCCCAAAGCCAAACTCTAGATCCGCGCCTGGTGGACCTAGATTTGAACCCGGACCTCCATGATGACTGCCAGGAATGCTATATTCTACGCCACTGGGTGGACTGCGTTGAATAACCCCAGGCCGACTCCATTGATAGCACTCTCAATAACAAGAAGCAGAAATACTGTTTTGTCAATTACGCCAAATGCAATAACGGTAATAGGTTTTATTTGATGGAGTATTTTGTGTCTGTTCCGGTGAGTTAAACCTAGCAATGCAGGGGAGATTTGGATTGGAGCGCATTGTCAGCTGTCGGGTTTGACAGGGACTAATTTCCTCATGTTTCCGCTAGATGGCAGGTGTGTCATTTCATTAGCCGCAGTACGAGGTGGTAATGGTAGTTTAGCAAGGCCCTTAGGGTGAAGAAGGGCAGAGGTGATAATGTGCTAAGTGAGGCAGAGACATATGATAGGGGTCGTCATTACCACCTCAGATGTACTGGGGTCCCTTCACTTATCATCCAAGGGCACACCATCTTCAAATTCGCTACATTACGATCCGCCATTTTT
Organism: Meconema thalassinum; assembly: GCA_946902985.2. Classification (NCBI taxonomy): domain Eukaryota; kingdom Metazoa; phylum Arthropoda; class Insecta; order Orthoptera; family Tettigoniidae; genus Meconema; species Meconema thalassinum. The sequence continues at coordinate 296,631,421 of OX336390.1, read as the reverse complement.
ATGAACTGGATGAACGGGTGGCATTAGAGGGGGCACAGGGGGGGGGGGGGGGTCCCTATGGATAGCCCATATGATTTCCATAGATCTCTCGTAGTTACTTAAGTGTATAGGAGTTTCGTAGGTGCATGCCTACCAAATATTATTACCATTTTTGAGGGGTAGGGGATGAGGTGTTATGAGTCCTATGTGCCGGATGGTTTTTACAGAGGTTGGTTGGTTCTTAAGTTTAGGGGCTGCGACAACGCGGTCATGTAGCCCCGTGTACTTTGGGAGTGTGTACAATCTGTCTGATAACCGGTATTAATTGTGATGACTGTATTAGTGTGTGTTATCTGTTTTTAGCCTACTTTCGATTTTTGCAAAAAATGAAAGTAGACTTATGAGATCAACACAGGGCGAAAAAAGTGTGTCTGTCTGTGTGTGTGTGTATGTGTATGTGTGAGTCTGTGTGTGTGTGTGTATGTGTGTGTGTGTGTGTCTGTGTGTGTGTGAGTGTGTGTACTCTGAATGTCTGTCCCCCCTATCAATTCGAACACGGTGAATGCGAATTGAACGAAATTTGGTACAAAGATAGCACTAGCAAAGGACACCTCAGTGTCATGTTTTATATCGCCGCCATCTTTACTAAAACTGAATGGCGGCCACTCAAACGTTCAAAACGTAAAATCAAATAACGACTAACCAAATCATCCGATCTCTACCAAATTTGGTAACAACATACCTTCGTATAGGATGCGTCTTGTGACCAAACTACATGGTCGTCCGCCATACCATTTCAGGATGGCGGCCGTGAGAATTATGCAAACTTTATAATCCATATCATGGGACCCACCAGTTCCGATTATCGAGCTGAGAATCGTTTTAACTGTTCTAAAGGAAGAGGCACGTTCGAAATTAAAAGTTTATTTTGTAATACTATAGTGCAGACGTGATTTTAAAAAGCTGAGCCGATTCAGTAATAAGACAAGATGGCAGCGGATATCTTGTGCCTGACTTATATTTCACTAATTTGAATATTGCATGCAATATAGCGTACTGATACAAAATAAATAAACTTTGTATGAAATGCTTTATATATAAATAATATACTCCAGTGATGAAATCGTTTAGTATAAATCATTATTTGCTAACAAGTTCTATGTAAGTCATTTTATATAGAACGATATTCGTTGACACAATTAGCTCAGTGGTAGAGCGTTAGCCTATCGCTCAAATGTCTATGGTTCAAACCCGATCAGAGCTAGGTTTTTTGCTTGAAATGTTATATGTTTTTTGTTTTGTAATGACTCAGATGTTTTAAAATTAAGCGTTATATTGTGCATTTTATGGTGTAAAATATATATTTAATTAAAACATAATTCGCCAGAAGATTTACTCGAGACATCTAGCTGCCAAAAAGGTAACTGCACGCCGACCTACTTATTAACTTCCAGATTTTATTGAAAAGTTTCTTCTTATGGCCGCTAGAATGCACTCGCTCTGTTAGGATTATATTGTTCGATATTTCACCACTAGATGTCACGACTAGTCTACGTGGGGCTCCATTGATTACTATACCATTGGCATTCTATGCGCATCGAATTTGAATAATGACAGGATGATACTACGATACATTTTTACTTTTTATTTTAAAGGGTTTGTAACAGCCTATTTTGCGTTACTTGAAAATGTTATTTGAAGTAAAGAACAAAACGATTTCACATAGTAACTGAATTCAAGCCGTTGGTGTTAGTTCAGGTTATTAATTACTACTTTTATTTCAGGCAAATAGCAATCGAAAATATCCACATAGTTTGTATACACACGTCTCTGTAGGGTCATGGAAAGATTTGTTAATTCAATTAGGGTTGTGAAAGCCATGCACAACCAGACGTGTAAAGACATGCCTCAACCCAAAGTTGGATGTTGCCCACGGCAGGTCGTATATGTAATAATAATAATAATAATAATAATAATAATAATAATAATAATAATAATAATGTTATTGGTTTTACATCCCTTTTAACTACTGCTGCTTTTAGAGACACTGAGGTGCCGGAATTTTGGCCCAAAGGGGATCTTTAACGTGCCAGTAAATGTACTGACACGGCTCCCTCGCATTTGTGCACCCTCAAATGCCAGCTGACTGCGCCAGGATACGAACCTGCAACCTAGGGCCCAGCAAGCGAGAACGTTACCGCTGAGCCACGCAGCCAGTCCGGTCGATTATGTCTCCAGATCCATAACATTCTTGATATACTTCTCATCTTTCTTTCTTCAATGATGGTAGCAGTTTTTATCTAGGTTGTGGCGTTTGGTAGAGGTAAATCGTTTCTAAGGTCTTCAACAAAGAATAGTTCTATTATACTCTTTGATAATAACAACGAGTTATAACTATACTTATACATTTAGGAGAAAGTAGGCTATATGTTCTTTACTGAACATCTTGTTTAATTTAAGTACTGTAACTTAGAATTTTTCAAATAGTTCCTACTTTTGCCACCAAGTGCCACTGTCAACGACTACTAGGCCAAGTTCAGAACTTAGCTACTAGACGCCACCGCAGTCGGCTCTTGGCAACGAACGTAGAAACCTAAGAGCGTTGTTTACATTCTTAACCTATCCAATTTAGCTTCACACAGGTGCAATTAGTGGAAGGTTCTTTAACATGGCATAAATCTATGACATGGGACCGCCGGCTTTACTTCCCCTCCGAAGGAAGGCATACTGAGGGATTTTTAACGCTCTTAAAAAATCCGACGGCTTCGGCCGGGTTTGAACCCGCTATCTTGGGCATAGAAGCCCAGCATGCTACCGACCTTGGCCCTTATGACAGCATTCTAAGGTAAGGAGTTACTGTTTTTGTCACCAATTCATTCAGAGGCTCGCGACACCATGGTCATTATGCCCCATATACTTGGGTATGTGTAGGAATTATATGATAGCATTATTGTGGTATCTGTAGTGAAAATGAAAATCCACAGCCTGCTTCCAGTCTCCGACCGGGTCAGGAATGGAATGAATGATGCCCCCATCTAGCGGCGAGGATATGAACTGTGCCGGCTGCCGAGGCCTGACGCACTCCTCTGGGACAAGGATTAAATGAATGACAGATGAAATGAAATGATAGTGGAGAGTGTTGCTGGAATGAAATTTGACAGGGAAAACCGGAGTACCCGGAGAAAACCCTGTCTGCCTCCGTTTTGTCCAGTACAGATCTCACATGGAGTGACCGGGATTTGAACCATGGACCCAGCGGTGAGAGGCCGGCGTGTTGCCGCCTAAGCCACGGAGGCTTGGTATCTGTAGTAATGTGTATATTTGTAATCGGGGCTATGAGTGGGAAGGAAGCAGCCGTGGCCGAAAGTTAGGAATCATCCCAGCACTAGCCTGGGGTAGATGTGGGGAAATCATGGAATACCACTTGTAGGATGGCTGAGGTGTGAATCGAACTCACCACCTCTTCTCAGTTCTGCCTCACGAAGCTGAGTGTGCCCCGTTTCAGCCCTCAGACCAGAATTTAATATATTTGAAGAACCGGGAATCGAACCCGGCCTGCAAGGGTGAAAGCAATGAATGGTAGTCACTGAACAACTAAGTTAGATGGCCATGTGAAGTGAAAGAAGTTGAAACTGGGCAACGAGTTGAAATGAGGTGACGGTGGTCTATTAGACGGTACCATCCCGGCATTTGCCTGAGTTAATAGTGATCGTGTGGCCTCCGGAGAGGCCGAGTGCAGGTCTTTCTAGTTGACGGCCGTGGGCGACCTGCACGTCGTAATGAGGATGAAGTGATGATGAAGACGAGCAACGGGAATTAACCCCAGGAGACTAAAATCCCTGATGGCTCGGCCAGGAATTGAACCCGGAGCACTTCGGGCCAAAGCCTAGCCCGCTAACCATTTAGCCACGGAGCCGGACTATGCCTGAGTTGAAAATGGGTAACCACGGAAAACCACGTACAACGGTGTTGTTCGAGCCCACTCGTTTCCAAACTTTGGAGATAGCCAGGTTCCCATTGTCAAACATCGCAGTTGCGTAGCTATCGTGGTTTGATCTATAATCCAGAATTAAATATCTTTGCATAACGGCGGTGACAGCCAAGGATACTATTAAAGAAAAACAACTCTATATGCGTTGAATATGCGGGAAGATGTTTCCAGGCGTTACCACGACAAGTGGAAAGTATGTTCTTGTATTATTGGCATGATTGGCTTGCCACGGTGGGTGAGTGGTTACAGTATCGGACTACCAACCCCAAGATTGCAGGTTTGCCCCTGGCCATGGTAAGTGATTTTTGAAGGCGACAAAAATCACGACACTCATGTCATACGTTGTTGGCATGTTAAAGAACCCATTTGAATTCAGTAGGCCGTGTTCAATGGCAAAATTAATCTCGGGATTTTCCGCCAACACAAAGTTCCTCCATTCTCTACTTGATAGCGCTGTAGTGTCAAGGAGTTTAGATATCTAACCTCCTTGACTTTCATAGCGTTCAAAGGAACGACGAAATTCGACATGCAAGCTACCCTCTGGGTGTCAATTAACAAAGCTTGCACCAGGCACCCGAGGCCATACGATATTATTATTATTATTGGCATGATATTTGATTTGCAACTTATTCTTCAAGTTAATCATGTGAGATCCTATCTACAGTATGACTTACTATGGCACACCGTGATAACCTCCTGGCGCAGTGGCTAACATTCTTGGCTGTCACCCCTAAGGTCCGGGTTCGATTCATGGCCCTGTTAAGAAATATAATTATGGACTGAAAGCTGGTCGGAGTCATTTATTATCCCCGTATACTTAGGTTTGTGTGTGTGTGCAGGGAGGGAGCTGAGTTTTGCCTGACATCCTGTGTTATTGTAATGGCAGTATGTGTGTTTGTAATTAAGGCCTGGATTAGGAAGGAGGCGACCGTGGCCTTAACTTACGAACAGTCGAGGCATTTGCCTGAAGTAGAATTGGGAAACCACGGAAAAGCACTTCTAGGATGGCTGAAGTAGAGATCAAATTCATCTCATCTCAGGTTTGCTTCACGAGGCTGACAAGTGAGTGCATCCAATTCCAGCCCTCATACATGAATTTAATGTCTTGGCAGAGCCAGGAATCGAACCTGAACCTCTGCGGTGACAGCCAAGGGTCCATATCAATGTTGTTTTGGTTCTGACTGCGAAGGAAATGTTCTTTAAGATGTGATTTCATGTACTCAATTGATAGAGCGCCTCAAATCAACGCGTTGACGTTATAAGTTTTACGTCGCTTTTAACTACTGCGTCTTTTAAAGACACCGGATTTTTGCCCCGAAGGAGATCTTTAACATACCAGTAAATCTACTGACACGGCTCCCTCGCATTTACCCCCTCCCTCAAATCCCCCCCCCCCCCCACTGACTGCGCCCAGACTTGATCCTGCAACGTTGGTCACAGCAGGTGAGAAGGTTACCGCGGCGCCACGAGGCCATTCAGTGCCTCTAATTAGCGATATTCATGTCATGGATATAACATAAATAACGAACAAAGGAAGATTGTAGTTTTACGTGACCATTAATCTCGATATCATGAGCCACGGGACATCCGTTTTACGTGGAATCTGAACCACCGGGTATGGCATTTCACTTTGAAAATCTCACATGCATTGACCGGAAATCGAACCCGGTCCACCGTGGTAAGAGGCCGGCAGCTTGACCACTGTGCCACTACGCCCCCCTTATATATAATAAATATTGCCTCAATAAAGGATGTAATTGTACGTGTATGAATCCTGACGCAGATTTGAAATATCCATATATTCTCCGACTAATCGTGATACGCCACTTCCCTTGGAGGTTGTGTACAGGCAGAGCGTCTAAGGTATACGCTATGGAGGTTAGTTTCTATATTGTGATTAGTCGCCGATGGTATGCACACCTATCGATGCTGCTCCAAGTATCGCTTCGGTATTAAAACACGTACAATTAGTTCCAATGTTTCTCTCAATGTACTGTTTGAACTGGATATCGAACTTGACTAATTTCAGGCTAGTATATCGATGTGGTACATATCACACTTGAAACAACATTTTATTTACATTGAGAACCAAAACGACGTTCTCCATTGTTACCGGACGCCACGTGACGTACCCGAATACCAATCTTATTTTTTAGTAGATTAAAATAACTCAATTGAATATACCTTAATGATACCCACTTGATAACTTTTTGAGAGGGACACCCAGAATGTTGAAATGTTATCTTTATATACAGGGCTGGCACAAATGATATAAGCGTTTTCATGTACATGTGTTATTGAAAGTACTTACAGCATTGACACATATACCAATTAAAAGAGAAACTCATTAAGCTTTTTGAGTCTGCTTGCTACAAATGTTCGATGTGCCATCCTCGCATCACACGGTAAATATCGATACGATAGTCCAACTCCGACCACACACGCTGGAGCATATACTGTATTAATAAATTGGTATTGGTCGCCTGATCTGACCCCGTGTGATTCCTTTTATGCGGTTTATCAAAGATGAAGTTCATGTAATACCCATGCCATTTAATCTCGTTGAACTGAGGAATTGGATCCATGTGGCTGATGGTAAAATTAACAGGCTATGTTCCAGTGTTTGTGGTCGGAGTTGGACTGCCGTATCGATATTTCCCATGTGACGTGATGAAGACACATCGAGCAAGCAGACTCCAAGAACTTGATGAGTTTCTCTTTTAATTAGTATATGTTTCAAAGCTGTGCGATATATACTTTCAATAATAGTTGTACGTGATATCGCTTAAATCATTTGTGCCAAACCTGTATTTTTCTTGTCTCTCTTACTTGTTGACTGCTCAATCTGAAATCTGAGAAGGATTCTTATTTCCTTCCCATTATTTGGCTTCCTGTTTACCTCTCTTGGAAATGTATTATTAGATTGTGTAGGTTTCAATACGATCTGGATGTCGATTGCCTTATTTTGGCTTGTTCCGTGGCGTGCGTAATGTGATACAGAAATAGAACCCGCTACTGAACAAGTGGGGGCGTCTCTTCTACCGTTCGTTAATATAGATGTCAGTGGGTGGGCTTCTGTCCGGACATCTCCGAATAAATTGTAAAGCCCACGGTTTCAATAGGACGATGAAATCAATATTGCCTCAGAAGGAGGTTAACTTTGAAGATATGAAGCACCTCTTGATTATTTGGAATATATACAGAAGAGGCTAAATGATTATGGTAAAGCTGAATAAAACCAAATTATTTAATGCAAATTAAGATAATGCATGCGGTGGAGCATTCCATTCGATGTACATCTACATGAGAACATATTACTAGCATTAATAATAATAATATCCCATGGCCACGGATGCTGGGTGCAAGTTTTGTTAATTGACACCCAGAGGGCAGCTTGCATGTCGAATTTCGTCGTGCCTTTGAACGCTATGAAAGTCAAGGAGGTTAGATGTCTAAGCTCCTTGACACTACAGCGCTTTCTAGTAGAGAATGGAGGAACTTTGTGTTGGCGGAAAATTCCGAGATTAATTTTGCCATTGAACACGGCCTACTGAATTCAAATGGGTTCTTTAACATGCCAACAACGTATGACATTCATGTCGTGATTTTGGTCGCCTTTCAAAAATCACTTACTACGGCCAGGGGCGAACCTGCAAGCTTGGGGTTGGTAATCCGACGCGTTAACCACTCACCCACCGTGGCAAACATTACTATTATTAAATCAAAGGTTCATTTCTCAGGTCGAATCTTATACTTCCAGCCTAATATAATTGGGCATAAATTCGAGTTGGCCGACTGAAAATAATCAATCTTATTTATTTATTCGTGTCAAAGGCACTTACAATGTATCAAATTAATATGAACAATATTGCATAGACTAATATTTACATGAACATAGGCTAATCAATCAATGTTGTAAATAATACTGAAAAATGGTTTCAATACTTTCTATATTCGATTTGTGTGAAAATCTGTATTACTGTGGTGACTATAGTGGTGCGAGTAACTAATTATTAGGCAATCGTAATTAATGATTTTCAGTCGGTCAACACCATTGTATCTAATTGTAATGGGTGTTTCCCTAAACCTAAGGGAAGCTAAGAAAATCTTTGCATCACCCTCTTTTCCATTGCACCAAAAATTCTGCCATCCATCACAGCAGCGACTGAAATCTAGAAGACCAGTAAGTGTCACTGCGGGGCAACTCATTGCTGCTGGATTTGACCTAAATGAAAGCTGGAATCATGAGTGGTCAACTAAAACACTGGGAACAAGTGCCCACCATCTTGATCCCACACAGAAACCAAACGGCTTTGACTTACCGAGGAACGTCTGGTGCCGCATCAACAGGCTGAGGACTGGACATGGTTGCAGCAATTATTTCAGGTACAAATGGGGCTGGATCAGCTCACCAATGTGTGAGTGTAACCTGGAAGAACAGACGATCGAACATCTGGTCCAACGCTGTCCTCTTTATTCACACCCTGACATTCCTGACGATTTGTTCGCTCTCACACCCGACTTAACCGAATGGTTGAGAAGGATGGACTTTGAAGTTTGAATATAGCTTGTTATGTATAATTGTATATTGTATGAATTACCATATGATTAAATAAAAATAAATAAATTCACTTGGATAACTAGTTTCAATTGTCAAGTGATCATCATCAGATTCTTTGCAGTTAGGTTATTAAATCTATGTCTACAGGTATGTGGATGATGGTATTTACAATATGTACAAGAGGGGAAAGAGTAGGTAGCTGCGTGCACTAGGAAAGTCCGTCCAGTTCAGTATAGCCAGTGGAAGTGTTAGCAGTTGCACAAGAACAGAACCCACATCGCTCAAACAATAAGATAAGTTCACATTCAATTTCAATCTGAACATTCAGTAACAATCACAGATATCACACTTAACACGCAAACTTGAAGGTCAATAACCGCTAGCAATATCTTAACAAAACATCACATATAACTAACAAATTATAGGTTAGATTTGATTAACGCTCTTAGGTTCCTACGTTCGTCGCCAGGAGCCGACTGCGGTGGCATCTAGTATTCAAGTTCAGAACTAGTTGGTCGTTGACGTTGGCATTTGGTGGCAAAAATTGGAACTACTTGAAAATCCAATGTCTGCAGTCCTTACTTGAATTAAAAACTGTTGACACACTAATACAGCCATCACAATTATTAACACCGGTTATCAGACAGATTCTACACACAGGGGGCTACATGACCGCCACTAAACTGAGGAACCAACCAACCTAACTAACAAATCTTGACAAATTGCGCAAGTTTATAATGATTGCTGTAACTAAATGAATGTGCACATTGTAAATAATAAAGATAGCTTTTCAGTCGGTCAACATGAATTGTGCCAATTATATTAGGCGGGAAACAAATATTTATATACCCTATAAACTAACACGCTGTTTATATACAAAAACTTAATTCATTGGATGGCATGTTTCGAACTTCACGCGCACATCCTCAGATCCTGTTCACTTAGGATTAACTAGTGTACGTTGTTTATGAATCACACTTAAACACAAATAAATATATACAATATTTATATTACATACGTTTGTAAAAACTATTGTAACGTGTCAACTACTGTATTTACGGACAGTATAATACACTTCTATGGTTGCTAGTGAACACTGAAAACTGGATTCTTTCACAACAACATAATGTAAATACAATCACCCACATACTTGTAACATAGATAAAGTATAAAGGATCTGATAATGATCACTTGACGTTCGAAACTGGTCATCAAAGTGAATTTATTTATCTATGTCATGTAATTTTTTTCAGGTTTAGGGAATCAACCATTACAAGTGGGTACCATATTGTTGACCGACTGAAGAACATTAATTTTTATTATTAAGGCAACAAAGAAAACAGGCTTCCTACACGATTAAGTTCACTAAATACTTGGGCCTGAATGGTGTAGGTGCCCCAGGACTGATATAGAGTGTTATTCCAGGAATTTGCCTGGAGAGAGTGAGCAGAAACCTGGGAGAAACCACAGTCAGAAGAGCCACTTTCAGTGCCGGGATTCGGACCTCCGATCTCCGGAGTAGCTGCAACTTTCGATCACGGTCATGGTGAGTGATTTAATTCTGGTTTGAGGGCTGGAACGGGGCACACATTAAGAAAAGGTAGATACGTTTTCCAACTAAGTCTTCCTAGAAGTGGTTTTCCGTGGTTTCACATTTCTACTTGAGGTGAATGCTGGGGTGGTATAGTTCTCTCACTTTTCCCATTAACGACCGGTCAGATTTTGAAACCTAGCTGGGTGGTTATGTTGTTACATTCCATGTCTGCGGAGAGCGAGGAATTTCTCAGCTCGAGGCACAGTGTTGTCAACTCTCCACCGTAGTCAGTGAGAGCAAGCAGCGAGACTGGACAGAACTACGTGCAGTTGTGCAACACTGGCGACCTGACAAGCAAACCTGCAGACACGCCTAGATTTTGGACTCCGCGTGGACTGACAGAGCAAGCAGAGAACAATAGTTATTGTTATTGCCTAACGTTTGTGTCGCCGGTTGTTAACGAAGAAAGTGAGAGAACTGTGTCTAAATTAAGTCCACGTCCACCATCTACTCAAGCCTAACCCCAGTTACAAATACACACGCTAGTACAGCCATCGCAATGACATAGGTTATCAAACTGAGTCCATACACACACGCCCAGGTACTAGCGGTTGCATAATCACGATGTTGCGAAGCACCTACTGTAAATGTTGTTCATGAGGTACTTGGACATCGTGATCATTTAGCTCCGTGTATTTGCTTATGTGTAGAATTTGTCTGTGTTATTGTGGTGTCTATATTAGTGTGTGTATTTGCGATTCAGGTGGGGATTTGGGAAGGAGGTGGCTCTGGCCTTAAGTGAGGCACTTGCCGGGAGTAGAAGTGGGAAACCACGAAAAACCACTTTCAGGATAGCTGAGGTAGTAATCGAACCAACCTCATCAAAGTTTTGGCTCACGAGGACAAGTGTACCCCGTTCCAGCCCTCAGACCACAATGAAAAATTCATGGCAGAACCGGGAATCAAACGCGGACCTTCGGGGTGACAGCCAAGAATGCTAGCAGGTACACCACGAGGTGGACTATTGGTTGCTTATTCATTCAGCTTTATGATATATTGCAAAGAATTTAAAAAAAATCGCGTTAACGTCATATTTAGGAAAATTTCAGAGTTTACAATCAGGGCCCTCTTTCCTACCATGTTTCATTATAACAGTATTTAGCAATGAAAAGGTATTAAGCGAGTACGCTACACACACACGGTGACAAAAGGTGATCTGATAAGCCTGAAATAAAGGTATAAGGGGAGTCTACCCGAGGCTTGTTCTCAAACAAAACTGTCATTTCAGTGACATCGGCTAAGAGTGAAAGCTCTCAAAGATTGATTGCCACTTAAGTGGAAAATGCAGCTCATCAATGCAGTTCTCATCAGGAGGATAAATAAAGATATAAATCTTGAGGTGTGGGGATATCTAGGGTATCTAATCTATTTTCAACGTTCAACTGTCATCTGCAATCTGTAGCTGATATTGATTTAGTCTTGCAGCCACCAAATTTGATGCGAGAGGCTTCAAGATAGGCGACGTTCTCTGACACGAAGGGCCGTGAATGTTTCCTACCCTTGAAATAGCGAACTTGTTTGAACTCTCCACACCTTCTGAATTTACACCAGTGCCTAGAGCACGAGACGACACAGTGGTCAATTAAGTATCAGGTAATCACCCACCGCTCAAACAAATGCTGTCAGGACTGATAGATAAAGCTTTTAAGGCCCTCGGGCTGACGGCTTCGCTGCATGGGTCAGGTCTTGTCATGCCATGACATGACAGGAAACGAACCCGTGATATTGGAGTCATGAGATGGAAGACCTACCATTAGTCCGCTGAGAAAGCTGTTTCACAGTATGAAAGTAGGATAAAACTCACTCTTAGGAATGTACATTACAGTGCATTATCCCTTTCAATTGTGTTTTAGGATGGCCTTTGTTGCTGTCAAAGAGTCGTCACTCAATCACTGGTTTTTCGTTCAGTTAATTGTGGTGAATATTCACCTTGTGTTAAAACACAGTAATACAAACTGCCCGCGGGAAAGTTGACTTTCAACATATTTCACGGTAATCCAATTTAAGCTGACATTTAATCAAGAGCCAAAGAGATTGAAAATGCAGCCTTCCTTTTAATATAATCCAGTTTGTAATTAACTAAATATCGGTGTTTAATGGTCACTCACAAAATCGATGAGCGGCCAAAATATACATAATGAGCAGAGAGGTTGATAAAGGCCGTCACACGGCTAATATAGAGTCGAAAAGTGTGGGCAGTCAGTCACCTGCTGGTTTACAATCGGTGTAATTAAGCGAATGTGATATGCAGGCCGTCAACCCTGAGGCACGGTTTCATTCCACGTGTCTGCCGAGAAATGTAATCCTGGTCTGAAGGTTGGAACGGGGTGAACTTAGCTTCGTGAGGAAAAGGTGAGAAGATTTGGGAACGATTCCCACCTCAGCCATCCCATGATTTTTCACTTCAACTGCAGTCAAATTCCGGGATAGTTCCTAATTAGTTCCTATGTATTACTGTAGGAAACACAATAACACAAGTTATCAGACAATTTCTACACACAAAGCAATGCACCAATCATTTATAGAAGTCAGCAAAATAACTCCGTCAAATTCTCTAGAAAACTTTGAAGTTATTTTCTTTCAGTGTTGCCTTCCCCCAGGGGTTCAAACTAGTGGGACGTGAGTTGGCGACCAAGGGACCTCAGCTGAGTCCGGTATTGATTCCATTTGTGGGCTCTTCTCCTTCTTTTTTCCTGTTGACCTTCCTTGGTCACCTGTCGTTCTCTTCCGACCCCGATGGTATTAGGGTATCCGATGCCTATAAGGAGTTATTCAGTTTCCCGCCTTAATTGACCCTCGTCTCATCTTTTCTGACACCCTCATTCCTCGAGGGTTCAGACCGCTTCTTTTCTTTACCTTGAATCTCCTGCCTTCTTCTCAAAGTCCTAACGGAGGCAGGGTGTGTGTGTAGCCCCAACACTTATGATGCACCCTGGATAGTACTACACCCTCAAGGGGTCATGGCTAGTGAGTTCTGGTGTTGGCGACCCTGAGAAATTCTGGAGCTGGATCAGTTTTCCCCTTTTTCCATTGACTTTGGGACGGACCGTCTCCTCTTTCCCTTTCCTGTCTGCCTTTCACCACTCTACTTCTTTAAAAGTCCCTCAATCCTCAATCTTCGAGGATTGAGGGCATTTCTTTTCCCTATCATTTATTTCCCTTATTCTGTTTTTGTCCTTTTCTTCTTCTAGTTCGTAAGTTAGTAAGTAGTCATTCATTTCATTAATTTCACAATCACCCAAACCAATAGCGATCGATAATCCAGATGTTAGGTGCCTATAAGCAACAATTAACATCATCATCATCATCATCAGTTTTTGATTATCAGAAGTTGAATATGAATATACGTTTTCTTTAGTGTTGGTGTATTCCTTGGAATACACGTTCAGTTAGAGTTAGCTCTTGCTGCTCTTTGCTTTTTCTCATTAATTTCATTTATTTAATTTCCCTCCTTGCAGACACCAACAGCGACCCTCTGTATTCTATTTGCTTTGTACACGTGCTTACGTTGTTTATAAGTTTGTTCTAGATGTGTATCTTCTATGGAATCTACCTAGAGGCATCTCGCAGCATCACGCCAAAGTTCTTCGGATTCATTGGGTCAAGAGGACTTGCATACCACTCCGATAGGCTTCGCCGCTGTCCTCAGCTATCATCTCCTTGAAGACACTACTCCATGAAGAAAATTACACTGTATAAAGAGTGTTTTTTTTTTTTAAATGTTCCCCATTCTGATATATGCTCTTTTGTTTCCTTCCCCTCCCTCCTCGCCTACCTAGTTCTATCGTGTGCTTCTTTGCTCGCTCTCACTTCTAGTTCAGGCTTCGAGTGTACAGTTCGGCGCTCTCCCTTAGAGGCCAGTCTCCTGTCTTCATGAGACAATTTAAAAATAGACGCCATGTCTCTTTTTTAAAGTAACGGCTACCAGGAGCCATCAACCTTCAGCGGCTATGAAAAAGTTAAGTACAATTCTTCAATGATTTTTAACACCTTTTAATGTTTATAATCCACGCTGAATGCTTTTAACAAAAATGTATGGACAGTGTGGGGAATTACGCACTATTGTGCAATAACCGTCTTCGTGGGATTTTCTTTGCCATGCTTTAGCTATCCAAGCTTCCTTTAAAACATGAAATGTAGTACTTCTTGTAGGAAATAAAGGGGATACCTTCCCTACACCGTGGGATTTCTGCTAATATTCCTAGCTGTCTATAACTTAACTTTTTCCACCGTGAGATTCTTACCGCTCCATTTAACTGTTTACAGTTCTGGAATTTTCCATTTAAAATAAACTACAAACCGCAAAGAACTAGACTCAATACCGTCAAATTGCTGGAACCTCAAGTTAACTAGAACTATTAACAGCAATCCACAAACTTTCCAACGCAATAAACTTATTCAAGTCAAATTCAACTAAGTGTTCTCCATAAACTGCAATAACTTTTCACTTGTTCCATGAACTTTCGGTGCTGCAATAGTGAAATCTTCCAATCTATCAACAAACTTTAGTGCAAAACAGTGTCCGTTCAACTATCTACCCCGCCGAGTTCAATTGAGAGCAATAAAAATTGGCCAGAACTATAAATTCTTATCTCGTTTTCCTCAAATGCCTTTTACTAACAAATATAGTGAACCCTTGCAAAGAAGCTTATGAGACTCAGTTTCGGGGAGGTGTAAAAGTCCATTTCGTAAGTTGTTGTTAAAGCGCTTCATTAACATGCAGGGTAACACATAACAAAATAACATGCAGGAAGAAGTGAATACCAGGGTTAAAACAAATGAATTTAATAACAGATCAACTATTTACAAGTAAAAAAAATAAACAAAACAAAACTCCCAAATGACTCGCAACTGAATAAATTACTTGCCATAACTAGGCTTAATCTCAGGAGAGATTATAAATTGGACCAAATGTCCCAAATGCTTCAATGACATTGTGTACATGTGCGGCTGTTCTACATGCTTAACGATGAGTACAAATAAATGCGGGATTCGTCATCATCCGGTAAACCTTCAGAGGACGAATCTGCATTGTTTAGAGCAAGACAGACGCGGGGAACCAACTATACACTACTTAAATTAATCTGACACTTCCTACGCTAAATAAACAACAAATAATTTCCGCTTGAAATTGGAATAAAGAACTGCCGTAGCAAAAACATTAATGCCTAAAATTAGGACTTTTCAAAATCAACACAAGTAAATTAACACGTGACCAACAAAAGAAAATACACATATGACCGCCTGTCATTTTTACAAGTAAATACAACTACACACACGGGTGTCACAACAGACAAATTAACATAACCTGAGTCATAGAAAATCACTAGGCTCAAGGCCAACATTTACATCATTAAAACAATATTCCATTCATACGATATGCGATAATTCGTAACAGACATGGCGAACTCCCCAATTAATTACGGTCCAAATGACCATCACAAAAGAACAGGTTTGCTAATGATAGCTTATATGGGTCAGTCGGTCAACAGGACTGCCTAACAATGAGTCACCGAACCTAGACGGGCGCTAAGTGGAAATCTGCACATATGTCAACCCACGTGTCAATAACCTCGACCTCCCATGGCACGGGATCGAGTCTCGAAGAAGCGTGCTCCCAAAGCAAAATATACGTGTGTGTGTCAGAATAAAATATCTCAGCATTTCCCCTAGGTAATCCAAGAAAATCAACACTGGACAAGGTACAGTAGCCTCCACGGAGCGCTCTGCCTTTCCATCAAAAAGAATACCACAACAACAACAATATGAGGGTGGTAGCACCACCTACCCCTCATCACGAGGAATCAATACACACACCTGACACATGAACACACACAGAATCACACGTATGGGTTTGACAGAAACCTGAAATAAATGACATAGATATTTTTCCACCAGCTTGTGCTTCTGTTCTAGTCCGTAACTAACAAACCTTAAAAGGACTCAAAAATGCAAAAAAAAAAAAAAAAATAGAACTAAGGTTTTCTACAGTTACATCTTAATTTGTTGCGCTCGGCAACCCTAGTACGAGTAATAACCTGTTCATAAAACATCTTACAATATTTATCTCCCTTTCCTATAACAAAAATGAACTTTAATAAAGCACCACTTATCGAATGTAACGAGTTTCGCATTCGCATGGATAAAATCAAATACACGCGCCGTGTACACTAAATATGACTCCAAAGAAAAATATACAACAAACAAATTTGGCCACGCGCCAACGTACATTTAAAGATGATAGTGTCAGCACAAAAAACATCTGAACTATTTACAATGTTCCCGCGCCTTATCTAACTACATATTGAGTAAATCAATTTTTGTACATCACCGCTTCAGCTTGCAGAACATTAACCTTCGTCCCGGTGCATTTCCCTACGGGAAATTTAGCTCTCCATCGTCGACGTCGTTGTAGAAGCGATGCACATCAATCCATCACCTGACCAAACGTCGGACATCTTGGCGAAGTTTCTTGGACAGAAATGTTCAATGTTAATAATATTGCCTAGCTATAATCGCTGTGAGCTACTACTTTCACTCACGAATATGTCCTAATGCGATTACTGATCGTAGACTTGCCCTATCTTAGCATTTGCTTAACACACGCACAAATATCATTCAAAATTATAATATACAAATTTACATAAAATTACACACTTCAAACTCATCGCTACTGGCTTGAAAACAAGTCTTAAACATGACTATCTTGCAGTCTTTATCTCGCCTAGAGATCTCCACTGCTATACGTGAACCTTGCTCACTTGAGCACAAAGTAAAATGTTAGTAAAGTATGCTCATTAGCGTTTGAAAATCGTGACGCAGAGTGACGTGAACCTTGCTCACCAGAGCTCAATAAAGTTGTCTTCGAAACAGCTTCTCACCGATCAATTTATTGGAAACTGACAGAATGAGGTAGAGTGGGGAGAGTTTGAAAAAATAATCTGGAGTTTTCGTCACACAAACTTGGGACTAGTATCAATCATCACCATTTTATCCAAACGTCTCAGTGCACAATTGCGGAATTAATTCGGATCGGCGGTTCATTAGATACACGTTTTCGCGCGTTTTTCCAGGGTACGCAACTTGCCGCGTGGCTTTTGGCGTGGTCTCTTCTGATTGGGTGATTCAATCCTGGGTCGGTTGAAACTCTACTCATGGCACTACCTCAATGACTCTAATTTAGGTGCAGGCTGTTACAAAATCTGTCCTTGAACTCGGCTTAACCGGTCGTCTTCAGGAATAACTACCAAGCTTGCTTCTGTTGTAATGATTTCAACACACTATCTTGGCTCCCCCTTTGTCAATTTCAACATGTTCTGCCTGGGCATCAGTAATAATAATGATAAAATCATGAATATTTATTCATCGATAGATTAATAAGGGTTCAATAGGTCACTCTGAATATCTAGTTACAACTCAACGAGGCCTCGCTCAAAGTTTGGCACCCTCCCATTTTTAGCCTACTTTCGATTTTTGCAAAAAATGAAAGTAGACTTATGAGATCACTACAGGGCGAAAACAAGTGTGTCTGTCTGTGTGTGTGTGTGAGAGTCTGTGTGTGTGTGTGTGTGTGTGAGTGTGTGTACTCAGAATGCCTGTCCCCCCCTATCAGTTCGAACACGGTGAGGGCAAATTGAACGAAATTTGGTACAAAGGTAGCACTAGCAAAGGACACCTCAGTGTCATGTTTTATATCGCCTCCATCTTGACGGAAACGTAATGGCGGCCACACAAATGTTCAAAGCTTAAATCAAATTACGACTAACCTAATCATCCGATCTCTACCAAATTTTGCAACAACATACCTTTATGGGGGCAGCATCCTTTGACCAAACTAATAGGTCATCAGCCTAATAGTTTGCGGATGGCGGCCATCTTTGTGTGAACATCGATTGCCCCTATTAATTCAAACACGGTGAAACCGAATGGAACGAAATTTGGTACAGAGGTAGTACTAGCAAAGGGCACCCCAGTGTCATGTTTTATATCGCTGCCATCTTGAAGGAAACGTAATGGCGGCCACCCAAATGTTCAAAGCTTAAATCAAATTACGACTAACCTAAACATCCAATCTCTACCAAATTTTGCAACAACACACCTATAGGAAGGGAGCATCCTTTGACAAATCTAATAGGTCATTAGCCTAATAGTTTGCGGATGGCGGCCATCTTTGTGTCAAAATCGATTCCCCCTATTAATTCGAACACGGTGAAACCGAATGGAATGAAATTTGGTACAGAGGTAGCACTAGCAAAGAGGACCTCAGAGTCATGTTTTATATCACCGCCGTCTTGACGTAAACGTAATGGCGGCCACACAAATGTTCAAAGCTTAAATCAAATTACGACTAACCTAATCATCCGATCTCTACCAAATTTAGCAACAACATACCTTTATGGAGGAAACATCCTTTGACAAATCTAATAGGTCATTATCCTAATAGTTTGCGGATGGCGGCCATCTTTGTGTCAAAATCGATTACCCCTATTAATTCGAACACGGTGAAACCGAATGGAATGAAATTTGGTACAGAGGTAGCACTAGCAAAGGGCACCTCAGTGTCATGTTTTATATAGCCGCCATCTTGACGGAAACGTAATGGCGGCCACACAAATATTCAAAGCTTAAATCAAATTACGATTAACCTAATCATCCGATCTCTACCAAATTTTGCATCAACATACCATTATGGAGGGAGCATCCTTTGACCAAACTAATAGGTCATTAGCCTAATATTTTTCGGATGGCGGCCATCTTTGTGTGAAAATCGATTCCCCCTATTAATTCGAACACGGTGAAACCGAATGGAACGAAATTTGGTACAGAGGTAGCACTAGAAAAGGCCACCTCAGTGTCATGTTTTATATCACCGCCATCTTGACGGAAACGTAATCGCGGCCACCCAAATGGTAAAGGCTAAAATGTAATTACGACCAACCTAATAATCTAGTCTCTACCAAATTTTGCAACAACAAATCTTTATGTGGGAAGCATATTCTGACCAAACTGCTAGATCATCAACCCAATAGTTTGCAGATGGTGGCCAAGTATGTGTGCAAATCGATTCCCCCTATCAATTCAAACACGGTGAAACCGAATTGAACGAAATTTGGTACAGAGGTAGCACTAGCAAAAGGCACCTCAGTGTCATGTTTTATATCGCCGCCATCTTGACGGAAACGGAATGACGGCCACCCAAATGTTAAAAGCTTAAATACAATTTCGACCATTCTAATAATTTGATCTCTTCCGGATTTTGCAACAACATGCCTTTTTGTGGAAAGCATCTTATGACTGACTACAAGGTCATCAGCCCAATAGTTTGCAAATAGCGGCCATGTCTGTGTGCAAATCCATTTTCCGGATCAATTCAAACACGGTGAAACCGAATTGAATGATTTTTTTTTACAGAGGTAGCACTAGCAAAGGGCACCTCATATTCATGTTCAATATCCCTATAGCACGTTGTATTTCAACAAGCTACTACAACCAACATTCAATTATACTCCTTGAAAAGGACAAAGAGTTATAACAATACCCATGCATTTAGGAGAAAGTAGGCTATATGTTCTTTACTGAACAACTTGTTTCTCCATGTACCACTTATTCATTCTGTTTCAATATTAGTAGATATAGAAACTACTTACTAATTTTTCTTTTCTTATCCTGCTGGCTCAGAAATCCTTTAATTTCTAATTGTTAAACTTTTGTACATAATTTATTTTGATCCAGGCTTCGTTAATACGACCTGACCTTTTTTTTGTAATGTACCATTTGTTAACTTCTGTTTAAATAATACCGGTCACCTCCGCTTGTAATTCTCCTTTTTCCTCCTGCAACGATCAGGAATTTAATCTATTTGCTTATAGCCTTTTCGCTTGCCATAAGGGCATTCTAATAGTGCTTGTATCCTACCTATCTAATTTATCACAGCTATAATTACTTTACAATTGTCATTACAAACTTTAAACTTCTTAATTTTAAGCACATCTTATAACCTTTGTACAGGTTTAGTGCTCGTAATTGGTTCGAAACCATTTAAATTGTTTAAAATTATTTGTCAATTGTAAATGTCCAAATATTAGGTCTTAGACCTCGAAATTTGTAAACAAAAAAGTTGTTCTTAATTCAAAATAAGATTCTAAATCCAATAATTGTTAATTTTTTCAAATTCTATCAACTGTTAAGTATATAATTTGTTATTTTGCTGCTATCTCTATTACTAGAACAAAGGATAGACCGGACCTTCTCTTCCCTGATTCTTGTCCCAAAATGATTTCATCTTTCAAAATAAAAAAGGCAATCACTGAATCAATAAAAACTTTACCACTTGTTGCGTTTAAAATGAAACTTCAAATAACAACATTTGCAAAGTTTCTCTTAGCTGTCACAGCTAATTCTAGTAAATCATTAAGGCAAGTACAACTCGCTCTGCCAGCTTCCTATTTGTAGAGACTTCTTCTCTAACTTGTGTTTTACTTTTCAAAATTAAGTTTTGTTTAAGTTAGGTCTGAGGGTTTCCTCCGTTCTAAGCATTTAGTCGGCACCCTGCGGGGTGAAAACTTAGCCTGCTTTAAATGCAACAATTGGTATTCTTAAAAGATTCTCACTAATAAAAGTAAAAATATTGCTAAAGGCACTGGAGTTGCTTTATCTCTTCCCACTCGGGGGGTATTCGGCTGTTCTGTCGGGGATCTAACAGTGTCTAGTAATAAAAACATTACTACAAATTCAAATCCTTCTAGTATTCCAGAAGGCTTTTCGAAATCTTACCCTTTTGAAGAGAAAGTGCCTAGATCCTTTCCTTTTGATATACCTTGCCTTGCTAGAGTACCACCCTTCCCCATATTACCCGAATACTTGCTCTGGAGGGAAAGAGCACTTGGCGAAAGCTTGCCAGTAACCTCAATTCATGCCGCGCTCTCCGCTTGCCTTGTGCAAGCCCCCACTCAAGTTAGGTACTTCATACGTTTTGCACTGCGAAATTCCGGATTTTATCGGTGTTTATTAATGGTTTGTGTTGGATTCTCTTCCTCTCAGCCTAAAAATTGTTTCCACCCCTAAACCCACCTCCTTTTCTCTCCCATCATCTTCCGTTAGGTAGTTGTAATGTGTCCAGAAACCATGATTGGGACCGTTTAAATTTGAACTTGTGCAAATGGGAAGTGTTGTTGGAAAAATACGTAATGGTAGCATGTCTAAGAAGATCCATAAATGTACTTGTAGTAGTATCTTGTTCACAGCACTCTGACTTGCTAGCACAAAGTAATGAAACTATAGAGAAGGTATTATACTGGATGCGCAACAGACTCCATGAACAGACTTTATATACGGAACGTGTAAGATAGCGGGAGAAGCTATTAAGATGTGCAAGATGGCTGATGCGGCTTTGGAATTAGTTGCGACTTGGTGAACTAAAGAATTGGATCGTCAAGTAAAGCAAAGAGAGCTACTATATTTATTTATTTGGGGACATTTGATAACAAGAGAAAAAGAAAGAACAAACTTTGAGATTGCAGAGCTGTAAAAGAAAATCTAATTGAATCGCTACTCGATGAATTATTCCTCATGTTACATACTTTCCTTTCTGATAGATAATGTACAAGTTTCTGATAAACTCAGCCAGTATATGAAAGCACTGTAAGAAAGCAGCTTCTTATGGAAATTCCATAGTTCGAAGATACTATGAAACCAACGAAATGTTACCTACATCGGTGAGCTTATACGTGACCTAGCACAAGTTTATACTGTATTCCAATTATTTATTCATTTTAGATTAACCTCAGTATTTTATTAAATTTGTTCCTTTTGTTTCGATTGTTCTGTGTTTAAAAAAAAATATTGCGGTATATGGTATCTTGCCTTTGCCTAGTGTTCCTGGTTGGTGATTTGTTTTCATGCCACGACCTGAGACTAGAGAGATATGATGTACTCTAACTTATATTCTGTTCAAAACTCAGCAATTCTTCTAGGTTTGTGCCGTGTCTTGTGTGGGGTTTCGCCTAGGACACCAAGCTGGCTCATCGGCGGGCTCTTGGTGTCCCCGCCCGGACCCCCACAGGAGTAACGAACTGCGTGCTACCTCCCTTTATATAAAGTGCAACTGCACTTCTTGACTGCGAGAAATAAAAGCTCAAGCAGCCATAAACTCCCTATGAAGGCTTCCAAAAAGATGGTATATTCTGTTCGTAAGCATTTGGTTTATGAGCTGGCGCCCTCCCGGTTAATATTATATTTATAAGACAATAGCGTAACATAGTGTTAACATTCAGTATTAACCTACCAAATGTCAACATCGTTGTCAACTGTTGAACTCTATACATTTTTATCCTAAGTTGAATATATCAGAAAGTATGCAGGCACACAGTTCGAAACTTTGCATAAGTATAGTACTTGCAAATTTAGAATAATTTTCGGTAACCGATATACGACAGTGCTGCCAACACGATTCTACGCGTGCTGATAGGATTGATGTTTAATCACATGAACTTCCATACTAATCAATGAATTTCTTTAAAATTGGCGTAGATCATAATATTTCAATTTAAAAGTATAAGCATCCCATATATGGAGGTGTTGCCAACCTGATTTTACGCATACTAATACATTCAATGTTTAAATACATATAACGTGGCCAACAACTCTAAGGATGCTGGCATAGCTGTCCAAGTCCTGCACGAGATAGCGGTGCAATCTGGGTTACAGATATCTTACGATAAGACCAAGTACTTTGAGAATCGGCACTCCGGAAACACCCCTTTGACGACCATACATGGAACGATTGGAAGAGTCAATCGCTTTCGTTATCTTGGTGAATGGGTCCACCCCAATTTTAGCGATGGCACCTCCATCTTAGCAAGGCGTACCAAACTCAACGCAGCATACCAACTATCCCACAATTTTTACAACAAGAAATGCATTTCGAGGAATGCTAAGATCTGTCACTACAGAACTGCTGTCAGACCACAGTTTCTGTATGCCGCAGAGACCCTCTTGATGAACAGAAAAGGCACCATGGATGACCTGGAGAAAGCCGAAAGACGTATCCTCAGGAAAATCCATGGCCCGAGATTGCTCCCAGATGGAACCTACCGTTTGAAATCTAATTCTGACCTGTATCGACTGTTAGAATCAGCCAATACCAGTATGCGACGTAGGAGGCTAAAGTTCTATGGGCACCTACAACGAATGAACAGCAACAGACTTACTAAGATGATATTCTCCTTGGTTAAAAGCTACAAGACTGGAAGCCTGTGGCTTAATGAAGTACTAAAGGACTTAGATTCGGCTGGAATTGCTGACCTTGATGTAGAAGATCGTTCTAAATTTTGTGCTATGGTAGAATCTTGGACCCCACCACCTAGAGTCTCTAAATGTCGGAAGCCCCTTTCGCAGGAGAGAAAGGAGAAATTATCAGCAGGGCTCAAGAGATATTGGGAACGGAAAAGAGCATCGAAGAACTAGTCATAAGCGCTCCGTAGTGGGCTTAAATCAATAATAATATAACGTGGATACTATCTATTGGACCTCAGCCAAATTTTGTTTGTGCATCGTGTAACTTAAGAGATGGAACTAAGAATATACTCAGTCTCCAGGTCTGCCGACTGTTGATATATGTTCTGTATAACTTTAAGGAAAGTAGGCTCTTTATTTCGTCACAGAACTACTTGTTATAAATAACCATTGTGTGTTTCGCTTCTCTGCCAGGTAAAGGGCACAGTTGCCAGGATTCTCCACTAAGTTCGGAAGTTCTGTGCAGGGCGGGAAGGTTCTAATTCAATCTCTGATGATTCCACATTCTGAAAGGAGTATGGCTTATTCTTGTGGTGGTCGAACATGGTCAGATGCAATGAAAATGAAATTTTAAATGCATGGTGATCTTGTAGTAAAAGCACAAGGAATTTGAGACATAAAGAATAACTGGAACGCAAGTAAACTGATATTCAATATGGACATGCTAAATTCCAAGGAGATTTTTATAGGTTTAAATAAAGTCAGCTTACTGCTTAAAAAAAGTATCTGGCTGAACAAGAAGGGAGGGGCCCGAAAACCTCTGTCCTAGGGCCCGTGATTGCTCTCCACGGTTCTGAACACGACTTCATGTCCAATTATATTAGGCTGGAAATATGTGACTACCTGAAAACATCTACATGTGATTATCATTTGCACAGTCAACAAGGAGGTTTACAAAATGACATGTTTCGTTCGTCAAGCGAGCATCATCAGATCCAGGTGAATCAAATCAATCATAAGTTATGGATTATAATGATTTCATGCTTTGCACTGCCACCTTGGTGAAATTATTCGACGTATGACTTTGTAGTTCGGTCGTGTGATGGTTCCCATATGAAACTTTGTCTTTCAAAAATTCAGAGGTTGTCCAATGACTACAGTTCAGTCAGTATTCATTGTCTGAAACGGGAGTTCTAGGCATGCCAGTAAGATGCCAAGCAGTGGGAAACAGACCTGTTTTGATCGCTAGGAACTGAAACTTGCCTACTTGTCCTTCTAGCGTCACACCACATCGTACGCAGACACACTCTGCGGACGGTAGGGGGAGCCACGGACATAGCGTCATTTCGCCTGCTCTTCACTTCTTCTTCTTCTTCTTCTTCTTCTTCTTCTTCTTCTTCTTCTTATTATTATTATTATTATTATTATTATTATTAATATTATTATTATTATTAATATTATTATTCCTCTTCTTCTTGTTGTTGCAGGGATTTGTTGGTCCTTAGAGAACTCTTGACCCAGTCACCATTCACTTCTACGACTGTTCGCAAGAGCACACTAGGACATGCCGTGTTTGTGGTACTAGCTATGCAGTATCCTGATGGACATAACTACTTCATGACTCTAACTTTCCATTAACATGTTAAAAAGTATTTTTGAGCATACTTCCATATCTCAATGTTTAATTGATCTCTCTCATTTAGCAACATATTTTTGACAAGAATCCGTCCGTACTCCACAGCAGCTACAAACTCAGAAACGATTATGATGCTGAGAGTATTATTTTCTAAGGCACATTGCACAACAATTGGTCGACCCAAACCAGACCTTTCTTTGCAAACCATAATTAATCTTTTGTTTGTTTTCGGCTTCTTCGGCTCCAAAATGAAACATACAAAAATATTTAAAAATCCAAATTAACTGATGAGCATTTGAAGTTGCTGCTGATAATTTCCACTAAAGTCTGTTCGCCGAGTCAAGATAGTGCAAGTGAACACCCCGCAAGGGGTGCATAGAGCTGTGCCTGTTGAACGTACGCCAACTCCAGTGCTGTGTATAGCCTACATGTGAAGCGGGCTGACTTATCGGTTACATGCTACAGCGCGGTTTATTTATTGTTCGTTTGTGTATGCAATTAATTAATTAATTAGTTCCTAACTTCTAATGACAGGCAACTGTATACAGTGCAGCAAGTATTGTCTTTTCTAGGGCTACGGCATGACTAATGATCTCAGAGTTTCTTGGCTACCTCTGTCCGGCAGAGGCGATGACGTGAACTGGGCGTGTTTCCCTGTCCAGGCAGTCAAGTGACCACGTGCAAGTATTTACGCGCGCTATCTCGACTCGGCGAACAGACTTTAAATGTATTGGGACAGATTCCCAGCTCTGTCGATAAATTTAATTCTGGTGCAAGGGCTAGAACGAGGTAAGCCCAGCCTCTTGAGACAATCTGTAATTGAGAGGAGTTGGGTTCGATTCTCACCTCAGTCAATCTAGAAGTGGTATTCAGTGGTTCCCTTCCTCTTCTAATCCAATTGAAAGTTGGGATGGTAACTAAATTAAGGCCTCGGCCTCCTCCTATCCGAATCCCAGCCCCAATTGCAATAACACTCGATACTTTTCCCTTTCTTATCCTTTCTTCCAAGGCCCTCGTTCTCCGAGGGTTGAGGATATGTATTTTCCTGTCTCTCACTTCCCTTTTGTCCATTATTTTTCACCAGACCACCTTGTGGTGTAGCGGATAGCATTCTTGGCTATCGCCCTGAATGTCCGGGTTCGTTTCCCAGCTCTACCAAGAAATGCTATTTCTGGTGAGAGCACTGGAACGGGGTACATTCAGCCTCGTGAAGGAAAACTGAAAAGTGGAACATTCGACTCCCACCTCAGGGATCCTGGAAATAGTTTTTCTGTGGTTTTCCAGGATGGTTCCTAACTTAAGGCCACGGTCGCATCCTTCCAAATTATATCCCCCAATTTTCAAACACGCACACTAGTAGAGTCATCACAATAACACAGGTTATCACACAAATTCCAAACACCCCCACGTACGCAACATGACCACGATGTCGCGAAGATCCTGCAAAAAAACCAACATTCGAATTTTGGCACAGTAAGGTTATTCTTGGGTAATCAGGCCTAAGGGGGTGAAAGAGAATAGGAATTCAGAATGCAGTCACCGAAAGATTGAAGAATTTGGCCTTTATGACCTACTTCATATTTGGGGTTGTAAATAATTTCTTTCCAGCAAATATTAATTTGAATGTGTATTTATTGTTTCTCTTATACAGGCCACTGAGGCTACAAAGCATCCTTATGCAGCTCCCTTCATTCAGAAGGCGGTTAAATACATTAAATGAAATGAAGAAACAAACATTAACCTAAACAATCCGGAGAATAGATGGTATATTGGCTTTCACGGCCAGTGAATTAAAACTCAGCAATTCTTTTAGGGTTATACCCACTGATGGTTGGTGTTGGTGCTCCTAGCTTCGTGTTCTTGGTGTTCTTGGTGAGCTTGGTGTTCCTATGTGAATCTCCACAAAAGACACGGCATAAATCTAGAAGAATTGCTGAGTTTTAATTCCTGAGAATGTCTAAGCGCATGCGCAAAATAAAATAATAATATCAGCTGATAAGGTCCTCCTACCTGCGAATAACCTGTTTACGTTAACGTGGCTGTACGTTTTAGTGTTTGCTAGTCAAATAAAGCGAATTTTCCCCTAATGTGAGGCGGTTGGTTAATTTTTCTGGCCAATTCAATTAAGGAGTGGAGTTGTGATGAATGTAATAGCAGCAAGCGACGCTTGCCATTTAACATGCACCGCGTGAACTGAGATGCTACGTGTGATGGAGACTAGAGCGAACCACGAGGAGCTACCCGGTGGGGTGGCGAGATGTTGATAGCGTCACGCTGAAATACTTAAATGTAAGGATATCAAATAAGCGCGAGGAAGAATTAAAATAAAGCCTAACATACAAGTACTAAATTTAAAAGAGCAGTCCTTTTCCGAAATATCCAAAGACAGGCATCTAACTGCATTTAACTTGATAACAACCAACCGTGGTAGCTACGTGTATTCAGACTCAAGACCATGGAGCCAGGCTATCTATGAGTGGGTTCCAACCAAGGAGTCTCTCTGGGGTTAACAGCCGTGAGGCTGGTTGGCAGCAGCTCGCCATTCTTCCCGTCTCTCTGTCTTCCTCTTCAGTTCACAGTATGAGCCACAACCCATATCTTGCAGTATTTGACTCATGTACTCCAGTCTGGGTCTTCCTCTACAATTCTTGCCGTCTACTGTTCCCTCGATTATAAGCTTAATCAGTCCATTGTGTCGCAGTATGTGGCCCACGAGGTGATTCCTTCTTCTTTTTAGATATTTAAGGAAGCATCTTCTCTCTCCCCCTCTTCTAAAGACTTCCTCATTTGTGACCATTTCTTTCCAACTGATTTTCATAATCCTTCTATAGCACCAGGTTTCAAATGCCAGTAGTCTTTTCCTCTCTCTCTCTCCGATTGTCCAAGATTCGCTGCCATAACGCGCGACGCTCCATACATAGGTCTTCAACATTAGTTTCCTCACATCAAGACTGATGTTCCTTGCAGTAAATAGGTTCTTCTTTTTATAGAAAGCGTTCTTGGCCTGGGCAATTCTACTTAATATCACTCTGCTGCTTCTTCCATCATTCGTTATTTTACTTCCCAGATCATTAAACTCATTCACTTCTTGTATCTTTTCATTTCTTAACTCTATTGATGTCTGGTTTTCGCCATTTCTACTGCAGACCAAAATTTTTGTTTTATTTGTATTTATTCTCATATTACCAAGGAGTAATAACGGCCTAACGGCCAGAGGGGGAAGCCAGCGTGAACACCCACTGAGATGCTTAAAATATTGCTGGCAAGTACTAGGATTAGGACTATTCTGACCACAACCTGCCTAATTTTGACGCACATTTTTTTTTGTCGTGTGGCCTCCTGATAGGCTAAGTGCAGGTCTCTCTATTCGACGCCCGTGGGCAATCTGCGCGTCGGGATGAGTGATGGAATTGATGAAGTTGAATGCAACTGGGCATGGGAGTGGCCGTGGCCTGTCAGAAGGTACCGTCCCAACATTTGCCTGGTTCTGAAAATGAAGAAACCACGGAAGGCCATTTCAAGGACCGCCGACGGTGTGGCTGGAACCCACGCGTCTACCGAGTCAGCAGAGAGCTTGGCGCCATGACCTAACGCTGCATTTGAGCAGCACAAAGTGATGTAATTCGCTATTTGCGCTATCGTTTTACCCTCCAGGATGGGCTTTTCCCACCGACTAAGCGAGGGATCCCACCTCTACCGCCACTGAAGGCAGTGACCTGGAGCTTGAGACTCTCGGTAGGGATACAACTGGGGTGTGTGACCAGCACTACGCCCAGGCGGCCTCACCTGCAAAGCGAACTGGCCTGATGAAGGGGATGGGAAGGGTGGGATGGGAAGAGTGGGATGGTTAGGCAAGGAAGTGGGCAGAAGGCAGCCGTGGCCTTACAGTAGGTACCATCCCGGCATTTGCCCGAAGACGAAGTGGGAAACCACGGAAAACCACTTCGAGGATGGCTGAGGTGGGTAGCGAACCCCCACTACTCATTTGGGCCACCCGAGGCTGAGTAGACCCCGTTCCAGTCCTCATACCACTTTGTCAAATTTCGTGGCAGAGCCGGGAATCGAACCCGGCAGCTAACCATTCTCACCGCTACGCTACGGAGCGACAAGTGATGTAATTACATGTCTAAATTTCTTAATTGATAAAGTACTAGCCTACTTCTATTTGCTTTTTAAATCCTTTTAGACTAAACACATTATAAGTGGAATGAGGTTATATCAACGTATTCCACTCTAGTGTATTGTATCATTTGTGTCCTCGCCACATTGATAAGATAAGCACATTACAATAGGGCACCAGTTTAAATAAGAACGGTTTAATTAGAATCATAAATAACACAACAGCGTAGACTCTAAAATCCTAAAGTTCGTCACAATAATAATTCAATAGATTGCAGGTTAACATACTTAAACTGCATTAATACTATTTATTTATTATCATATTAAATGATTATGTCGAGTTCGCTGGGGTCTGGCGTTACGTTACGGTGACCGGACGAAATGTACCGAGAATGCACTGAGGTGTGTGATGTCATAGTACTGCTTGAGCTTCCTCCTTTACCCGCGCGCACCGGTGAGCGTGACGTCATCCAGCCAGCTTTCTCCTTTGACCTTAGTTTGCACTTGCTTTATTATTATTATTATTACTATTATTGTTATTATTATTATTATTATTATTATTATTATTATTATTATAACGGACTTTTGAGTTCACGTAGCTTTTGTAGCATTTGTAGCATTTAAAATGATAAAAAGTCTAGTCTTTCAGACTGACCATCAGTGTTTTTTTTATCGTATGGCTTTTAGTGCCGGGAGTGTCGGAGGACATGTTCGGCTCGCCTGAGTCTGTAGCTGCTTCCAGCGGACACCCTTAGTGTGAGCTACGAGTTCCGTTCAATTTCAAGTAGTTCCAACTTTCGCTACCAGATATCAATGATACCAAGTGTTAAACGCTGGAACTTTGATAGAGCGTTCCGACGAAATCTAACCTAACAATTTAGCTTCACACAAGTTTAGTCTGTGGAAGGATCGTTTACATGCCATAAATCTATGATATGGGACTGCCGGCTTTTCTTACCCTCCGAAGGAAGGCGTACTGAAGGATTTTAATGCTCTTAAAAATCCGACGACTTCGGTCGGGTTTGAACCCACTAGCTTGGGCACAGCAGTTCACCATGCTACCAAATACGCCACCGAAGCCGCTTGCATTTTTTTTTTTTTTTTAGCGTATGGCTTTTAGTGCCGGGAGTGTCCGAGGACATGTTCGGCTCGCCAGTTTTGTAGCTGCTTCGAGACGGACACCCAATGGGTGAGCTACAAGTACCGTTGGGGAGGAAAGTTGGAAGGGAAGGTCGAGGAGTTGGAAGGTAGCGGCTGTGGCCTATAGTTAGGGACCAACCCCGGCATTTGCCTGGAAGGAAGATGGGAAACCACAGAAGACCATCTTCAAGGTTGCCGGCGGGGGGATTCGGACCTCCTCGCCTCCCGGATGTGAGCGACTGCTAACAGTCATGCCGTAACGACCTCGGCTAACTCATCCGGTATTAATAATAATAAAACAACTATAGAAGTGCTTCAAAACGAATGAGCACTAATATCTGCAAATAAGATTGATACGTTGCACAACTCTTGTAATCTAAATTATTGTATACTAGAGGACCCGTGCGAGAAATCTCGCATATTCATAAACCACACTTTCCCCAATAGGTTTTGCAAATCGAAACTTCTTTCAAAAATTGATAATTATTTAAGAAATTAGAATGCAATTTGCCACTGATAATGTCATTTGTGTGTTGTAACACTCACCGGTTATTCGATATTTATGAAATTATTACGACTCGAGTACTCATTCCTTTGATTTACTGTTTCTGAAATCCATGCAAAATGATAAAGGAAAGACCTCATAATGTTAAAATGGCATGAAACGGGCGTCACAGCGACCAAAATGTGAAGTGGACAGCAATTATGGGCCGTATTTTCATACATCAACAGTATCTGCAAATCGCACACTTCGTTATTCTTTAAAGAAATTATTGATATTTACGGAATTAGAGTGCAATTCGTCACTGCTAATGTCTATTCTCTTTCATTTGAATGCTCATTTTCATGATCGGATGCTTGTGAGTGCCGCAGGAGGGATCTATACTACTGAAATAGTATTTATGATATATACTGTATTTGTGCATAAGTGTAATTCATGAACATCGTACAAAAACCCTAAGTGAGCAGGATCTGATGCAATGTCGTCTAATTAAGTACCCCGTCTCCATAATTGTGAACATAAATGCGCGTTATTTTGTGATATATAAAAACCCCGTCACTACAGCCCATGAAGAGTCTAGGCCCACCAAGCGACCGCTGCCCAGCCATTTTCCGTCAGTGCATCGGGTTCTCTCGGCCGTTTATCTTGGTTTTCGTGACCGGGGTGTTTCCTCAGTGTCAGACAGCTACTCAATTATCCTCACGAGGCTGAGTGCACCCCGTTCCATCCCTCACTTCACTTTTTAAAATCCCTGACGGAGCCAGGAATCGAACCCAGGGCCTCCGGGTAAGAGGCAAGCGCGCTACCCCAACTTCTTATGTAATATTTCTTTCAAGTTAGGGTGTTTGTTGGTTGGTTCCTTAGTTTAGCCCCGTGTACTTTGGGTGTGTGTGATGACTGTATTAGTGTGTGTTATCTGTTTTTAATTCAAATAAGTACTGCAGACGATAATCTCAATTAGTTCCTACTTTCGCTACCAAATGCTACCGTCAACGTTACCTAGCTGTGAACTTGGCTACTACTAGATGCCATCGCAACTAGTGCCTGGTGACGAACGATGGAACTTAAGAGCATTAATCATACTTAATCTACAAATTTTGCTTCACACATGCTTAGTTAGTGGAAGGTTCTTTTACATGCCATAAATATATATATAACATGGGACCGCCGGCTTTACTTCCCCTCCAAAGGAAGACATACTGAGGGATTTTTAACGCTCATTAAAATCCGACGACTTCGGCCGGGTTTGAACCAGCGATCTTGGGCATAGAAGCTCAGCATGCTACCAAGTTCAGGTGAATAAATACTTGTTTCCCCACTAATGTAACTGGGTATAATTTGTGTTGACCGACTGGAAAGCTTTCTATAATAGAGTTAGGCAGTACTGAAAATGGCTTCTAATTCTTCAAGAGAAATGGGGGCTGCGTGGCGCAGTCGGTACAAGTACTGAGCTTCTTACTGGAAGGGAGTGGGTTCGATCCTCACCTTTGTAGTGGATTTTAGAAACAAAACTACTACCTTTAGAAACGAAAATAGTCCTGGGGTTCACTCAGCCTACAACAGAAATGAGTACCAGGGTAATTCCTGGGAGCAACGACGGCCAGGCATGGAGCTGACATCTCCATCCCATCTAGTGCAGATTTCACAAAAGGAGGAAGTAGTACAGGACAGCTGCACAGAAAAAAAAACCTTTTGTTCCAAAAACTGTGCTATGGTTGGCTTTTTGTAAATCGTTAGAAAAGCTCAAAAAAAGCTTTACTCTGAATTTTAGAATAATTTGCACGATCATTTTGTCGGAAAACTCAAAAAGCATTGAAAAGCGTTTTTCTCTGAATCGATGTATTTAAAGAAAAGTTTTTTAAACAAAAAATATAGAGGGCATTGTCACCTACAATTCGTCTCATTCAGGTCATGCCATACGTTTTGAAATGCAGAAGCTAGGTGGCGCCAAAGGTTCCAAAAAAGTGTTTTTTACTTTTTGTTCTAGAAAAAATGTTTTGTTCACAAAAGAGTGAATCAGAAATTTGTTCCCCTCAAAATTGTCTACAACATTTATTGAAACATTTTTTTCCTCTGCCTTACCGTTCCAAAGTTATAGTCTGCCGAAGTGAGAAAATTGTACTATTCAGATGGCACAAAGGTTAATATGTGTACAGTTATGATTGATACGTTGCGATTCAAATAGATATGATTGTTTGAGCTAATTAACAAACACAGCTCGCGTCCTGTCTGACTGAGCCTTAGGCAGCTGTCCGACACCGGTCCCTGTCTATGCCCACCGCTCTCTCCGCAGTAACAATAATAGCCTTGACTACGCAGCGTTGCATTTGCTGCGCTATAACTTTGGAACGGTAAGTCGGAGGAAACAAACGTTTAAATAAATGTTGCAGACAATTTTGAGGGGAACAAATTTCAGATTCTCTCTTTTGTGAAAAAATCAACTTTTTTTTTCTAGGACAAAAAGTGAAAAAACACTTTTTTGTAAACTTTGGTGCCACCTAGCTTCTGCATTTCAAAACGTATGACATGACCTCAATGAGACGAATTGTAGGTGGCAATGTCCTCTACATTTTTAGCCTACTTTCGATTTTTGCAAAAAATGAAAGTAGACTTATGAGATCACTACAGGGCGAAAAAAAGTGTGTGAGTCTGTGTGTGTGTGTGTGAGTGTGTGTACTCTGAATGTCTGTCCCCCCCTATCAATTCAAACACGGTGAGCGCAAATTGAACGAAATTTGGTACAAAGGTAGCACTAGCAAAGGACACCTCAGTGTCATGTTTTATATCGCCGCCATCTTCACGGAAACGTAATGGCGGCCACACAAATGTTCAAAGCTTAAATCAAATTACGACTAACCTAATCATCCGATCTCTACCTAATTTTGCAACAACATACCTATATGGAGGGAGCATCCTTTGACAAATCTAATAGGTCATTAGCCTAATAGTTTGCGGATGGGCGGCCATCTTTGTGTCAAAGTCGATTACCCCTATTAATTCGAACACGGTGAAACCGAATGGAATGAAATTTGGTACAGAGGTAGCACTAGCAAAGGGCACCTCATTGTCATGTTTTATATCGCCGCCATCTTGACGGAAACGTAATGGCGGCCACACAAATATTCAAAGCTTAAATCAAATTACGATTAACCTAATCATCCGATCTCTACCAAATTTTGCATCAACATACCATTATGGAGGGAGCATCCTTTGACCAAACTAATAGGTCATTAGTCTAATATTTTGCGGATGGCGGCCATCTTTGTGTGAAAATCGATTCCCCCTATTAATTCGAACACGGTGAAACCGAATGGAACGAAATTTGGTACAGAGGTAGCACTAGAAAAGGCCACCTCAGTGTCATGTTTTATATCACCGCCATCTTGACGGAAACGTAATCGCGGCCACCCAAATATTAAAGGCGAAAATGTATTTACGACCAACCTAATAATCTAGTCTTTACCAAATTTTGCAACAACAAATCTTTATGTGGGAAGCATATTCTGACCAAACTGCTAGATCATCAGCCCAATAGTTTGCAGATGGTGGCCAAGTATGTGTGCAAATCGATTCCCCCTATCAATTCAAACACGGTGAAGCCGAATTGAACGAAATTTGGTACAGAGGTAGCACTAGCAAAAGGCACCTCAGTGACATGTTTTATTTCGCCGCCATCTTGACGGAAACGGAATGACGGCCACCCAAATGTTAAAAGCTTAAATCAAATTTCGACCATCCTAATAATTTGATCTCTACCGGATTTTGCAACAACATGCCTTTTTGTGGAAAGCATCTTACCACTGACTACAAGGTCATCAGCCCAATAGTTTGCGAATAGCGGCCATGTATGTGTGCAAATCCATTCCCCGGATCAATTCAAACACGGTGAAACCGAATTGAATGAATTTTTTTACAGAGGTAGCACTAGCAAATGGCACCTCATATTCATGTTTAATATCCCTATAGCACGTTGTATTTCATCAAGCTACTACAACCAACATTCAATTATACTCCTTGAAAAGGACAAAGAGTTATAACAATACCCATGCATTTAGGAGAAAGTAGGCTATATGTTCTTTACTGAAAATCTTGTTTGTTGAAAAAACTTTTCTTTAAAATACATCTATTCAGAGAAAAACGCTTTTCAATGTTCTTTTTAGTTTTCCGACAAAATGATCGTGCAAATTATCCTAAAATTTAGAGTTAAGCATTTTTTGTGCTTTCTAACGATTTACAAGAAGCCAACCATAGCACAGTTTTTGGAACAAAACCATTCCAGCTGTACTGTACTCAAGCCTCTACCTTCCACTACTCCCAGGGCCTCCATGGCCTGTACGGAGCTGTTTTCTTTTTTTACTTCAAGAAAAATATCAGACAGTAACAGACGAATTATTTCTTCATTTACTTATTCTCCAACTTGGTAGCGATTGTGACAGTGTGGGAGAGGACGAGGTGTGGGTAAGTGGGGGAAGGGGGTTGTACTTGTAATTCTGGGGGACTTATCTTGCGCACATTTCCTGCTTCAAAATAGTGGCGGCAGCACTGGCAAACTTTTAGCCAGCCAGCAGTAATGGTGGCGGAAATTTTAACGCGAGCAAAACGTTTCTCTAATTAGCGTAATAAGTACATGAGGTCCCTAATGCTCCTTTTCTTTTTCAGATAAAAATGCAGATGAGATGAGATGAGTGTGAGGAGACGCTCAACTCACTGCAATTCCACTTGATGGTGGCACTCTCGCAGTCTGTTCTGCACTGTCCTTGCTACAAAACTCTTCCATCCTTCTTCTTCTCCTTGCCTTCCTTCCATGTTTGCCCTCTTTAATGGTGCAACATACAAAGGAACTTCGAATTCCTTCTAGTCTTCCAAGAGAAATATTTCCTTAAGTCTGGAGCACCAATGAGGTGCACTCCAGTCCCTGCTCTAGAATTGTATGCAAAAAGTAAACTGGTAGAGTAGGCTACACATAATCATTGGAAACTTAAATTCCACGCCGTTAACAGCTATAAATCTTTTTGATTCACAAGATTTAACCTAATGTAAAGTTTTGAAGCCATTTCTTCAATGTTGCCTGTACAAACTATCAATCGTAACTCTTCAGTCGGTCAACACAAATTTGCGCAATGACTGGGCGGGGTACAATGTATATAATACAGGAATAATAAGTAAATAACACTCCTGGAAAAATTGCATGTATTAGTTAATAATAATAATAATAATATAATAATAATATCGTATGGCCTTGGGTGCCGGGTGCAAGCTTTGTTATTTGACACCCATAGGGTAGCTTGCATGTCGAATTTCGTTGTTCCTTGGAGCATTATGAAAGCCAAGGAGGTTAGATATCTAAGCTCCTTGAACACTATAGCGCTTTCTAGTGGAGAAACGAGGAACTTTGTGTTGGCAGAAACTCCCGAGATTATTTTTGCCATTGTGAACACGGCCTACTGAATTCAAATGGGTTCTTTTGACATGTCAAGAACGTATGACATGCGTGTCGTACATTTTTGCCGCCTTTCAAAAATCACTTACCACGGCCAGGAGCGAACCTGCAAGCCTAGGTTTAGTAATCCGACACGCTAACCACTCACCCACCGTGGCAAGAATGTATTAGTTATGAACACTATTATAATTGCCCCATTGTACCACTTTGTATCCCGCCATGTCAACTCGAATATTCCCAATGATATTCTTAATGCGTTATCAAAACATTCCAAGATGAGTGGCAAACAAATTGCTCTACTTCATGAGATATTCAGTGATTTTTAGTACAACTATCCATCAGAGAAGGTGAGGTTTCTTAGGCAACCCTCACATGTGACCTAGTTAACTGGCGTTTAACCCTATGAG
This sequence comes from Meconema thalassinum, assembly GCA_946902985.2. NCBI lineage: Eukaryota > Metazoa > Arthropoda > Insecta > Orthoptera > Tettigoniidae > Meconema > Meconema thalassinum. Next base: position 296,594,819 of record OX336390.1, on the reverse strand, counting down.
TGCTACGTTCGTCTATAGATAATAATAATGCAATTGGTTTTACGTTCTTTTTAACTACTCTGGCATTTAGAGACGCCGGGGTGCCGGAATTTTATCCCGAAGGGGTGCCAGTTAATCTACTAACACGGCTCCCTCGCATTTTCGCACCCTCAAATGCCAGTTTACAGTGCCAGGACACAAACCTGTAACCTTGGGCCCAGCAAGCAAAAACGTTACCGCGGAGTCACGCAGCCAGCCCCGTCTATAGACGGTGCACACTACCTTTGTTTTTATTGTTCCATATTCCGTGTGTTTGCTCTCGTGTACCGAGTCGATCTCTGGCATATTCTGCCATCTGTTGGTTGTTATGTCATACTACAGTACTTGGATTTGTTGGATTTTTGCTCCCGGAAGTACCTAGCATAGCATTTTGTAGACGTCTGTCCTCTACATTTGATATGTAAACCAGCAAGTTCTTCAGGACGCCGATTTCGGATTAAAGAATTCATCACTTATTAACCAGTACAGAAAGTGGTAATGAAGACTGTGATGCATTATTCGCCTACTGATTTAGGGCCCTTTACCTTGTATGGAGATGATGCAAGTGTGGGCACAAAAAATAATTTTCTTTTGATTCGTACCAAAATAAAAATTAACATAAAAGCAGAATCTTGAATTTTCTATTAGACACAGTACAAACATAACAATAAACCTATAGACATTTTGAAGGGACACTATATCCAAAAAATTGGCTTCTTTGGTGTTTTTCTTTATTTAAAAAAGTCCTCTCGGCACGCCGGAAGGCGGAGGTAGATTTCACCGGACAAACTTGGAGATAGGCGAAAATAGGCAGAATATGCAGGTTTTCGTAGAAGGATCAGACCTCATTTATCGCGTGAAAGTATTTTATAATTGGAGATTAATTAACTTTGTTTTTCTTCATTTTAAACATTTTATTGTCTTACGGGGACGGTAACCTTCTTGTCATTTGGAGTCCATTTTTAGCCTATTTTCAATTTTGAAAAAATAGGCTTATGAGATCACCTTTTGTCCGTGTGTGTGTGTGTGTGAGAGAGAGAGGAGTGTGTGTGTGTGTCCCCCTAATAAAATCTAAACGGCTGGAGCGATTTCAGTGAAACTCGGTAAGTTCATAGCACTATTCCCGGCGACGTCGACCGTGCCCATCGAATTTGGTTACGTCTCACCAATCCAACATGGCGGCTGTGCGAAATATTTCACTAGCATTCAGTATCTCCGAAACTATAACGGATATCGCACTGAAATTGTGTACGGTGATAAAGGGTACTACTAGAAGTTCACCTATGAAACTTTCAAAAACCTGGTTACTACATAACCAACATGGCGGCCAAGCGAAGTGGAGACTTTTAAATAGACTTTTCTCGCGATTTAACTATCCAAACGTAATGAAACTTGGTACAGCAAATATCTATACACATTGCAATGCACTGGAGTCTAATTTAGTTCAATTGTTTACATAACCTCAAAATGGCGGCTGTGCGAAATATTTCACTGACATTCTATATCCCCGAAACTATTACAGATATCACCCTGCAATTTTGTACGGTGATAAAGGGTACTGATACAAGTTTACCTATGTATAATTCATAAACCTGTAAAGTACAAAACGAACATGGCGACCAAGCGAATTAGACTTTTCTCGTGAGTTAACTCTCTGAGCGCAGTGAAATGTGGTACAGTAAATGATTTTGTAGATTGTAATGTACTGCCATCTAATTTAATTCAATTGTTTACATAACCTCAAAATGGCGGCTGTGCGAAATTTTAAAATTAAGTTTTAATTTCTTGTGTCGTAATCATGCGATCGAAGTGAAAGTTTGAATAATGAACCTAGGCAATAAGTGACCTTGAATGGTACATAACTCTATGGCCTATACATATAACAATCCTAAATGGCAAGCTTCCGTAATATTTAGACGGTTCTCAATATATATGAATCTTTTACAGCAACCAAACTGAAATTTTTATGTTCATAGAGACTATGAACATATGTTCACCTATAGGACTTTCAGTAACCTGGTGAGCACGAATCCAACATGGCGGCGACGCGAAGTATAAATATTTAAATGGACGTTTCTCGCGAATTAACTATCCGAGTGCCGTGAAACGTTGCACGTTTTAAATGCTTACACAAATGTTGATCCACTGGCATCTAATTTATTTCAATTGTTTGCATAATCACAAGATGGCTGCTGTACGTAATTTTAAAATCTCGTTTTTACTTCTTGTGTTCTAATCATGCGATTGAAGTTTGAATACCACACTTACACAATAATCTTAATATAATAGTACAAAAATAAAAATCCAACCTGGCGACCATCTGAAATATTTAGACGGTTCTCAATATCTACGAATCTGATACAGCAATTAAACTGAAATTTTGTATGTTGATAGAGGCAATTAACATGAGCAGGATATATGAAAATAGGCTGTACAGTTCTTCACGGAACTACTTGTTATACTTGTGGTCACACTGTCCTTATGCAAGGTTTCGACACTGATGTGTAACTATGTAACGGTCTGTTACTTCTTCACGCAAAATTATATCTCCCGCAGAGATGTTGGTTGGTTCCTCAGTTTAGGGGCTGCGACTACGCGGTCATATAACCCCGTGTACTTTGGGTGAGTGTAGAATCTGTCTGATATACGGTGTGAATTGTGATGGCGGTATTAGTCTGTAATTCAGGTAAGGAATGCAGACGCTAAATTTCAAGCAGTAGTTCCTAATGTTGCTACCAGATACTAACGTCAACGCCACCCAGCTGTGAACTTGGCTACTAGATGCCACCTCAATCAGCAACTCGCAACGAACGTTGGAACTTCCCCTCTAAAGGAAAGCTTACTGAGGGATTTTTAGCGCTCTTAGAAAATCCAACGACTTTGGCCGGCTTTGAACCCGCGACCTTGGGCATAGAAGTTCAGCATGCTACCAGTTACGTCACCGAAGCCGCTTCACACTTAGTCAGATGGAAATCTGAATCTGATCTCGCGCAAGTGCGTTGTCATGGCAACGTCTGATGGCTCATCCCTCATCAATTTAGTAGTGTTGCCATGTCAACCACTGATAGCTCTTGGCATTTTCTTATAATTCCGAAATCATTTTTCTCATCCCTTGGCGCAATGGTGGCTCATATCAAAAATTCTTTCAGACAAACGTTTTAGGTAATTATTAGGGGAATATTGTCCATTTTGTACGGTTTTGATATTGTGCCTATTAACAGAGATATGATTAATGTTTCCCAAAAAAACACTTTTTCCCACCCCTTTGGTCAATGGTTGGACTATCAAAAAAACGTTTCAAACATAAATTTCTGAGCATCCGACACATAGTATGAACTTTGAACGGATTCGATATTTCACATATTAAGAGAGTTATAGCAATATTTCATTTTTTCGAAAGAAAAAAAAAGTCCCCCATTTTCATCCCCTTCGACCAATTTAGCCCAGTAACGAACTCGTCCGAGATTTTATGGGTATACATATTCGGTAAAAAATTCAAAGTGATTGGTGCAAAATTACGGCAGTTATCGTGTCCACAAGAAACTGATATACATATATATACATATATTACATAAATTATATATAAACTTTTGAACTGACGGTGGTTTTGGGGTCTGGGGGATGTGAAACGCGAAGATATGTCGAAATTTTCCGGAAATCGAAACATGGTACCCATTGCAATAGTTAGCTTTCTAATGAAATCTACCTAAAATACTGCCGTCAACGACACCTAGCTGTGAACTTGGCTACTAGATGCCACCTCAATCAGCAACTCGCAACGAACGTTGGAACTTCCCCTCCGAAGGAAAGCAAACTCAGGTTTTTTAGTGCTCTTAGTAAATCCGACGACTTCAGCCGGGTTTGAACCCGCGACCTTGGGCATAGAAGTTCAGCATGCTACCAGTTCCGATACCGAAGTTGCTTCCCACTGACATATGAAAACTGAATGTGATCTCGTGCAGTGGCGTTGTCATAGCAACTGCTGATGGTCATCCCTTATCAATTAAAAGTAAAGTTGTCATGGCAACCTCTCTTGGCACTTGGCATTTTCTTATAATTTAAATCATTTTGTTCACCCCGTGGCGTAATGGTGGGTCATATCAAAAATTCTTTCAGACAAAAGTTTTAGGTAATTATTGGAGGAATATTGTCCATTTTGTGCGGTTTTGATATTGTGCCTATTAACAGAGATATGATTAATGTTTCCCGAAAAACCCACTTTTTCCCACCCCTTTGGTCAATGGTTGGTGCTATCAAAAAACTTATTTGACATAAATTTTTGGCACTTATCCGACACATATTATGAACTTTGAAGGGATTCGATATTTCATGTATTAAGAGAGTTATAGCGATATTTCACTTTTTCGAAAAAAGCCCCCCATTTTTACCCCCTTTGACCGATTTTGCCCATTAATGAACTCGACCGAGATTTTATAGGGATACATATTATGTAAAAAATTCAAAGTGATTGGTGCAAAATTACGGCTGTTATCGTGTCCACAAGAAACTGATATGTATATATATATATATATAGATAGATAGATACATATATACATAAATTATATATAAACTTTTGAACTGACGGTGGTTTTGGGGTCTGGGGGATGTGAAATGCGAAGATATGTCGAAATTTTCCGGAAGTCGAAACATGGGACCCATTGCAATAGTTAGCTTTCTAAAGAAATCTACCTAAAATATTCAACCTTAATTATAGTACTTTCATGCCACAAAATTATTTGATCCACTTTTTATTACAAATGGATCAAATGACATAGACGGTTTTATTATTATTAATATTATTATTATTATCATTGTTTTTATATCTGCAGTGGGCGTGGCCAACAGTCAGCTGTCAGAATGCTTCGTCTTACTTCATATTCAGCTAGGAGAAGGAAATCATTCTCCACATCTTGGTAAATGTATATTTCGTAGTTGGCTATTCTTTGTTGTTCTTCTATTCACACGCACAGGCACAGAGTGGGAGATTTAGGAATTGAAACCGAAAACAAAAATAAAGATGGTTAAAACTAGTGGCAAAATTTGCAATCGACAAAAATTCAATTATTGGCTTCAAAAAGATGGAAGAATTCTGGACGTCTTACAGAGGAGACAAATCAGATGAACTGTGTCTATCCACTAGTTACAAGAAACTGGGAACTCCTAATCTCCAAACTCATGAGGACACAGATGGTGGTTTTATTATTATTGTTATTATTATCATTATTTTTATTAGTTGGTCCTGCAGTGTTGCAAGTGCATGCCTCTTACCTAGAATAAATTAGTTGTGACTTCTTCTTGATGAATTGTGTTTGTGTTTGAGTGATGTTCGAAGTTGAATTTTCTTTTCCACAGAATTAATATTTTAGCCTATTTTAATTTATGAAACATATAGTTCCATGGAGAACTATACAGCCTATTTTCATATTTCCTACTTAAGTTAATTGCCTCTATCAAAATACAAAATTTCAGTTTGATTGCTGTAATAGTTTCGTTGATATTGAGAACCATCTAAATATTTCAGATGGTCGCCATGTTGGATTGTAATACATGTAGGCCATAGAATTATGTGTTATTAGATGAGGATTATTGCATAGGTTCATTATTCAAACATTTACTTCGATCGCATGATTAAGACACAAGAAATAAAAACTAAATTTTGAAATTTCGCACAGCCGCCATCTTGAGGTTATGTAAACAATTGAACTAAATTAGATGTCAGTGAGTTACAATGTGTATAAACACTTGCTGTACCAAATTTCACTGCGTTCAGATCGTTAAATCGCGAGAACAGTCTAATTAAATGTATCTACTTCGCTTGGCCGCGAAGTTGTAGTTAACAGGTTTCTGATTGTCACTTAGGCGAACGTCTAGTAGTGCTGTTTATCACCGTACAAAATTTCAGAGTGATATAAGTAATAATTTCGGTGATATAGAATGCCATTGAAATATTTCGCCCAGCCACCATTTTGGATTGGTGAGACGTAATAAAATTTAAAGGGCACGGTAGGGGTCGGCCAAAATAGTACTGCGACCTTATCGATTTTCAATGAAATCGCTCCAGCCGTTTAGATCTTATTAGGGGGGACACACACACGGACGCACACACACAGACACATGGACAAAAGGTGATCTCATAAGCCTTTTTATTTTTTGAAATGAAATTATGCTAAAATAGGCTTATGATATCTACCTTTTGTTCGTGTGTGTGTGCGTATGTGTATGTGTGTGTGTCCAGAAATAATCGATAGTAATAATGTTATTGGTTTTACGTCCTTTTTAACTACTCTGGCTTTTAGATACGCCGAGGTACCGGAATTTTACCCCGAAGGGCATCTTTAAATCTACTGATATGGCTCATGAGCATTCTTCTTCTTCTTCTCCTTCTTCTTCTTCATCTTCAAGTGCCTCGTCCTCCAAGAACATTGGCGATCAGTAGCATGATCTGCTGTTTGTCCATAGCTGTTCTAAACAGTGTCACTGTATTAAGTCCGAACCACTGGCTTAAGTTCTTTAGCCAGGATATTCGTCTGCGTCCTGGACCCCTAATGCCGCCATCAATCTTCCCTTGGATAATTAATTGCAAGAGGTGGTATTTGTTGTTGCGCATGAAATGACCAAAGTATTCTAGTTTTCTCCTTTTGATGAGCATTTGCGCACCCTTAAATGCCAGTTGACTGCGCCAGGAAACGCTCCTGCAACCTGGGACACAGCAGGCGAGAGCGTACCGCTGAGCCACGTCATCAGTCAATAAACAGGTAATGTTCCTCTGCTACACTGAGAAATATCATGGATATAATTTTCACAGCAATGAGATGCGGGTAGTATCTGCGCGCTCCCGGTTAGGAGCTAGGCACGCGGTAGACCGTCACACTTCGTATCACGCAAATTCTGGCTTGACCCCAACCCAAAAACATGTCCAAAATAAAGAAAAGAATCAAGATCTTGTTTTCTTGCTTAAGGGAAATAAAAGTGTAGCTTGCCTGCTTATTTCATTCGTGCCATTTGGGTGTCCATCTTTCAATCTTGTATCAGCAGATAGCCTTAGGACATAATATCGTATTCCCATAAGATTTTGTTCTCTTCGTAGTGTAGCAGCTAGCACTCTTGGGTGTCACCTCGGAGGTCCGGGTTTGATTCCTAACTCTGCCAATAAATTAAATTCTGGTCTGAAGGCTGCAACGGGGTATACTCAGCCTCGTAAGGCAAAACTGAGAAGAGGTGGGTTTGATTCCCACCTCAGCCCTCCTGGAAGTGGTTTTATGTAGATTCTAACTTCCACTCCAGGCAAATGCCGGGGGGGGTTCCTTACTTAAGGCCACGGCCGCTTCCTTCCCAATCTTCACCTACAAATAGATCATAATACTATTCCAAGTTCAAAAATTCTCTCTTTGTTCCTGTCGTTTTTTGTACAGACTCTACAGCATGTTCAGATATTCGAGGTTCGGATACCGGCGAAGGCAGCGACTATCCTGAGTGTAGTTTTTCCACACTCCCTCCTGGTAAATTCCGGGACAGTACCACATTTAAAGCTCTTCCTCATTCCCGATCCAAATAATTTCATACACAACTACAGAGACACAGGTTATCAAACAAATGGCAGACAACAGCAAGTACACGGGGCTGATAACCAAGTCACTAAATTAGAAGTATCAATTATCTTATCTTATTATATAATACGCTAAGGTGTATGTTTCACGAAACTCAAGCTCCTAAACCAGAGGGAGTTAAAAGGTGTGGTTTGTGCCAAAGTCTTCCAAATTGTCTTAATAGTACAGGAAAAAATCTTGCATTTCTTGAAAAGTAAACGGAAATATATTTTATGTTCGACCCTGATTATTGTGTGTCAGTAAACTGTATCATAATGATGGTCATTATAACACTATTTTTCATTATGAAACAGTTTCTCTCACCAATCAGAGCTCAAGAAACAGTCGTTTGACCAATTAGATATGGTTAGCATCGCACCTGCGTGGAGTTTCAAGGCCTTCTAAACTGCGTTGCCTAGTGTCATAGTGGGGTAATCGAGAAGGCCGTGGTCAAATACAAGGCATTCTCTGCGTCTCATGCGCTCTGTTCAGTAAATAAAACTGGCGAAATCTCGACAGATATTTATGAATATTTATCTTCGAACATAAAATAGTTATAATAATTATCGTCGAACATAAACAGTCGTATGCAACTCGCCTATAATGGTAATTAAGACACTCGTATGGAAATTATAAAACTCGCATACGCTCGTTTCATAAAATATACTCGTGTCTTAATTATAGCCATTATAGGCTCGTTGCATAATGTACTATATTTGTTTATAAAGTGTTATTAAACAAATAAAGAAAAAAAAGGAAGCTTGTAGTTTAACGTGACCGTTAATCTCGCGAACATAAGCCACGGGACCTCCGTTTCACGTGGAATCCGAACCACAGGACATGGCATTTCACATCGAAAATCTCACATGCATTGACCGGAAATCGAACCCCGTCCGCCTTGGTGAGAGGCATACAGCTTGACCGGTGCGCCACCACGCCCATCCCGCAAATAAAGAAGACGATAGCCCCTGACAGAACTGTTGCGCGTACAGCCCGCATAGCACTAGGGCCGGGCAGGTTGTCTGTACACCCAACCCATAGAATATGCAAGAGTTCTCGCACCGGTACACTAGTTTAATCAAGCAGTCTTCTGTGGTCTTATGGTACTACGAATCGAGGCTTGTGTCCATGAGAGTCCAGGGTTTAATTTGCGGGTCCACCATGAAATTGGTCTTTGGATTGAAGCGGGGTACTCTCATCCTTTTCGGGATATCTGAGAAGAAGTTAGTTTTATTCTTCTCTTGACCAGAACCGGACTTTTACAGAACCTGCAAGTTTGTTGAATATATATGATCGACATACCATTCTGGGAGTCATTGGGAATTGAAAATACTGTCAATTATCACTGTTGTAATATAAGGTGCGTCCAAAAGTAACGAGCCGGAGGCTGTAAAGCGCAAACCGGTGACGACATCGTCTAATCGTGGCGTGTGTAACGAGGTGTGGTTCCGACCAGAGCGTAGAAGGTCACAGCCCGTCGCTAGAGGGCACGCGTGCACGTCACGTTACGATACAAAGTGAGCAGCAGCATGCATCAATCGTCCAACGCTGCCAGTCGCATTGCAAACAGTGACATGGAGGCGTCAAACGAAGAGCAAAGAGGTGTTGTTCAGTTTCTGACAGCGAAAGGAGTAGGGGGAATGGACATTCATCGCCGAATGTCACAAGTGTACGGCGAACACTGCATGTCCCTTGCAAGGATCAAGGCGTGGCACAAGCGCTTCAGGGAAGGATGGGTGTCATTAGCCGATGATGCCCGGTCTGGGCACCCCCCTGCATTACCGATGACAACGTCCAGCTGGTTGATGCACTCATTACCCAGGACCGCCGAATGACAGTGAACGCCATAGCCGCCGTGGTCGGATTGAGCGTCGGAAGTGTGCACACCATCATGGATGAACGACTGCACTTGCGCAAATTGTGTGCCCAATGGGTGCCCCAAAGTCTTCAACCACACCAGGAAGCATGTTGAATGGCCTACTGTCTTGGTCTTGGTTGGTCGATTGATGCATTCTGCTGCTCGCTTTGTATCGTCACGTGACGTGCACGCGTGCCCTCTAGCGACGGGCTGTGACCTACCACGCTCTGGTTGGAACCACACCTCGTTACACACACCACGATTAGCCGATGTCATCACCGGTTTGCGCATTACGGATTCCGGCTCATTACTTTTTGAACGCACCTTATATTACGCAAATAAAGGTTTTTATTCCTTGCTTGTTCAACGACGGTGGTCATTGTTTGAGGCGCATACATTGACGTCATATCATGCCCCTATCACTGTTGTCGATATGTCCAATGCAAAATACACCAGAACTAAAATGAGTGTCTGGACTAAACCATTGGTCTGGACGAAACTATTGGTCGCTACTCACGAAGCTGAGTGTACCCCGTGCTAACCCTCAGACGAAAATTAAAATTCTTCTCAGAGCCGGGAATCGAATCCCATTCTTTGGGATGTCGTCCAAGGATGCTAGCCGATACACCACGAGGTGGTCGTTAAATCATTAGTATAAGTATGTTGTGTTATTGATTTATTTAGGGGCTTTGCGATATCATGGTCATGTAGCTTCGCGTATGTGAAATATGTCTGTTAGCCTGTGTCATTGTAATGGCTGTACAAGTATATGCAATTATAATTGGGTAGGGGGCGGTCGTGGCCTCTATTTACGCACCGTTCCGGCATTCGACTGGAATAGAAGTGCCACGGAATACCATCTTTAGGTTGGCTGAGGTGGGAATCATACCTTTCACTTCTCAGTTCTACCTTACATACTGTACTGTACAGTAGGTGAATTCACACTATTCCAGCCCTCAAAGGCGGAATTCGAACCCGGACCTCCGGAGTGGAAGCTAAGAATGTTAGTCACAATATACATGGTGGGCATGTTGTCGTTAGTTATAGTTAGTTATTGTTGTTTTAAGGGGCGGAACTACGAGGTCATCTGTCCCCATGTTGTCATTGGGGAGCGTGATGGTGCAGTGGTCAAACTGCTTACCTCCCACCAAGATTGACCCTGATCGATTCCCTGTCGATGCATGCAAGATATTTTAAATGAAATATCCCCTGGAGAGGTTCGGATTTACGTAAAAAACGAGAGAGCTGGGATAACGGAGAGGAACAATTGCAGGTTGGCTTCCTATGTTGTGTTGTTGGGTATTAATATATGGCACGAGAAGTAGAGTATGCTCAGTACGGGGCCGTAAATCAGACCACGCTGCAATTGATATTTCCCCAAAGCAGATGTTCCATCAGTGTGCGATAGAATCACGCTCCAGTGTTTGTTGTAAATGTGGTTATCGTTGAGTTATTCTAGTGCATTCACGTGTCAAATATCAAATGTGTGCATAGTGTGTAGCAGTAGACTATTGCAGTTCATATTTGAATGGGGAAGGTGAGCATTACAATTCCAAGTGTAGTATTACAAGCAATTTAACCCTAGATATTCAATAGATGCTTAGTACTAACAATACGTTAACTGCACGTACATTGAGAATATTTTTTCGAAGGCATCAAAAGGTTGAAATTAGCGTTTTATAGGATACATTGAACCTCTGAGGTTCTTTGAGGTATAATACGGATAACCCAACAAATACGGAAGTCGTGAACATTAGCGTAATTAACAGTAATGTACCCTTTTACCTACCAATACCTGTTGAATCCCTGGATAGCAGCTGGATCGTAGAACCTGAAAATGCCCCGGCTCTAAAGACCCCCCAAGTTCTACCAACAGACACAGGGATAATAGGGCCACTCGAATACCTAACAGGATGTATTAAGACTGACCAAGGCTCAGAAAAAGAAAAGACTAGCTCAAAACACGAGAATTCTTCAAAAGGAAGAAAGAATCTCAAAGGTGTGGTAAACACTAAAATACCTAGCGATGGCCCCCTTAATACACCCTTCCATCACCTCTATAAAGCATCACGCAATAATTAAAACCAAGTAGTAAAGTGATTTATTGTAAGAATAAACAAGACAGAAGAATATCAATTTCGTCGATACCACGACCAATCAAAAAAAAATCTCATTGATTATATTGGATTATCTTCCAGAAAAAAAATATATATATATTACCCATTATCACAACTAACTTTTAGCTGATTAAAATATAAGGCATATTAATAATAACAATGATGATCAATCCCATAGGGTAAGCATTCACAAAAAGAGAAATATTATAAGACTTGAATACATTAAATTAATTTCGGTTCCTTAACGGAAATAACATCTTATACAAAAATATCCTGGTTATAATTACTAATCCTACACGACATCTTCAGTAACTTTATATGTTCTTGTTATTGAATGAAGAAATTCATATGGCCTATTTACAGAATATAATTTACACAAAATTCCAGAATAATTTCAATTATTCCCTTCCTACTGACTTGAAGTCACGACATTCCTTTCTGTTTAATATTATTTCAATTCTTGTTTTAGGGAAATTCTGCCGAACAGTTAAGCTAAGCAAAAATTAATTGTAAAGTCAGTCTTAAATAGTTATCGGTTTCCTTTTTAAACATACATCTTATGACAAAATTGTTGTATTAGTTTTACTGGAAATATTTAACCGAATATCCACTCAAGATTCCCAACAATACTGCTCGGAAAAATATTAATCTTCACACAGGCATTTTCACGATAACAGCGATAAAGTTAACAATGACCAATTATTAACCATACTAGGTTAAAACAACACCTCTCTCTGGGTTAAAACCCCAATCAATCTAATCCTGATTGGCACACCTAGCTCAATCCTCAACAAGAAAAATATGCTTTACAAAGCATTGCATCAATATACTTAAACACAAAGACATTACTCATAGTACATGCCTCTCTAAAGACCAATATGCACCTATAATAGGAGCCTTACTGTTATAAATCCACAATTATGCAAATCAGCTGTTTATGGTAAAAATCCTGAATTCGAAAAATATGATCCCGTAACAGATTACCAACAAAGCCCAGTGGATTTCAGAAATATTCCACCTAACTTTAAAAACTTGCCTTACATTGATTTATTACAAGATCCATAATTCTTAAACGTATGACTTATAGTAAGTCGTCCCTGGGATTATCCTCGCAATTTGGATGTCGTTCAAATACCCTCTTAATAGAAAAACTATTGCACTAAAGGCAATGATATCAATTTAATCCAGTGTTAACTTCAAAAAAAAAAATATATATATAAACTGTATATAACGCTGCCCAACCACACAAACTGAGGTTGTAAAGAGGTCTATAAAAATAAATTCAATCTCAAAATAAGATCCTCCCTGAATTTCCCGAACGCGAAAATGTCGATGGATTAGACCTACAGCATGGATCTAGGTTAGCAACAAAGGCTAAGCGACTAATGACCCATTAGGCAATCCATTTCGAAAATCACGCTCAGAAAACACAAGTTAAATCTGTTATTAAAAAAAACTGAAGAAAATATAGTCAAAGGACTCGAAGTAACATTTAGAATAACTGGGTCCGAAAACTTCCTAATATCTTAATCACAATACGAAAAGGAAAATTCCCCTCTAAAGAATACGATGATCCAAGCGAAAGTGCTTGAAGAACAATGCACTAGAATATGAAAACTCAACCAAAGTTCTCAAAAGAAAGTTGCGTTACTAAAAATGTTCTTACACAAGAAAAACTGTAAATCTTCTTCCTACATTTGCTTCTCGACAAATAAGAATGAGCATCTTAGTTTAAATACTGTAAAATACTACTGAAATTATTAATTTATTCATCAAAATTACACAAAGGATGCACTCATTTTTATGAGTCAAAATCCTGGCATCATAGAAGGTCAGTTTCGAAATAAACATCGAACCTGCACTTTCTACTCAACCATTTAAACTACAAAATCAAATATGGCAAAGTGGTATTTATAAATGTCCACGCTACACTACTGTAACAAGTTGAAGTGATCAGTACCTTTGGCGAATCTAGATGAGGAAAAAAAAAGATATCGTTGGCCATAATCAGCTCCGGACCAACAGAAAATATGCTGGACTTCAACTGGGTTTCCATAGAACGAACCAAAGTCCTCCCAGGCTCGAGCAACACCCGGTCGGTCGAAATAGTTCCAACATATCCTGGCGATATCTTCCCATACATATTCGAACACCAACGGAAGGACCGCACACAGTTTATCAACTCGTCACGACGCGAAAGTGAACTCGAACCGTCACTAACAAGTTCCAATGTGAGAACGCGCGTGTGAACAAGTTCACGAGGGTCGACGCGGTCCCTCTCGACACGAGAGTCGCGTGCACACTTCATGCTAAATGAAAGTTGCCTTCGACAAGTCCCCGCTGTACCCTGCTAATGCAGTATTCTTAAATCAATTTAGCCTACCATCGTAGTGGATATAAGCTTCATATTGTCCCTTCCCCTCGACACCTTGCTTGAGAATGTACTCTTTTCAAAAAGTATAATCACAGTGAAGAGTGAATCAAATCTAGGCTGCATTTCCACGACGGATTATATGCAGAGTTTCGTGACACATCACGGCTGAACTCGCGGTCGTGATTATAAAAGTATCCATCCGCATGGCCCGTTAGTTGCTGTAGACACACAGTCACAGAGGTAAATTATTACATGCTTAAGACCATGTCTGAGCCCTATTAAACACGTTTCTACTTCACGTAGAATGCTCAACGAACTAGAATACACTTCAGCACGGTCACACGTTTTTACAACTCCCGTTAGCTGGCGATTTTACTTTCACTGATTTCCAGCTCAACCCTCTGCGCTGTCAAGTTCTATATACATTGAGCTCTGCACGAGGTCGCCTGAGTCTCACATCTGCTTCCCCCACCACCACACACACGTCATGACTCGATACGAAATATATCGCAGTCGAAACGTGATCAGCAGTGAGTTAACATATCATCTTCTGTTCTTCATACTTTCTTAATAATGGCTTTCTTAATAATGGCTTTCTGCCATGGAAATATACATATAGACACATGTATCTGCTTACATCAAGCGCTAAATATGCATTAATTTGTATTAATCACTCTCAGGTGAATCGATCGATATGGTGTTAGACACAGTCAACATGGTTATTATCGATGAGCTTCGGATTTCTCGTCGGAGACACGAGCTCTGCCGATCTCTTTCATGATAGCATGGCTTTTCCTTGCTGCAGACCAGCTGTTATGATCGACTTCAGAGGCAAGTTAGGAAGTTACAGGGTGTTCCCAAAATACTGTAACCATGTCTGTACTTAAGCCCTTTTATGAATAATGGTGCATTTTCCCTTTGATACCTTAAATAAAAGTCTTCTCAACTTTTATTTACACCATTCCAGGTAATCTCGGCATATGTAGCATTATTCAGTCAACACTCAGTCTATCTTCTGCACATATCTTTTCAGGTTCTTTGCATTGAAACGACCTATCATTTCTCTTTCATTTAGGCTTACTACCTCATAACAATTATTTCCGAACGACCTAGCAATCTTATAGGGTCCGTGGAAGACATAGGAAAACTTGGTGAATTGCTTCTTAGCCACATCTGCTTTCGTCGGTTTCTTGACGAGAATCATTTCGCCTACTCTCATCGGTGGCCGATATCTTTTATTTCTGATTCGTTTATGCCGCTTCTCGGCTGCATCCATCAAGCTTTCTCTAGCTGAATTAATTCTTTCTTGGACTGTAGGCTCCCTGTCCTTAGGTAGAAATCTCACGATTTCTGTCCAGGCTCTTTCTGGCCTCTTATTATGGTGAACAACCATAGGTATATCTGATAAGCTCTCATGGAATGTGGAATTCATGCATCTTTCCATGAGTGGGATGAACTTCACCCAGCTCGCATGATCCTCAGGACAGTAAATTCTCGCGAACTTGCTAATTTCTGCCATAACACGTTCCGAGACGTTAGATTCCGGATATCTAACGCTAGAAAACACGTGCTTGACACCAAGCCTAATCATGGCATTCTCAAATTCCATCGAAGTGAATTGAGCTCCGTGATCCGATAGGAGAGTTACAGGTTTTCCTGCCTTAGAAAACACACTATTTTCAAGACGACTAAGGACTTGAGCTGTAGTAGCCCTCTGCATAGGATCGAGAGTCACGTATTTAGAGAATACATCGATTGTGACTAGGAGAAACTGGTTTCCCCTAGCTCCCTTCGGGCAAGGACCGAAGATATCGCAAGCCATTAGCTCTCTCGGCCTTTCTGGAATAATGGCTCGGGGTCTCTCTTTTGATAACGCCGACGGGTATTTCCCTCGTTGGCACTCCTGGCATGATCTGATAATGGCTGCTATAGTGCCCCGCATCTTGGTCCAGGTGAATGTTTCCAATAACGTTCTAAACGTTTTGTCGACACCCCCATGGCCAATGGTGCCGTGAGCTAACCACACCAACCCATTTATCAGTTTAGGAGGGACTACAATTCTAATTTTCGTCCTCTCTCGGTCAATGTATTTACAAACGACGTCATCACACACCAGGAATTTCTCAGATCGCTTCCTAGTCTGTTCGTAATCAAGGTCGGTATGGTCCATTGCACCTCTCAAAAACCTGTACATATGTCTAGTTGGGGTGTGTCTCTTCTGTGACACCGCTATCTTCTTTAGCTTCTCCAGGGTAAGTTCGTGTTCCCTCTCCAACTGTACAGTGTTAATCTCGATTTTACTAACTGGATTTCTTGAGAGTGCATCCGCGAGCAGATTATCCTTTCCAGGCTGATGCACGATAGTGGCATTGAACTGCTGGAGAAACAATGTCCACCTCGTCAATCTGTCACTGGAAAGGTCGGTTTGCATCATGAACTGAAGCGCTCTGTGATCCGTGATAATGACCACTCGATGTCCTATCAGAAGTTTCTTCCACTTTTGAAGCGCAGATATGAATGCCAAAGCTTCGAGCTCAGAGGTGAAATAATTCTTTTCGTGTTGCTGCAGCTTTCTGCTGTGGAAGTCCAAGTAGTGCTTCCTCCCCTCCTCGTCCTTTTGATAGAGGACAGCACTAATACCTACTTTTGAAGCATCAGACTCTATGTAAAAAATCCGATCAAACTCAGGATATTCCAGCTTAACACAATTTTGGAGCATGAGCTTGGCCTCTTCAAATGCCCTATTCGTGTCCTCTGTCCATTTCCATTTGTTATTTTTCTTTAATGCTTCATACAAAGGGGCCATAGTAGTTGAGTATCCCGGACAGTGGCTACTCAAGAACTGGCACATGCCCAGAAACTCACGGAGCTGCTTTACCTTTGCGGGACGAGGGAATCTTGAAATGGCGTCTATCTTCTTCAAGTTTGGGTGATACCCAAACTGATCAATAGTATGGCCTAGGAACTTGATAGACTCGTGCATGAATTGACACTTATGCATGTTGACCTTAATATTGGCCTCTCTTAAATTCTCGAATAGCTGTTTCAAGTGCACAAGGTGTTCTTGAACATTCGCTGAAGAGATTATCAAGTCATCGATATAGCAGATAACGTTACGTTTCACGCTTTCCGTTAATTTGCTATCAAGGGCTCTGATCAAAGCCGGACCGCTGTTCACCATTCCAAAAGGAACGCGACAGAAAACATACGTGGTCTGATCGAATAAGAATCCGGTGTATTGCCGGCTATCTTCCTCCAGCTCTACTTGATAAAAGGAAGCGGTCAGGTCTAGGACGCTGAAACACGCTTTACCTTTGAACTTTTTCAAAAGTTCTCTAATTTTTGGTGGACGGTCAGTTTCTAACATGATTCTCGTGTTGATCTTCCTGGCGTCTAAACAAAGCCTCAATTGTCCGTTCGCTTTCTTTACCACAGTTACTGGATTCAAATACGAAGAAGCCTGTTTTTTTATTATACCATCTCTCTCCATTTTATCTATGATCTCTTTGACCTCATCATGGTATTTTTCTGGGATAGGATAAAGCTTGGCTTGATAAGGGGATTCGTCTATTAGCCTAATCTGGTACTTGAAGTCTCTAATCAAACCAGGTTTATCATCGAAGATGTCCGCAAACTGACAAATCAAGTCGTCAAATTCTTCTTTCACATTTTTAAATCCCTCGGCTTTCAAGGTATATTGTTCCCTCACTTGCTCAGTTTCTTCAACTACGTGATCTAGGATTTCCATTCTAGGGATATCTCTATTAATTTCGTTTCCATCCATTTCCTCCATCACTACATCCTCTATACTTTCTTCCTTGAATCTTATTATTCCTTTGTCCATGTCGATGATTGCTCTAGCTTGAGTAATAAAATCGATGCCTAGTATGACGTCAAAATTAATATTCTTAACGACTATGAAAATATGTTCATAACTTCTCTCATTGATCCAGAATTTCATTAGAATCTGCACTTTGCATTTCATAGTTTTATCCTTAAATATCCCACGAATTTTTGTTGGAGATGCTGGAAGAATGGTAAATTGATTTTCTGGTTTCAATCTTTCAAAACAGTCCTCGTCAACTATTGAGATCATAGCACCTGTGTCCATCAAGGCTTTACAATGTTGTAGACCAATTAGTATATCAATAACGGGAAGTTCAACTATCCTTCCTCTCGGTTTCGTTTCTGGTTCAAATAGAAGGTCTTCGTCAGTAGCTTCAAATATTTCAAAAATCGTGATATCAGAGGAATGCGTGGCAACGTCAGTTATTAATTTCGCCCGGAAATTGGCGTTTTTTTTTTCGATCCGGAGCTCTTTCTGAACTCCGACCTTCTCTGCTAGTACTGGGTTGTGACTTATCTAGATTTTCATCCTTTCTTTCCTTCGATTTTCTTCGTCCAACCTCCGTGGACTTATCTCGCCCTCTCTTGAGCCTCTCCTGTTGCACTTTTTTATCGGACGCCTCCGTTCGATAATTGTTGTATCTTGAGTACCCTTGATTTTGTCTGTTATCTCTATTGTCTCGGGTATCTCTATCATTCCTATTATATCTGTTATCTCTATTGTCTCGGGTATCTCTATCATTCCTATTATATCTGTTATCTCGATTATTTTGATCATATCTGTAATTCCTATCATAAGGCGTTTCTCGATGATCATTCCGGTCTCGATCATTATCTCTTCGATAAAAATTTCTCTCCTCGTAGCGACGTTGCCAAGGCCTCTCCTGGGCGTCCCTACGTTGGTTTTCCCATCTCCTCTCTTCCTGATGGGTATTTCTAATAGGACCTATTCTATCATCTCTTCTTTGTTCGAAACGATCCGTCTGCTGTGTACGGTTCATCATTACCGCGTTTACAACTTTCGATTCCTGCCTGGCATTTTTGACTATAGTAGGTTGCGTCATCATACTCATGTGATCTAATCGACGTAACAGGTCATCTAACGACGTTAAAGACGATACTCCGGAGGAAATAATTGATTTCCTTACTTCCGCAGGCAATTGACGTGAGATAGCTTCAAGGAGTTCTTCCTGTGTTAACGGCGGCTGAAGAAAACGGAGTTTTGCTAACTGACACGCAAAGTATTCAGCGTAGCTGGTTGGTCCTGTACTGGAGTACTTGCGTGAATAGACTTCTGATCTCACATTCTGTTGGACCTCGATCGACCAAAATCTTTGTATGAAGGCTTCCGAAAACTGCTCAAAGTTGTCAAATGTGTAACGAAAAGCCCTGAACCATTGTAACGGAGCATCGGTGAGAAACCTTTCCACCATACGTAGCTCACGCTCACGTGGCACATGTGACTCCAAAAAGTAATCTCTTAATGTCCTGACAAATTCGATTGGTGTCATTCCATCCAAATTGCTAAACTTCCTAGGTTTGTCATCAAAATTTCGTATTATGGTTACATTCGGTGTCCTTTCCGATGATTTCGAAGTATAGTCACCCACGCCTACGTTGGGGTTCGGAGAACTAAAAGTTTCCCTGCTTGTTCGAATGGGACTCGAATGTTCCATTTGACTGAGCCGAACGTTGGGTTCGTTGTTGAAAGATTCCTGTATCATCCTTTCCCTACCATCAGGTACTATCACTTCAGGTTGTTCAACTAGAACTCGAAAATCGGACTGTAAGAGTGATCGCAATTGATCTTTTAGAGTATCTAAATTGATCTGCCCCTCTAGATTAATTTGCTCGAGACCCTTTCTAATTTCATTAATCTCGGAAGTTTTCTTCTCCCTGACCTCATTTAACTCTATCTTACTTTGGTCGACTTTAGTTTCAACATTGTTAATACGTTTCTCTAAATCGGATATGTTATTAACCTGAGTATTTTGAATTCCATCCATTCTTTTGCTTAGATCTTCCCTAACATTTATTATGTCTTTGCTATTAGTTGCAAGACCAGTGGCAAGTTTAGATTCTAGCTTAGATTTCTCAACTTTAAAACATTCCTCATTAATTTTCATAATATCTTGACGAAATGTTACAATATTATCACTTATGATCCCTTTCAAATCGATGTCAAAATCATCCCTGAGAAGTTTCGTATGATCAGTGACTTGAGCTCGGAGTGTCCCCATTTCACATTTCAACTGTTCCAGGCTATTCTGGGTCTGATTAGTGTCATGGGAAAACTGCAGCTGAAGTGTTTCTAAATTTTTTTTACTGAGCTTCACACTCTTTTCAAAGTCTAGTCTAATCTCAACTTGAAATTCTTTATTAGATTTTTCTAGCTCCATTAACTTAACCTCCGTCTGATTTTGACTAGATTCGATTTTTCGGACCTCTAGCTCCATTTTATTTTGACTGGATTCTATTAATCCCACATCTGTTCTTAAATCATTGATTTGGGATTGCATAATCCTTACATTAGAGTTTACATCCTTTACAGTTTCCTCAATTCCCCTTTGACTAGTCTGAATATTGTTAAGATCTGTTTGGATTGATGTTTGACTAGTTTGCATATTGTTAAGATCTGTTTGGATTGATGTTTGACTAGTTTGCATATTGTTAAGATCTGTTTGGATTGATGTTTGACTAGTTTGGATTCTTTCTTGGGCAACCTGTACCAATCCAACATTAGCCCGTAGTGTACTCATATCTAGTTGAGTTTTTCTATTATCATCCTGGATATCTTCGATATTAGATTCTACACTGGTAACCTTCCTTTCTACCCTTTTAGAACTGTCATTGATAGCCTTCAATGAGGATTGCATAGTATCAATTTCCCCCCTGATACCTTCAGCAACTGCACCCTGATTTTGAATAACAGTTTCAGACATATGGTCTAATGCAGATCTAGTTTGGACCTTAATATTTTCAATGTCCTGATTCAAATTGTCCATTTTATGTTGAAGAATTTCAAACATCTTCTTAACGTCACCAACAGTCACCATATTACCTTCAGACATGCTTCACTACACTTCACAAGAAATAAGAATACCACACCAACAAAGCACAGCGAGAACATCTACAAACAAGCACCATTTACCATATATGCTCATTCTTATTGTCTGGCGTTACCTTAAAATAAACTTATGTCTAAACACAAAGTGCCCCATTTCATTTGGGATCGACCATATACAAGTGCGTGTTGGTTTATATCGGTGAAGGTCTGTGATTCTACCACTACTTAAATTTTAAAT
Organism: Meconema thalassinum; assembly: GCA_946902985.2. Taxonomy (NCBI): domain Eukaryota; kingdom Metazoa; phylum Arthropoda; class Insecta; order Orthoptera; family Tettigoniidae; genus Meconema; species Meconema thalassinum. The sequence continues at coordinate 296,573,715 of OX336390.1, read as the reverse complement.
TTACTACAAATACTTCTATTTTTAATGAGGTCAGCAATGATCATCAGCCGGAAACAAGTAGAACAAATTATTAACAAAGCGTGTGGCACCACTCCAATACATAAAATAAAATAAAAATTAATAATGGTTGCAATACCACTTGTGGGTCAAGTAGCTCGAGTATCCTCGTAATTGCTTTGTTCCATCGGAATTCCAATAGTTCGTGCCAAAATATTGGTTCACCATTATTTTATCGCCTTGATTCATAGTCACACAAGAAACACGGTGTTCCAATTCGCGATCTGTGTTACATGATCATAAAACTAATTTCCACTTTGTACTTTCAGTTTCAATTTTGGCAGAATTATGGCATTCAACTCCCTGGTATTCACTCTGGTATTCCAGTTTTTCGAAGCCCCTGAGCTGGGCGCCACCTAATGTACCCTTTTACCTACCAATACCTGTTGAATCCCTGGATAGCAGCTGGATCGTAGAACCTGAAAATGCCCCGGCTCTAAAGACCCCCCAAGTTCTACCAACAGACACAGGGATAATAGGGCCACTCGAATACCTAACAGGATGTATTAAGACTGACCAAGGCTCAGAAAAAGAAAAGACTAGCTCAAAACACGAGAATTCTTCAAAAGGAAGAAAGAATCTCAAAGGTGTGGTAAACACTAAAATACCTAGCGATGGCCCCCTTAATACACCCTTCCATCACCTCTATAAAGCATCAACAATAATTAAAACCAAGTAGTAAAGTGATTTATTGTAAGAATAAACAAGACAGAAGAATATCAATTTCGTCGATACCACGACCAATCAAAAAAAAATCTCATTGATTATATTGGATTATCTTCCAGAAAAAATATATATATATATATTACCCATTATCACAACTAACTTTTAGCTGATTAAAATATAAGGCATATTAATAATAACAATGATGATCAATCCCATAGGGTAAGCATTCACAAAAAGAGAAATATTATAAGACTTGAATACATTAAATTAATTTCGGTTCCTTAACGGAAATAACATCTTATACAAAAATATCCTGGTTATAATTACTAATCCTACACGACATCTTCAGTAACTTTATATGTTCTTGTTATTGAATGAAGAAATTCATATGGCCTATTTACAGAATATAATTTACACAAAATTCCAGAATAATTTCAATTATTCCCTTCCTACTGACTTGAAGTCACGACATTCCTTTCTGTTTAATATTATTTCAATTCTTGTTTTAGGGAAATTCTGCCGAACAGTTAAGCTAAGCAAAAATTAATTGTAAAGTCAGTCTTAAATAGTTATCGGTTTCCTTTTTAAACATACATCTTATGACAAAATTGTTGTATTAGTTTTACTGGAAATATTTAACCGAATATCCACTCAAGATTCCCAACAATACTGCTCGGAAAAATATTAATCTTCACACAGGCATTTTCACGATAACAGCGATAAAGTTAACAATGACCAATTATTAACCATACTAGGTTAAAACAACACCTCTCTCTGGGTTAAAACCCCAATCAATCTAATCCTGATTGGCACACCTAGCTCAATCCTCAACAAGAAAAATATGCTTTACAAAGCATTGCATCAATATACTTAAACACAAAGACATTACTCATAGTACATGCCTCTCTAAAGACCAATATGCACCTATAATAGGAGCCTTACTGTTATAAATCCACAATTATGCAAATCAGCTGTTTATGGTAAAAATCCTGAATTCGAAAAATATGATCCCGTAACAGATTACCAACAAAGCCCAGTGGATTTCAGAAATATTCCACCTAACTTTAAAAACTTGCCTTACATTGATTTATTACAAGATCCATAATTCTTAAACGTATGACTTATAGTAAGTCGTCCCTGGGATTATCCTCGCAATTTGGATGTCGTTCAAATACCCTCTTAATAGAAAAACTATTGCACTAAAGGCAATGATATCAATTTAATCCAGTGTTAACTTCAAAAAAAAAATATATATATAAACTGTATATAACGCTGCCCAACCACACAAACTGAGGTTGTAAAGAGGTCTATAAAAATAAATTCAATCTCAAAATAAGATCCTCCCTGAATTTCCCGAACGCGAAAATGTCGATGGATTAGACCTACAGCATGGATCTAGGTTAGCAACAAAGGCTAAGCGACTAATGACCCATTAGGCAATCCATTTCGAAAATCACGCTCAGAAAACACAAGTTAAATCTGTTATTAAAAAAAAACTGAAGAAAATATAGTCAAAGGACTCGAAGTAACATTTAGAATAACTGGGTCCGAAAACTTCCTAATATCTTAATCACAATACGAAAAGGAAAATTCCCCTCTAAAGAATACGATGATCCAAGCGAAAGTGCTTGAAGAACAATGCACTAGAATATGAAAACTCAACCAAAGTTCTCAAAAGAAAGTTGCGTTACTAAAAATGTTCTTACACAAGAAAAACTGTAAATCTTCTTCCTACATTTGCTTCTCGACAAATAAGAATGAGCATCTTAGTTTAAATACTGTAAAATACTACTGAAATTATTAATTTATTCATCAAAATTACACAAAGGATGCACTCATTTTTATGAGTCAAAATCCTGGCATCATAGAAGGTCAGTTTCGAAATAAACATCGAACCTGCACTTTCTACTCAACCATTTAAACTACAAAATCAAATATGGCAAAGTGGTATTTATAAATGTCCACGCTACACTACTGTAACAAGTTGAAGTGATCAGTACCTTTGGCGAATCTAGATGAGGAAAAAAAAAGATATCGTTGGCCATAATCAGCTCCGGACCAACAGAAAATATGCTGGACTTCAACTGGGTTTCCATAGAACGAACCAAAGTCCTCCCAGGCTCGAGCAACACCCGGTCGGTCGAAATAGTTCCAACATATCCTGGCGATATCTTCCCATACATATTCGAACACCAACGGAAGGACCGCACACAGTTTATCAACTCGTCACGACGCGAAAGTGAACTCGAACCGTCACTAACAAGTTCCAATGTGAGAACGCGCGTGTGAACAAGTTCACGAGGGTCGACGCGGTCCCTCTCGACACGAGAGTCGCGTGCACACTTCATGCTAAATGAAAGTTGCCTTCGACAAGTCCCCGCTGTACCCTGCTAATGCAGTATTCTTAAATCAATTTAGCCTACCATCGTAGTGGATATAAGCTTCATATTGTCCCTTCCCCTCGACACCTTGCTTGAGAATGTACTCTTTTCAAAAAGTATAATCACAGTGAAGAGTGAATCAAATCTAGGCTGCATTTCCACGACGGATTATATGCAGAGTTTCGTGACACATCACGGCTGAACTCGCGGTCGTGATTATAAAAGTATCCATCCGCATGGCCCGTTAGTTGCTGTAGACACACAGTCACAGAGGTAAATTATTACATGCTTAAGACCATGTCTGAGCCCTATTAAACACGTTTCTACTTCACGTAGAATGCTCAACGAACTAGAATACACTTCAGCACGGTCACACGTTTTTACAACTCCCGTTAGCTGGCGATTTTACTTTCACTGATTTCCAGCTCAACCCTCTGCGCTGTCAAGTTCTATATACATTGAGCTCTGCACGAGGTCGCCTGAGTCTCACATCTGCTTCCCCCACCACCACACACACGTCATGACTCGATACGAAATATATCGCAGTCGAAACGTGATCAGCAGTGAGTTAACATATCATCTTCTGTTCTTCATACTTTCTTAATAATGGCTTTCTTAATAATGGCTTTCTTAATAATGGCTTTCTGCCATGGAAATATACATATAGACACATGTATCTGCTTACATAAAGCGCTAAATATGCATTAATTTGTATTAATCACTCTCAGGTGAATCGATCGATATGGTGTTAGACACAGTCAACATGGTTATTATCGATGAGCTTCGGATTTCTCGTCGGAGACACGAGCTCTGCCGATCTCTTTCATGATAGCATGGCTTTTCCTTGCTGCAGACCAGCTGTTATGATCGACTTCAGAGGCAAGTTAGGAAGTTACAGGGTGTTCCCAAAATACTGTAACCATGTCTGTACTTAAGCCCTTTTATGAATAATGGTGCAGTATCTCCATTCTGTTGTACTGGATCTGGTGTTTATAGTCCCTCTGAAGTGATGATGCGACGTACCTACCACCTCTTTGGTATTGCCCTGAAGAAACTAATTTTTGTTAAACCCAAGCATAATTTTCAATCCGGTCATGGGCTGATTCTTAGCTTAAGAATATAGGCCTCTAGAATGTTCCATACTGATAACTGAGGAATGCATGGAAAAACAAACCTATGTCATTTCTTTTTCTCTCTCGAGCGTTTGAATACTGGATGATTAATTGCAAATGAGACGAGAACCTGACTTTTACCCTTCCACTTGGATAATATATAATTTTCATATCTTTTGAGGGGTTCCAAAGGACAACCTAGATATATATATATATAATGTGCCTAAAAAAAGTAACGAGCCGGAGGATACCTTTCCTGCACTCGTGTGGATGGCCTAGCCTTTTTTGAGTGGTGGTGACCCTGGATGCTTCCACTGGAGGCTTTGTCGTTTGGATTCTGGTTCGAAGTGATGACACCATGACTCGTCTCCAGCCACCACTCGTGCCAGGAACCCTTTCCCTTCCCTCCCATAGCGCTGCAGATGACCAAGACAAGTGGGCCATTCGACATGCTTCCTGGTGTGATTGAATACTGTGGGGCACCCATTGGGCACACACTTTGCGCAAGTACAGTCGTTCCTTCATGATGGGTGCACACTTCCGACGCTCAATCTGACCACGGCGGCTAAGGCGTTCACTGTCACTCGACGGTCCTGGGTAATGAGTGCATCAACCAGCTGGACGTTGTCATCGGTAATGCAGGGGATGCCCCAGACCGGGCATCGTCGGCTAACGACACCCGTCCTTCCCTGAAGCGCTTGTGCCAAGCCTTGACCCTTGCAAGGGGCATGCAGTGTTCGCCGTACACTTGTGACATTCGGCGATGAATGTCCGTTCCCCCTACTCCTTCCGCTGTCAGAAACCGAACAACACCTCTTTGCTCTTCGGTTGATGCCTCCATGTCACTGTTTGCAATGCGACTGGCAGCGTTGGACGATTGATGCATGCAGCTGCTCGCTTTGTATCGTCACGTGACGTGCACGCGTGCCCTCTAGTGACGGGCTGCGACCTTCCACGCTCTGGTCGGAACCACACCTCGCTACACACGCCACGATTAGCCGATGTCGTCACCGGTTTGCGCATTACAGCCTCCGGCTCGTTACTTTTTGAACGCACCTTATCATACGCTAATGTGTATGTTTCACAAAACTCAAGCACCTAAATCACAAGGAGTTAGAAGGAGTGGTTTGGGCCAAAAATCTTCCAAAATCGTCTCAATAGTACAGGAAAAATCTTGCATTTATTGAAAAGTCAACAGAAATATATTTCTTTGTTTATAAACTGCTTTTAAGCAAATAAACAAGACGATAGCCCTTGACAGTACTGTTTCGCGTATAGCCCGCATAGCACTATAGCCGGGCGGGTAGTCTGTACGCATGGGGCGCACACAACCCATTATGCGAGAGTTCTCGCATGGGTCCGCTGGCTCCAATTGAAATTGCTGTCCTTTATGACTAGTGTACTGGAAATATGAGCTAAATTACGTAGATAGTGTTTGCTTCTTGTCCATTGAATGACGGCAGCCATTCGTCAACTGTTATCTGAGCAGAGATATTGACGAGACATGACATCACATTGACGCCAAGGTAGTGTTCCCACCATGTAAGATATAAAATACACCACCTCTAGGCAAAACTCATTGGTCTACAAAAAGGTTATGCGTTACTATTCCCACTACCTGTGACAAAAAAAACAAAGGTGCATATATGACTAACGCGGCCCGCAGGCTAGAACCATTGTCAAAACCCATTGGATAGGACAAAACGAAGATTAGAATGGTCAGGTTGAGGCGCGCCCTTGGTCGCGGGAATCTAGCGGGCTACTGTTGACGACACGTTAGGCTGTAACCATTGTAGAGATTTGAAGCAATTCTTTTTTTAGTGTTGCCCATACAAATAGTCATTTGCAGCTGTTCAGTAGGTCGGCACGATTTTGCCCAATGAATTGGGCGGGGAACAAGTAATACACCCTCTGTCTGAAAAGTTCGGTGAATGGGCTATATTACGAACGGATTGTTGGCTTACCTGAAACAGCCGTTACTGTCCTTCGAAGGAATCCCCGTGGAAGGTTATGCACTTCTGAGAACGACTGAACAAGTCCTGGAAACTCCTGGCATAGTCTTCTTTAGGAATAGCCTTCAGTTTGGGCCGTCAAAACTCTAAAAATTGAAGGCAAGAGAAAAGCGTGATGTTATGCAACCTGCCTTGCACATCTGATAGACGGGCGGCAGTGAGAAGGGTGACTTTATGCAACCTAACGTGCACACCTGTTCGACGGGAGGCAGTGAGAAGGGTGAATGTTCCATGGAATGGAATGGTCCTGAAAACCATCGTTACGGGCGACGAGACCTGATGCCTGAGGTACAACCTCGAAGGCAAGCGTCAGTGTATGGAGTCGCCGAAAAGCCCTAAAGGGCCATAGCTTTTCAGATATTTCGGACATCCAATGTAATGTGACGACCCAACTGAAGGCTATCCCTCAGGAAGACTATGTCAGGACATGTACAGCCGTTCTAAGAAGTGCATAACCATCCACGGGGATTACTTCGAAGGATACTAACGGCTGTTTCAGGTAAGCCAACAATCCGTTCGTAATATAGACCCATCCACCGAACATTTCAGACAGAGGGTGTAAATATGTAAACACACTCCTGGGAAAAATTACATGTAATAGTTAGTTTACATATTTATAACTTGTACCGCGTCCAATTCATTGGGCACAATCGTGTTGACCGACTGAAAAGCTGCTGTAACCATTGCCAAGAACCATTGGATTGGACATGTTAGGCTGTGACCTTTGTCAAAACCACTGTTCATTTCATTTGAACCCCTCACAGAACGTTACCTAGGCTACCTATACAATTAGTACCGCATGGGTGGGGTTTCGCTGGGGTTGGCAATACTGTACTTGTGCATAATTCACGCGGATAATGGCCGACACAGCTGGAATTTCACTATATAAGTCGTGATATAATTTGAGATGGTGGATGGGTTATAGACAGCGGAGGAATGAACTACATTATTTCCAGATCAATATTTTTAATCATTACAAGAGATATTTAAGACTAATTCCAGTAGTTTTCTTTTTAATAGGTTCTCGTCTCCTTCACTTATTCTACCAAATGATGGTTTTCAGCTATATGTGGTTGTTGTTAATTCTGTTTAGGAGCTTGGGATATCTTGGTCATTAGCCCCGGATACTTGGCTATGGTTTCAGTTTTTCCCGTCGGATTTTTTAAGAGCGTTAAAATCCCTCAGTATGCCTTCCTTCGGAGGGGAAGTAAAGCCGTCGGTCCCATGTCATAGATTTATGGCATGTTATAGATCTTTCCACTAATTACACCTGTGTGAAACTAAATTGGATAGGTTAAGAATGTAAACAACGCTCTTAGGTTGCTACGTTCGTTGCCAAGAGCCGACTGCGGTGGCGTCTAGTAGCCAGTTCTGAACTAGGCCTAGTAGTCGTTGACGGTGGCGTTTGGCGGCAAAAGTAGGAACTATTTGAAAATTCAAAGTTGCAGTCCCTACTTGAATTAAAAAAACAGATACACACACTAATACAGTCATCACAATTAACACCGGTTATCAGACAGATTCTACACTCACCCAAAGTACACGGGGCTACATGACCGCGTTGTCGCAGCCCCTAAACTAAGGAACCAACCAACCAATCTGTGTTTCTGTGGTGACTGTGATTATTAGGGCCGGCTATGGAGTAGGTTTATAGGAACTTAAAATAAGACAATATCCCTGGGTTTTGCTTGAAGGGAGAGCGGGAAAAACCGTGGCAAAAACTTACGATAACCACTGTAATCGCTGGGATTCGAATCTCCAGACTTATTGAAGTCTCTTATCGAGGTTAAGGTGAGCGTTTTAAAGCGCACGGCTGCAGCTCCAGTTCAACTCGGACTTTGCTAAGAAATTTAATTATAGTTTGAGGAGCTGGAACAGTGAAGCTGAAGTTTGTAACCGGACTTCCCTAACACCCTGTATGCTAGTTTTTTTTTGTCATTTTTAGCCTACTTCCATTTATGAAAAAAAAAAGGCTTATGGGATCACCTTTTGTCCGTGTGTGTGTGTACGCGTATGTGTGTCCCCCTAATAAAATCTAAACGGCTGGAGAGATTTCAATGGAACTCGGTAAGGAAATAGAACTATTTTGTCCGACCCCGACCGTGCCCTTTAAATTTCAATAAGTCTCACCAATCTAACATGGTGGCTGTGCAAAATAATTCACCGGCATTCTATATATCTGAAACTACTACCGATATCCCCCTGTAACTTTGTACGGTGATAAAGGTTACTAGTAGAAGATCATCTATGTAATATTCATAAACCTGTTAAGGAAAAACCGAATATGGGGGCCAGGCGAAGTTGAAATACTTAAATATACTTTTTTCGCGATTTAACGATCTGAGCGCTGTGAAACTTGGTACAGCAAATGTTTATAAACATTGTAAAGCACTGACATCTAATTTATTTCAATTGTTTATATAACCTCAAGATGGCGGCTGTGCGAAATATTAAAATTACGTTTTATTTCTTGTGCCCTAATCATGCGATCGAAGTCAACGTTTAAATAATGAACCTACGCAATAATTGTCATCTAATGGTATATACTTCTATAGCCTACATATATAAAAATCCAACATGGCGACAATCTGAAATATTCAGACAGTTCTCAATATCTACAAATCTATTCCAGCAATCAATAGGAAATTGTGTGAGTTGATAGAGGGTATTAACATAAGTTCACCTATCGACCATTCTATAACCTGATGAGCACAAAACCAACACGGTGGCGACAAGCGATTTAAATATTTAAATGGATTTTTCTCGCGACTTTTCATCCGAGTGCTGTGAAACTTGGCATTGTATATCTTCGCACAAGCTTCAATAATCGGACGTTTAATTTAATGGAATTTTATGAGAACTTTAAAATGGTGACTGTGCAGTTAATTGTTTAAAATCTCGTATCCATTAGGATATATGAATAAGGGTTATTTAGTTCTTCACGCAACTACTTGTTGACTTCGCAGCATGACTGAACGGGAGTGCTGGAAGTCAGAAGTACAATGGTCAATAGATACAATAATATTATTGTTTCTACATCCCTTTTAACTACTGCGGCTTTTAGGGACGTCGGGGTGCTAGAATTTTCTCTGACGGGATATTTAACATGCCAGTAATAACTACAGACATTGAACCCTCACATTCAAGCACCCTCAAATACCTACTGATTGCGGCAGGTTTCGATCCTGCAACTTTGGACAGATCAGGCGCCAATGTTAGACTATCGGTGCGCCACACAGCCAGTCTCCGGTGTAACAAAATTCGAATCCTGAGTGTGACTTCAGCCGTTGATTTCCACATTTCCTCCAGAAGAATTCTGGGATAGTACAGGTGATCAAACAAATTCAACACGAGACCCAAATATGAATCAGCAGCAAATTTCGTTGATGGTTGGGCCGAGTTGCGTATATGGCTTAGAGCTGTTCTTCGAAAGTCAAATTTGGGCTCAGTAAGATAGTATTTAGCCCTCTACTGCATGAATTATTTTTCATTTGCATTTGGTGTACAAAATTTCAAGCTTTTAACTCTCGAAGACCGAACATTACTGCCTACTGGCCAAGGGTACGTAATTGCAATGCGCAAGTATACTTGCACGACCGTAGGTCGGTAATGTCTTTGAGGTTGAGCCAAAGGTACTCCAGAAGCCTGTGGTAACTGGATGGGGAGGGCCCACGGAAAATAAACGGTGGTTGGTACGCGTGGATGTTGACGGGGTGGAAGGAGTAACTTTGGTTGTCTGGCTGTTTTGTCGTATGTTATGTAAAAAAAACAAGGCATCACTGGTATGAGTATTTGAATGAGTGCACAATTGAATGGACGTTGATGGTTTGCCGTAAAACTTACTCTGCCCCTACATACATAGGTGAAAAGTGATATGTTGCCTTGTGGCAACACTATGCAATAAAGGGTTAAGCGCGACTCAATGCAACAGCCTCGTGTTATTAGACTTGGTGATACGTAAATATCTCTTTCTAGGAAAATTTATGGCACCTCGGCGTCTTTAAGGACACAGCTGTTAAATGGGACGTGAAACCCTTATTAGTACACTGTTATCGTGGATGTAAGTGTTGTTCTCCGTATGAAGTGGGTGGTAAATACTTCACAGATAACTTTGAATTACTCGTAGTTGACTGAATTATGCATTTGAAAAGTAAATACAAGCACCACATTATCATAAACGGAGTCATAACGGGTACGAATGTTGCCAAGAGTAATAGGGTACCAATCTTGTACTTAGCTTATGGTTGGCCTACTCATGAATAGTTTTAAAGCCACACTTCTACAGCCACTTCAGAAATACAGGTTGTCGGACAAATCTAATTGATAATAATTCTCTTCATTCGGTCAAATACTGATAGGCTGCATGCGAAAAATAACCTGAAACAAGTACTTCCGTGAAGAACTAACGCCTATTTTCATATATCCTACTTATGTAAATTGCCACTATCAACATACAAAATTTCAGTTTGATTGCTGTAATAGATTCGTAGATATTGAGAACGGACTAAATATTTCGGATGGTCGCCATGTTGGATTTTTATATTTGTAGGTCTTAGAGTTATGTACTGTCACATGAAAGTTATTGTGTACGTGTAGTATTCAAACTTCAATCGCATGATTAGGACACAAGAAATAAAAACGAGATTTTAAAATTTCGCACAGCTGCCATCCTGTGGTTATGGAAGCATCATCATCTTGCACAGTTTCCAGCCACTGGCCGGGTCTGTTTGGAACACAAGCCTCTCCAACGTCTTCTGTCTTCCCACCATCTCTCAGCCTCCACCCTTGTCCAGTCTTCTCCTCTCTTCTTCACGCTTTCTTCCACCCCCTTCAGCCACCTGTCTCTCGGTCTTCCTCTCGGTCTCTTTCCGTCCCACTTCGTCTCGTGTATCCTCCTGGGTATCCTCCTCCATTCGCTTTACATGTCCATACCATCTAAGTCTAGATTTCTCTATACCATCCTGTAATGATTCCTCCTTCATTAATTCTCTGGTCCTCTCATTTCTTATTCTGTCCATCTTTGTAGCTCCAATACTGCTTCTCAAGAACCTCATCTCACTGGCCTGTATTTTGTTCTTCTCCCTTCCTTTCATAACCCAGGTGTCCGAGGCATACGTCAGGATAGGGACATAGTTCGTACGATAGATGATCTTTTTGCTGTTCTGAGGGGCATCCTTGCTCCATAACATGCTTCTCACACTCCTCCGGAATGCTTATGCCTGTCTCCCCCGCTCATTTATTTCTCTATTGTTTCTTCCATCATCTTGTATCAGGCTTCCCAGATACTTGAAACTCTCCACTTTCTTCAGCTGTTCCCCACTAATTGTTATTCCCGTTGTGGTTCTTTCCTTCTTCCTTGTTGTGATCACCATCTCACTCTTATTTAAGCTAAATTTCATCCCATATCCTTGTATTATTCCTTCCCACACGCCCAACTGTTCCTGTACCTCCTCCTCCTCGTTTCCCCAAATCATCAAATCATCTGCAAACACCATTGCTTTCATCTTTCCTTCCCCAATTGGGGAAACAAGTAATTGGTTATGGAAGCAATTGAAATAAATCAGATGCCAGTGTATTAACATTGGTATAAGGATTTACTGTACCATGTTTCACTGCACTCAGAATGTTAAATTGCGAAAAACGTGCATGTGAATATTTATATTTCGCGTCGCCGCCATCTTGAATTTGTGATCACCAGGCTATTGAAAGTCCTATAGGTGAACTTATGTTCATAGCCCCTATGAACATAAAAACAATCAGTTTGATTGCTGTAATAGATTCGTAGATATTGAGAACCGTCTAAATATTTCGGATGGTCGCCATGTTGGATGGTTATATGTATAGGCCATATAATCATGTACCATTAAATATAATTATTGCGTAGGTTCATTATTCAAACTTTCACTTCGATCGCATGATTGCGACACGAGAAATAAAAACCTAATTTTAAAATTCGCACAGCCGCCATATTGAGGTTAAGTAAACAATTGAACTAAATTAGATACCAGTGCATTAAAATGTGTATAAACATTTGCTGTGCCTAGTTTCATTGCGTTTGGATAATTAAATCGCGAGAAAAGGCTATTTAAAACGTTCAAATTCACTTGGCCGCCATGTTCGTTTTGTAGTTAACCGGTTTTCGAAATTCTCATAGATGAACTTCCAATAGTGTCCTTTATCTCCGTAAAAATTTCAGGGTGATACAGGTAATAGTTTCTGAGATATAGAATACCGGTGAAATATTTCGCACAGATGCCATCTTGAGGATATGTAAACAATTGATCGAAGTTAGATGTCGGTGCTTTTTAATATGTATAGAAATATACTGTACCAAGTTTCATTGTGTTTGGTTGGTTAAATCGCGAGAATCGTCTATTTAGAAATTGCAACTTCGCTTGGCCGCCATGTTGGTTTTGTAGTTACCAAATTTTCAAAGGTCACATAGGCAAACTTTTAGTAGGTCCCTTTATCTTCGTACAACATTTCAGGATGATATCGGTAGTATCGGAGATATTGAATGCTCGCACAGCCGCCATATTGGATTGGTGAGACGTAACAAAATTTAAAGGGCACGGTGGGGGTCGTCCAAAATAGTGCTATGAACTTACCGAGTTTCATTGAAATCACTCCAGCCGTTTAGATTTTTTTTACGGGGACACATACACTTGAATCCCGCACATTTTTTTTGCAAAAAATGAAAGTTGACTTATGAGATCAACGCAGGGCCAAAAGTTGTGTGTCTGTCTGTGTGTGTATGTGTGAGTCTGTGTGTCAGTGTGTGAGTGTGTGTACTCTGAATGTCTGACACCCCCCCTATCAATTCGAACACGCTGAAGCCGAATTGAACGAAATGTGGTACAGAGGTAGCACGGACAAAGGGGACCTCAGTGTCATGTTTTATATTGCCGCAATCATTACCAAAACTTAATGGCGGCCACTCAAATGGTCAATGTGAAATGCCATGTCCTGTGGTTCGGATTCCACATTAAAAGGAGGTCCCGTGGCTCATGATCTCAAGATTAACGGTCACGTTAATCTACAAGCTCCCTTCCTTCATTTTTCAAATGGTCAGAACGTAATATGCATTACGACCAAACTAATCATCGGATCTTTACCAAATTTGGTAACAACATACCTTCATTTGGGACACGTCTCTTGCCTAAACTACCAGGTAATCATCCGTACCATTTCAGGATCGTGGCCATGTGAATTATGCGAACTTTATAATCCATAACATGGGACCCACCAGTTCCGTTTATCAAACCAAGAATCGTTTAATCTGTTCTAAACGACGTGACCCGTTTGAAATGAAAAGTTTATATTGTAATATTATAGTCCAGAAGTGACATTAAAAAGCTGAGTCGTCTCGGTTATTTCAAAAGATGGCAGCTGATCTCTCGTTCTGACCTTTATTTTACTAATTTCAGTATGCTGCATGCAATATAGCCTAGTGATAAAAATTGTATTGTTACGTGCTGGAGAAGTATAAATTCTGCCCTAAAACTTCCCCATACGGGAGAACGAAACGCATCAGGCGAAAGCCTGGACAAAATAACTACTGTGGTCAAGAAAATTAGACTGAAGCGGTGCGGGGTATTGGGCATGAAATACGTGACTAGAAAACCAATATAGGGAGCAATACATTAACAATTTTTATTACTAATAATAAATTTATAATGAACAAACAAATTGCACTTAAGTGCTTATCACAGAAATGAACAATTATAAATATAGCAAAGTGTGAGGGCCTGATGACAGAAACCCAGATTATATAAAGGTCCATGAAAAGCTTGCTTGATTGGAGAAAAGTTGAGCTTAACATATAAAAATGCAGTTTATAAAAAGAGAGAACCATAAAAAATAATTAAGAGTGTAATAACTGGTATGATATAAGTTCTTCATAAAAGTAAACTTATCTTTGAAGAGGGTTGAAGAGCCAGCTCCTTAAAAAGTTCCAGCTAGCACACGTTGATTTAACAGTCTTCACGGTTTTCTCGGAAGGAGGCGTACATGGCCTAGAGTTATGTGCACCATCGATAAAATGTCAACTCTCTCTTCTTTTCTTGCGCAGGAATGACATTTATAGTTTCCAAGAGCTGATCCAGCAATATTTCGAAAGAAGATTCCAAGTATCCTCTCTAAGGTGAAGGTGAAGAGTACAGCGGCTGGCAATTATTCTTGCCATCTTGAGCAATACGTCATGGTGCAGATCTTGTGACGTAACTGCTCGGTAGCGTAGATATCAGCGATGGTGTCATAAGATGCAGTAGCGGTGACCAGCAGGTTGAAGTGATCCAAAGTGATGGTGGATCAGAAGTGATGGATCAGAAGTGGTGGTTGATCAGAAGTGGTGAAGAACGCCAGCAAGCGGCGTCTTAAATAGGGACCATGGAACTCTCTCGAAGTTTGGAGATCGCCCGACCAGACAAAGACCTGCCATTGGTCGAACGAAAGTCTGGGTGACGTCAGTCGACACTACTCAGCGGACAGTGGATCAACCAGTAGATGCCCGGTATGTCGTGAGTGAGGACGCCTGAGGTAGCGAGCGACTGTAACACTCGAGGTGAGAACTATAATATCTATGAATAAGTGATTGATAACAAGATTATGCATATGGTTTAAGCAATAAACATTTGTAAAGAAATAATTACCATTCGGGGATCTCAGTAACAATAAATAAAATTTGACCGACAAATGGGCCAAGCTAAACATTGAAAGTATCACAAAAGTGATCATGCTCCGAGAACTCCGAATGAAAACAAACAAAAGAATCAGTCAAAGCAAAACATGGATAACAGACGAGGAGAAACTAAGACTCGAAAGGCAAAACAGAAATAGCAGAGAAGGGTCTAGTATAACGACCTTTACTAGTTAAAACATCAACAACTCTGACGCGTTTATCACGGCCAAAGTGGCAGTGAATAACTCTACCTAGGTTCCACACGAGAGGCGGAGATGGGTCCCAAAGAAGAACCATGTCCCCCACTCGTACATCTGGTTGAGGAAGCCGCCATTTCTCACGCCTATTTAGCAAGCTGAGATATTCTAACTTCCATCGGCGCCAAAAAGAACATCGCAAAGATTCTACTTTTCTCCAAAAGATAGGTAAGTTAGGATCACAGCGTCGAACCAGCAAAGGCGGAGTAGCAGCAAGCGAACAGCCAATCAGGAAGTGACTGGGAGTTAAAGGTAAAAGATCCTTAGGATCGTTTGAAAGAGGGGTCAGAGGTCTGGAATTTACAATACCTTCAATTTGAATAATCAAAGAGTTGAATTCCTCATAAGAAAGTATGGTAGGACCAAGAGTTTTCTTAAGCTGTCTTTTAGTAAGTTTGATGCAGGATTCCCAACGGCCCCCATGATGGGGAGCATAAGGCGGGGTGAAATGCCATTTGAAACCTTTAGAATAGGAAAAGTTGGAAATTTTTTCTTTAGCAGAAGGGGAGCTTAACACTTTTTTCCAGAGATCAGAAGCGCTTACAAAAATTTTTGCATTATCTGAAAAAACTTCAGATGGAACACCCCTTCTAGCAGCAAATCTAGAAAAGGCGGCCAAAAAGTAGGATACAGAAGCGTTCGTAACCAACTCAAGGTGGATAGCTCCCGTCACCATACATATAAATAACGAGATGTAGAGTTTACCTAAGATTTTGCGCTTAGATGAAGAGGGATTGGTCTGATATACGTAAGGACCTTCGTAATCGATCCCAGTAAGAGCGAAGGGCTTACTAGGTTCTGAACGAAATGGAGGTAAATTACCCATAATCTGCGTGGCGGGCCTTGGTTTAACCTTGAAGCAAGGTATACACTTTTTGACAACAGAAGAAACCTCATGAACGCCATTGATGATCCAGTCGAGTTCACGAATTATACAGAGCAAGGTGCGAGTGCCAGTATGAAGGTGTTTATAATGAAACTTTTTTATTATAAGGGTAGTGATAGGATGCTTTGAAGGAAGGATGATGGGATGCTTTTTCCCATCCTCACAACTAGACATAGCTAATCTTCCACCCACACGTATTATGCCGTCCTGGTCTAGAAAAGGAGTGAGTGGTGAAAGCCTGCTAGACTTGGGTAAATCTTTACCACTAATAAGAGCTTGCTTTTCAGGAGCAAAGACTTCCTGCTGAACAAGTAACAAAATCTTGCAAGTAGCAAATTCTAACTCTACTCTGGAAAGAAAGGGTTGAGGCTTCAATGGTTGATCAATTACTAAATATTTCCATCGGAAGATATAAGACACTACACGAATCAATTTATCAAATGAAGAGTATCTATGAAAAAGGCTAGTAGAAGTAGAAGTAAGATGCGACGCGACAGGGTCATTACGGGCATCAGGTATTTCTTCTGCAAATTGATTAGCTAAGCGAGGCCAGCAAGATGATTCCTGACTTAGCCAAGGAGGACCATTCCAGTACAGGTCTGAAGAAATCAATTTTTTAGGCGTGCAACCACGTGATATTATATCCGCGGGGTTTTCACGGCTAGGAACATGTCTCCATTGTTCAGAATGAGAGACTTCATGAATCTTAGAAACGCGATTTGCCACAAAGGTATTCCAATGAGAAGAAGGCTTGGAAATCCAAGCTAATACAATAGAAGAATCGCTCCAAACCTTAGATTTAGCGCACACTAAATTAGAAAATCCAGGGAAAGTAGCTGAGGAACGTCCTACTATGTATGCACAACAGCCATAAGCCCGTTCTGAACTATCAGAAAATACATGCAGGTCATACTGCTGGTATAAGGGATTAGAAATTAAAAGGCGGGGTATAGAAACCTTGGAGAGATCCAGCAAACTGCTGCGATACTCTAACCATTCTTCTACAAGAGGTAGAGGGAGATTTTCATCCCAGTCTGATTTTAATGACCAAAGCTTTTGCAAGAACATTTTTGCAACAATAACTATAGGAGCAATATATTGCAAAGGATCAAAGATCTTTGCGATTTCTGACAGAACTTGTCTCTTAGTTACAGGGGGAGATTCTGACAGATGTACCTGATAAGAGAAGGTATCAGAAGAAGGACACCAAAACACACCCAATGCTTTTACGGCTGCTTCATCAGTAGGAATGGCAACAAATTCATCAACTGGGACCTCTGATGAAAATTTTGATATAAATTCAGTGGAATTTGAAGTCCATTTATGGAGCGGAAAACCACCTCCTAGGAGTAGGGATTTCAAATCTTCGCACACAAGGAGCGCTTCAGAAATATTAGGGAAAGAGCACAAGAAATCGTCGACATAAAATGCCGTTTTTAATGACTCAGAGGCCAAAGGATGATACAGATGACCATCTTGCTCGGCTAACATGTGGAGAGACCGAATCGCAAGAAAGGCTGAAGGTTTCAGGCCATATGTCAAAGTCTTCAATCTAAATATCTTTATGGGTTTGGAACTCTCATCGCGCCACAATATTCTTTGCAGATCTTGCTGCTCAGAATTTACGAGAATCTGCCGGTACATCTGCTTAATATCTGAGATTACAGCAATAGGAAACCTTCGAAAATTAAGCAAAACAGAGGTGAGATCTGTTTGAATCGCGGGACCACATTGCAAGGTATCATTTAAAGAGATTCCATTGGAATCTGGTGATGAGCCATTGAAAACTACTCTTATATTGTCTTGTGTTATGGAATTTTTCCATACCGGGTGATGATTTAAATAAACTATTTCATTTAAAGGATGGTCAATTTCTTCTGATTTAGAAATTACCTCCATGTGATTGGATGATTCGTATTCCTCCATAAAGGAAGCATACTGAGTTTTGACAGAAGCATCTTGTTTGAACCGATTTTCAATAGCAAATATTGCCCTAAGTGCTCTGGAATGCGAGCCCGTAATGGCGGGAGGATTGGGAATACGTGGAAGAGTTACTATAAATCTGCCTTCAGCAGTACGGACAGTGGTTTCCTTGTATAACTTTTCACAAATTTCGTTAGAAGAAGAAGAAGAAGTAGCCTGAACATTCTCAAGATCCCAGAACTTGGTTAGCTCTTGGCTCAAATCGGTACCAACAAAATAACAATTCGATACAGTTTGAATAGGATTACGGTATATTTGGCCAGTAGCAATCCAACCAAAATCAGTTTCGCGAAAGAAAACATTAGGAGCAATTTTTACTTTATTGGAATGAAGACATTGCCAAAATACGCTTGAGCTGAAAAGAAGCTCTACGGGTGAAGCTCTGTTGAAATGAGGGTCAGCTAGCTGGACAAAATTCGGGATATTCCAACTTTGAATAGCATAAGAAGTGCCAGGAATATTGTTGCCTATAGACTTGATAATCAAACAATCTAATTGCAACTGCGTACCAAGATTATTAGAGTCCTTCAGATCCACTTTAGCAAAGCTTAAGGATTGCGATTTAGAGCAGTTTATTCCTGTAACCTCTATTGAGGTAGGATGTTTTGGAAGGCCTAACTTTTGTACCAACGATTCACTAATAAAATTGTTGGTAGCGGCATTGTCCAATAATCCCCTGACAGATACCCATTTTCCGTGAGAATTTTTCAATAGAACCTGCACGGTAGATAATAAAACCTGGACTTTGCCAAGCGAGGTAGAACTTTGAGCATACGACTGCGCACTATTTTGAGAAGTCTCCGAATTAGACTTAGTATTGGAACTGCTTGGTCCTGATAACCGTGATCTTTCATGCCTGTGTAAAAGTGAATGGTGTCTTGCCCTACAATGAAAGCATAAACGTTGTGAACGGCAATTGTTTAACATATGCGTTCCTGACAAGCAGTTGAAACAATGTTTTTTGTTCGTAATGAACTTTCGTCTTTCATCTACTGATAAAGATTTAAATTCATCACAATTGTATAAAGTATGCGATTGCTGACACAGACCGCACGTTTGCATTTGGTTCGGTGACCGAGCATCAACAGGAAGAGCCTGTGATCTTAAAATTCTTTGATTAGAACTGCTAACCTTATGTTTTGAGAAGGCTTTTGAATCTGAACTACTAGTTTTTTGATTAGCTATGGCGGAAAAGACTTGGCTTCTGGCCTTCAAAAAGTTAATAATCGCCTCATAAGTGCATTGCAAATTCTGGGAAAGTTTTGTTTCCCACGCTTTTAATGTATTTGCATCCAATCTTGCAGAAATGAGGTGAACTAGAAATAAATCCCAGTGATTTACAGGTTGGTTTAAATTGGACAATGCTCTGACGTGTAGCTCTGCAGTGTCAATCAACTTACGAAGTGATAAACTGTTATCTGCTTGCACGTTAGGTAACTCGAATAAGCTTTGTATATGGCGTTGAATAGATAGACGAATGTTCCCATATCTATCCTTAAGAAGATTCAGAGCAACTTCATAATTATCACTGGTCAAAGAAAGTGCTTGAATCAGGTTAAGTGCGTTGCCTTGAACTGCCAGACGCAAGTAGTGAAATTTTTGTATTACTGGTATAGAAGTATTCTCATGTACTAAAGAATTGAATAATTCAAAAAATGGTTCCCATTCTATGTCTTTACCAGTGAATTTGGGTATTTCTAATTTGGGTAATATAATGCGTGAAGAAGATGTAGAAGATGCTGCAGAAGTTTGATCTTCTTGTTTTTCTTTTAAAGTTAAAGCCCTAATAAGCTGTTTAGCTTCAGCAAATCCCTGATAGTATAATTTTTCAACTTCCAACCTATCACTTTGCTGGTCCGGATGCTGAGTTTCTATACTGCATTGTATCTCATCATATTTCTCAAAGGCTTGTTCATAATTCTTAAGCCTCTGCGAAATTATGTCAAGATTACGCTCTTGGGGTTCGAGCTCCGTTAAGAAAGTACGAAACCGTGTGAGCTTGCCCTTACAAGAGGCTCTGGCGTTGCTAAGTTTTTCATCAAGGTTAGGCATATTAAAAGTTGTTTGTTACTCACGTCAATATTGTGACTTCGAGTACTGGAAGTCAGAGGATGACAGCTTGCTAGGTAGTAAGGTTTAGTCTGATGCGGAAGAAACTGGCTTAGCTTACGTTTCTCTCTTCTGCTGCACATGCGCCTTAAGCTGAAACGTACAATATGAATTAGTGTTGAAACACAATGAACAAAAATTGTCAATGTACTCCACAATATTAAACTTGTATAGGGATCCAGGGTGCAACAGATATGTTTCCCGGGGGTGAGGCACCAAAAACTATGGAGAAGTATAAATTCTGCCCTAAAACTTTCCCATACGGGAGAACGAAACGCATCAGGCGAAAGCCTGGACAAAATAACTACTGTGGTCAAGAAAATTAGACTGAAGCGGTGCGGGGTATTGGGCATGAAATACGTGACTATAAAACCAATATAGGGAGCAATACATTAACAATTTTTATTACTAATAATAAATTTATAATGAACAAACAAATTGCACTTAAGTGCTTATCACAGAAATGAACAATTATAAATATAGCAAAGTGTGAGGGCCTGATGACAGAAACCCAGATTATATAAAGGTCCATGAAAAGCTTGCTTGATTGGAGAAAAGTTGAGCTTAACATATAAAAATGCAGTTTATAAAAAGAGAGAACCATAAAAAATAATTAAGAGTGTAATAACTGGTATGATATAAGTTCTTCATAAAAGTAAACTTATCTTTGAAGAGGGTTGAAGAGCCAGCTCCTTAAAAAGTTCCAGCTAGCACACGTTGATTTAACAGTCTTCACGGTTTTCTCGGAAGGAGGCGTACATGGCCTAGAGTTATGTGCACCATCGATAAAATGTCAACTCTCTCTTCTTTTCTTGCGCAGGAATGACATTTATAGTTTCCAAGAGCTGATCCAGCAATATTTCGAAAGAAGATTCCAAGTATCCTCTCTAAGGTGAAGGTGAAGAGTACAGCGGCTGGCAATTATTCTTGCCATCTTGAGCAATACGTCATGGTGCAGATCTTGTGACGTAACTGCTCGGTAGCGTAGATATCAGCGATGGTGTCATAAGATGCAGTAGCGGTGACCAGCAGGTTGAAGTGATCCAAAGTGATGGTGGATCAGAAGTGATGGATCAGAAGTGGTGGTTGATCAGAAGTGGTGAAGAACGCCAGCAAGCGGCGTCTTAAATAGGGACCATGGAACTCTCTCGAAGTTTGGAGATCGCCCGACCAGACAAAGACCTGCCATTGGTCGAACGAAAGTCTGGGTGACGTCAGTCGACACTACTCAGCGGACGGTGGATCAACCAGTAGATGTCCGGTATGTCGTGACTGAGGACGCCTGAGGTAGCGAGCGACTGTAACACTCGAGGTGAGAACTATAATATCTATGAATAAGTGATTGATAACAAGATTATGCATATGGTTTAAGCAATTAACATTTGTAAAGAAATAATTACCATTCGGGGATCTCAGTAACAATAAATAAAATTTGACCGACAAATGGGCCAAGCTAAACATTGAAAGTATCACAAAAGTGATCACGTGCCACCCCCTAGTGGCACTTTTGTTAACTGGATTACGGTGGGGGTACAAAGCACAACACAAATTACTGCTTAAAGAAATAATTAACTTTATTGTGGCCAGAAAATTACACTAATCAGCAAATACAAGCAATTAGGAGCCTTCTCCAGTTTCCTCAAGTCTCTTCCTTATGCGCTCTTGGCCCCTTTCACTTGCAACAGACCACAGAAGTTAATCCGTCCTAATGAGTCCGGTGGCCTTGGCAGAAGCCACCTGCCCCTCTTCCTCAGGTACAACAAATACAGTTACTTACGAGCACTTGATGTACGCTGTTCACAAGCTGGGAGAAACAATGTCACAGGATTTCGTAACTCGCACAGCACTTCGTCACCACACTTCTGTCGCACAAGGTAATCGCTCGCACTAGCTCGTAAAACACAACAACGACCACTGCTTGACGGGTCACTCTTATATAGCCGGCTGGTGACTCAATAAATGCTTCTAGATCCATCCAGAGTCCACGGCTTCTCGAGGTTTCCAGCGCTGGTCCAGTCACGAATGTTATGGACTATCCCTTTGTCCCAGTAGCCCTGTTGCATAAGGCGCGCGCAATACAGGAGGCAGGGCACAGCCCAGCCCTGGGGCAGTTGTGACTCACGCGGCGAGTGATGACACAAACTCACAGCCGTAACACCACCCCCTTCCTAAAAAGGCTGATCGTCCCGATCAATCATTGGTCCGTCTGTGTCCCTCCGTAGGCTGCCAGGCGATCTCGATGCACGATCTTCATCTTCTCCCTCGGGCTCCGCCGGATCCTGTAGACGACATCGTTGATTCGTTTCACGACTCGGTACGGGCCCTCCCAGGACTTCTGCAGTTTGGGTGACAGGCCTTTCTTCCGTAATGGGTTGAAGATCCAGACCAGGTCGTTCTCGTGGAATCCGCCGGCATCCGTCTGCTGGTCGTATCGGGTCTTCATTCGGTCGGTCTCGATCCGTAGTTTCCTCCTCTCGAACGCGTGCACGTCCTCCAGTTGGTCGACCAGTTCTTGACAATACTGGCTTACCGGGATCGGATCATTCCCAGGTCGGCCGAAGGCAAGATCGACGGGTAGACGGAGCTCCCTCCCAAACATGGCCCGGGCTGGTGTGCACCCGGTGGCTTCATGCACGGCGACGCGGTAGGCCAGGAGAAATAGTGGAAGATGCTTGTCCCAATCCCTCTGGTGCTCGCTGACGACTACTCGGAGATGGTTCTCGATGGTGCGATTGAATCGCTCTACCATCCCGTCGGACTGAGGGTGTAGCGGCGTTGTCCTTGTCTTCCGGATTGCCAGCAGCTGGCATAGGTTCTGGAACACCTGCGACTCGAAGTTCCTCCCTTGGTCGGAGTGCAGCTCCAGGGGTACTCCGTACCGGCTGACGAATTCCTTCACCAGGGTCGCTGCGATCGTCGCGGCTTCTTGGTTAGGGAGCGCATACGCCTCCGGCCATTTGGTAAAGTAGTCGCTGACGACTAATATGTAGCGGTTCCCTGCCTCGCTTAACGGGAATGGCCCAGCAACATCGATGGCCACTCTCTCCATGGGGCCGCCCACGTTGTAGGTCTTCAGTGGACCCCGTCGTCTTCGTCCTGGGCCCTTGCTGGCTGCGCAATCGTGGCACGTCGCGCAGTGGTTCTCCACGTCTGTTCGGCATCCGATCCAGTAGAACCGCTCTCTCAGCTTCTCCAGGGTCTTCTTTATCCCTAGGTGTCCTCCAGATGATCCTCCATGAACTTCCTTCAGGACTTCCTCCGTCATAGCCTTTGGAACGACGACTTGTTCCCGATATGTCTTCTCGTCGGTGCTCTCCCAGGCGCGGCAGATGAGGCCATCCCTTACAATCAGCGAGTCCCACTGCGCCCAGTAGGACTTAAACTTTGGGCTGCAGTCACTCACAATGTTCCACCCGGGTCTGGGGACACAGGCCCCCTTCCATTCGGCTATCAGTCCCAGGTCATCATCTTCTGCTTGTGCCCGCGTGAAAGATTCGCGGCTCCAGCTCCCTTGAAGTTCCACAGTAGTCCTTCGGCACTGTATCCCAGTGTTCTCCTCCCTCCTAGTACAGAAGGTGCAGTCTTCGGGGCACGGTCTTCGTGACAGGGCGTCGGCGTTAGAATGCAGTTGGCCTTTCCTGTGCTGAATCTCAAAGTTGTACTGTTGAAGCCTCTCTAACCACCGCGCGAGTTGACCCTCGGGCTGCTTGAAGTTCAGGAGCCACCGCAGGGATGCATGGTCGGTCCTGATGAGAAATTCTTGCCCGTACATGTACTTGTGGAAGTGTTCAATGGTCTTCACGATGGCGAGCAGATCCTTCCTGATGACGCAGTAGTTCCTTTCTGGCTTTGGCAAGGCCTTGCTGAAGTAGGCCACTACTCTTTCCTCGCCGTCCACTACTTGCGACAGGATTCCCCCTATGCCAAAGTCGCTGGCATCGGTATCGACGATGAACCTTGTTCCAGGTCTGGGGTAAGCCAAAATAGGCGCGCTGCACAGAGCCTGCTTGAGTTGTTCGAAGGCACTGTGGCATTCTGCTGTCCACGTGAAGAGTTGGTCCTTCTCAGTCAGTCGATGTAAAGGTTTGGCGATGTCGGCGAATCCCCTCACGAAGCGACGGTAATAAGTGCAGAGTCCCAGGAAGCTTCGTAGTTGGGACTTGTCCTTCGGAACTGGCCACTCCCTCACAGCTGCGGTCTTCTCTGGGTCGGTGCGCACCCCTTCCTCGGAGACGATATGCCCAAGGTACTGGACCCGCTTCTGGAAGAGCTGACACTTCTTGGGGCTCAACTTCAGCTGGGCAGCCCGTAGCTTCAACAAGATCTCCTTCAGGTTGCTGTAGTGCTCCTCGAAGCTTCTCCCCAGAACGATGACGTCGTCTAGGTAGACCAGGCAGGTCTTCCAGTGTAGTCCCCTCAGAATGGACTCCATTAGCCTTTCGAAGGTCGCAGGGGCGTTGCACAGACCGAATGGCATGACGGTGAACTGCCAGAGCCCGCTGCCCACAGAGAACGCCGTTTTCTCGCGGTCCTTATGGTGGACCTCCACCTGCCCGTAGCCACTCTTCAAATCCAAGGTGGAGAACCATCTTGACCCTGATATGGTGTCCAGCGTGTCGTCGATCCGGGGTAGAGGGCAGCTGTCCTTCTTCGTGACGTCGTTCACCCGCCTGTAGTCCACGCAGAACCTGGTGGAACCGTCCTTTTTCTTCAGAAGCACGACCGGAGAACTCCAAGGACTATGTGATGGCTCGATAACCCCTTGCTCCTTCACCTCTTCTACCATCCAGTCGACTTCGGCTTGCTTGGCGAGCGGGACACGTCGGAATGGGGCCCTAATCGGTGCGCTGTCCCCAACGTCGATTCTATGCTGGACCAAGCTTGTCCTGCCGAAGTCTTTACTCCCCACGGAGAAGACATCCTGGAATTCGCGTAGCAGGTCCTGAATTTGGCGTGATTGCTCTTCGTCTAAATGGTCCTGGGATCCTTGGTACAGCTTCTGTAGTTCTTCTGGCAGGGCGCGTCTTCTTCGGTTGTCGGTCTGTAGGTGTCCGTCCGTCGTTTCTGTGATGCGGGCAATCCAGGTAACGGGCTCGCAGACTCCTAGGTTGGTGTCCCGGTGAACCGTAATATCGTAGTCGTTCAGGTTGGACAGGCGGACGTACGGCCGAGGCGTCGTGTTGATGAGGGTCTTGGCAACTAGCAATCCTTTTGTCTGGATGTCCTCATATTTTGGCTCGATGACAGCCGCCACTCCCTCAGCAGTTCCGTCGACAATTACGGCGGCGCTGACCTCCGTCCTGGCAGGAACGATGACGTCCTCTCTCAGCCTTACTCGTCGTGCGGTGACGGCCTCGTGTGCTGGTTGAAAAGCAAGTTCCTCACCTCCGAAGCGCATAGTGTTGGTACTCAAGTCCAAGATGATGTTGTTCTGGTCCAGGAAGTCCAGTCCGATGATCACTTCGTTTGATACGTCAGCCACAAGCACTGGATGCTTCACCACCCGTCGACCAATGACGAGCTCCAGTGATGCTTCGCCATGTACCGGTGCGGTCTCTCCGGTCGCGGTTATAGCTGCAGGTTCCTTTGTGTGGGTTGCACTCTCCACTTCGGGATCACGGTGGGATTGACGATGGTCCTCGACGCTCCCGTGTCGATCAGCATGGGCCAGCTCACTCCGTTGACGACTCCGTCGACCATCAGGCTGCTATTGTCCCTCCGTAACTTCGTCACACGCACTTGGACTGCTGGGGCTTGACGACTGTCACAAGCCAACCTTTGCCCCCCAAGGCTGGCTGATACCTGCTTTCCTGGGCCGCGCGGTTTCCCTACGACTGACTGTCCCGACGGAAACCCTTGGCGGCGGCGATCACCGCAGTCCTTGCTCAGGTGGCCTCTCTTACGGCAGGTCCAGCAGGTCGGCAGTCCTCTTCCGGGCCGCCTCTCCAGATGTCTTCCGGCTGTGTCGTTGCTGGTGGTACCGCGACTATCGAAGAAACGGCTTAGAGCCTCCATTAATTCGTCGGCCAGGGGCTTGGTCACGTTGGTTTTTACTGGTTCGTCGACGTCCACTTGACGCACCCGCGCGTGCGTTCTGGATGCCTGTTTTGCCGTCTCGAATTCAAGTGCGTGGCTCAGCGCATCTGCCAGGGTCTTATTGCGTGCGAGTCGCAGCGCCTGTTGAGTGTCCGAGTCCCGTAGCCCGTCGGTTAAAGTCTGCGTCGCTATCTGCTCCAGAAAGTCGGCCGGCGCTGTTGGGTAGGCAAGCCTTACGAGGCGTGCGATGTCCATCTCGAACTCCTGCAGGGTTTCCGCGTTCTTCTGTACCCGGGTCCGGAGCTGCATCTGGTAGGCCTGCTGCAGATGGCTATCTCAATATCGGGACTCCATATGGGCGATCAGTGAAGCGTAGTTCTGGGATCCAGTCGGGATGGCCTGAAGGACGTTAAGGGCGTCACCTCTCAGCGCTAAAATGAGAGCTGTAGCCTTTTCTGTGTTGTTCCAGTTATTCATGGAACAGGCCGCCTCGAACTGACGTAAGTAGGTGCTCCACGGGACCTTTCCGTCGAAGGTTGGGGGCGTCACTCTGCTATGTCCCGTTCCTGATATTCCCGGTGTAACGGTGGGCGGGCGTTGGCTCAGCTCGGCAACTTCCTCTTGTAGGGCTTTGACTCTCTCATCCATCCCGGTCGGCGGGCGTCGGCGCAGCTCGGCGACTTCCTCTTGTAGGGCATTGAATCTATCTTCCATCCCTGTCGGCGGGAGTCGGTGCAGCTCAGCAAATTCCTTTTGTAGAGCGTTGAATCACTCTTCCACCCCCATCAGCGGTCGTTGGCACAGCTCGGCAACTTCCACTTGCAAGGCGTTGAATTTTTCCTCCACCCCCATCAGCGGGCGTTGGCGCAGCTCGGCAACTTCCACTTGCAAGGTGTTGAACTTCTCCTCCACTGCCGCGACTTCCTCACGTAGGCCCTGTTCTAATTTCCTTTGGCTCTCCTCTAATTTCGTCAGCAGACACTCTTCCAGATTTTTCTGGCCATCCAGAAATTTGGCGGTTAGGTCCTCTGCTAACTTATTCTGGCTGTCTTCCATCTGCTTCAGGTCCTCCGCTAACTTATTTTGGCCTTCTTCTAATTTGGAAGTTAGGTCCTCTGCTAACTTATTTTGGCTGTCCTTCAGGTCCTCTGCTAACTTCTTCTGGCCATCCTCCATCTTCTTCTGGCCATCCTCCATCTTCTTCTGGCCGTCTTCCATTTTGGCAGTTAGGTCCTTGGTTAAATTCTTCTGGCCGTCCTCCATCTTGGTTTCCATGCCATTTAACTTTTCTAGCAGTGCTGCCAATTTCTCCTCCATTTTAGTTGTTTGTCTTTTAAAGGGCATGCACTCACAGGAAAATTAGAGAAAATGACCTGCTCGGGTTTTGAAACCAGGACCGTCAGGTGTTGTGCTTGAGTTCGTAATCCGGCTTCTGACACCAGTTGTTACGTGCCACCCCCTAGTGGCACTTTTGTTAACTGGATTACGGTGGGGGTACAAAGCACAACACCAATTACTGCTTAAAGAAATAATTAACTTTATTGTGGCCAGAAAATTACACTAATCAGCAAATACAAGCAATTAGGAGCCTTCTCCAGTTTCCTCAAGTCTCTTCCTTATGCGCTCTTGGCCCCTTTCACTTGCAACAGACCACAGAAGTTAATCCGTCCTAATGAGTCCGGTGGCCTTGGCAGAAGCTACCTGCCCCTCTTCCTCAGGTACAACAAATACAGTTACTTACGAGCACTTGATGTACGCTGTTCACAAGCTGGGAGAAACAATGTCACAGGATTTCGTAACTCGCACAGCACTTCGTCACCACACTTCTGTCGCACAAGATAATCGCTCGCACTAGCTCGTAAAACACAACAACGACCACTGCTTGACGGGTCACTCTTATATAGCCGGCCGGTGACTCAATAAATGCTTCTAGATCCATCCAGAGTCCACGGCTTCTCGAGGTTTCCAGCGCTGGTCCAGTCACAAATGTTCTGGACTATCCCTTTGTCCTAGTAGCCCTGTTGCATAAGGCGCGCGCAATACAGGAGGCAGGGCACAGCCCAGCCCTGGGGCAGTTGTGACTCACGCGGCGAGTGATGACACAAACTCACAGCCGTAACAGTATGAATTTTATATGAAATGAAGTCAGTTTGAAATATACTCCAGTGAAGAAATCGTTTAGTCCAAGTCATTATTTGATAAAACGTTGTATCTAAATTGGTTCCTAACGCGCGATTAGTTATGCACGATTGGCTGAGCGGTTAGGGCTTTGGTCTCTCATCAGGCTGGCCGTGGTTCAAATCCTATCAGAGTTGAATCTTTTTGCTTGAATTTTTTTATATTCATTGTTTCTAGAGTACTGAGACGTTTTAAAATAAAGCATTATATGATGCATTTTGCAATGGAAAATATATATTTAATTAAAACAACATTCTCCACCGGAGTGACAGCTATTAGTAATTAGTTGAACTATGTAAGAGCTAACCACAGCCTTCTAGATCCGACCTGCGCTCTATACCGGCTAGTTAGTGAACCCATGCCTACAGTATAATTGAAAAGTTTCTATTTTTTGCCGATAGAGCGCACACATCACCATGATTAGGCGCGATTACCACGGCCAACGAGAATGACTGGCCCTGGTGCGTTTTCGTGACGTCAGCAATGTAGTTCTGTTGCACCACTTCCTGTAGTCTAATCTAGGTACAACCAGTAGACCATTTATCTTTAATCGTTGTAGTTGTTCACAAAATAGTACTTTTCAGGAGAATATACAATATACTCATAACGAATGTTATCTTTCCCTGTCGGGTGCTTTTTAATTATGTTGAATTACTTGACCGTTACAAAGTGTTCGGGAATGTTATGAGAAGCTATGAATGACGCCGGACAATGTATGCATGTATAAGTCTTATAATTGAAAGATATACCATACATAAATGTATCAAACGTTTTTATAATTGAAATATATTCACGAACATAATATTCTATGGTCTTCGTTTTACTGCCGGTGTGGTACCTAGTCATCTTGTCTACATCATTGAACCTGTATAAACGTTGGTATTCATTTATCACTTGTCTTCATAGAAGGTATTGATACAAGTCGTTAGTCGGTGGCGAGTGTATTCGGCAGATCTCTTCTATAAACATATTAATTTATGTTCCGCCCCCTTGGAACAACAATAAGTTAATGATATCTATACTGTGCTGCAAGATTCTTTGATCTAATTATACTCATGTGCACATAATTTAACTCACAACGAAGGTCACAGACTCTACAACTCGACTTAATGTAGCCTACTCGTTGCAGCTATTAAAGACACAACGAACCCTTGAATCCTAGTTCGCGTGGATTTTTGTAACGAGAAACTTCAACAGGCGTAGTTTTGCAAACCTATACAGTATAATTTATTGTTTTGATATAAAATATTGCATTTCTGCTTATTATGAATTTCTCTCGACTAAAACGTACAAGTACCATCAAGCAGTACATTGCCTACGTCACAAAAGGGTTTGGTTTACGCGCCATGGCCTGTATTTCCCGTTAGCCGTGCGCGATTAAAAATTAGCTGTGTAATAGGTATATTAAATATGTTTCTCCCAGTGATACGTTTATAGCATCGAGGTTTCAATTATTGTAAGCAGTCGGAGTTAATATACTGAATACCTACGCTGTTAGGAGTGTTTGCTGATGAAATTGCAAAATGCTGGGGTAAATTATAAACTATGGTTTGAACGCCATTCTTCAAATCCATTGTGCCAATTTGCACTTCGAATTGGAAGAAATTAGGAGGTCATAAAGAAAAGAGTTATAACGACACCCATACATTTAGGAGAAAGTAGGCTATATGTTCTTTCCTGAACATCTTGTTTCATAAATGAAAATAGGCTAAAAAGTACATGATTACCTAGAGGAGATGGGATCGCCAGATCTGATAAATAGAAATGTAATCAGGGATATTGTTCACACAGGGAGATTTGAGGAAGATCAGAAGAAACCAACACGACGTGCAGGGTCAGAGGAACAGAAACGGCAACAATCCACGCATATGAAGAGCTATTGGGCAAGGAGGAAGGCTCAACATACGTTGATTCCGCGTGGTACTAAGTGACCTATCCGCGAGGAGAAGAAGAAGAAGATATATATATATATTCTTTTCTTTTGGACTACAAAAGTGGGAGAAAACTTAGGGATGACATGTTTCGCTCTTCAAGTGAACATCATTAGAGCCAATTCTATACAAGACAAAATAGTTCTACAAAACCCGGTGAGTTAGTCGTGGTCGTTACGGCATGACAACTGGCAGTCGCTCACATCCGGGAGGCGAGGAGGTTCGAATCCCCCCGCCGGCAACCTTGAAGATGGTCTTCTGTGGTTTCCCATCTTCCTTCCAGGCAAATGCCGGCCACAGCCGCTACCTTCCAACTCCTTACATTCCAAATTTCCTCCCCAACGGTACTTGTAGCTCACCCATTGGGTGTCCGTATCGAAGCAGCTACAAACCTGGCGAGGCTAACATGTCCTCGGACACTCCCGGTACTAAAAGCCATACGCTAAAAAAATAGCTCTATAAAACACTACCGAACGTACAGTGACACCCACAGACAATCACTGCCCTCCAGAAACAAAAGAAAACTGTATTTGGTATTACATTGTGTCGGCCGACTGAAATGTTGTAATATTAATTATCAATAAGGCAACACTGAAAAATGGCTTAGCTATCTTAACAGGAATGTCGATCAAATGCGTGTGTTTTGGATTGCTATTAGTTCATTTTTGGGTCTCGGGGCACCTAGGTCACTATTCCCATATACTTGGCTGTGTGTTGCATATGTCTGATCTCTTGTATTATCCCAGATTTATTTATTTATTTATTTATTTATTTTACACGTTACAGGCTTATTAGACCACGCGAAGCAATCATGACTTTTTGTTCTTCCTGTCTTTCCCGTACTCTTTCATTCGTGCACTAAAGGCCCTCTTCCTTTCTTCGGTCCACTTTGGTCTTTGGGCTGTAGGTGCAGCTCTCTCAGACAACACTTCCCACTTGTATACTTTGTGTCTAAATACGCTTTTGTCTATGACGTCTTCTGGGTCGACCTGTGCTTTTACTAGATCAATTTTGACTTGCATCATCCAGGGTGTAGTAATCTTGAGCCGCTGTATGTATCTAAGAATTTTGTTGGTGAGTCTGGTTTGTGGGTGTCTGCTGATGTGGCCGTAAAATTTTAGTCGCCTCCTTCTGATGTCTGCTGCGAGGTTGGACAATTTCTCTGTGGTGTCTCTGGAGTGAAGGCTGTATCCTTCATCTGTGTGCTTTGGTCCAATTATTTTCCTTATTATTTTTCTTTCCTATGTGAGGATTTTTTCCAAGTCGCCCTTAGTGTGTAACGTCAACGTCTCACTAGCATAAAGCACCTCAGGTTTAATAACCGTGTTGTAATGACGAAGTTTAGTGAATGTGGGCAGACATTTTTTGTTGTAGACACCCTGTGTCTTCTATAAGGCTCTCTTCATTTTCATTAACCTAGTGTTCTGCGCGATTTTCTCTTTTCCCGTCGGTTCAAGCACTTCACCTAGGTATTTAAAGTGGGCGACTCTATTGATCTTGCCATATTTCGTGTTTAAATTCTGTATGTCGAATTTCGTACAGAAAAACTCCGTCTTTTGGAACGAGATCTGTAGTCCTACTTTTTCGGCGCACTCTTGGAGTACTTCTATTTGTCTGATTGATGTGCTTTCGTTATCTGAGAGTAGTGCCAGATCATCCGCGAAGGCTAGACAGCCAACCTCCAGTTCGTCCTTTGGTCGTCCTAGTCGCACTGGCCTCCACTAACCTTTATTTAAGCGTAAATTCCCCAACAGGAGAGCGATTAAACTTGATAACATGATGTCATTTGGAGGCGTGTCTCCTCCGCTCCTCCCAAAATCTCTTCATTCGCGCGGAATGCTCCCTCTTCCTCTCATCCGTCCACTTTTTCCCAGGTTTTCGTAATGATCTTGGTTCAAACTTAACATTCGCGATTTTCGTCTGGCACTCAGTTCGGTCTTCGAAATGTTCTATATTGATTACTTGTCAGTCTCTGTGTACCTCTTTAAGCTATTCTGTGCCGCATTTGCTCTGTGTTATGATTCCAAATAGTTTCTTTGGCAATCTGGAGGTGGCCAACCTGTGGACGTGAGTGTAAAATTTGGCTCTGCGGTTTCTAATTTCGTCTGTTATCGTATTGGTCTTTTGATAGAGTTCTGTACTAGGTCTCTTCATCCAAATGCCGTTTCTGTTGATTGCTCCGTAGATCTTCCGGAGAATTTTTCATTCCATAATTATTATTATTATTTTTATTGTTCTGTTCGTATGATTTTATCACCGGCTGGCGGTACTCTACGATTAAGCGACCGAAAAAAGTTACTCAAAAGTAAAATTGCTTTTGCCATGAATAAGGAAAAGCTTCAGCTAACTGAATGTTCTGAGGAATAAAATAATAATTTGCAAGAGAAGTCTTGTAGTATCTTGGTTACTAAGGGAGATCACTCATTTGTTGGCTTCATAAGGAGGGGTTGGGGAGGGGGAAGCGTGGTTAACGGGCTGCTTCCATCTCCATCACAAGGGGAAGAGGAGAGTTATTCTGTTCAAACATCAATGTTTACGAGCTGGTTGCAGAGGCTGCTAGGCGCACTCTTAGGTCGTTAAGAGACAGAGTGCCACATAAAAATACAACTTGGAAGGAAAACAATATTTACGGTGAAATGTATAGCAAGACCTCTTACACAAGAGATGACTTCAACGGGTGTTTGCTGTTATTGTGCTTTCCCTGTTCATCTGCATGATAATTTTTTACAGGTTAAGACACTTTTTTTTGTCAGCCGATCACCTTGCGTTGCAGTGACAAGCATTCTAGGCTGACACCCCTGAGGTCCTAGTTTGATTCCCGGTTCTGGCAGGAAAATTAATTCTGTCTTCGGAAACAGAACTGAGAAGTGGGATTCTATACTTTCCCACTTCTACTCTAGGCAAATTCCTGAATGGCTCCACACTTAAGGCCAGAGCCGCCTCCTTCCCAATCCCAGTCTCAATGACCTGATACATATCGTATTACACTAGTTATCACACTCATCAGTACTACACTCACGGAGCTAAATGACCTTCAGATCGAAAGCCCCTGTACGTAACAAGAACGTGTAAATAACTCGCCAATGAATAACAATGTTTGAACTAAACATCGTACGACGGCTTCGGTGGCGTATTTGGTAGCATGCTGAGCTTCTATGTTCAAGACCGTGGGTTCAAACCCAGCCGAAGTCGTCGGATTTCTTAAGAGCGTTAAAATCCCTCAGTATGCCTTCCTTCGGAGGGGAAGTAAAGCCGGTGGGCCCATGTCATACATTTATGGCATGTAAAAGAACCTTCCACTAACTACAATTGTGTGAAGCTAAATTTGTAGGTTATATTTGAGTAACGCTCTTTATGTTCCAAAGTTCGCCAGCAGGTGCCAGTTGCGGTGGCATCTAGTAGCCAAGTTCGCGGCTAGGTTTTGTTGCCGGTAGCATTTGGTAGCAAAAGTAGGAAAAACTTGAAATTGATCGGCTGCAGTCCTTACTGGAATCACAGATAACACACTAATTCAGCCATCACATTTAACACCGGTTATCAGACAGATTCTACACACACTCAAAGTAGCCTACACGGGGCTAGATGACCACGTTGCCGTAGCCCCTAAACTGAGGAATCAACCAACCAAACTTCGTACGATCAAAATATGAACTACAAATACACAATGCATACAGTTTTAAGGGGTTAAAGGGTTGACAACTATCATATATATGCATACACCTAGGTAGTACCAACTATGCAGTATCCTTCAAATGTGCAAAAGACTGGCCAAATGTTGACCTCTTGATTTACAATTATGTGGCTTTAGTTCCTTCCAGTATTATCAACAGTAAGCTATAGGAGTTAGAACACATAAAGGTTATCTTTGAACAATTTGCAATGAATTATTCTATGTCGAAGTAACAATGAAGGAATAAAGAAACACATAATTGACCTAATTCCTCTCAGAAGTAATAGTTTGGAGCAACTTTACGCCCACACTTGATTAACTCTCTACTGATTTAGAAAGTGTCTAGTTCTCATTGCATCATCTTGTTATCATTTATTGATAATACATCTTGTTATGTCGTGAGCTTCATTGAACCGACCATAAGTGATAATTGTAGATTTATACACTACCACATTATAAATCTTTTGGCACAAAATTCATCAGCTTGCCATCCCCCGAATATCCTACTCATATTTACAGTAGTTTTTTGGTGGGAATTAAAAATACACTATTATAAACACGCTCCGGAATATAAATCAATCTTTTTCGTGCATATTGAGTCAACCACATACATTTAATTCAAGGGATCTTTATAACACGAGAAAATAGGAAAATAGGGAACGTCTTGGTTTATTAGATGGACGGAGGTTGTCAATCACTGGACCTTACAATTAGCTAAGTCTGGTATCGTTTCCACTTATTTTTGTCAGAAGTTGGTAGTAATGACGTAATTTTCTAATATGGTCCAGATATGTTCCGGCATTGATTCACCCATATCCAATTTGTTGTTGATAGCTGCTACCATTTAGGAGTTGATAGCAGGGGACCCACACATAGGTAGGACAGACATAGACCCACACATCAGTCCGGATTGATATCATAAGTCCACTATTTATTAACTTTTGAAAAAAGTGAACAAAAGGCTAAGAATAATGATATTCATAATAGTTACAAGACAGTGGCATATTTGTGAATATTTTACAGCTGACATTTTGAATATCTAGTTTACTGTGACAACATACATTGCTTGATAGGTACAGTTTATGGTCATGTTGTGAATTAATTGTATGTTTGCCTGATCAAATTTCACTTTAATAACCCTTTCTGTTGCTTAGAAGAAATGTCATTGTGTACTTTATATGGTTAATGGTGTTGATCCCCACATAAATTAAATTAAATTAAATTAAATTAAAGGGAGCTGACTTCAGAAAATATGAAAACGTTGAAATTCGTTCTGTTGGCTTAAGTGTAGTGCGGAATTTCTGGATTAATTTGATATACGCATTATAATTTGTGTGGAACATTCTTTTGGGAACTTACGAAATTAATTTTTGAACACATATACAGTGAATAGTAAGGTTTCTTGGTACTATTACCTTAAAGTAGATGACCTTGTTGCTCCTCTGTTTAAAGCACCAAACCCCACCCTAGCGCGATATTCATGCGCCATAAGCTTTCCAGCTCCATAGTCCAAAACGAACTTTGTAGTTTTACGTGACCATTAATCTCGCAATCATGAGCCACGGGACCTTCTTTTAACGTGGAATCCGAACCACAGGACATGGCATTTCACTTTGAAAATCTCACATGCATCGACCGGGAATTGAACTCGTTCCGCCGTGGTGAGAGGCCAACAGCTTGATTGTTGCGTCACCACGCCCCTCCCCCTCCATAATATGAAAAGGGGAAAATCTTCTTCTTTTCTTCTTCTTCAAAAGTGCCATGCATATAGGCAAACAACAGGTGTGAGAAGTAGGCCTGCATTGTTATTATTAAACTTAGTTTCCAGAAAGTATTTTCTTCTGGATCTCAGTAGGACACCTAATCTCAGAAATTAATGGTGATAGAGACATGGAACATTTGCCACTTTCATATAGCCGTGGTAGATTTTCGAGATCTCGGGAACTAAGCGTCGTCCAGGGTTCAAACCTATACCAATCGAATCGGAGTCGATTTTTTTTTTCAAAAATGTCTGTCTGTATGTATGCCTATGTATGCCTATGTATGTATGTATGTGCGTGACGTTTTTATGTTTAGCAAAGTACAGGTCGCAATTTTCAAGATATCTATCTGAAATTTGGTACGGTGAAAGAGTTAGGGCCTGTGAGGAATCCTACTGTTGGGCGTTAAAATCGGTGCAAGGCCGGACCTTTTTTGGGGGCCCTGAATTTCAACCTTTTTTCACAATTGT
Source organism: Meconema thalassinum (assembly GCA_946902985.2). Taxonomy (NCBI): domain Eukaryota; kingdom Metazoa; phylum Arthropoda; class Insecta; order Orthoptera; family Tettigoniidae; genus Meconema; species Meconema thalassinum. Next base: position 296,537,527 of record OX336390.1, on the reverse strand, counting down.
TATATCTCAGACACGGTCGGTCCTATCGAAAAAGTTAAATCTACAGGTTTAAGAACACCTTGAGTAGCAAATTTTTTATCCTTAACAATGTTTTGATATCTCTCACCGTTTTCATTTTCTGGGGCCCTGAATGTATTTCTCTTTTTACGAATCGTTATATCTGGGAACCGGTTGGTCGTATCGAACTAAGTTAAAGCTACAGATGTAAGATCTCAGTGATTAGCAACTTTTTTACCCTTATGAAGTTATGATAACTCTCACCATTTTCTTTTTTGGGGGCCCTGAATTTTATCCTTTTTTTTTTTGAATCGATATTTCTCGGAAACGGTTGGTCGTATCGAAACAAGTTAAATTTACAGAAGTAAGATCTCAGTGATTAGCAACTTTTTAACTCTTATGATTTTTTGTTATCTCTTACCGTTTTCATTTTCTGGGGCCCTGAATTTCTTCCTTTTTTCGAATCGTTATATCCGGGAAACGGTTGGTTGTATCGAACAGAGTTAATGCTATAAGTTCAAGATCTCAGTGATTATCAACTTTTTTAACCTTCATGAATTTTTGATATCTCTCACCATTTTTGGGGGGGGGGGGGCCTGAATTTTATACCTTTTTCTGGAATCGACATTTCTCGGAAACAGTTGGTCGTATAGAAACAAGTTAAATTTACAGAAGTAAGATCTCAGTGATTAGCAACTTTTTTAACCCTTATGATTTTTTGTTATCTCTCACCGTTTTCATTTTCTGGGGCCCTGAATTTCTTCCTTTTCTTCGAATCGTCATATCTGGGAAACGGTTGGTCGTAGCGAACAAAGTTAAATCTACAGGTGTAAAACCTCAGTGATTAGCAACTTTTATAACCCTTATGATTTTTTTATATCTCTCATCATTTTCTTTTTTGGGGCCCTGAATGTTATCCTTTTCTTGAATCGATATATCTGGGAAACGGTTGGTCGTATCGAAAGGGGCCATGAAGTTCATCCTATTTTTTCGAATCGTTATATCTCGGAAACAGTCCGTCCTATAGATAAAAGTTAGAACTACCGGTGCAAGATCTCTGTAATTAGCAACTTTTCTACGCCTTATCATATTTTGATATCTCTCACCGTTTTGAGGTTATTAAATGTTTTTGGTTTTTGAAAAAAAATGGGGCTCAAATGTATATAATAATTGGTCAAAAATCAACTGATGGTCTAATTGAATTCTACGGAAAATTATCTATAATAACCCGATTTAACCTTTTCAAAAAGTTAAATAATATATTTACAGCTGTAAGATATTTTCAATTTCCAAGGACGTCCGGCTTTCATAACCACGTGATGGTGTCAGCATTGCCTAGAATAACATTTTATAATTTTCCTACATTTCCAAGCAATCGGGTCGAAGGTCCGAAATGCAATTCCGCAGGCCTTGCCGCCAACGATGATGTTGTTTCAGATTCATACCCCTCTTACTCGCCGTTATGTTGCCCCGCCATCTCATCCAAAGCAGGTCGTGCCACGTGTACTCCTTCTTGTTAAAATAGCCTACTGGATTTTAATTGTGGTTGCTACAATTTACAAACGCGGAAGCTAACGGGGCTTTCAGCACCAGTCTGAGGTGAACAGTGAGCGATGACGGACGCTGTATAAGACTCAAGATTCAAATATCAGCCTATTTTACATAACTTTCTTCCACTCTAGTGTATACCTTGCCACGGTGGGTGAGTGGTTAACTTGTCGAACTACCGACCCCCCCCCCCCCCAAGCTTGCAGGTTCACTCCTGGCCGTGATAAATAATTTTTGAAAGGCGAAAAAAATCACGACATGCATGTCCTACGTTGTTGGCATGTTGAAGAACCCATTTGAATTCAGTAGGCCGTGTTCATAATGGAAAAATTAATCTCGGGATTTTACGCCAACACAAAGTTTCTCCATTCTCTACTAGAAAGCGTTATAGTGTCAAGAGCGTAGATTATCTAACCTGCTTGACTTTCATAGGAACGACGAAATTCGATATGCAAGCTGCCCTCTGGGTCTCAAATAACAAAGCTTGCACCCGGCCCCCGAGGCCTTACGTTATTAGGTAGATTTCATTAGAAAGCTAACTATTGCAATGGGTACCATGCTTCGACTTCCGGAAAATTTCGACATATCTTCGCGTTTCACATCCCCCAGACCCAAAAACCAACGTCAGTTCAAAAGTTTATATATAATTTATGTATATATGTATCTATCTATCTATCTATCTATATATATATATATATATATATATCTTTATATATATAATTCTTCGACACGTGTGTAAGTGACTGAACTCCTCCTAAACGACTGAACCGATTTTGATGAAATTTTGTATGAATGTTAGGGTGGGCCCATGTATGGTTTAGATTCACAATTTGACCAGATAGGTGGAATTTTAGAATTTTAGAACCACAATTTACACACAAATTTAGAACCACAATTTACACACAAATTTAGAACCACAATATAAAGTCATAAACAGTCGTCATGGAAACCGCTAGCCTTAGTGAAAAGTGATCCTTTGGTCTGTGTGTCTCTGCACGTAGAGCCACCTGGTCGCAACATGTGCAACTACCGCCATAACATACACTCCGCCCATGGCGAAAAGTTGTGTTTTATACCAAAGGTGGCAGTGATGTCGAATTCTGTTTGTCTCTGCACGTTAGAGCGTTTCAAAGTTCCGTATGCGTTCATATACCATTCATCCGATTGCGATGAAACTTGGGTGAGATGTTGAGTGCACTCCAGGGAAGGTGTTTGGCTGAGTAAATCCATTTTACAACAGATAGCGCACGACTAGATTCAACAAATGAGCGACGACGCGCGAAGCGTTTCAAAAAGGTCCCGTATGCGTTCAAATACCATTCGTCCGATAGCGATGAAACTTGGGTGAGATGTTGTGTACACTCCAGGGAAGGCTTCTGGCTTAGTAAATTCATTTTACTATAGGTAGCCCACGAGTAGATTCAACAAATGAGCGACGACGCGCGAAATATTTCAACAAAATCCCGTATAAGTTTATATACCATTCATCGATTGCGATGAAACTTTGATGAGTTATTGTGCACACTTACGTGAAGGTTTCTAACTTAGTAAATCCATTTCACAGGAGGTTAAGCACGAGTAGATTAAACAAATGAGCGCCGACGCACGAAACGTTTCAAAAAGGTCCCGTATACGTTCAAATACCATTCGTCCGATTACGATGAAACTTGGGTGAGATGTTGTGCACACCCTACGGAAGGTTTCTGGCTTAATAAATCCATTTTACAATTGGTAGCGCACGAGTAGATTCAACAAATGAGTGACGGCACGCGAATCATTTCAACAAAGTACCATAGGCCTATGCGTCCATATACCATTTATCCGATTACGATGAAACTTTGGTGAATTGTTGTGTACACTTCAGTTAAGGTTTCTGGCTCAGTAAATTCATTTTACAATAGGTAGCGCACGAGAAGATTCAACAAATGTGAGATGGCGCGCGAATCGTTTCAATATAGTCCCGTATGCGTTCATATACCATTTATCCGATTACGATGAAACTTTGGTAAATTGTTGTGTACACTCCAGGAAAGGTTTCTGGATTAGTAAATCCAGTTTTTAATGAGTAGCGCACGAGTAGATTCAACAAATGAGCGACGACGCGCGATATGTTTCAACAAAATCCCGTATAAGTTTATATACCATTCATCGATTGCGATGAAACTTTGATGAGTTGTTGTGTACATTTACGTGACGGTTTCTAACTTAGTAAATCCATTTCACAGGAGGTTAAGCACGAGTAGATCAAACAAATGAGCGCCGACGCATGAACCGTTTCAAAACGGTCCCGTATGCGTTCAAATATCATTCGTCCGATAGCGATGAAACTTGAGTGATATGTTGTGTGCACTCCAGGGAAGGCTTCTGGCTTAGTAAATTAATTTTTCAATAGGTAGCGCACGACTAGATTCAAGAAATGAGTGACGATGCGCGAAGCGTTTCAACAAAATCCCGTATAAGTTTATACACCATTCATCGATTGAGATGAAACTTTTATGAGTTGTTGTGTTCACTTACGTAAAGGTTTCTAACGTAGTAAATCCATTTCACAGGAGGTTGCGCACAAGTAGATTCAACAAATGCGCGGCGACGTGCGAAGCGTTTCAACAAGGTCCCATATGCGTTCAAATACCATTCGTCCGATAGCGATGAAACTTGGGTGAGATGTTGTGTACCCTCCAGGGGAGGCTTCTGGATTAGAAAATCCATTTTACAATAGGTAGCGCAGTAGGGGGGTGATGACAGTTCTGCCCCCCCCCCCCCCCCAACTACTCTCAATGCGAGCCGATAACTCCCGAACCCTTGGTCGGAGATTCACGAATGAGGTGTCGTTGGACTCGGGATGACGGGGGCTTTGCTATGGACCACTCATTTCAACCCCTAAATAAAACCTACCCATACTAGGGGGTGAAATTGTAATGTTTAGTGAAAGTCTCTTTTCAAATACGACATGTATAAGGTGCGCTGCTAAAATGAACTTAAACGTTGTTGCTCATATAGCGCATGCGTTTTTATGGCTGCCGCTATGGATGAACATCTTTGTTTTTGTTTTTTACGCATGCGCACTATGGATTTTTGTAAGAGGGCGAGCTCTTTGAAAAAAATGAACGATAAGAAGAGGTTTTGGTGGTGAGGAGAGAGCCAGATAGTCGCCTACTTTCCTACGAAGTTTGCCGATATCTCTCAAACGCAAGGTCGGATTTGGACGTGTGACGTGTCAAATCGCTTGTCTCGAAGCCCTTTATATGGTATTATTAGGTTAGAGTTTTGAGAATGAGGGAAACAGGCTTTTTGGGGGTAAAACCGTGATTTTAGACTTTTTCCGATATCTCACGAATGCATGGTCGGATTTGGTCCTATGACGTGTCAAATGGCTTGTCTCGAAACCCTGTGTATTTTGGTAATAGGTTAAAGTTTTTGAGAATGAGGGAAACAGAATATTTTGGGGTAAAACCGTGATTTTAAACTTTTTGCTATATCTCGCGAACCAATCATGCTAGAGGCATGTACGACGGGTCCAAGGACTCGGGGTGACGTCGTCTCTGCTATGGACCACTCGTTATAATTTTTAATAAAATTGGAAACTCGATTTTGGGGTAAACACGTGTTTTTTGTGATTTTGTCGATATCTCACAAACCAATAACGCTAGAGACGTGTACGAGGTGTCCTAGGACTCGGGCTAACGCCCCATTTCGAGCGTGGTAGATATTTTTTCCAAAAAATAATTCACAAAGGGCCTAACGCCATACAAGTTGAAAAAACCCTGGTTTTTTTCTTTACCTGTTTATAATGTCCATGGAGCGTGGTGGTTGAGAGAGACGATACTGCTGGATGTGTGTGTTTCAACGAACCTATCGCTGACCACGGTGGCTGTGCTCAATAGAACAATCGCTATTTCGGCGGGTCGGTTTATGACAGAGCGAGGGTGCGTTTTTTTCACACCTTTTTACCTTTAACGTGTAAACGGTGATCAGAACTTGGTTCTATGTTGGTCGAAGCGAGTACAGAAAACACACTTGCCGAGGAGCAGGAGGTGAATGTCATTTGAGCTTATGGGAAGGCGTTGATCTGACTTGACAACAGGTGACGCTTGAAGGTGAAATAATCTGACCATTGTGGTGGCAGGGAAGATCGAAATGCATGTGAACACATGTGTGAAACCACATGCACGCTAAACCAGTGACATCCTGTCTCGCTTCGTACGTGACAAAATGCAAGTCCATGTGAAATTTGATCTACCGCAGGTGTTCACCTTGGACGTTATCTGTCCACGTGCATGATAACTGTTAACAAGTCACATCCTGTTTTGCTTCGTACGTGACAAAATGCAAGTTCATGTGAAATTTGATCCGGCACAGGTGTTCGCCTGGGACGTTAGCTGTCCACGTGCCTGATAAGAGAATGTTCAAAGCGTGGGAATCGCTGAATCAGTAAAAAGTATGATGCAACTTGTGGGAATGATGTCACAACCAATAGATAGGCAAGAGCTGCAAACATCAGTGGTGGGAGGTGAAGGGAGGGAGAGGGGAGGGGTAATGTATGAGAGAACACAGGAGGAAAGGGAAAGACAAACATGTATGAATATGCACGAAGCGCGGAGCGCTGTACACATAGAGCTATAGGTGGTGTACAACATGGGTGAATAAATAAAAAGTACACAGGTTCACACAACATGTAATTTATTGATCCAGGAATTAAACGTAGAGTTAAACCCTAACCATTTGACGTAGAGTTTATTTCCTTTTTGTTTCAACACTTTTTCCACAAGATAATGCTGAGGAAATGATGTTTTCTGAAGTTCATGGAGATAAAATCTACCTTTTATGGGTTGACGGTTGAGGTCCTCGAGTAAATAGGTGACTGGAGTGTCCAAGTTGACTCGACGAATTCGAAATAGTTCAGTCCCCCACTGAGGCGTGTAGCCCTTATTGAAGGCAGACTTAAATTTGCTCACACGAACAAAATCCCCAATGTTCAGTCGGTGACGTTTAGGATCGGCTGTTTTTATGGGGTTAAACAGTTTATCCAATCGCTGAATATTTTTAGTCACGAGACGTGGCTTGGTCCCAATTGTTCTATGTTTGGTGTCATTGTAACGTGATACTAGCTCAGGTAACATGTCCAACCAGCGATAACTGCCCTGAGCGGTAAACGCTTTCCACATATGGGTTTTCAATGTTCGGTTGAACCGTTCGACCACACTGGCTTTGAGATTGCTGTACGTGGTGTAATGGTGAATATCCTTAGATTTGAGAAAACTGGAGAAGTCCTTGTTGAAAAATTCTTTCCCCTGGTCGGTTTGTAGCAACTGAGGTTGACGTTTGGAGTGTTGGATAATATGTTGAAAGGCCTTGGTAACTAGTGGGCCAGACTTGCGACGCACAGGTTCAACAAAGGCCATTTTGGAATAGACATCAATGACGGTCAACATATAGCGTACACCGTCGTTAACGCTAGCATAGGGTATCATTTCAACCAAGTCAGCCTGCCAAAGTTCATCCACACCTCGTGAAATCACCTTGAGTCGCGGATAGTGACGCCTAGCTGGGCGATGCAACTCGTGAGCAATACCCATTTTAATGGGTGAGGGCTTAAACAATAATTTTGGCATTTCGAAGTTCTTGTTCAATTTCTTGAATTTCCCAATCGTGACCGGTATGGCCAGCTTGACGTGAGGCATGCAACAACTGTAGCCGCTGGACGAGCTTATTGGGATTGTGCCAGTAGGTAACATCCACAAGGGGTTTTAATGGTTTAAATGTCACTCCCGAAGCGGACACTTTACGACGAGTACTTTGACTAGTGGGAAACATTTTTGCAATGATGGTTTTATATTTTTGAGATATATTGGCATTCACTTGTTGCGTGGGATCATACTGTCTTTTGTGAGCATGGGTATCCAATAAAATGGATTTATATTTGTCAAGGTCCTCTGACGTATAATCATGGGAAGAGGGTGTCCGAGAAAAGAGCAGCTTTAACAGTCCTGGCGTTAATTTATAGTTGATATTTTTAATGACAGCTTTAGTACAAGCAAATTTAATGGATGAATCGCCAATTTTAAAACTATCATCCTCATAGCGAACACCATACGTGGTATCTGTGTTTCCAATAAATAGATCGGTGAAATAGGGTTCCAATGTTGATCCATAATATTTTATTAAAATGGTTTTCAGTTGTGCTTTATGTTGAGGGGTGGCCAAGAGTTGTGAAAACGGAGACGCCCTGGAAGGGCAAGGTGTATCGACCCTGGCCAAGGATTTCTTTTTTCTCAAAAACTCTGCAAGGGGTGCGGACTTTTTTTTTTTGAGGCGTAAACACTTGTTCCTCCTCATCCTCAACTTCACTAACACTAGTCAAATCTTCCTGTTCCTCTTCCTCTTCCTCAGGGTCCTCGTGCAGCGTCTGCGTGGCTTGTGAAACGGTGGGTAGCGTTTCAGATGGCTTGAAAGAGGGTTTCAACATGGCTTTTAGTGGAGGTGCTAAATGTTGCTGAATAAACAAAGCATGATTTGCACGTGATTGTTTCAATTGACGAAACTTTTGGCGAATAGTATTTTTTGCTCTAATAATATGCTTTTTCAATTGACTCTCTGCTAACGCCATGGTGTCTTGACAAATGACTTGTCGAGGAATGAGACAGGGCCTTAAATAGCAATAAAATGATCAAACCCTAAGCGATACCGTCCTTGGTTGAGTTCACTTTGTTTGTCAATCACTAAACAGGCATGACGTTGAGTGTTCCAGCACTTGGCACACAATTCTGTTAACATTTGAAAGGTCATATCCGGATTCACATGTTCATTATAAATGTGACGACTGTTCCTCTCGTCCTGGCGAAATAAAACAATGACATTGGCATTGTCACGAATCAACTGTTTGGACATTTTTGAATACGTTTGTCCAAGATAGAAGCAATCGATATGTTTGTGGCGACCCATGCTGAAATAGCTTTGAATGATGCCTTGACGTTCAGTGGATACATCATCGAAAATCATGAGTGAATCAGGCTTTACCTCATCCGGTGAAATCACATTTTCTTGCATGGAATATGTAAAATAACCCATATTCTCTTTTTGTAATCCAGACATGACTTGATCCAGAAACACGTAGAGGGGTTGGTAGAGAGATTTTGCAAAAATATAAATATTTTGAAAGCGCAGACCATTGGGCGCTGTGATGAGCGTTAGCAAAAGATTTGTCTTTCCACAGCCGGAAGGCCCCACAATGATGCAGCGAATGGAAGATGGAAACAGTGAACCATGGCGTTGTTCACGTGATGTGGGACAGAGATGGGAAACCATGTCCCCCACGGGGAATGACTCTTGCTGCTTAATAATCTTCATTTCAACTAAGGCTTAGACAGGCTAGCAGGCTGTCTATATACAGGACACCGAGCCTTGTCATAGAAACAGTAGACTGGTACTACAGGTTGACGATGGATGTCTTTGGACGTGCGTTGATGGCCAAAGCTAGGCCTGTCCCCATACATGATCCTAAACAAGAAACAGATCCTGCTAATAAACACTATGTGGATACGTCAGTAGTGCCACGCACAAAACAGGGAGATTATGACTTTAAGGGAAAGCGGTTAACCCATGTAAAACATCCTCAAGTGTCTACAGACGTTACTACGAAAAAGTATGTGGATAACAAAGTGTATGAGTTTAATGACAAAGTGCCTCAGCTTACGGTGAATGGCTATAGCGCTAATCATCATCGGATTATTCACGTGGAAGACCCGCAAGACGAAGACGATGTCTGTACCAAGCGTTACGTGACCCATGAAATGAAAAGGCTTTATAAATTTATCCCATGTGTATTTTTAGTGTATCTGACAAATGAAAAACCTGTGAATGACAGAAACCATTTACCGTTAGTCCATGATCAGCACTTGACCTATGTGCTTGCTTCGGGTTTAAGCCACTATCGATTACACTATAATGGAACCATTCACATCAAATATGCCATACCTGATGAGAACCATTTACAAATAAAGATAAATGGTCATAGGATGTTGATCCATAACCATGAAATGGTCAATGCAGGTGACGAATTATCCCTTCATCTCATGTTGACATGGGATGAAAAGCAAGCGGGAAAAACCATAAACGATTTCCCACTTTATGTGGAATTGGAATATACAGCCATGAAATAACCATCTGATGTTAGTTGTGATTTAAACTTTCTTGTGAAAGGTTGTGGGTCATTATCATCATGGTGAAACAAAGGTATGTAGTGAGAAAGACTAAAAAAAGGACTTTGTCCTTGGCAAAGCCTGGGCTTACAACATTCGTGGACAAGCCCTTGCGAAAGAAAAAAAGAAAAAATAATGTATTGACCATAAGGAAAGCCCTTCGAGCAGCACAGAGACATGTTATTCCAAAACGTCGGCGACAGAGTTCAAACCAAGGGCGAGTGATTCCCGTCCCCAAACGAGCGGGATTTTTACCTGCATTATTTGCCGGTCTAGCTGCTCTGGGCTCACTTTTGGGCGGTGCCAGTGCAGTGGCGAAAACCATTAAAGCCGCGCAGCAGGGCAAGCAACAACTCAAAGAAAGTCAGCGACACAATGAAACGATGGAAGCGATTGCCATGGGGGCTAGAAATGCCAATTTAAAGCCAGCCTTTTATCAACAAGGATTTGGGATTTCACCATTTCGAAATATTAAAAAAAAAAAAATAACCTCAGCCATAGCAAGACATGCCCTGACGCATCAACAAGTGGAAAGCTATGCTAAACAACTAAAGCTTTCTCATTTTCGAGGTGTGTTTATGCGAAACCAATTACCCCCACGACCCTGGAAACAGGAATGTGCTGTTGTCAATTTGGATGATCACCGAGGACCAGGAACGCATTATGTAGCTTATGTCAAAGAGGGATCCACGGTATGGTACTTTGACAGTTTTGGGAATTTGCCCCCGCCCATGGAACTAGTGACCTATTTTGGAAACAGGATCAAGATATATTATAATGTGAAACGAGAGCAAACGTTTAACAGCCAACAGTGTGGACGTTTGTGTTTAATTTTTTTATATAAGACGCAGCATAAGCAAAAACGCCACCAGTATGTCGGCAGAAAGTAAAACGTTTACAGTGCATGGACGTGGACCTGAAGTCAGTCTAGACTTTTACCCGCCTATCGAATTGAGTGAAAAACCCTATGGTTTAGGACTTGTTACTCTTGAAACGTACAATCGAATATACAACATACGTGAAAATGTGAACAACAAGTTTTACTATGACGATTCTGTGCTCACCCTGAACTCTGGTGGATACACGATCGATGACATTTATGAACACATTTATGTGGTGTTGATCAATCAATATGGTTTAAAGTCATTTCTCGACGGAACGCACAAGTTTGAACTTGTAGGCAATACCAACACTCATCGCTGCAGTATTTTCTCTACCTTCAACATTGAATTTAAAACACACCCCGATTCCATTGGCCCATTACTAGGATTTAAACCACGTGTGTTGGAGCCCAACAAAAAACATGAATCAGACCATGAAGTGAAATTCATTGAGGACCATCATGTGTCGGTGACGTGTAATATTATTAGCCAAGTGTACACCAATCAGGAACCATCGCATTCGCTTTATGACTTTATTGTGACATCGCCCAATGGCTATATTATTCGTGAAAACCCTCCAGTGGTGCTTTTTCATTCTGTGGCTGTTGATAGTATTAGTAATATAACATTAAGACTGATCAATAGAGATCAACAACTCATTGATCTAGATTCTACCACACCAGTGACTTACAAGTTGGTGCTAAAGCCACTATGAAGTTTGTGTATAAAACAACAACACCGTCTAGGAATGGTGTTAGTTGTTTGCCACGTGAATACACGTTAACATCTCAAGGCAAGCAGATTTTACAGCATTTGGGTTACCACGTCAACCCTCATAATGAATTCTCTCCTAGAGATAGCGAACCACATCGAGGAGCAACCAGGAGTGGTAAGAATTGATCTCCATTCCTATCAAGCTCAAACACCTGGACTCAATAACAATGATGAAATTCAATTTGTTATCAACAACCAAGATATTTACACCCTACCGCATGAAAGTGTCATTCAGATTGAAGGTCGGCTCACCAAAGCCGATGGCTCTACACCCACCACATCCAAGTTGGCCAACCATGGTTTGGCCTTTCTGTTTTCTGAAGTGCGGTATGTCATTAACGATATCGTGGTGGATAGCACTCGAAATGTGGGCATTTCCAGTGTCATGAAACTATACCCCTCTTATAGTGAGGAAGAAGGTAAAACACTTTGCATGGAAGGTTGGTGTCCTGACTCGACCAATGACTGGATGGTACACACTGATGGAACCTTTACTGGATATTTACCTCTTAAACTGATTCTAGGCTTTGCTGAAGATCACCAACGCATTGTGGTCAACGCAAGGCAAGTGCTTTATCTGGTGAGAGACAGGAGTGATAACAATGCACTCAAGGGAGCCGACAATGCCCCCATCGATTCAAAAATTCAACTACAACGCTTGCTATGGAAAGTGCCTCATGTGACCCTTGAAGATAGCAAAAAACTGGACATACTCAAAATGGTAAAGAGAGATATGCCTCTACCCATGGAATTTAGAAGCTGGGCACTCCATGAGTATCCGCTATTGCCCACCACCAACACACACAGTTGGTCTGTAAAAACAGCTCGCTATACAGAGAGACCTCTCTACCTGATCGTGGGTTTTCAAACGAATCGCAAGTATCAACAAACCAAAGATGCCACGCAATTTGATCACCTGCAATTGAGAAATGCACGTCTTTTCCTCAACGGAGCCGTGTTTCCCTATGAAGGACTGGATTTGGATTTTTCAAAAAATAAGTTTGGCCCTCTGTACGACTTGTTTTCTAAATTTCGATGGTCGTATTATCAAAAAGAGAACGGCCCCATGCTACTACCCCAAGCGTTTAAGGCAAGAGCACCACTGATTGTCTTTGACTGTTCTTACCTGGAAGAGTCTGTCAAGCCATCCAATATCGATATTCGACTAGATTTTGAAACGCATGACAATGTACCAGCCAATACGACGGCCTACTGTTTGATTATTCATCACAAACAAGTCAACTATTATCCACTGTCCAACCAAGTGACGAGTGTATAAATAACAGGTCATCCCACGTCAAGCCGCTCAGTCATGTCTTGCTTTAAAGCCTCAAGAGACGTCACATCCATGAATTTAAACTCTGAGGAACAACGTTTCAAGACGTTTGCCACATGGCCAGTGCCTTTCATAAACCCTCAAGCCTTGGCGGCTGCTGGATTCTACTATTTAAAAACAAGAGATGAAGTGAAATGTGCCTTTTGTCCCATCATCATAGACCAATGGCAGTAGGGCGATGAACCCATGCAGGAACATCAGCGCTGGTCACCCACCTGCCCCTACCTGTGCAGAATGAAAGTGGGAAATATACCCTGTCATTCAAGCTATCCCTCACTTGTGTCTCTGGGTGATGAAAAAAAAAACAAGTTATGATACATGTGGGCCGTATGGTATCCATGGTGCTTCGGTGAGCAGCTCACCATCAAAAACGCCTAGTTTAGAGACATTGGGACATCATCGGTATTATGGACGTTACAAACACAAGAGACTATATTGTTGTATCAGTTGCTATCGTCCTTATCCTAAAATGAGAAAAGCCTGTAAGACGTGTTATGATAATAAAATGATGTAATTCTTAAATTCTTATTTTTGCATGTCCCCCCCTGTCCTACCCTAACCTTAATTTGAAACTAGCATGGCAGGTAAGTCCATGTCATGATCACACCTGATCGTCAGTCAGTCGTCAGTTGAACTTGGTCCAGGCAAGCGTCAACATGTTGCGCACACTCATTGTGGATTGCCAAGGGTTTAAAATTGGTGACAACAAATTTATATTTAAACAAGTGGCCATGATCGATTGTACCACGTTTTGGATATCGCAAGCTACGTATTTGCTATTTAAACCACCCCATGCTTTTGATTTGTTGTGTGAAAAAGACCGTAAACAAACCCAGTGGATTGAAAATCATAGGCAACTAGACTGGAATCATGGAACCATTTCCTATAAATATTTGGACGTGGTCATGAAAGCACACTTGTCCTCGGCCAATGTGGTATTTGTGAAAGGTAATGAAAAACGTCAATGGTTGCAACCATTTTTGGCGTCTTACTGCCAATGTATCGACCTCATGGAGTTGGGCTGCCCCTCCCTGCAAACGCTCATGGATACTTGTTCCTGTGGCAACATTACCCATACAGCCCTATCACATGCGTGGCATCTCTTTCATTGGTTAACCACCCATGCCTGCTGGGAGTTGTTGAACAAAATTATAACTCATGATTTACCTGTGAATGACGCCAGTGAGATTTCTACAAGCGACGTGTAAACATCTACAGCACGTGATACCATGGAGAAAGGCAATGCTACGGACAAAGCCATCGGCAAGTTCTTTGTGTGCAAAAAGAAACTAGACAGTTTTACCAAAGAGGAACTCTTGGCGCTGCCCAAGTCGTTCATTTATTATGTGGCCGCCAATGCAGTGAAAGAAATCTGGCAACATGTACCAAAATCATGGACTCAAGACCCTGTGTTGAGTGAATTGCAACCCTGTACGGATTACGATCACCATAAGCAAGTGGCCATGGCAAAAATACCGTCTATGCGTCAGTGTGCGACTTGCCAGCTAGTGAAACTGTATCACGGTCATAAAAGTCCATGTAAAGACTTTGTTGAATCATTCCACGGGTGTCATGGCGAGAAAAAGCAACAACAACAACAAACACAAACATCGTCCACAGAGGAGGAGGAGGAAGACCAAACCTTCTTACCATCGATGGAAAAGGATATGCCAGACCTGTACTGGCAATGGCGTCATTGACAAAGTGATTCAATACCTACCTTTCGAAATCCATCTTCCAGGTTATCGTTTTTGCGGCCCTGGAACTCGTCTCGAAAAACGTTTACAACGTGGTGATGTACCCATTAATCTTTTGGATCAAGCATGCAAGGAACATGACCTTTCTTATCGCCATAGTCATCCTGGTTTAAGACATGTGGCAGATAAATTGTTATTGAAGAAAGCTAAACAACGTTTCACATCCAATGATGCCTCAGTGGGTGAAAGAATGGTAGCCCTGATTGTCATGAGTGCTATGAAAGGAAAGTTGATGATGCATGGACATAAACATTGAGGAGTGAGGAATTGGGATTTGTTTGTATTCTATTTTTCTTTTGTCAATTCACTATGACTATGAAATAAAAACAAAAGTTTTCCAGAGCACGATGTTTTGTTATTTTTAATTTTAAGAAATCGTGATGTTGATGGCGGATTTTTTCATTTTACACATTTCACACATGATGAATTCCACACACTGTCATTTATCATTTTGCAATTTACAGTTTTTGAAAACGTTCGTTTCAAGTTTAACGTTTTTGATGATATTGATTTTTCCATTTTGCTGATGACACATTTTAAACAATGTCCGTTTGAAGTTTTTGAATTTTCAAATTTCACACATGGCCATTTCCAGTTTTTAAAAATGTCCGTTTTAAGTTTTGCTGTTTTGGTGATATGGAAACATGGAATTTCCATTTTGCTGTTTTCATATTTTTTCCATTTGGTGTATGTCGAAAGTTGAGATTTGACAATGATGTTGATGCGAGTGCTTGACCTTGATAATACTGCAATGTGTTGATGTGTGTTTGGAGAAACGTCGAGGTCTACGACTACTGCAGGTAAGACTGTTTTTACAAAAATAATGTCTATTGTCTGCCACATTTCAATGAAAAAACGAAACTATTTAAAACAAAATGAGTATATAAGTGACCATTTACCCCCTCCCCACCCACCCACCCTACCTCACCGTGTTTGCTCTGGTCAGCCATATACATCAGCTTTCTCTTTCCACTCATACATTCACACCTGTCTTTGGGAACAAACACAACCACTTTATTTATTCCCAAAAGCACATTCTCGACATGCACACTCATCCCAAAAGAACTTTTTTATTTGATCATTTACATTACGAAAAATAATTAAATACTAGTTATTAAAGTTACTAAAAATCTTACTTATTTCATATTTACAAAAAAAACTCAACTTTGTACAGCGTTAAAAGAATCAGACTATTTACCAATCAAAAAATTTTAAAAAAATAAGGTTGCATAGAACTTTTTAAAGAGCAAAAGGTCCAAGTGGGTTGTCACTATTTACAAAATCTACTATTTACAATGACAGAAACCAATATTTACAAAATTCTAAATCTACAAGTTACAAAAAGCTATGTCCCATAAACGATTAAACAGTGAAATCACACCTCCTCCTCCTTGCGATCATAACCCCAGGGCAGGCTGGTGAGCAGGTCATCAGCCCACACACGTTTGTTATCCATGGAGGCGAGGGTGCGTTTTCTCTGTTCCACAAGATACAAATGATGGTTGCTGGATTGTATCCTGCACTGTGTATGAGACATAGCTTTGCCAGTGTGTAAAACCGCTAGGTAATCGTCTACACGTAGCGATTTTACCACTGCTCTACCTACACCTTTTGCTCTTTTGGCTTCCTTACAATCGAGTGTGCGGTAAGCATACATTTTCGAAGCCAAACCTACGAATTCCGTCATAATGGAATCACCGCATTCATCTTTTAAAACGCCCATTTTCTTCTTGTTCTTTATGGGCAGCTGAAACACGTTGTCAGCACTTTAGCAAGAGGTGTCGAACTATTCACTATGTTGCCTCATGACGTCATAGGGGTTGCAGTGGCGAATGTGGTAAATGAATGAGTCCGTGTCCATATACAAAAGAGAGACGTCCTCAAAATGGCGTTTCGCAAACTCATAGTGGAATCGATACATGACCGATTTAGAAAAGTCTAAAATGACTTGACCCAAGTAAACGGGTTTATCCATGGTCACGCTGGTCTTACTCATTTCAATAGTAGCCAAATCCTCATCGATAATTTTGATCGATTTGAAATTTGGCTTGGCAATGTACCGCCGGGCACCCCACTGCCCCTCCCAGACATTCACCAATTTAATGTCACGGTATTTGCGGACATTCTCCATAGACTTGCCATAGATGCAGTTGTTCATTAATTTAAAAAAATTAATTTCAAACTGCTGTGTTGCCATTTGACGGTGCTCTGTGTTGAGTCGCATGTATGGCTCAAGCCATGCTTTTTGAGCAAAAGAAATACCCCTGTGGATTTTCTTCAACACCAAGCCTTGGGCGAGGCATTGCACTAACATTTGTATATGTACCACATACCGATTTTTGTTGTAAAGTGTGCCCATGAGTTTTTCAATTTTCACTTTACTGTCAGGGGGAACCATTTGCTCAAGGCAGAATGGGAAATCGGCATGTTCATCATACAAGGATGAGGGATATTCAATATCCACTTCTAGCACATATCCACGGCCTGTTTCTTGGCTAGCCATGTTCACATCAAATTCTGACACTTGTTTGTCAGTCAGCCAAGCAAACTTCCCATAGGGCAAAGGCTGACTCATGGCGTTGTTGTTGTTTGAGTCTTCAGTCTTTTGACTGGTTTGATGCAGCTCTCCATGCCTCCCTGTCCTGAGCTAATCGTTTCATCTCTACATAGCTACCACACCCTACATCCGAGGCAATCTGTTTAACATATTCTAACCTTGGTCTACCCCTACAGTTCTTGTCCTCGACCCTTCCTTCCATAACTAAGCTTGCTATTCCTGGGTGTCTTAATATGTGTCCTACCAACCTATCTCTTCGCTTCATTAGCAGTCGCCAGAAACATCTCTCCTCTCCCACTCGTCTTAATACCTCTTTGTTTGTAACCCTATCAACCCATCTGATCTTCATCATTCTCCTGTAACACCACATTTCAAATGCTTCAATTCTCCTCTTTTCTGCTGCACCAATAGTCCAAGTTTCACTTCCATAGAGCGCCACGCTCCAGACAAAGGCTTTCAAAAATGACTTCCTAATACCTAAATCTATATTCGATGTCAGCAGATTCCTTTTTTGTAGAAATGCTTTTCTTGCCTGAGCCAACCTACTTTTTATATCCTCTTTGCTTCGTCCATCACTGGTTATTCTGCTTCCTAAGTAACAGAAGTCTCCTACTTCCTTCAGCTTTTCACCTGCCAATTTGATCTCCATAGAGGTTTCTGATTTATTTCGGCTGCATTCCAGTATTTTTGTTTTACATTTATTAATTTTCATCATGAATTCTTTCCGTAAGACGGAGTCCATACCATTCAAAAACTCATTCAAATCCTCAGGCTTGTCGGCCAAGATGACGATGTCATCAGCAAATCTCAGAGTTGAAATTATTTCTCCTTGAATCTTCACTCCCACTTTAAATTTTTCTCTAATTTCCTTCATTGCTTGTTCAATGTAAAGATTGAAAAGTATGGGTGATAAGTTGCAGCCTTGCCTTACACTTTTCTGAATACCAGCTTCTCTCTCATGTCCTTCAACTCGAATGACTGCTGTCTGGTTTCTGTATAGATTGTATATCACCCTCCTATCCCTGTACTTTATTCCAATCGATTTCAAAATGTCAAACAATTTAGTCCAATCAACGTTATCAAAAGCCTTTTCTAAGTCTACAAAAGCCATGAACGTTCTCTTATCTTTCCTTATTCTACCTTCCAAAATCAGCCTAAGACTTAGTACAGCTTCCCTTGTTCCTACATTTCTCCTGAAACCAAACTGGTCTTCACCCAACTCCGTTTCTATCTGGCTCTCAATCCTCTTGTAAATTATTCTAGACAGGATCTTTGAAGCATGAGTAATCAAGCTGATTGTACGGTAATCTTCACATCTGTCAGCTCCCACTTTCTTTGGTATAGGGATGATTACATTCTTCTTGAAATCAGGGGGTACCTCACCTGTCTCATAAATCCTACACACCAAGTAACCGTACAAATTATTCACGTCATAGTACATTAAGTACGATTCTGGTTTGTCTAGTGAATAATCAGGCATGTAGACATTGTTCGCTTCAGCATGGCGTTGGTTAAGCGACACAAAGCCGCCACGAATGCCCTTTTCAAAAAATAGAACCATGTCTACATCAGTGAGTAAATCCAATTCCACTTGAGTGTATTTCAAAGCGGCATCGAACGAGAGCCCAGGACTCGTATAATAGTGAGCCGGGTCAAGACCGTAAATGTGTTGACACAACTCACGGAATTTTTCAAACACATCAGTGAGCAGCAATACATCCAGTTTTAGGTAATGCAAAGCATATTCACTTAGCGTGTTCATGCCAAACACTCACCAAACTTGACATGCATGTGCATAGTCTTCATCGGAAACGGTACTGCGTGTTAGTTTCGAGTAAAATTTCTCTTGTGGTGGGAGTTTTCTTTGCTTTAACACGTCCCAGCTATTGCAGAAATCATACGGGAATATACCTTTCCGAATGCACAATTGAAATTGCTCAGGATCATTAAAATGCATTCTAGTATTTTTTAATTCCTCCTCATTCAAGCCATTCACAAGGCTGTCTAGCGAGGATGCCATAAACTTAAAGGAATCCAAAAATCGAATGCTAAAGTCGCTCAACCTCCATGTCAGGGCCGTAAAACGCTCATGGTTTTGGGGAATAATGGTAAACGAGCCCTTGTTGACATGGCCCAATTCACGAATCAAAAACTGAATGTCATAATTCGCCAGATTGTGGAAAAAGACACTGATGAAACGAGGAGCTGGAAAGTTCAAGTTGCATTTACTATGCGCAGCTCCACGAAACTCCCCCGTAAAGTGCGAGTGGTCTCTGACTTTTTCCTCTCCACTTAAAATAGGCTTTTCGCAAATATGGCATGTCGTGGCATGCTCATACTGCTGCCGCTGTTCTGGAGATAGGCTCATGGGTACTGGGTGGTCCAGTAACTCCTGTACATCATGAGCCAACTTGACAAGTTCATCCAAGAACCATTTGGCACAATCTGGCCCCTCGCGGTATTTGTAAACGGATTGCGTGTGGTCATAGGCACACACCACAATAAATCCTATGGCAAAGGGCTCATGTTTTTGAATGGGTGTGGTTGAGCTGATGGTGGGATCTGGTTCACATCCCGCCATGGGTGTGGTGAGAGCTTCGAAATCTGCATACACCACATAGGGGACACTGTCATGCTTGTGAATGTCCTTAAACTTTAACACAGCCTTGCCCCCTTGTGGCAATATCAATCTCACCGCTTCCTGAGTAACACAATCTACCCTATGACGTTCTAAGAGCGTAGGGGTTGTAAAATATTGCAAGCAACGATCACAAATATGTTTTTTACCATCATGTTTGGACATTTGACTGCTTAGCAATCTACTCAAGCTTTTAATGAGGCAATAGTGATTCACCTCTCCTACAGATAAATATAAAAGATGAATGTGATGTCGTTTCGGTTGTTTTGTAGCATAAAGAGGACCCACAATCTCATCACCATCATAACCATACACCATGAACGAAAAGTCCTGGTTGTCTTGTTCAAACCTATGGATCTCGGTTAAGTCCATAGGGAACGACACTCGAGTTAAATTTAAAGTTTGTTTTAATTCATCAAACTTGGCCTTGTACTTTGCTGGTCTGTTAACATGACGATCTTGAGCTGGCTGCAAATACGCAGCCACAGCCCACAGAAAACATTCATCATCAAAATTTTCAATATTCACCACAGCCTTTTTCAAAGCTATTGCCGGCGGTGTTTTAATATAGCTAGACCCAGCATTCAACGGGTTGAAATGACAAATGTTGATTTGTAAATGATGAATTTTGTCTAAGGCAAGGCCACTCGGTCCTTGTTGCAGTTTATCAAATTTTGATAGCAAGACATTCACCACGTGGGTTTCATACCACTGTTCCAAATTATGGGCTATGAATAGCTCTTGCATTTTACTGCAAATATAGAATGTCTCTTTATGCTCTACGTCCTTCTTTTTATATATGAAATCGCACACCAGTTCTGTATTCACCTTTAAAGCCGTATGCAACCTTTGCGCTGTACAAATTTCAATTTTAAAAATTTCAAAACAAGATTCTAAAAATTCTTTGGGAATCAAACTTTTTCTAACATTGAGCACACGACCAGAGCACACACGCGATTTAAAACAACTATTTAGGGGTTCCCAAATTAACGTATCGGTAGCAGTGGCAAAAGACATTATTTTGAAAGAACACTCTCACCTGAGTTTAGAAATGTAGACTGTCTGACAATGGTCCCAAACACACACGTTCCTGGTTATTAACAGAGGTCAAGCGTTTTCCAACACTCTAAAAAGAAATAAAATAAACCACCATAAGTATATCCATTCCATATAGTTTATGCCTTTCATAAACAGAACAAAATCAAACAGGTTATATATATATATATATATATATAAACAAATCTCACCTTGACGTGTAATGCTTTGCTATATTCCCGTCTCGTGGGCTAGTGTGGAAATGGTTTTCTTTTCTATCTGTCTGTCTTTCTCTTTCTTTAATATATTTCCCACCGACACACGACAGATCGGCTACACACGTTATCTGCAAACAAATAAATAAATAAAATCATTAATTACCTAATCAATAAATAATTGCATGTATTTATATAAAAATCAATAAATATATATATGAATAAATATATACCTACCCCACAACAAGGTTAAGTATTTTCCACCAACACCAAAACTGTTAAACAAGACCAGGGGTTTCATGCAACGCAATGTGTTCAAAGGTAGTCACTTAAGTGAGCGTGGAAATGATAACAACATGTCTTTATATATGCTACGTTGCATGTATAATCTTTTTTTTCCCCATGCTTTGAACATTCTCTTATCGTGCACGTGGACAGCTAACGTCCCAGGCGAACACCTGTGCCGGATCAAATTTCACATGAACTTGCATTTTGTCACGTACGAAGCGAGACAGGATGTCACTGGTTTAGCGTGCATGTGGTTTCACACATGTGTTCACATGCATTTCGATCTTCCCTGCCACCACAATGGTCAGATTATTTCACCTTCAAGCGTCACCTGTTGTCAAGTCAGATCAACGCCTTCCCATAAGCTCAAATGACATTCACCTCCTGCTCCTCGGCAAGTGTGTTTTCTGTACTCGCTTCGACCAACATAGAACCAAGTTCTCATCACCGTTTACACGTTAAAGGTAAAAAGGTGTGAAAAAAACGCACCCTCGCTCTGTCATAAACCGACCCGCCGAAATAGCGATTGTTCTATTGAGCACAGCCACCGTGGTCAGCGATAGGTTCGTTGAAACACACACATCCAGCAGTATCGTCTCTCTCAACCACCACGCTCCATGGACATTATAAACAGGTAAAGAAAAAAAAAACAGGGTTTTTTCAACTTGTATGGCGTTAGGCCCTTTGTGAATTATTTTTTGGAAAAAATATCTACCACGCTCGAAATGGGGCGTTAGCCCGAGTCCTAGGACACCTCGTACACGTCTCTAGCGTTATTGGTTTGTGAGATATCGACAAAATCACAAAAAACACGTGTTTACCCCAAAATCGAGTTTCCAATTTTATTAAAAATTATAACGAGTGGTCCATAGCAGAGACGACGTCACCCCGAGTCCTTGGACCCGTCGTACATGCCTCTAGCATGATTGGTTCGCGAGATATAGCAAAAAGTTTAAAATCACGGTTTTACCCCAAAATATTCTGTTTCCCTCATTCTCAAAAACTTTAACCTATTACCAAAATACACAGGGTTTCGAGACAAGCCATTTGACACGTCATAGGACCAAATCCGACCATGCATTCGTGAGATATCGGAAAAAGTCTAAAATCACGGTTTTACCCCCAAAAAGCCTGTTTCCCTCATTCTCAAAACTCTAACCTATTAATACCATATAAAGGGCTTCGAGACAAGCGATTTGACACGTCACACGTCCAAATCCGACCTTGCGTTTGAGAGATATCGGCAAACTTCGTAGGAAAGTAGGCGACTATCTGGCTCTCTCCTCACCACCAAAACCTCTTCTTATCGTTCATTTTTTTCAAAGAGCTCGCCCTCTTACAAAAATCCATAGTGCGCATGCGTAAAAAACAAAAACAAAGATGTTCATCCATAGCGGCAGCCATAAAAACGCATGCGCTATATGAGCAACAACGTTTAAGTTCATTTTAGCAGCGCACCTTATACATGTCGTATTTGAAAAGAGACTTTCACTAAACATTACAATTTCACCCCCTAGTAGGGGTAGGTTTTATTTAGGGGTTGAAATGAGTGGTCCATAGCAAAGCCCCCGTCATCCCGAGTCCAACGACACCTCGTTCGTGAATCTCCGACCAAGGGTTCGGGAGTTATCGGCTCGCATTGAGAATAGTTGGGGGGGGGGGGGGGGGGGGGGGCAGAACTGTCATCACCCCCCTACTTAGCGCACGAGTAGATTCTACAAATGAGCGAAGATGTGCGAATGTTTAAACTAAGTCCCGTATGCGTTCAAATACCATTCATCCGATTGCAATGAAACTTGGGTGAGATGTTGTGTACACTTACGTGAGGGTTTCTAACTTAGTAAATCCATTTCACAGGAGGTTGCGCACGAGTAGATTCAGCAAATGAGCGGCGATGCGCGAAGGTCCCGTATGCGTTCAAATACCATTCGTCCGATTACGATGAAACTTGGGTGAGATGTTGTGTACACCCTACGGAAGGTTTCTAGCTTAATAAATCCATTTTACAAATGGTAGCGCACGAGTAGATTCAACAAATGGGTGACGGCACGCGAATCATTTCAACAAAGTACCATATGCGTCCATATACCATTTATCCGATTGCGATGAAACTTTGGTGAATTGTTGTGTACACTTCAGTAAAGGTTTCTAGCTCAGTAAATTTATTTTACAGTACGTAGCGCACGAGTAGATTCAACAAACGTGCGATTGCGCGCGAATCGTTTCAAAATAGTCCTGTATGCGTTCATATACCATTTATCCGATTACGATGAAACTTTGGTGAATTGTTGTGTACACTCCAGGAAAGGTTTCTGGATTAGTAAGTCCAGTTTTTAAAAAGTAGCGCAAATGAGCGACGACGCGCGATATGTTTCAACATAATCCCGTATAAGTTTATATACCCTTCATCGATTGCGATGAAACTTTGATGAGTTGTTGTGTACACTTACGTGACGGTTTCTAACTTAGTAAATCCATTTCACAGGAGGATAAGCACGAGTAGATCAAACAAATGAGTGCCGACTCACGAACCGTTTCAAAACGGTCCCGTATGCGTTCAAATACCATTCGTCCGATAGCGATGAAACTTGAGTGATATGTTGTGTGCACTCCAGGGAAGGCTTCTGGCTTAGTAAATTAATTTTACAATAGGTAGCGCACGACTAGATTCAAGAAATGAATGACGACGAGCGAAGCGTTTCAACAAAATCCCGTATAAGTTTATATACCATTCATCGATTGAGATGAAACTTTTATGAGTTGTTGTGTTCACTTACGTGAAGGTTTCTAACGTAGTAAATCCATTTCACAGGGGGTTGCGCACGAGTAGATTCAACAAATGAGCGACGATGTGCGAATGTTTAAACTAAGTCCCGTATGCGTTCAAATACCATTCATCCGATTGCAATGAAACTTGGGTGAGATGTTGTGTACACTTACGTGAGGGTTTCTAACTTAGTAAATCCATTTCACAGGAGGTTGCGCATGAGTAGATTCAACAAATGAGCGGCGACGCGCGAAGGTCCCGTATGCGTCCAAATACCATTCGTCCGATTACGATGAAACTTGGGTGGGATGTTGTGTACACCCTACGAAAGGTTACTGGCTTAATAAATCCATTTTACAAATGGTAGCGCACGAGTAGATTCAACAAATGGGTGACGGCACGCGAATCATTTCAACAAAGTACCATTTATCCGATTGCGATGAAACTTTGGTGAATTGTTGTGTACACTTCAGTAAAGGTTTCTAGCTCAGTAAATTCATTTTACAGTAGGTAGCGCACGAGTAGATTCAACAAATGTGCGATTGTGCGCGAATCGTTTCAACATAGTCCTGTATGCGTTCATATACCATTTATCCGATTGCGATGAAACTTTGGTGAATTGTTGTGTACACTTCAGTAAAGGTTTCTAGCTCAGTAAATTCATTTTACAGTATGTAGTGCACGAGTAGATTCAACAAACGTGCGATTGCGCGCGAATCGTTTCAACATAGTCCTGTATGCGTTCATATACCATTTATCCGATTACGATGAAACTTTGGTGAATTGTTGTGTACACTCCTGGAAAGGTTTCTGGATTAGTAAGTCCAGTTTTTAATAAGTAGTGCACGAGTAGATTCAACAAATGAGCGACGGCGCGTTAATCGTTTCCACGAAGTCGCGTATGCGGTCATATATCATTCATCCGATTGCGATGAAACCTTGGTGAATGATTGAGTACACTCCAGAGAAGGTTTCAGGCTTAGTAAATTTATTTTACAATAGGTAGCGCATGAGTAGATTCAACAAATGAGCGACGGCACGCGAATCGTTTTAAAAAAATCCCGTATACGTTCATGTGTCATTCATCCGATTCCGATGAAACTTTGATGAGTTGTTGTGTATACTTACGTGAAGCTTTCTAACTTAGTAAATCAATTTCACAGTTGGTAGAGCACGAGTAGATTCAACAAATGAGTGACAGCGCACGAATCATTTAAACAAAATCCCGTATGCGTTTTATGCCATTTATCCAATTGCGATGAAACGTTGGAGAATTGTTGTGCACGCTCCCACGAATGTTTCTAGATTTGTTAATTCATTTCATGATAGTTTAGAGGCATTTAACAGAAATTGAAAAAAATATTGTGTATCCAAAATCACTTCAAGAAACAAAGTTACAGCACTTTCTTTGATTGGCAAGACAACGTCTGCCGGGTCAGCTAGTATATATATATATCAGTTTCTTGTGGACACGGTAACTGCCGTAATTTTGCACCAATCACTTTGAATTTTTTACATAATATGTATCCCTATAAAATCTCGGCCGAGTTCGTTAATGGGCAAAATCGGTCGAAATGGGGATTTTTTTTTCGAAAAAGTGAAATCTCGCTATAACTCTCTTAATACGTGAAATATCGAATCCATTCAAAGTTCATAATGTGTGTCGGATAAGTGCCAAAACTTTATGTCAAATAAGTTATTTGATAGCACCAACCATTGACCAAAGGGGTGAAAAAAAGTGTTTTTTTCGGGAAACATTAATCATATCTCTCTTAATAGGCACAATATCAAAACCATACACAATGGAAAATATTCCCCTAATAATTACCTAAAACTTTTGTCTGAAAGAATTTTTGATATGACCCACCATTACGCCAAGGGATGAGAAAAATGATTTCGGAATTTAAAACAAGTAGTTCCGTGAAGAATTATACAGCCTATTTTCATATATACTGCTCATGTTAATTGCCTCTATCAACATACAAAATTTCAGTTTAATTGCTATAACAGATTCGTAGATATTGAGAACCGTCTAAATATTTCAGATGGTCGCCAGGTTGGATTTTTATTTTTGTACTATTATATTAAGATTTTTGTGTACGTGTGGTATTCAAACTTCAATCGCATGATTAGAACACAAGAAGTGAAAACGAGATTTTAAAATTACGCACTGCAGCCATTTTGTGATTATGCAAACAATTGAAATAAATTAGATGCCAGTGGATCAACATTTGTGTAAGCATTTAACGTGCAACGTTTCACGGCACTCAGTTAGTTAATTCGCGAGAAACGTCCATTTAAATATTTATACTTCGCGTCGCCGCCATGTTGGATTCGTGCTCACCAGGTTACTGAAAGTCCTATAGGTGAACATATGTTCATAGTCTCTATGAACATAAACATTTCAGTTTGGTTGCTGTAAAAGATTCATAGATATTGAGAACCGTCTAAATAATTCGGAAGCTTGCCATTTAGGATTGTTATATGTATAGGCCATAGAGTTATATACCATTCAAGGACACTTATTGCCTAGGTTCATTATTCAAACTTTCACTTCGATCGCATGGTTACGACACAAGAAATAAAAACTTAATTTTAAAATTTCGCACAGCTGCCATCTTGAGGTTATGTAAACAATTGAATTAAATTAGATGGCAGTACATTACAATCTGCAAAATCATTTACTGTACCACATTTCACTGCGCTCAGAGAGTTAACTCACGAGAAAAGTCTATTAAAATATTTCAAATTCGCTTGGTCGCCATGTTCGTTTTGTACTTAACAGGTTTATGAATTATACATAGGTAAACTTGTATCAGTACCCTTTATCACCGTACAAAATTGCAGGGTGATATCTGTAATAGTTTCGGAGATATAGAATGTCAGTGAAATATTTCGCACAGCCGCCATTTTGAGGTTATGTAAAAAATTGAACTAAATTAGACTTCAGTGCATTTCAATGTGTATAAACATTTGCTGTACCAAGTTTCATTACGTTTGGATAGTTAAATCGCGAGAAAAGTTTATTTAAAAGTCTCAACTTCCATTGGCCGCCATGTTGGTTTTGTAGTCACCAGGTTTTTGAAAGTCTCATATGTGAACTTTCAGTAGTGCACTATATCACCGTACACAATTTCAGGGCGATATCGGTAATAGTTTCGGAGATATTGAATGCTAGTGAAATATTTCGCACAGCCGCCATGTTGGATTGGTGAGACGTAACAAAATTTGAAGGGCACGGTCGAGGTCGCCGGGAATAGTGCTATGAACTTACCGAGTTTCACTGAAATCGCTCCAGCCGTTTAGATTTTATTAGGGGGGGGGGGGGGACACACATACCTCACACACAACGCACACACACACGGACAAAAGGTGATCTCATAAGCCTATTTTTTCAAAATTGAAAATAGGCTAAAAATGCCAAGTGCCATCAGAGGTTACCATAACAACGCTTTTAAATTGATGAGGGATGATCTATCCGAGGTTGCCAAGACAACGCCATTGACGAGATCACATTCATTTTTAGCCTACTTTTCACACTTTTCAAAAATGAGGAAAAAGTAGACTTATGAGATATATCCGGGAAAATGAGTCTGTCCTTCTGTCTGTCTGTCTGTCTGTCTGTCTGTATGTCCTTCTGTCTGGCTGGCTGGCTGTGTGTGTGTGTGTGTGTGTCCCTATCAAATCCTAAACGGCTGCAGCAATCGAAAACAAATTTAGTATGAGTAAAGATGTATACCGGAATATCTCAGGTCCATATTTGAAAAAGATATCAGTGCTACCAACTGCTAAAAAAACGCACTAGAAATTTGAGCTCCATGTTGGATATCTTGGAAGGTATACATGGAAGCTATTCTAAAATTGGCACACATGTAGATAATACTATTTCAGTTTAATTTCCAGGTGGCCATACATGACAGTGTTGCCAAAATAATTTTAAGCCTTCTGATAATTCCAATTTTTAAATGCATATAACTTCTACACTATCAATTGGATTTCAACCAAATTTTTTATATAATATGTGTACATAAAGAGATATGACTGAGTGTATTCTTAAGAGCCACCGGGGCTGCCAACTGTTAATAATTGCTCTCTATTTTGTATCAAAATACCAATATATCAGAAAGTATGCAAGCCGACAGCTTTAAACTATGCACACGTATATTACCTGACATTTTACATTAATTTGGAGTAACTTATATACGTCTGTTCTACCAACATGATTCTAAGCCTGCTGATAGGATCAATTTTTAAATATATGTAACTTCTATACCAACAAATGGATTTCATCCAAAATTGGCACAAAAAGATATAATATTTCAGATTATTTCAGACAAGCACTCGCATGACATTGTTGCCAACATGCTTTTACGTGTACTAATAGATATAATGTCTAACTCCATGTAACGTCCTTTGGACTTCAACCACATTTTGTATTCTGTACCATAGCAGATGGAAGTAAGAATATATTCAGTCACCAGAGCTGCCAAATGTATTGCTCTATTAAGCTACATTATGCCTATTATACCTTATTTCGAACTAATTAAGACATTTCGATATTACCCACTTAATTTCGTCATTATTCTAGATAGGTTCATATACTGTAGATTAATCCTTGGCATGAATCTTAATTTTAAGAAAAGTAGGCTCTTTAGTTCGTCACGGAACTTGTTGTTCCATCTGACTATGAGGGAAGCGTCTAACTGGTAGCATGCTGAACTTCTATGCCCAAGTTCGCTGGTTCAAAGCCGGCCAAAGTCGCCGGATTTTCTAAGAACGCTAAAAATCCGTCAGCATGCTTTCCTTCGGAGGGGAAGTTACAACGTTCATTGCAAGTTGCTGGTTGCGGTGGCATCTAGCAGCCAAGTTCACAGCTAGGTGTCGTTGACGTTAGTATTTGGTACAAAGTTAGGTACTACTATTTAAAATTTACCGTCTGCAGACCTTACCTGAATTACAGACTAATACAGTCATCACAAATAACACCGTTTATCAGACAGATTCTACACACACCCAATGTACACGGGGTTACATGACCACCTTGTTGCAGCCCCTAAACTGAGGAACCAACCAACATCTCTGCGGGAGATAACATTTTGCGTGAAGATGTAACAGACTGTTAGATAGTTACACATTAGTTCCAAACCTTGCATAAGGACAGTGTGATCACAAGTATAACAAGTAGTTCCGTGAAGAACTATACAGCCTATATTCATATATCCTACTTATGTTAATTGCCACTATCAACATACAAAATTTCAGTTTGATTGCTGTAATAGATTCATAGATATTGAGAACCGACTAAATATTTCGGATGGTCGCCATGTTGAATTTTATATATGTAGGTCCTAGAATTATGTACTGTTACATGCAGCTTATTGTGAACGTGTAGTATTCAAACTTCAATCGCATATTTAGGACACAAGAAGTAACAAGGAGATTTTAAAATTTTTCACAGCTGCCATCTTGAGGTTATGGAAACAATTGAAATAAATTAGATGCCAGTGGATTAACATTCGTATAAGGATTTACTGTACCAAGTTTCACTGCACGCGGATGGTTAAATTGCGAGAAACGTCCATGTGAATATTTATAATTCGCGTCGCCGCCATGTTGGATTTGTGATCACCAGGTTATTTAATGTCCTATAGGTGAACTTAAGTTCATAGCCCCTATGGTCATTAAAAATGCAGTTTGATTGCTAAAATAGATTCGTAGATATTCACTATCGTCTTAATATTTCGGATGGTCGCCATGTTGGATTGTTAAATGTATAGGCCATAGAGTCGTGTACCATTAAAGGAAAATTATTGCGTAGGTTCATTATTCAAACTTACACTTCGATCGCATGACTACATCACAAGAAATAAAAACTTAATTTTAAAATTCGCACTGCCGCCATCTTGAGGTTACGTAAACAATTGAACTAAATTAGATACCAGTGGATTACAATGTGTATAAATATTCCTGTACCAGGTTTCAGTGCGCTTGGAACATTAAATCGCGAGAAAGGCCTATTTAAAATTTTCAAATTCGCTTGGCCGCCATGTTCGTTTTGTAGTTAACCGATTTTTGAAAGTCTTATAGATGGACTTCCAGTAGTGCCCTTTATCTCCGTACAAAATTTTAGGGAGATACCGCCAATAGTTTCAGAGATATAGAATGCCGGTGAAATATTTTGCACATCCGCCATCTTGTGATTATGTAAACAATTGAACGAAGTTAGATGTCTGTGCATTAAAATGTATATATACATATACTGTACCAAGTTTCATTGCGTTTGGTTGGCCAAATCGCGAGAAACGTCTATTTAAAATTCGCAACTTCGCTTGGCCGCCATGTTGGTTTTGTAGTTACCAGGTTTCCAAAGGTCACATAAGTGAACTTATAGTAGTTCTCTCTATCACCATAGAAAATGTCAGGGTAATATCGGTAATAGTTTCGGAGATATTGAATGCTGGTGAAATATTTCGCACAGCCACCATATTGGATTGGTGAGTCGTAACAAAATTTTAAGGGCACGGTCGAGGTCGCCCGGAATAGTGCTATGAACTTTCCGAGTTTCATTGAAATCGCTCCTGCCGTTTAGATTTTATTAGGGGGGAACACACACACGAATCACACACACGGACAAAAGGTGATCTCATAAGCCTATTTTTTCAAAATTGAAAATAGGCTAAAAATGAACCCCAAATGACAAGAAGGTTACCATCCCCATAAGACAGTAAAATGTTAAAAATATGCATAGAAAGACGAAAAAATGTTAACTAACCTCCAATTGTAAAATACTTTCTCGCAATAAATGAGGTCTGATCCTCCTACGAAAACCTGCATATTTTGCCTATTATAGCCTATCCCCTAGTTTTCCCGGTGAAATCTACCTCCGCCTTCCGGCGTGCCGAGAGGATTTTTTTATTTTTGTATTATAATTCCACTCTAGTGTATTGTATTATTGTGCGCTCGCCACATTGCAATAGGGCACCAGTTTAAATAGGAACGGTTAAATTACTGTAGAATGCGTGGCCTACGTTCTATGAGTATAACGTAGGCCACGGTAGAATTGTAAATAACAAAATAGTGTAGACAATATCATTCCTGAAGTTTGCCACAATAATAAGTCTATAGACCACATGTTAACATAATTAAACTACAGTACATCTATAAAAACACAACAACTATAAAATTGTTTCAAACCAATTGAGCAATAATATCTGAAAATAAGAATTACTTTTGCATTGTAAATCTCTCTAACGCGTTTCAGACTGGTTTATGACGGTTGCGAGAAAAAACAAAATTTTTGTCCGTCTGTCTGTCTGTGTACAACTTTGCATGCGCTTCACTCGAGAACGGCTAAGTGGATCACCGCAAAATTTGGTACAGATGTCCATCAGAGGCACGAAAGTAATCATTGATGTAACTCTTCTCCGTACCTCTCATATAAGGGGGCCTACGCCCTTAAGATACAAGCTGAAATGGGCGTAGAATGACGAGACGAAGCTCATTTTCAGCCCTACGGGCCCCCGAAAACCACATTTTAAGATCCTAAAACCAACAGATTTTGAGATATTCCCAGAAAACTAATTTCATTTAATAAACTAATGAAAGAATGCAAGCCGGTAACCATGGCATCACAATCTCAGGAGTCCGTCCATTTCTGTAAGACGCAATGCAGTTCGATTCATTGCATTACTGTGAAAGTTTGCAAACGGCTAACAGGTTATCACGGAACCAACTTAAGCTGTAAAATTTATCAATACGTTGGGTACAAGGAACAGATTTTCAAAATACATGTTATAATAGGCGAAAAATAAAAATTATCCTAGAAGGACGACCAAAGCATATGTTGCGCTTCTCAATGTGTGACACAAAACTAGGGAGTCTACAAAGGGTCTCCGAAAACCACATTTTATGGCCCTTAAATTAACACTGTCTGCGATATACCCGGAAAACTAACTTCGTTCTGATAAACTTATGAAGGAATGACAAGCCCCTAACCATTGCAACAGAAGCTCAATTGATAACGTCTGGTTATTAATACCGAAGACCGTTCGAAGAGCGGGTACTTCTGCTAGTATTGTATGTATTTTTGTGCATAAGTGTAATACATAAACGTCGTACATTATCTAAGCCGAAGTGAGCAGGATCTGATGATGTACGCTTGGCGATGGAAACATGTCATGCAGTTAAGTCTCCCACCTTTTATGTATATAAAACTATGTTATTTTGTGATACATATCTTATATAATATTTCTTTCAGGTTGGGTTATATAAATGCTTGTTTCCCACCTAATGCAATTGGGCACAATTTGTGTTGAACAACTAGAAAGCTTTCTATAATACTATTAAATAGAATTAAATTAGAATTAAATGGAAATGGATTCAAAAAACAACAAGTCAACCCCTGGCACTATCCAGCCCATGACGGGCTAAGGCCGACCAAGCGACCGCTGCCCAGCCATTTGGCCTGCAGATATTGGGGTGACGCGTGATAAGCGCGTCGGGTCCCTTCGGCCGTTAATCTTGGTATTCGTGATCGGGGCGCTGTCTCACTGTCAGACAGCTACCCAATTGTCCTCACGAGGCTAAGTGCACCCCGTACCAACCCTCACGTCAGTTTTAAAATCCCTGACGGAGCCGGGGATCGAACCCGGGGCCTCAGGGTGAGAGGCAAGCGCGCTACCCCAACACCACGGGTTCGGCAATGGAAATGGATTGTAGATGTTAATTCCATTTAGGCCTAATTAAATTTTATTAAAAACTCTGGATTGAAGGAATTTCACAGCTGCAGTAAAATCTCTCCCTAACAATCAGATATACTTTTCTAGCAACCCGACCCGGCTTCGCCCGGGAACAGTTATGAATGCATTACATGATAAGTTCCTTTTCTTTCCAATGTCAATGAACTACGATCAATATCCGTTTTACGTCTCGGCATGATGGGTAAAAATCACTGACTAGACTATTAATTAGCCTATATTATCATGGAGATGCATGTGCAACAAATTCTTGTCAGACGTAATTTAAGAATGGTGAGGTGCATGAAACACAAATCCCCCTTCCGTCCAATCTTAACTTGACTGTGAATTTAGTGGAACGAAAAGTTCACAGACGAAATGAAGAAAACCCAAGTTGCACCTCCAGGGAAACTCAAAACACAACCACTCTTCTCTAAAGTTTTTAACTCAACACGACTCGATAGCTTTCTGGTGGCTGTATCTGGGGCAATAAGCTCATCCGCTAGCTAAGCTGTAACTGGGGTGATAGAGTCGACCCTAGCTAGCTCGTAAACTGTCACCTCAGTAACTGAATGGAGATTGTTGGAAGAAATGAAAACGTAAAAACACTTATAGTAGTCGATGTATTGAAGATAGAGATATGCTCTCCCGGGCCTTTTTTGTAGAACTTTTCATGCTGAACAATTCTTACACTCACAGTAGATATAGATATTCTTAACGGTTTGCCCAGCGTAAGCTTAAAAAGCGCACGGACGCCAGTTTTTTTCGACTTTTTCACTGAAAATGATAGTACTTGTCTTCCTTTGGTCATAAATAAATTATTTTCTACAGAAACCTTCCCCGAGATATTCTTTACAGAATGGTGAAAACCGCATCAAAATCCATTCAGTGGTTCTCTAGAAATCTAGATTTCTCGTGACATCCAAGAATCGGGGACTTTGTGTTATACTAAGTAGAGATTATATGCCAATCAGTATAATGTACTTGAAGATGATTTGACTAAACTTGGAAGATATTTCCACCTGAGCAACATATTGGCTAATACCCAACTCAATGTAAAATTTGAGGGGTAGATTTTGAAATATAAGAAGTTCCCAAAGTACTTAGGAGTAATCCTGGACCGAACACTCTCTTACAAGCAACACCTCCAGAGCACCGCAGCTAAAATTAGAAGCCGCAACAATATATTGCTAAAGCTATGTGGAACATCTTGGGGAGCTTCTGCCACTACTTCAAGATGCTCTGCCTTAGATATAGCCTTCTCTGTGGCTGAATACAGCGCCCCAGTTTGGCTCAATAGCTCACATATCAAACTCGTTGACACCCAGTTGAACACCACCATGAGACTAATCACTGGTTGTATAACAACTACACCAGCATATTGGCTTCCAGCCCTCAGCAATATTCTTCCACCCCACCTTCGTAGAGAAGTTGCCTTGCTACGGGAGTACTACAAGATTATGGATTACTCTACACTACCTATTCATGAAGACATCACCTCTCTTCAAATGAATGAAATGAAAATCCACAACCTGCTTCCAGTCTCCGACCGGGTCAGGAATGGAATGAATGAAGCCCCCAT
The DNA here is from genome assembly GCA_946902985.2 of Meconema thalassinum. Lineage (NCBI taxonomy): Eukaryota > Metazoa > Arthropoda > Insecta > Orthoptera > Tettigoniidae > Meconema > Meconema thalassinum. Next base: position 296,503,219 of record OX336390.1, on the reverse strand, counting down.
CTAGCGGCGAGGATATGAACTGTGCCGGCTGCCGAGGCCTGACGCACTCCTCTGGGGCAATGATTAAATGAATGACAGATGAAATGAAATGATAGTGGAGAGTGTTGCTGGAATGAAATGTTGACAGGGAAAACCGGAGTACCCGGAGAAAAACCTGGCTGCCTCCGTTTTGTCCAGCACAGATCTCACATGGAGTGACCGGGATTTGAACAACGGACTCAGCGGTGAGAGGCCGGCGTGCTGCCGCCTAAGCCACGGAGGCTTCCTCTCTTCAAATGAACAGGCTCAAATCCAGGAAGCCACCCATTTGTCATGCTCAGAGGCTTGTAAGAAACCATTTTGATTCCAGCATGCAGTGGATTAGTGAATATACACTAAAAGCTTGTCCTGAGTCGAGCTCCTTCCTGGACCCTACAAGAACATCCACTCCAGGTTCCGATCTGCCTAGGAGGGCTTGGGCAACTCTCAATAGGATTCGGACAAACCTCGGAGTATGCATTGAACTTTGTTCAAATGGGGAAAAATTCGTCTCCTCAGTGTGATTGTGGTGCTCCTAATCAAGCCATCCAACACATTACAACTGACGGTCCTCTGAGGGCATATGGAGGGGATTGGATCGACTTCCTGTTGGCGGCACCTGACGTGGTCCAATGGATAGACTCATTAGACCTGAGACTGTAAATAGTGTAAATGGTAAAAATAATGTACAGTAGATTTTAAAGTGATTTTCTTTGTACTCTGAAATCTTGTATTGATTATATTGCCAACCGATAAATAATGAACTATTATAATTTAATATAATATAATCCCCCTTCCGTCCAATCTTAAATTGACTGTGAATTTTGCGGAACGAAAAGTTCACAGGCGAAATGAGAGTTGCACTTCCAAGGAAACTCCAAACACAACCACCCTTCTCAGAAGTCTTAACACGACTCAACGGTTTGCTGCTGGCTGTATCTGGGGTAATAGGTTCGCCCGCTAGCTAGGCTGTGACAGGGATGATAGACTGGCCCTTAGCTAGCTCGTAAACTGTCGCCTCAGTAGTTGAATGGACATGGTTGGAAGAAATTAAAACATAGAAACACTTATAGAGGGCGATGTATTGAAGATAGACATATGCTCTCGCGGACTGTTTGTAGAACTTTTCATGCTGAACAATTTTTACACTCACAGTATTTAGATATTTTGAACGGTTTGCCCAGCGTAAGCTTACAAAGCACTCGGACCCCAGGCTTTTTCTTTCGACTTTTCCACTGAAATCCTTACTGCTCGCCTTCCTTTGATCATAAATAAATTATTTTCTACGGAAATCACCCTCGAGATATCCTTTACAGAATGGAGAAAACCGCATCAAAAGCCATGCAGTGGTTCTCCAGTTTACCCGTAACATCCAAGAATCGGGGACTTTGTTTTATAGCCTACTAAGTAGAGATTGTATATACGTAGGTAGGCTCAGAACTCCTTCTTTTGGTCATCTTAGTGCGAATTATCTGAATCTTCACACATAGTGGTATATTCCAGCTATGGTATTTACTGTATTACGGATACAGAATAAGAGAGAAAACTTGCTACATATACGATGGATACCAAGACCTAGTGTCGAGACTTGATCGAAAAGAAACAATCTGAAGGTCCATGGTTCCAGTCCTGGTCGCGACAGACTTTCTGTTTAACATGTTGATGGCCTGTACTTCAGGCATAAAACGCGGCCTAAAACTGCATGTGAAAAAAGGAATAGTTGTTCGTTATTAGAACCTCCTTTAAAGAGACACTCCAAAAAAATTAGCCGACACATGAATTAACTTATTTTCAATGTACGTTCAGCTTGATATGACAACAATTCCCTTGCGTGCAAAGATCTTCTAGTTATCCACACACTTCACTCTCTAAACACTAGTGTAGGCTACATTCACAGTAAGGTCATCTAATTTTCACTTCAGCAGACTAAGGAACCAGCCGAGGTCACATGACAAGCAGTGGTGAGCAAATCATTCTATTCGCGTAACTTCTCCAGAGGGTGACCATCTGTGAACTACGGTATATATCTACTTAATATAAAACGAAGTCCCCGATTCTTGGATGTCACGGGTAATCTCGAGAACCACTGGATGGATTTTTATGTGGGTTTCACCACTCCGTAAAGGATATCTCGAGGAAGGTTTCTGTATAAATAATTTATTTATGATCAAAGAAGCCAAGCAGTAACGAATTCAGTCAAAAAAGTTGAAGAAAAACCTGGCGTCCGTGCTCTTTTCAAGCTTACGCTGGGCAAACCGTTAAACATATCAATATACTATGAGTGTATGAATTGTTCAGCATGAAAAGTTCTACAAAAAAGTGCGGGGAGCATATCTCTATCTTCAATACATCGCCCACTATAAGTGTTTTTACGTTATTTCACGTAATGCATTCATAACTGTTCCCGGGCGAAGCCGGGCGGGTTGCTAGTACTGTATATAAGAGAACGTATTCTTATTTCCGACGTACTTTCTCCTCTCATGTGTTGCATTGAAAATTGAATCATCTAGTGCCGTCTCTTTGTCTACTATATATATATTGTACATAATATTGTATTCATCATACGCTAAATAATAAATTTGTCTAACTTTAGCCCACTCGATTGTGACTCAGGTTGTATGTTAGGTTGGTGCTGCTTTGGAGGTTAGTGCTATTTCACAAGAGATAAGAGCGCACCATCTCTATGCCAACTTGACTATGGCTCTGGTGGTATTGTGATAACACGTGTGGCTATGGAGGTTGGTGCTATCTCGCAAGAGCTAAAGAACGCACCATCTCTTTATAATGGCGTTTGAAGAGCTGTAAGTACATACTAAGTATAGTCAAAGTTCTCTCGGCTCATTCTTCCCTATGGTAATGGCAAAGCACCGTATAACTTCCGTTGCTAAGTCGAATTAATTGCCCGGAGCGCTATTAAAGCTTCGCCCAAGTTATACCTCACAGCGCTCATGGCTCGTAATGGCGACTGCTCTCAGTAGATATGATTTACAAAGTCCCATGTGCTTGCTTATCAACACGCCACGTTCAGTTCTTTGACAGTTCTCTGACGTATTGTGCATAAACTCGCAATAACCATGGTTATTTTCAATGCGCTTATAATCATTGTAGATAGTGTAACAAGTGTAGCTTTTGAACTCGTTTACCCGGTGGCGTAGCAGTGCGCGTTAAATTGATCGCCTCGACAGCGATGGGAAGCAGCATGAATTCTGGAGTTCAGAGGTTCGAATCCCAACGTTGATAGCTACTATCCTGAATGGGGTATTCCATGCCTTCAAGAAAATGCTGTGATATTAAGCTACCTTATACCAAGTCCCGGGGCACCTTCTCCATCTTCATCCCTAATAATTACACTACAGCCACCATAGGAGCACAGGTTACCAGACGATCGGCCTACATGGGGCGGATGACCAAAGATATTTCAAACCCCTATATCGAATGAACAACAAATGTAGTTGTTGATAGACTTTGAGATGTGCGACATCGTAGAGCCTCCAGCACTTCCGCGTGTGTGTGTGGTAATATTTTCCATTGAGATGTCTATACTTGTTTGTGTACTTGTATTTGGAGCTAGGTCCTCGGTTTGTCAGTGGTTGAGTGGCCATCTCCTAATACCATGATCGCGGTTCGATGTTTTTCCGGACGGGTCGTTTTCTTATTATTTTCTTCTCCTTTCTTTCTTTCTTTCTTTCTTTCTTTCTTTCTTCGTTTTGCCCACTTAGGGAGCGCGCTTGAACTTGTTGACTCGGGTTGATGGAGCTTTCCTCTTCTTCTCCTCCCAAAATCTCCTCATGAACTCGCTATGCCCCTTCTTACGTTCCTCCGTCCATTTTTTCCAGTGGTCTTTTTAGTTTTTTCGGTGTAAGAGTGATTTGTAACTCGAGTTCCAAAAGTCTTGCGATTCATGATGCTATCTTCTGTAATGTTTATTTTCTTTTAAGTCCTGTTTGATTTCTTCTAACCAACGGATTTTGACCTTCATTGAATTAATTTTATCAAGCCGTTTTTTTTGGCATATCTGGTGTTGTCCATTCGGTAGATGTGACCATAAAATTTCAATCGTCTCTTACGCACGGTATCAGTGAACTTATTGATTACTGTGAACAAGTCTGTGGTTTTCCTTTTAATCCATATACCATTAACATAAACGGGGCCATATATTTTCCTGAGAATTTTACGTTCCTGGATTTCGATTTCACCAATTTGAGAGTGGCCTCCTAGAGATATAGCTTCGGAGGCATACAATGCTTCCGGAAGAACAACTGTCTGGTAGTGCCGTAGTTTTTTATTTCGTGACATCACTCTTTTATTATAGTGATTCCATGTTATTCGGTATGCTTTCTGAAGTTTGGTAGCTCTTTCTAAATTAGCTTTCCTGTCCAATCCAGACGGTACAATAATTTCTCCTAAATATTTGAAGGAAGGCACGTGTCTAATTATTCCATAGTTGGTCTGTAGTGGAGATCTCGGGATATTCTGGTCTCCATTTACTATGAAATGCGTCTTCTCATACGATATTTGGAGTCCTGTCTTTGATGCTAACTCATGTAACTTCTCTATGGCATACTTGGTTTCTTCACTAGTCTTGGTAAAGATAGCTAGATCATCAGCAAAACTAGGCATTTTACTTTTATTTTCTGTTCCAGAGTATGTTGTTTTCCCACTCCCTGATGACTTTGTCTAACACTAAGTTAAAAAGCAGTGGAGAGACCGTCACCTTGTCGAACTCCGGTATGTACTTTGAAAGGCTCTGATAGTTCACCTAGAAACTTCACTTGAGATGCTGTGTCAGTGAGAGTCTGGCGGATTAAGTCCCTGGTTTTCCTGTCAACTCTGAGCTCTTCTAGGGTGTTCAGAACAGTTTGTCTGTCAATAGAATCATACGCCTTCTTAAAATCCACGAAGGTGACAAATGTGTTTGTACTGCGGCGTATCCTTAATATCGGCTTTAGGCTCCAAATCTGCTCCGAACACGATCTACCTTTCCTAAAGCCTGCCTGGTATTCACCAATCAAATGATCAGTTTGTTGTTCTACTCTGTTTAATTAAGAGTGCTTTAGATAATACCTTGTATATAATTGGTAAAAGTGATATACCTCTGTAGTTGTTGGGGTCCGCTCGGTCGCCCTTTTTATGCAACGGATGGATAATGGCATTCTTCCAGTCCTTCGGAATTATTTCGCTCTCCCATATTTCTGTTAGGAGTGTATGGATTCTCCTTATGAGGTCATCCCCTCCTATTTTCAACATCTCATCAGTTATTCCAAAGTTCCCAAGGGCTTTTTTATTTATGAGCGATTGGATTATCTCTTTTATTTCTTGAGTTGTTGGGGGAAGTGAGTCTGGGTTTGGTACAGGTTTTTCAAACTGCAGCCTTTCTATTGGAGGATCACAGTTCAGTAGAGTTTGGAAATAATCAGCCAGTATCTTGCAGTTCTCCTTACTGTTTGTTTCTAGTCGTCCATTACGTCGACGGAAACTTAATGTTGGTGGTTTGTACCCTGACAAGTCCTCACGGAACGTCTTGTAAAAATTTCGAGTGTTGTTTTTCTGGAAATCCTGTTCTAACCCTTCGAGTCTGATTTTGTTGTAGGCACGTTTTTCGCGCCGGATTGTTTTAGAGGTCAGTTTTGAGTTTTTAGGAAGTTCTCCCATCTTTACACTGTTCGATGTCCATTCCACTGATGCCATGCTTTGATTCGGTCATTGACGGCTTCATCGCACGTTGTGTTCCACTATCTGTGCTTTCTATTCCTAGGTGGTTGTCCTAATTTCATGGCTGATGACTGTAATGTTTTGCGAAGGATTTTCTTCCTGTAAATCTCGTACGAAAACCTCGGCGTTCTTCCTCAAGCAGTCTGGGTCAACTCTTGGAAACCGGTTGCCTTTAGGTTTGGATCTGTTTGGTTGAAACCGAACCTTGATTTGCGTGAGGTAGTGATCCTAATCTACCACTCCCTTCCGTATCTTAACATTCTGAATCTCCAGCATATTATTTGCGGAAATAGCCACATGATCTATCTGAAAATCCCCTAATAACGGGTTAGGTGATCTCCAGGTTTTCTTTTTGTGTAATGGTCTCATAAAGTGCATGGACATGAGTCTCAGCATGAATAATGTACAAAAGTTTATTAGACGCTCTCCATTCTTATTAGTCCGCCGATGTGCGGGATGGAGTCCTACTATTGATCTGTATATCTTCTCTCTGCCAACCTGTGCATTGAAATCCCCTAATAAGATTTTCACGTGATGATTGGCAATTTTACTTGCAGTTTCCTATAGTAATTCCCAAAAGCCTTCTACATTCTGTGGATTTCTCTTATTGTCTATGTTAGTGGGAGCATGGGCATTTATCAAGGCATATGCCTTGTTGTTTGATTTTACTGTAAGCACTGAAATTCTTTCGCATGGCGATGTGAAGTCGATAACTGAAACTAAGATAGTTTTCCTCACTGCAAAAGCCGTCCCAAACATTAATAAATTGCCGGTGATATTAATGGCTGGTTTACCCTTAAATATCCCGAAGTTTTCAGAGTCGAAATGGTTCTCATCTTGGAATCGTGTTTCCTGAATTGCTAGGAGTTGAATATCAAATTTGTCCAGGACGTCAGTCAGTTGTTTGAGCTTTCCTGTTTTCAACAGGGTATTGGTGTTAATAGTACCCAAGAAGTTCTTTTTCTTGGGGCGAAGAGATTTTGAGAAGCTCCGATCCTTCTCTGAAGCATGATTTCGTTCCCGATCCCCCAGAATCCGATGATCGGGAAAGACCGGACGTGTGTCCGGGGCCTGGGGTAGTTGCGTTAGTAGTGTGTGTTCCATCATGCCTTAGTTACAAGTTGAATATACAACTAGTGGTGATCTGAAGATAAGATCACGAAATTACTACCTTACTCGATTGTTGAGATCGAGAGGTGCCTCTAGGTGTTCTGTGGCTTAAGTGTGTTTGGTCCGCGAGAGCTATTTTATTTCGCTCAAGTCCGCCGGCAAGCCGGCGAGGCCCCCCCTATCCGCCACCTGGGACGCGCCACGTCGGAGTATATCACCTCTCCGCCTACTACGACAGCGTAGTAGGTTCGTGGTCTTATTATGTTTATTATTATTATTATTTTGAATAACCATTTTGAGGGCTACGGTAAATTAACGTTGAATAATTTTCGTTGTACTTTAGTTTCTTTGTTTCCAAAATTCGTTCATTCTTCGAGAGTGACGTTCATTTTCTTTTCGAGTCTGGCGGCGTGGTGGCGCAGTGGTCTAGCGATCAATGCATGTGAGATTTTCAAAGTGAAATGCCAAGTCCTGTGGCTCAGATTCCACGTAAAAAGAGGTCCCGTGGCTGATGATCACGAGATTAATGGTCACGTAAAACTACAAACTTTGTTCCTTCTTTTTGAGTCCACTTTCTTCCAGTTGATTTATTTCTCTCCTGAAACCTTGACTTTTGAGTAGCTTCTCAACAACGTGTTCTGTCCTTTATTGTAACTGTTTTAATTCCAGTGTTATTCATATCATTTTCAATTCTGATAAACCATGTTGGTTTAATAATTTTAGCCTGCTTTCGTTTCTTTAAAAAAATAAAAAAATGAGAGTAGGCTTATAAGACCTACACGGGCCAAAAGTTCGTGTGACTGTCTGTGTGTGTGTGTGTGTGTATGTCTGTCCTTCCTATCAATTACAACATGACAAAACTGAAATGAACCAAATTTTGTACAGGGGTAGCACTAGCAAAGAATACCTCTGTGTCATGTTTTATATCACCGCCATCTTAACCAAAACATGATGGCGGACATCCAATTGTTCAAAGCTTATTATAAATTACAATTAAACTAACCATCCCATTTCTACCAAATAACTACTAAACTAATCATTCGATATCTACCAAATTTTCGTAAAATATATCTTCATGTGGGAAGCTTCTCTTGCCAAAACTACAAGGCCATCAGCCAAACAATTCCAATATGGCGACCGTGTGAATCATGCTAGCATTATAGATTAATCCTTAACTTATGATCCAACAATGCTCAGTTTCGTCAGTTCTGGTTATCGGACAAAGGCTGGTTTAAATGTGACCTGTTGGTATTAGAATTGTTCATTATAATATCATATTGTAGCAGTGACTTAAGGGCACTCAGGTTGAGCTAACGTGCAATGCCGTGCCGTGCCGTGCCGTGCCGTGCAGTCCCGTGCACCAAGCATTTAAAGCTCACACGTCAAGATGGCTGCTAACGCTTGGTGTCTACTACATATTTCATCAGCTTGATGTTGTTTAATGTAATGCATTGAAATGAAAAATCCACAGCCTATTTCCAGTCGACGGACCGGATCAGGAATGGAATGAATGACGCCCCCATCTAGTGGCGAGGATATGAACTGTGCTGGCTGCCGAGGCCTGTCGCACTCCTCTGGGGCAATGATTAAATGAATGCCAGATGAAATGAAATGAAAGTGGAGAGTGTTGCTGGAATGATATATTGACAGGGAAAACCGGAGTACCCGGAGATAAACCTGTCTGCCTCCACTTTGTCCAGCACAAATCTCACATGGAGCGACCGGAATTTGAACCACGGACCCCAGCGGTGAGAGGATGGCATGCTGCCGCCTAAGCCACGGAGGCTAATGCACTGAAATAAATAATATAAATTTAGTACGAAATGGTATATAATCAAGGGATAATACGCTTAAAATATGTTTTTCCGGTAAATTATTTTGCCGGGCAGTTAGGCTATATATAAAGCTGTTGATAACAATAGTCAGGTTTGCTAGAGAGGTTAGCGTGACGGACTCTTACCCGTTTGGTTGGGGTTCGGATCCAAGCAGGGTTGTTTATTTTACTCGATATTTAGCCAATTCTTATTTATAAAAAATAGGCTTGTTAGATATCCTTTTGTCTGTTTGTTGTGTGTGTGTGTGTGTGTGCGTGCATTCCCCTATTAAAAATCGAAATGGCTAGAGCGATTTCAATGAAACTCGGTTAGGTCATAGCGCTATTTTGTCAGACCTCGACCACGCCCTTCAACTCAACACAGGCCGTGCTAAATACGTCTCCCAGTGGACAATCCGTAGGGGCATGGGTTCAATGGGGTCTGAAAGCCAATGCCGCACACCGGTGACACTGTTAACCCAATGCCATCGGACACAACGGTGCGCTTTGTCACCAATCACCAGGGTTGGACACTGGAACAATGTGTTGATTTCAATTAAACCATGCCGATGGGAGGCACCATGTGTGCCGCAGACCACATGAATCAATAGATCCCGCCTGCCTTGAAGGTGTGGTCCAGGGTGGTGGTGTCTCTCTTATGGTCTGGGCTGCGTGTTCCCTGTATGGAATGGGCCCCCAAGTTGTTCTGGAAGAGACTTTGATTGGTCAGCGGTACATTGAGCTGCCAGAGGAGAACTAACATGCTATTAGGTGACTATCCAATGACATTTGCTAATACAGTGTACGTGCTACTCAAGAGGATATAACCAGGAGAGTGAAGATGGAGGAGCCAGTAAGTCCGTGTCGTATGGTTCGCTCTGTACGGTTCCGTGGCCTTGCACGTTGTAGCCAATCGCTGCGGGTACTATCATTACTCTTTTTCTCAGCCAATTATCTTCCAGTGTTACACGTTACCTTTCAGAGTCCAATAGGCAGAATGTACGCATAACACTTGACATTTCTCGAAATTAATTTAGTTTAATTGTTTACATGACATCCAGATGGCAACTGTGCGAAGTTTGAAAATTAAGTTTTTCTTCACTTGTATCCTAATCATGCGATCGAAGTGAAAGTTTGAATAATGAACTCCGCAAACATAGGCATCTAATAGTCTATGGCCTACATAAAAAAATCCAACTTGGCCCTCGTCCGAAATACAGTATTTGGTTTTCAATATCTACTAAACTTTGACAGCATTCAAACTGGAATTTTGTATGTTGATAAAGCCAACGAACCTAAGTTCACCTATGGGACTTGAAACAAGATGTTCAGGAAAGAACATATAGCCTACTTTCTCCTAAATGTATGGGTATAGTTATAACTCTTTGTCTTTATCATCTCCTAATTTCTTCCAATTCGAAGTGCAAATTGGCACACTGGATTTGAGGAGTGGCGTTCAAATAATTTACCCCAGCATTTTGCAATTTCATCAGTAAACACTCCAAACAACGTAGGTATTCAGTTTATTAACACCGACTACTTACAATAATTTAAACTTCGTTGCTCTAAACGTATCACTGGGAGAAACATATTTAATATAACTATTACACAGCTAATTTGTAATCGCGCACGGCTAACGAGAAAGACAGGCCATGGCGCGTAAACCAAACCCTTCTGTGACGTAGGCAATGTACCGGTACTGCTTGATGATGCTAGTACGTTTAAGTCGAGAGCAATTCATAAGCAGCAGAAATGCAATATTTTATATCAATCTTCATAAAATGGACGCAGTTTAGATGTTCCGTGTGTTTTCAAACACGATAAATTATACTGTATAGGTTTGCAAAACTACGCCTATTGAAGTTACTCCTTACAAAAATCCACGCGAACTAGGATTCAAGGGTTCGTTGTGTCTTTAATAGCTGCAACGAACAGGCTACATTAAGTCGAGTTGTAGATTCTGTGACCTTCGTTGTGAGTTAAATTATGTGCACATTAGTATAATTAGATCAAAGAATCTTGCAGCACAGTATAGACATCATTAACTTATTGTTGTTTCAAGGGGCGGAACATAAATTAATTCGTTTATAGAAGAGATCTGCGGAATACACTACCCACCGACTAACGACTTGTATCAATACCTTCTATGAAGACACGTGATAAATGAATACCAACGTTTATACAGGTTCAATGATGTAGACAAGATGACTAGGTACCACACCGGCAGTAAAACGAAGACCAGGCAGTGGTGCAACAGAACTACATTGCTGACGTCACGAAAACTCACCAGAGCCAGTCATTCTCGTTGGCCGTGATAATTGCGCCTTATCTTGGGGGATGTGTACCCTCTATCGGCAAAAATAATAACCTTCGCAATTATACTGTAGACATGGGTTCACTAACTGGCCGGTAGAGAGCATAGCTCGCATATAGAAAGCTGTGGTTACCAATAACATAGTTCAAGTAATTACTCTTAGATGTCACTCCGGTGGTGAATGTTGTTTTAATTAAATATATATTTTCCATTTCAAAATGCACCATATAATGCTTTATTTTATAACGTCTCAGTACTCAAGAAATAATAAATATAAAAAAATCAAGAAAAAATGTCTGACTCTGATAGGATTTGAACCCCGGCCAACCTGACGAATGACTAACGCGCCGACCACTCAGCCAATCGTGCACACACTAATAGATCGTTAGGAAGCAATACATATACCACGTTATAGCAAATCATGACTTGGACTAAACGTTTTCTTTACTGGAGTATATTTTAAACCAAGTTCATTTCATAGAAAGTTCATATATTTGTTACCACTAGCCTATATTGCATGCAACATACTGAAATTAATAAAATAAAGGTCAGAACGAGAGATCAGCTGCCATCTTGTCAAATAACCGTGACGACTCAGCTTTTTAAAATCACTTCTAGACTATAATATTAAAATATAAACTTTTAATTTCAAACGGGCCACGTCGTTTCAAACAGATTAAACGATTCTTGGTTCGATAGTCGGAACTGGTGGGTCCCATGTTATGGATTATAAAGTTTGCATAATTCACACGGCCGCCATTCTGAAATGGTACGGTTGATGACCTCGTAGTTTGGGCACAAGACGCACCTCATATGAAGGAACGTTGTTACCAAATTTGGTAAAGATCCGATTATTAGTTTGGTTGTAATGCATTATTACGTTTTGACCATTTGAGTGGCCGCCATTAAGTTTTGGTAAAGATGGCGGCAATATAAAACATGAAACTGAGGTGCCCTTTGCCAGTGCTACCTCTGTACCAAATTTCGTTAAATTCGGTTTCACCGTGTTCGAATTGATAGTGGGGGACAGACATTCAGAGTACACACACTCACACACACACACACACACACACACACAGACTCACCCACACACATACACACACACAGACAGACACACAATTTTTGGCCCTGTAGTGATCTCATAAGTCTACTTTCATTTTTTGCAAAAATCGAAAGTAGGCTAAAAACCTAGTGAGCACAAATCCAACATGGTGGCGACGCGAAATTTAAATATTCAAATGGACGTTTCTCGCGATTTACCAATCCGAGCGCAGTGGAACTAGGTACGGTAAGTGAAAAATGAAAATCCACAGCCTGCTTCCAGCCTCCGACCGGGTCAGGAATGGAATGAATGAAGCCCACATCTAGCGGCGAGGATATGAACTGTGCCGGCTGCCGAGGCCTGACGCACTCCTCTGGGGCAATGATTAAATGAATGACAGATGAAATGAAATGATAGTGGAGAGTGTTGCTGGAATGAAATTCTGACAGGGAAAACCGGAGTACCCGGAGAAAAAGCTGTCTGCCTCCGTTTTGTCCAGCACAGATCTCACATGGAGTGACCGGGATTTGAACCACGGACCCAGCGGTGAGAGGCCGGCGTGCTGCCGCCTAAGCCACGGAGGCTTCAGGTACGGTAAGTATTTATACAAATTTTAATCTACTGACATCTAACTTATTTCAATTATTTTCATAACAACAAGATGGCGGAAGTGCGAAATTTTAAAATCTCGTTTTTATTCTTGTGTCCTAATCAAGCGATTGAAGTTTGAATAATACACCTACTCAATAATATTCATGTAATTGTACATACATCTATGGCCTACGTATATAAATATCCAACATGGTAACCATCCGAAATATCTAAGAATATATTACAGCAAACAATCTGAAATTTTGTATGATGATGGAGGCAATTACCATACTGTAAGTAGGATATATGAAAATAGGCTGTGTATTTCTTCACGGAACCACTTGTTTACATTTATTGTTCATTAATACCCATGCGTCATAATATTAATCATATATACAGTAGTGTGTATTTTGCATTGAAGAATATGATTATATATTATACAAGCTGTACCCGGCATGCGTTGCAATGCCAATCAAAGAGGAGTTGGCGTTGTAATTTTGTTCCTTGAAGTGCTTTTGGATACACAATATTTTTTTCAATTTCCGTTAACTGCCTCTAAACGATCGTGAAATGGATTTACTAATCTAGAAACATTCGTGGGATCGTGCACAACAACTCACCCAAGTTTCATCGCAATCTGATGAATGGCATAAGTCGCATACGGGATTTAGTTTAAATGATTCGTACGCTGCCACTTATTTGTTGAATCTACTCGTGCACTACCAACTGTGAAATGGATTTACTAAGTTAGAAATAATTGCGTAAGTGTACACAACAACTCATCAAAGTTTCATCGCAATCGATGAATAGTATATGAACGCATACGGGACTTTGTTGAAACGATTCGCGCATCATCCCTCATTTACTGAATCTACTCATGCGCTGCCTATTGTAAAATAGATTTACTGAGCCTGAAACCTTCCCTGGAGTGTACTCAATGATTCACCAAAGTTTCATTGGAATTGGATGAATTCTATATGGACGCATACGGGACTTTGTTGAAACGATTCGCGTGCCATCGCTCATTTGTTGAATCTATTCGTGCGCTACCTATTGTAAAATAGATTTACTAAGTCAGAAACCTTTCCTGGAGTGTACAAAACAATTCACCAACGTTTCAACACAATCGGGAGAATGGTATATGAACGCATATAGTACTTTGTTGGAACTATTCACGTGACATCGCTCATTTGTTGAATCTACTCGTGCACTACCTAATGCCACAGTATAGATATCATTACAGTATGGGCACTTCGGCAAAACCGGAAGAATGGATTTTCAAAAAAACAATTGATAAGGGGGAGCACCAATACACATGTAAGCCGCTAGGTAGCACCACTTATGGACAAACACATGATAAACAGCTGGGTGCTGAATGTATATTTTATGTAATTTATTTAACTCTATTTCAACACTCTAGCTCTCTTTATAATCAGATACCGTAGTTTTAGAAAATAAATAACAAGAAAATAGAAAGTGTTAATATTACTGAGTTTTAATTCTAAGATGTGTGTGATTTAATGTTTAACACCACATTCCTTCAGTCCTGTGGTGTCGCATTGTGATTGCATCGTAACGATGAAAGGTTATGATATGTTTTTAATGATTAAATTAACACATAATATATTGAAAAGTGTGGGGGAAATGTAGATTTTGTTCCTTTACTTGTGTGGTCTGAGATAATGCAATTGAAGTTTTCTACAGTGACTATAAATAAGTGTTAATTTTTAATGTTCTCAGCTTCCTAACGTAAATACTCGGGAATTTATTTAGTCAATAAAAAGTCCTGTTGATGTGTGGGGACAGCCTTATTATGCAGTGTTATTTTCACATTCATGATATGCCTTGGCTACTTCTTACTCCTCATTTCTTAGCATACTCACACTTCAATTCATTATCTTTTGTTCCAAGAATAATTCAATACCGGTAGCCTACTGTAAGTTATGTGCTACGGAATCTCTTTTCATTGCCTTTATTAGTTCCACGTCTTTGTAGGGATATTATAGCAGCAACAAGTAGCCTTCTGATTCAACAAATAGACTATACATTTACTGGTAGATTGTTTAGCCTACAGATGGCCTAAAATTAAGTAAAGTAAAGCTGAAATACAAGCTCAGGGCTTACAGTAAGTAAACCGGCCAACCACCCTTCGTATAGAGGCCTGCTTCTTAAATCCTAGAAGCCAAGGTCACACCCAAATAATCTCCTCCATTGGGATTCCTAAAGTCATCATATAGTTTTGGACTGGGTTTTGATTCTTGGTTAATGCATGTTAGAATTTCAGAGTTGCATCTAGTGGTTCAATTCGAAGTATAAAAGGAAGGTTCTGTGGCTTATGATCACGAGAGACACGTGAAGCTACAAGTTTGCTTTGCTTCCTGCCACTAGTGAATGTAATAAAGTAATATAACGGGTGAATAACACTATGTACAATGGTGTCGCCAATCAATCAAGTAAAACACTCAGTACTAAACTTGCTCTAACCATAGCTTAACACCAATCAGTCCTAACTTTAACCTTGTCACGACTAATAAGTTGCCATCTAACCGCACCGCACTTTTTACTAGTCAGTGGAATGTCTACTCCTTATTCTTCCCATTCTGCAGGATTGAAGATGAGTTTTCTATATGATGGATGGTTTTTACACCTGGATGAGAGAAATGCTAGGCTCATAATGCTGTGTTGCTTTTGGAGAGGCCTGGTGCAGGTCTTTCCAGTTGGTACCTGTAAGCGACATGTACATCATAGTAGAATTAATACTGGTCATTAGGAGGCCTAACTATATGCCATAGCTTCAGTTACTAAGCCTACGTCAAGAGTTAACAAAGGGCTATCGTGGTGTAATCAGATGGCTGAGGTGGGAGTCAAACCCTCCTCTTCTCAGTTGTGCCTCACGAGGCTGAGTGTGCCCTGTTGCAGCCCTCAGACCAAAATTACATTTCTTGGCAGAGCCGGGAATCAAACCCAGACCTCTGGGGCAACAGACAAGATTGCTAGTCACTACGCCACAAGGTGGTCCATGACTGCAATCTGGATCCTCTGTAAATATTCTCAGAATTGCCCAGTAATTTCACACATAGTATGGATAGTTATTGTTGTTTAAGGGGCGGAACAGCAAGGTCATCTGTCCCTCTTAACACAGAATAATACAAATTTTAGTTGAGTTAAAATTTATAGATGGATGCCTAATATTAATAAAACAAACAAAAATAATATATATGGAATAAACATTCAGAAAAGAAAAAGTTCTTTGAGCAAATGCACATACAGGTACAGTATTTTTCTCACCAAGATACGATGAACTATATTATTAGTAGTGCCATGTTTCTTATGCAAGATATGTTTACGTAATAGTAATAATCTGTGAGTCCTCCAGACAGACTCGTGCGGGTAATTTTAAAGTTAACACCCATATGCATTCTAAGAAGACTATTGAAACCGTGGTCTCCGAGCTACCATTAAAACGAAACAAACAAACCCCGTGGTACAAAACTCCATGAAGGGCCTAGGCCTACCAAGCAATCGCCACCCAGCCTTTTGGCCTGCAGATTATGTGGTGATGGTGACGCGTGGTGGGCGCCTCGGGACCTTCGGCCGTTAATCTTGGTCTCCATGAGCGTGGCGCTGCCTCACTGTCAGCTATTCAATTGTCCTTGTGAGGCTGTGTGCATCCTGTTCCAGCCCTCACGCCGGTTTCATAAATCCCTGACGGAGCCTGGAATCGAACCCGAGGTCTTCTGATGCGAAGCAGGCGCGCTACCCTAACACCACCCGAGCTATATTACTTCATTTAATTGGGCATGCAAAATAATTTGGAGATTGAATTTTTGGTGCATGGAGCATAAAGCAGGCTTTGTCTGGTTGAGGGGAAGGGGAATCAGAAACCATAGAGATTCACTTCTATTATGACCAAGAGGTGGATTAGAATCCATCCCTTTTCACTTAGATCACCTCGTGGTGTAGCAACTAGCATTCTGGTCTGAGGGCTGGAACGGGATACACTCAGCTTTGTGAGGCAAAACTGAGAAGAGGTGATTTTGATTCCCATTTCGGCCATCTAGTAAGTGGTTTTCCTTGGTTTCCCACTTCTATTGCAGGCAAATGCCGAGACGGTAGGCTACCTAACTTAAGGCCATAGTCGTTTCCTTCCCAATCCTCACCTAAAATTATAAATGCACACACTATTACAGCCATCACAATAAGACAGATTATGAGACAAATTATACACACACCCAACTACATGTGACTTTATGCCAAAATTTAAATTCTCCTTGGCAAAACCAGGTTTCAAAACTGGGCCAACCAGTTAGAAATCAGCTATGCTTACTTCTAGACCATGGCAGTAGCTGTGGAAACAATTGGCTTATATGTTTGGCTATTTTTAGCCTACTTTTCACATTTTGCAAAAATGAGGAAAAAGTAGTCTTATGAGACCGAGCAAATGTCTGTCTGTCTGTCTGTCTGTCCTTCTGTCTGTCTGTCTGGCTGTGTGTGTGTCCCCCCTATCAACTCCTAAACGGCTGCAGCAATCAAAACCAAATTTAGTATGAGTAAAGATGTGCACCGGAATAGCTCACGTCCATATTTGAAAATGATGTCAGTGCTACCAACTGCTGAAAAACGCACTAGAAATTTGAGCTCCATGTTGGATATCCTGCAAGGTATGCATAGGAGCTATTCCAAAGTTGGCACACATGTAGATAATACTATTTCAGTTTAATTTCCAGGAGGCCAACCATGACAGTGTTGCCAAAATAATTTTAAGCCTTCTGATAGGTCCAATGTTTAAATGCATATAACTTCTACACTATCAACTGGATTTCAACCAAAGTTTGTATGTAATATCTGTACATAAACAGATATGACTGAGCGTATTCTTAAGAGCCACCAGGGCTGCCAACTGTTAATAATTGCTCTCTCTATTTTTTTATCCAAATACCAATATATCATAATGTGTGCAAGCCGACAGCTTTAAACTATGCACACGTATAGTACCTGACATGTTTGATTAATTTTGGAGTAACTTATATACGTCAGTTCTACCAACATGATTCTAAGCCTGCTGATAGGGCCAATTTTTAAATACATGTAACTTCTATACTATCAGTAGGATTTCATCCAAATTTCGCATGTGCTATGTGTAACATATCAGATATGACTATAAGTATTCTTCAGTGCAATCAGGGCTGCCAACTGTTAATAAATGCTGTCTATATTTTTTATCCTAATATCAATATATCAGAAAGTATGCAAGCCAACAGCTCTATACTTTGCACACGTATAGCACCTGACATTCTAGATTAATTTGGAGTAATTAATACAAGGCAGTGCTGACAACATGATTCTATGCCTGCTGATATGTCCAATTTTAAAATACATGTAACTTCTATACTAACAAATGGATTTCATCCAAAATTGGCACAACAAGATATCATAATATTTCAGATTATTTCTGAACAGCACACGCTTGGTATTGTTGGCAACATGCTTTTACGCGTGCTGATAGATCCAGTGTCTAACTGCAAGTAACGTCCATTGGACTTCAACCAAATTTTGTATTCTGTACCTTAAGAGATGGAACTAAGAATATATTCAGTCACCAGGGCTGCCAACTGTAGTGCTCTATTAGGCTACATTATACCAGGTATATTTTGAACTAATTAGATATTTCGATATTACCGACTTAATTTCGTCATTATTCTAGATAGGTTCATATACTGTAGAATAATCATTGGCATGAAAAGTAGGCTGTATAGTTCTTCACGGAACTTCTTGTTATTTCTTAGATATGAATATTTCTTTTATCCCCTGTCTTCATTCCCTAACTCTTTTTCAGAATAATTGACAGTGTCATGGAGCCCTTTCATTCTAGAGAAATGGATCATCCAAGCATCCTCAAAGTAGATGGAAAGTAGAGGAGGCTAGGAAAGGAATGGGGAAGTGACTGTGGTCTATGGGAAAGCCACCATCTCAGCATTTTGAGAAGAGAAACAAGGAACCTAACTTGAAATGACAGGTGAAGGGACATGAACCAACTTATTTCACAAACCAGGTCTTCAGAGAGGTGATGTGATTTGCAGTTAATGTTGTATGTACAACATCCTTAGGTCTCAAACCCCAATCCTTCCAGAACTAATGGATCATTGCACCTGTCTAAAACCATGGAGGATTATGTTAAGTCCTTTGGCTGTCCAACAATAAAATTGTAAGTTATTTTGATTTGGAAGTTATTGCTTTATGAGGTTACTACCAAATCCCTTGTTGTAATGCAATAAACAAACATTCCTTCTATCCTGATATCGCCATGAACCTAGATCACAGATTTGATTTCTGGTAGAGAGAGTCAGTTTTTGAAATACTGAAATAATGAACTGCTTCAGACCTGTCATATCATATTTTCCTAGCATCACTTCATTACGATTCCTGACCTCCACATAAATATTATTAATCAAGGGTAGAAATTAAAACGGATGCACATTCTGAAATTTATACCACATAGTATGTCAAGTGTAGCAAGCACAATGCCTATGTAACATTGACATAGAGGTACCGGTACTGGATACTTGTGATAAGCATTTATACCAAATTCTACACCTTTAGCTTGTATCACATGAAACCTTGGCCATGTTTACAGCTAGTTATAAACAGATTATTTCTGCAATGATGAGAAGCAAGTCCTTGCCCAACAATAGAATAGGATGTGAGGTGCAGCTTGACATTATCTGAGGAATTTCCAACATCCCTGAACAGGTTTGAACAATGTGGCTTAATGTAAACATTGAAATCTGTTGCGATGACTTAAGATAACTGTAAATTTAAAAACCATTGAGCTTTAAAATGGTATATGAAACTCAAATTTATGAAAATGTTTGGATAGGCAGTAGATTTATATAGCCTATATTTATGACCAATACATTACATTACATTACATTACACCTCGTGGTGTAGCGGATAGCTTTCTTGGCTGTCACCCCGCAAGTCTGGGTTTGACTCCCGGCTCTGGTCTGCGGGCTGGAATGGGGTACAGTCAGCCTCGTGAGGCAAAACTGAGAAGAGAAGGGTTCGATTGCCAACTCGGCCATCCTGGAAGTGGTTTTCCGTGGTTTCCCCACTCAAGGCAAATGCTGGGATGGTTGTTAACTTAAGGCCACAGCCATCTCCTTCCCAATCCTATCCCCAATTTACAAATCCACACACTAGTACAGCCACCACAGTAACAAAGGTTATCACACAATATGCCCACCCAATTTCTCAATTTCCGAGTGAAATATGTGTAAGGCTTGTTGACAC
The DNA here is from genome assembly GCA_946902985.2 of Meconema thalassinum. NCBI lineage: Eukaryota > Metazoa > Arthropoda > Insecta > Orthoptera > Tettigoniidae > Meconema > Meconema thalassinum. The sequence goes on along the minus strand of OX336390.1, from coordinate 296,483,329 downwards.
CCAGAGTTTGGTGTAACATCTCCTCACTTATGCAAGGCTCCACTCTTGTATGATTATTATGTATTCATTTTCAAATAACATGGACCTATACGATATTGCTTTAGTGGCACCATGTTCTGCATGTGTCATAGTGAAGAAAAATCATCCCTAGGAGCGTTGCTGAAAGTATAGAAGTATCCAGGAATTTGATTAGTGTGTATCGAAGATACAGTTGTTGTTGCATATTTTAAGGGCTGAGACATCGTGGTCATATATCCCCGTGTATTTGGGTGTGTGTGGAATGAGGGTGGGCTTATCATTTACATGGGTGGGCAAACTTTTAGTGGTCTCACAAAATTAAATAAAATTAAGGGCATTGTGGTATGTCTATGAAGTAGGATCGTCAAGGTTAACAACCCTGGGTTTTAAGTCACACAGCCTTAATGCCATGCCGAGCGTAGTGAGGGGGTTGATAACCTCAATAGTTTGTCTCTGAAAGCAACACTATTTACAATTCTGAGGGACTGGAGTACCTTCAGTCATTTTCAACAATCATGAGATTGTAGCTTTGGGTGCACGACAATCCAACCTTCTCCAGAACTCTAGCACCAAGTCCCATAGGTGAGGGAGCAAACGTTAGCCTAAATCTGATTTGCATTGTAGCTTGTAATTAAATCACTTAATTCACTGTAAAGGGCTGCAGCTTAACAAATTACATTTAATTTAAAAAAAAACACATCAACTAACTTCAGTCAGGAAACCATTTGCCTTCTAGGCTAAGTGGGGTTAGAAAACGGGTCACTTTAAAGGAGACAATAGCTTCTCTACAGTGGAGATTTAATGTTTGTTGGGCATTATTACCTAATCTCAGCCTAGCACTGCCCTCCTTGTGGTTTAAAAAAGTCCTCTCGGCACGCCGGAAGGCGGAGGTAGATTTCACCGGACAAACTTGGGGATAGGCGAAAATAGGCAGAATATGCAGGTTTTCGTAGAAGGATCAGACCTCATTTATTGCGAGAAGGTATTTAATAATTGGAGCTTAATTAACTTTGTTTTTCGTCATTTTATGCTAATTTTAAACATTTTATTGTCTTATGGGAACGGTAACCTTCTTGTCATTTGGGGTCCATTTTTATACTTGTGGTCACACTGTCCTTATTCAAGGTTTCGACACTGATGTGTAACTATGTAACGGTATGTTACTTCTTCACGCAAAATTATATCTCCCGCAGAGATTTTGGTTGGTTCCTCAGTTTAGGGGCTGCGACAACGCGGTCATGTAACCCCGTGTACTTAGGGATGGCTGTATTAGTCTGTAATTCAGGCAAGGACTGCAGACGGTCAATTTCAAGCAGTAGTTCCTAATGTTGCTACCAGGTACTACCGTCAACGACACCTACCTGTGAACTTGGCTACTAGATGCCACCGCAGCCAGCAACTCGCAACGAACATTGGAACTTCCCCTCCAAAGGAGAGCTTACTGAGGGATTTTTAGCGCTCTCAGAAATTCCGACGACTTCGGCCGGCTTTGAACTCGCGACCTTGGGCATAGACATTCAGCATGCTTGCTACCAGTTACGTCACCGAAGCCGCTTCACACTTAGTCAGATGGAATTCTGAATATGATCTCGTGCAAGTGCGTTATCTTGGCAACGTCTGATGGCTCATCCCTCATCAATTTAGTAGTGTTGCCATGGCAACCACTGATAGCTCTTGGCATTTTCTTATAATTCCGAAATCATTTTTCTCATCCCTTGGCATAATGGTGGGTCATATCAAAAATTATTTCAGACAAAATTTTAGGTAATTATTAGGGGAATATTGTCCATTTTGTACGGTTTTGATATTGTGCCTATTAAGAGAGATATGATTAATGTTTCCCGAAAAACCCACTTTTTTCCTCCCCTTTGGTCAATGGTTGGTGCTATAAAAAAAACTCTTCAAACATAAATTTTTGGGCTTTATCCGACACATAGTATGAACGTTGAACGGATTCGATATTTCACATATTAAGAGAGTTATAGCAATATTTCACTTTTTCGAAAAAAGCCCCCCATTTTCACCCCCTTTGACCGATTTAGACCAGTAACGAACTCGACCGAGATTTTATAGGTATACATATTCGGTAAAATATTCAAAGTGATTGGTGCAAAATTACGGCAGTTATCGTGTCCACAAGAAACTGATATATACATTTGAACTGACGGTGGTTTTGGGGTCTGGGGGATGTGGTACGCGAAGATATGTCGAAATTTTCCGGAAGTCGAAACATGGTAGCCTACCCATTGCAATAGTTAGCTTTCTAATGAAATCTACCTCTGGTTGGTTCCTCAGTTTAGGGGCTGCGACAACGCGGTCATCTAACCCCGTGTACTTTGGGTATGTGTAGAATCTGTCTGATAAACGGTGTGAATTGTAATGGCTGTAGTAGTCTTAATTCAGGTAAGGACTGCAGACGGTCAATTTCAAGCAGTAGTTCCTAATGTTGCTACCAGGTACTACCGTCAACGACACCTAGCTGTGAACTTGGCTACTAGATGCCACCCCAACCAGCAACTCGCAACGAACGTTGGAACTTCCCCTCCAAAGGAAAGCTTACTGAGGGATTTTAGCTCTCTTAGAAAATCCGACGACTTCGGCCGGCTTTGAAACCGAGACCTTGGGCTTAGACTTTCTGCATGCTACCAATTACGTCACCGAAGCCGCTTCCCACTTAGATGAAAATACTGAATCTGATCTCGTGCAAGTGCGTTGTCATGGAAACGTCTGTGGCTCATCCCTCATCAATTTAGTAGTGTTGCCATGGCAACCTTTGATAGCTCTTGGCATTTTCTTATAATTCCGAAATCATTTTTCTCATCCCTTGGCATAATGGTGGGTCATATCAATAATTCTTTCAGACAAAAGTTTTAGGTAATTATTAGGGGAATATTGTCCATTTCGTACGGTTTTGATATTGTGCCTATTAAGAGAGATACGATTAATGTTTCCCGAAAAACCCACTTTTTCCCACCCCTTTGGTCAATGGTTGGTGATATAAAAAAACTTTTCAAACATAAATTTTTGGGCTTTATCCGACACATAGTATGAACGTTGAACGGATTCGATATTTCACATATTAAGAGAGTTATAGCAATATTTCACTTTTTCGAAAAAAGACCCCCATTTTCACCCCCTTCTACCGATTTAGCCCAGTAACGAACTCGACCGAGATTTTATAGGTATACATATTCGGTAAAAATTGATTGGTGAAAAATTACGGCAGTTATCGTGTCCACAAGAAACTGATATATATATATATATATATATATATATATATTTTATATACATTTGAACTGACGGTGGTTTTGGGGTCTGGGGGATGTGGTACGCGAAGATATGTCGAAATTTTCCGGAAGTCGAAACATGGTAGCCTACCCATTGCAATAGTTAGCTTTCTAATGAAATCTACCTCTGGTTGGTTCCTCAGTTTAGGGGCTGCGACAACGCGGTCATCTAACCCCGTGTACTTTGGGTGAGTGTAGAATCTGTCTGATAAACGGTGTGAATTGTAATGGATGTATTGGTCTGTAATTCAGGTAAGGACTGCAGACGGTCAATTTCAAGCAGTAGTTCCTAATGTTGCTACCAGGTACTACCGTCAATGACACCTAGCTGTGAACTTGGCTACTAGATGCCACCCCAACCAGCAACTCGTAACGAACGTTGGAACTTCCCCTCCAAAGGAAAGCATACTGAGGGATTTTAGCGCTCTTAGAAAATCCGACGACTTCGGCCGGCTTTGAAACCGCGACCTTGGGCATAGACATTCTGCATGCTACCAGTTACGTCACCGAAGCCGCTTCCACTTAGTCAGATGTCCCATGACACGCTAAGGCCGACCAAGCGAGCGCTGCCCAGCCATTTGGCCTGCAGATATTGGGGTGACGCGTGATCAGCGCGTCGGGTCCCCTCGGCCGTTAATATTGGTATTCGTGATTGGGGTGCTATCTCACTGTCAGACAGCTACTCAATTGTCCTCACGAGGCTGAGTGCACCCCGTTCCAACCCTCACGTCAGTTTTAAAATCCCTGACGGAGCCGGGGATCGAACACGGGGCCTCGGGTTGAGAGGCAGTCGCGCTACCCCAACACCACGGGGCCGGCTTAGTCAGATGGAAATACTGAATCTGATCTCGTGCAAGTGCGTTGTCATGGCAACGGCTCATCCCTCATCAATTTAGTAGTGTTGCCATGGCAACCTCTGATAGCTCTTTGGCATTTTCTTATAATTCCGAAATCATTTTTCTCATCCCTTGGCGTAATGGTTGGTCATATCAAAAATTCTTTCAGACAAACGTTTTAGGTAATTATTAGGGAAATATTGTCCGTTTTGTACGGTTTCGATATTGTGCCTATTAAGAGAGATATGATTAATGTTTCCCGAAAAACCCACTTTTTTTCCACCCCTTTGGTCAATGGTTGGTGCTATCAAAAAACTTATTTTACATAAATTGTTGGCACATACCCGACACATATTATGAACTTTGAATGGATTCGATATTTCACGTATTAAGAGAGTTATAGCGAAATTTCCATTTTTCGAAAAAAGCCCCCCATTTTCACCCCCTTCGACCGATTTTGCCCATTAACGAACTTGGCCGAGATTTTATAGGGATACATATTATGTAAAAAATTCAAAGTGATTGGTGCAAAATTACGGCAGTTATCGTGTCCACAAGAAACTGATATATATATATATATATACAAGCTGACCCGGCAGACGTTGTCCTGCCAATCAAAGAAAGTGTTGTAACTTTGTTTCTTGAAGTGCTTTTGGATTCACAATATTTTTTTCAATTTCTGTTAACTGCCTCTAAACTATCGTGAATTGAATTAACTAATTTAGAAACATTCGTTGGAGCGTGCACAATAACTCTCCAAGGTTTCATCGCAAACGGATAAATGGCATACTCGATTTGGTTTAAATGATTCGTGCGCTGTCACTCATTTGTTGAATCTACTCGCGCTCTTCCAACTGCGAAATGGATTTACTAAGTTAGGAAGCTTCACGTAAGTGTGCACAACAACTCATCAATGTTTCATCGCAATCGATGAATAGTATATGAACGCATAAAGGATTTTGTTGGAACGCTTCGCGCGTCGTCACTCATTTGTTACATCTACTCGTGCGCTACCAATATTGTAAAATGGATTTACCAAGTTGAACACCTTCCCTGGCGTGTACACAACAACTCATCAAAGTTTCATCGGAATTCGATGAATGACATATGAACGCATAAGTTTTTTTTTTTTTTTTTAGCGTATGGCTTTTAGTGCCGGGAGTGTCCGAGGACATGTTCGGCTCGCCAGTTTTGTAGCTGCTTCGAGACGGACACCCAATGGGTGAGCTACAAGTACCGTTGGGGAGGGAAAGAGGGAAGTTGGAATGTAAGGACTCAGGAGGTGGAAGGTAGCGGCTGTGGCCTATAGTTAGGGACCAACTTCGGCATTTGCCTGGAAGGAAGATGGGAAACCACAGAAGACCATCTTCAAGGTTGCCGGCGGGGGGATTCGAACCTCCTCGCCTCCCGGATGTGAGCGACTGCCATCAGTCATGCCGTAACCACCACGGCTAACTCACCCGGTAACGCATAAGTGATTTTCTTTAAATGATTCGCGTGCCGTCACTCATTTGTTGAATCTACTCATGCGCTACCTATTGTAAAATAGACTTACTAAGCCTTGTGCGCTACTTATTAAAAACTGGATTTACTAAGACAGAAACATTTCCTGGAGTGTACACAACAATTCACCAAAGTTTCATCGCAATCGGATAAATGGTATATGGACGCATACGGTACTTTGTTGAAATGATTCGCGTGCCGTCACACATTTGTTGAATCTACTCGTGGGCTACCTGTCGTAAAATGGATTTATTAAGCCAGAAACCTTCCGTAGGGTGTACACAACATCTCACCAAAGTTTCATCGTAATCGGACGAAAGGTATTTGAACGCATACGGGACCTTCTTGATACGCTTCGCGCGTCGTCGCTTATTTGTTGAATCTACTCGTGCGAAACCTCCTGTGAAATGGATTTACTAAGTTAGAAACCCTCACGGAAGTGTACACAACATCTCACCCAAGTTTCATTGCAATCGGATGAATGGTATAAGAACGCATACGGGACTTTGATTAAAAGTTCACGCGTCGTTGCTCATTTGTTGAATCTACTCGTGAGCTACCTATCGTAAAATGGATTTACTAAGTTAGAAACCCTCACGTAAGTGTACACAACATCTCACCCAAGTTTCATCGCTATCGGACGAATGGTATTTGAACGCACACGGGACTTTGTTGAAACGCTTCGCACGTCGCCGCTCATTTGTTGAATCTACTCGTGCGCAACCTCCTGTGAAATGGATTACTAAGTTAGAAGCCTTCACTTAAGTGTACACAACAACTCATCAAAGTTTCATCTCAATCTATGAATGGAATATAAACTTATACGGGATTTTGTTGAAACGCTTCGCGCGTCGTCACTCATTTGTTGAATCTAGTCGTGCGCTACCTAATGTGAAATTGATTTACTAAGCCAGAAGCCTTCCCTGAAGTGTACACAACATCTCACCCAAGTTTCATCGCTATCGGACGAATGGTATTTGAACGCATACGGGACCTTTTTGAAACGCTTCACGCGTCGTCGCTCATTTGTTGAATCTATTCGTGCGCTATCTATTGTAAAATGGATTTACTAAGCCAAACACCTTCCCTGGAGCTCACTCAACATATCATCCAAGTTTCATGGCAATCGGATGAATGGTATATGAACGCATACGGGACTTTGAAACGCTCTAACGTGCAGAGACAAACAGTAGAATTCGACATCACTGCCACCTTTGGTATAAAACACAACTTTTCGCCACGGGCGGAGTGTAAGTAATAGCGGTAGTTGCACAGATTGCGACCAGGTGGCTCTAACGTGCAGAGACAAACCGTCCAAAGACATCAGCTTTCACGAAGGCCAAGGCCAGTGGTTTCCATGACGACTGTTTTTGACTGTATATTGTGGTTCTAAAATTGTGTTCATTCCACCTACCGGGTCGGATTGTGAATCTTAACCATACATGGACCCATACTAATATGCATACCAAATTCCATCAAAATCGGTTCAGTCGTTTAGGAGGAGTTCAGTCACATACACACGTGTCGAAGAATTATATATATAAAGATATATATACTACCGAACCCGTGCGAGAACTCTCGCATGTGTATAAACCACCCACCTGGCTTTACTGTTATGTGGGCTTACGTAAATATGTTTATTCGTTTAAACGCACTTTTTAAACTAATTGGCGATATTTATGAAATCAGAGAGCTATTCATCACAATGGGTTGTGTGCGCCCCATGTGTACAGACTACCCGCCTGGCTCTAGTGCTATCCGGCTGTATGCGAAACATTTCTGACAGGGGCTATCGTCTTGTTTATTTGTTTAAAAGCACTTTATAAAAAAATCCGTTGACTTTTCAAGAAATGCAAGATTTTTCCTGTACTATTGAGACGATTTGGAAGATTTTGGTATAAACCACACCTCCGAACTCCCTCTGGTTTAGGAGCTTGAGGTTTGTGAAACATACACCTTAGCGTATTATAGGTATATATAGATTATAGTCTACTCCTTGATAAGGACAAAGAGTTTCTATACCCAAAGGCTAATTGTTCTTTGCTGAACATCTTGTTTTTCTATTGAATTCTGCAAGGAATTAGGTAACGTATATTCTCTTCATTTTACTTATTTGTTGTTTATATCTCACTAACAGATGAACCTCGTAGACGAAACGCAACACATCACATAAAAACTGACCCTAACGTTGTGTCAAGTCCCCATCCACAGGAAGACCCCCAATAAAGACTTGTGGTGCATTAAACTTCAGGTTATCTAGCCTCCAATGGCCCAATTTCCTAAAAGCCGCAAAAAATACTATTTTAATTCAGGAATTTTTGAAAATAATGTTGCTGTTTGTAGATATAGCCGGCTGTACGACATATTGCACGTGTAAGTCGTGTGAAAAAAATGTAGGGTATCACTTGACCTCCTTAAGCGCATTACAGTATATGTATTGATGAATTTTACAGCTTAATTTGGTTCCGTTATAACCTTATAGCCATTTGCAAACTTTCACAGCAATGGAATAAATGGAATTGCATTGCGTATTACAGAAATAGATGGACCTCTGAGATTCTGCTGCCATGGTTACCGGCTTGCATTCTTTCATTGGTTTATTAAATGAAATTAGTTTTCTGGAAAAATCTCGAAAACTGTTGGTTTTAGGGTCTTAAAATGTGATTTTAGGGCCTCCGAGTTTCGTTTCTCACATTGAGGAGCTGATAATGAGTTTTGTCTCACCCTTCTACTCCTATTTCAGCTTGGTTTTTAAGGGGGTAGGCCCCCTTTTATGAGAGGTACAGAGAAGAGTTACATCAATGATTGGTGTCGTGCTTCTGATTGATATCTGTACCAAATTTTACGTTGATCCACCCAGCCGTTCTCGAGTTATAAGGGAACAAAGTTGTCCACAGACAGACAAACAGACACGCGCATCCGTCATAAAACGGTCTGAAACGCGTTAATAACGTAAATGTCCGTAGAAATTCAGAAAAAAAACAGACAAACTTTCATTTTTATATAATACAAGCTGACCCGGCAGACGTTGTCCTGCCAATCAAAGAAAGTGGTGTAACTTTGTTTCTTGAAGTGCTTTTGGATACACAATATTTTTTCAATTTCTGTTAACTGCCACTAAACTATCGTGAATTGAATTAACTAATTTAGAAACATTCGTTGGAGCGTGCACAACAACTCTCCAAAGTTTCATCGCAAACGGATAAATGGCATTTAACCCATACGGGATTTGGTTTAAATGATTCGTGCGCTGTCACTCATTTGTTGAATCTACTCGTGCTCTATCAACTGTGAAATGGATTTACTAAGTAAGTGTACACAACAACTCATCAAAGTTTCATCGCAATCGATGAATAGTATATGAACGCATACGGGATTTTTTGGAACGCTTCGCGCGTCGTCACTCATTTGTTACATCTACTCGTGCGCTACCAATATTGTAAAATGGATTTACCAAGTTGAACACCTTCCCTGGCGGGTACAGAACAACTCATCAAAGTTTCATCGGAATCGGATGAATGACATATGAACGCATAAGTGATTTTCTTTAAACGATCGCGTTTCGTCACTCATTTGTTGAATCTACTCATGCGCTACCTATTGTAAAATAGATTTACTAAGCCTGAAACCTTCTCTGGCGTGTACTCAATGATTCACCAAGGTTTGATCGCAATCGGATGAATGATATATGACCGCATACGGGACATTGTGGGAACGATTCGCGCGCCGTCGCTCATTTGTTGAATCTACTCGTGCGCTACTTATTAAAAACAGGATTTACTAAGCCAGAAACATTTCCTGGAGTGTACACAACAATTCACCAGTTTCATCGCAATCTGATAAACGGTATATGGCCGCATACGGCACTTTGTTGAAATGATTCGCGTGCCGTCACTCATTTGTTGAATCTACTCGTGCGATACCTATTTTAAAATGGATTTATTCAGCCAGAAACCTTCCGTAGGGTGTACACAACATCTCACCCAAGATTCATCGTAATCGGACGAATGGTATTTGAACGCATACGGGACCTTAGCTAAACGCTTCGTGCGTCGTCGCTCATTTGTTGAATCTACTCGTGCGAAACCTCCTGTGAAATGTATTTACTAAGTTAGAAACCCTCAAGTAATTGTACACAACATCTCACCCAAGTTTCATTGCAATCGGATGAATGGTATATGAACGCATACGGGACTTTGTTTAAAAGTTCGTGCGTCGTTGCTCATATGATTAATCTACTCGTGAGCTACCTATTGTAAAATGGATTTACTAAGTTAGAAACCAGAGCCTCCGTGGCTATGGCGGCAGCACGCCGGCCTCTCACCGCTGGGTCCGTGGTTTAAATCCCGGTCACTCCATGTGAGATCTGTGCTGGACAAAACGGAGGCAGACAGGTTTTTCTCCGGGTACTCCGGTTTTCCCTGTCAAAATTTCATTCCAGCAACACTCTCCACTATCAGTTTATTTCATCTGTCATTCATTTAATCATTGCCCCAGAGGAGTGCGTCAGGCCTCGGCAGCCGGCACAGTTCATATCCTCGCCGCTAGATGGGGGCTTCATTCATTCCATTCCTGACCCGGTCGGAGACTGGAAGCAGGCTGTGGATTTTCATTTTCAAGTTAGAAACCCTCACGTAAGTGTACACAACATCTCACCCAAGTTCCATCGCTATCGGACGAATGGTAAATGAACGCATACGCGACTTTGTTGAAACGCTTCGCACGTCGCCGCTCATTTGTTGAATCTACTCGTGCGCAACCTCCTGTGAAATGGATTACTAAGTTAGAAGCCTTCACTTAAGTGTACACAACAACTCATCAAAGTTTCATCTCAATCTATGAATGGAATATAAACTTATACGGGATTTTGTTGAAACGCTTCGCGCGTCGTCACTCATTTGTTGAATCTAGTCGTGCGCTACCTAATGTGAAATTGATTTACTAAGCCAGAAGCCTTCCCTGGAGTGTACACAACATCTCACCCAAGTTTCATCGCTATCGGACGAATGGTATTTGAATGCATATGGGACCCTTTTGAATCGCTTCGCGCGTCGTCGCTCATTTGTTGAATCTATTCGTGCGCTATCTATTGTAAAATGGATTTACTAAGCCAAACACCTTCCCTGAAGCTCACTCAACATATCAGCCAACTTTCATGGCAATCGGATGAATGGTATATGAACGCATACGGGACCTTGAAACGCTCTAACGTGCAGAGACGAACAGTAGAATTCGACATCATTGCCACCTTTGGTATGAAACACATCTTTTCGTCACGGACGGAGTGTATGTAATGGCGGTAGTTGCACAGGCTGCGACCAGGTGGCTCTAACGTGCAGAGACAAACCGTCCAAAGACATCAGCTTTCACGAAGGCCAAGGCTAGTGGTTTCCATGACGACTGTTTTTGACTGTATATTGAGGTTCTAAAATTGTGTGTAAATTGTGGTTCTAAAATTGTGTTCATTCCACCTACCGGGTCAGATTGGGAATCTAAACCATACATGGGGCCACACTAATGTACATACCAAATTCCATCAAAATCGGTTCAGTCGTTTAGGAGGAGTTCAGTCACATACACACGTGTCGAAGAATTATATACAGTGTGGTCCACCCGCCCCTTATTTTTTTGGAGGAAGGCAACCCAACTAACGCGTATATCACAATCATCCTAAAAACATTAGTACCTGCTCCTTTACGTCCATTGTACAACTTTACTGTTGAGTACATCCTCGCGAATATAGTAGAAATCAATAGTGGCAGTGTTCTTTCAATGACCTCAAATATAATGCATGATTGAAACGATCAGAGCTCCGAAGAACACCTTCTTACGTTTGGAAAGGAAGTGTCTACGAATAGATTCAATACATGCCAGCAATACACTATGGTTCTCGGTAGCTAGGGTGGCTAAATCAAGAATTGCTAGAGTAGCGTCAAGGAAGTCGCATTGTAGTAGGTTCGAACCTTGAGCTAGTACATTTTTTTGCTTAATGTCGTTTATTGTGGATGTATTATGGACGCATATCTATCTGTTCCAACGAGTGATTTTTTTATTAGGTCCTGAAAATGACCGTACTTATCCGATGGTACGCAGCCAGATTGGACGACGACATAATGATCTGTAGAACGAAAGCAAGGTAGCCTATCCTGTATATTCAAGGTAGCAAGTGTTCGAAATTTTGGCCACCTTTGTTTAAAGGAAAACTCCGACTCACTCAGACGACCCACATAACAAATAGATTTGTTATGTGGGTAGGCTCACGAATAAATACATCAGACCGAAACTATAATTTCTTTCAACGGCGTCTGTGCGAAAAGCGCTTGCTATACACTTACAGTAATAGTTATTTAGTGAGGTTTTAAGGGGCGGAACTACGAGGTCATCTGCCCCAAACATACAGTAAATACAGATAATTATAATGTTATTGGTTTTACGTCCCTTTTAACTACTCTGGCTTTTAGAGACGTCGGGGTGTCGGAATTTTGCTCCGAAGGGTATCTTCAACGTGCCAGTAAATCTACAGACACGGCTCTCTCGCATTTGTGCACCCTCAAAAGCCAGCTGACTGCATCAGGATACGAATCTGCAACCTGGAGCACAGCAAGCGAGAACATTACCGTTCAGCCTCGCAGCAAGGCAGTAATTACAGAACGTGTCATATTATTATTCTGAGATAAATATTGAACTATTCAAATTCTAATTATCACGAATAGAGTCGCCTCCGTTGCGTAGTGGTCAGCGTGATTAGCTGCCACCCCGGACGTCCTGGGTTCGATACCCGGCTCTGCCACGAAATTTGAAAAGTGGTATGAGGACTGGGACGGGGTCTGCTCAGCCTCGGGTGGTCCAAATAAGTAGAGGGGTTCGATTCCCACCTCACCCATCCTCAAAGTGGTTTTCCGTGGTTTCCCACTTCGCCTTCGGGCAAATACCGGGATGTTACCTACCGTACGGCCACGGCCGCCTCCTTCCCTCTTCCTTGCCTGTCCCTCCCGATCTTCCCCTCCCTTCCCATCCGTCAAGAGGACCCTGTTCGCTTTGCAGGTGAGGCCACCTGGGCGAGGTGCTGATCCCACCTCCCCAGTTGTATCCCCCAGACGAGATGTTTCAAGCTCCAGGACACTGCCCGAAGAGGCGGTAATGATGGGATCCCTCGCCGAGTCCGTGGGAAAACCTAACATGGAGGGTAAAATCGACTAAAAATATAATAATTATAACGAATATTATCCATCCATGGTTTTGAACAGTATTTAGGGAAAGTAGCCATTTAAATGAGACAAGAAAATAACTTTCCCTATCGTCTTCGTAGATAATGTGAACAAAACCAAGTTGAAATCTTGCTGTACGAGGTAGGGAGGGTATAATAGAATAGTTAAAAAGAATTTTAAAAGTCTGCCGTTGGATAGTCTTGAACCCGGGATCTTCGAAAGAGCGAGCGGGCGCAATAACACTTGCACACATTTTCAACACACTCTGGAGGTTTTTGTTACGCTTCTTATTAACGCGTATGGTAAAATATTCAATTATTACAGTTAGATCTTAAATATTGATTGGAATGCATTCAGTACCAAGCATGTTTTCTAATTTACTTAAAGCAAGTTTCGCGACCGTTTTGCGTTATTAAGGCGAATTAACTGCAAATAATGCCCTCAACGACAGCCCTTCGGTTTTATTTCATACAACTTAGCGTACAAAATGCTAGCGTGTGATACACTTCGGTAATACAAGCCGGTATACTGACGAAGAGAACAGAATCATACAGGATTTTTTTACCAGCGATCACAGCAGGTTCCTTGTCAGCGAGTGTCGTGTGATACAGGCCTAAAGATATGCTAAGCCAATTTGTTAAAATTTAATAACAAAACAAGATGTTCTGTAAAGAACGTATAGCCTACTTTCTCCTAAATGAATGGGTATTGTTATAATTCGTTGTCCTTTTCAAGGAGTATAATTGAATGTTAGTTGTAGTAGCTTCTTGAAATACAACGTGCTATACGGATATTATACATGAATATGAGGTGCCCTTTGCTAGTGCTACCTCTGTAAAAAAAATCATTCAATTCGGTTTCACCGTGTTTGAATTGATATGGGGAATCGATTTGCACACATACATGGCCGCTATCTGCGAACTATTGGGTTGATGACCTCGTAGTTCTGTCAAGAGATGCTTCCCACAAAAAGGTATGTTGTTAAGAAATTTGGTAGAGATCAAATGATTAGGTTGGTCGTAATTTGATTTAAGCTTTTAACATTTCGGTGGCCACCATTCCGTTTTGGTCAAGATGGCGGCGATATACAACATGACACTGAGGTGGCCTTTGCTAGTGCTACCTCTGTACCAAACTTCGTTCCATTCGGTTTCACCGTGTTTGAAAAGATAGGGGGAATCGATTTGCACACATACATGGCCGCCATCCGCACATTATTGGCATGATGACCTTGTAGTGTGGTCAAAAGATTTTCTATACATAAATGTATGTTGTTGCAAAATTTGGTAGAGATCAGATTATTAGGTTGGTCGTAATTTGATTCAAGCTTTTAACATTAGGATGGCCGCCATTACGTTTTCGTCAAGATGGCGGCAATATAAAACATGGCACTGGAGTGCTCTTCGCTAGTGCTATCTCTGTACCAAATTTCGTTCAATTCGGTTTCACCGTGTTTGAATTGATTGGGGGAATCCATTTGCACACATACATGGCCGCCATCTGCACACTAATTGGATGATGACCTTGTAGTTCAAACAAACGACGCTCGCCATATAAGTATATGTTGTTGCAAAATTTGGTGGAGATCGGATGATTAGGTTAGTCGTAATTTGATTTAAGCTTTGAACATTTTGGAGGCCGCCATTACGTTTTCGTCAAGATGGCGGCGATATAAAACATAACACTGAGGTGTCCTTCGCTAGTGCTACCCCTGTACCAAATATCGTTCAATTCGGTTTCACCGTGTTTGAATTGATAGGGGGAATCAATTTGCACACATACATGGCCGCCATCTGCAAACTATTGGCCTGATTACCTTGTAATTTAGTCAAAAGACGGTCGCCATATAAATATATGTTGTTGCAAAATTTGGTAGAGATCGGATGATTAGATTATTCGTAATTTGATTTAAGCTTTGAACATTTGGGTGGCCGCCATTACGTTTCCGTCAAGATGGCGGCGATATAAAACAATGACACTGAGGTGCCCTTTGCTAGTTCTACCTCTGTACCAAATTACGTTCAATTAGGTTTCACCGTGTTCGAATTGATAGGGTGGGGGCAGACATTCAGAGTACATACACTCACACACACAGAGACACACAGTTTCACACACACACACACTCACACACAGACACACAATTTTTGGCCCAGTGTAGATCTCATAAGTCTTCTTTCATTTTTTTCGCAAAAATCGAAAGTATGCTAATAATACCATGGGAAATTCTAAGGAATACGTATACTTCGATGCAAGCACTGGCGATCAGAATATCCTTCGATATGTTGTTGTTTTGCTTCATGTGAGGGGCTAGAACATCGCGGTCATTTAGCCCCGTTTACTTGGGAGTGTGTGTAGAATTTGTCTGATAACATTAGTTATTGCGGGCTTATAATGATGTGTGTATTTGCAATTAAGGATTGGGAAGGAGGCGGCCGTGGCCTTAAGATAGAATCCGTCCCGGAATTTGGCTGGAGTAGAAGTGTGAAACCACGGAAAACCATTTCCAGGGTGGCTGAGGTGGGAATCGAACCCACTTCTTCTCATATTTGCTTCACGAGGCTACGTGTACCCAATTTCAGCCCTCAGACAAATATTACATTTCTTGGCAAAGCTGGGAATCGAACCCGGACCTCCGGAGCGACACTTCGATATGTTATATTAATGTTCATGCCAGTTTTTAAATTTTCTGCCATTACAGGTCACGTGGCATAACGTACCAGTTCAATCAAATTCTCGTAAATAAATCAGCAAAATTCAGCGTATTCGTCACAAAAATACGTCGTAAGGCAATAAATGTGGCAATGTAGTTACATCCCCACTAAAATGGATTGTGGGCTTTCGTTCAAAAAAGTATGACTACTACTGGATTCGAAGCAGAATTCAACTCGCTCGCGCCCATCATGTACGGTCAGGCTTTAAACCTCTCAGCCACCAACACATGGTATATATCACTCGCTAAACGTGGTGTAGTTACAGTAGCCGTCCCACCTCAAACGTTTAAGTCCATCTCAAAGTCTTCAATCACGATTAATGGTGTTGATTTAACTTTCTACTATTACAGATCACGTGGCGTAAGCTATTAATTCGATCGAATTGCGTGTATGTGTGTTATTTCAAGGAGCAGTGAGTCATATGTTAGTAGAATGGGCCATAGTATTTGGCGGGGAAAAGTTTAAGGTCGGTTTTTCTTTGCTAGACCCATGGCCCAATTACATTGCTGTCGCACAGTCAGAGCGCAGAGCAATATCGACCATCGGGAGAAATGCCGTGTTAGTTGGGTTTCATAAAACTAAATAATAAGGGGCGGGTGGACCACACTGTATATAAAGATATATACATACATAAATTATATATAAACTTTTGAACTGACGGTGGTTTTGGGGTCTGGGGGATGTGAAACGCGAAGATATGTCGAAATTTTCCGGAAGTCGAAACATGGGACCCATTGCAATAGTTAGCTTTCTAATGAAATCTACCTAACACTTCCTTTGAGAAATAAAGACTACTGTACATACCCTATATATTGACGTGTAGATTTGCCACGTATGCCAGTAATTCCTCCTGATTACAGGCCTTGATCCAGTCATTATATCTGGATTAGGAATGAGGAATTTGTGAATTAATGGATAGGTGTTTGAGGGACTGACATCTCATGGGTATTAAAACCAGAATTATTCGGTGAAACGTGTGATATTTGTATTTACCGCTCCAATGCACGAGGAAACCGGAATGCTGTTATGTCCGGTGTGATAAGAACTGCGCAAAAAATTACCGCACTGATGTTGGTTTCACACACTTCTGCTATTGGTTAAATTGCAAAATTATATTTCTGAGTTGATTTTAATAATTACAAGCAATGTTTTCTTCGGACAAAATCGACAGGCCGCACTCAATGAATATGGGTAGACTGCTCTCTCGCGGATACATGGTGAACCGTCGCCGCCATGCATGCGTGCGTGCGTGCGGTGCTTCCGGTGACGGCCGTTTCAAAACCATGACGAAAAAATTACATGGTAAAGGCCTGATGTGTCCATACTGTAATGGTTACTATACTGTGCTAATGCAAAATGGATTTACTAAGCCAGAAGCCTTCCCTGGAGTGTACACAACATATCACCCAAGTTTCATTGCAATCGGATGAATGGTATATGGACGCATACCGGACTTTGTTTAAACGCTTCGCGCGTCATCGCTCATTTGTGGAATCTACTCGTGCGCTACCGATTGTAAAATGGATTTACAAATCCAGATGCTTTCTCTGGAGTGTACTCAACATCTCACAAAAGTTTCATCGCTATCGGATGAATGGTATATGAACGCATACGAGACTTTGTTGAAATGCCCTAACGTATCTAGACAAACAGAAGATATCGACATCACCGCCATCTATGGCACAAAACATAACTTTCCGCCACGGACGCATTGTAAGGTATGGAGGTAGTTTTACAGGTTGCAACCAGGTGGCTCTAACGTGCAGAGACAAACACTCCAAAGATTTCAGCTTTTCTTAAGGCTAGCGGTTTCTATGATGACTGTTTTTGACTGTATATTGTGGTTCTAAAATTGGGTGTAATCCTAGTCCTGAAATTGTGTTCATTTTACCTACCCGGTCAAATTGTGAATTTAAGCAATACAGGGTCCCACTCTAATATACATAAAAAAATTCATGAAAATCGATCCAGCCATAAAAAATATAAATCATGCCATTAGGTTCGAACGCTACCACGGCAACTCTCTACGCCGAATTTGATCCCTGATAGAGTTTACCACAGCCAACATAGGTTCTGACACTAAGCAAATAGTTTCCTTTATATCACTAGATAGTAATGTATTTTTGGCCAAGGGACGGGTGTGGGAATCCTTAGATAATGAACTAGCCTGTTTGTTGTGGAAGGCAGAAGGGGAGCAGTGAGAGTTCTAAATAGTGACACCAGCCGCTCGGCTACGCTGACCTTTCATGTATATTTCGCGAAACCATGGGCATGCGACATATCGTTGGACTCGGGATGACGCCCTCTTTTTAATGGACCACTCGTTATATTTTTCAAAAATGTTTGAAAAAATTTGTTTTTGAAAGTAGGCGATAGTTTGAAAACCAAACATGATAGAATGTTATGCCATAGTTGAAACGAATGGTCTTTATGTCCTTGATATTTTATAATGAAACTTTTTTTATTTTTGATGTTTTTTGAAAAAAGTTCAATTTTGAAATTTTTAGCCTACTTTTCACATTTTGCAAAAATGAGGAAAAAGTAGACTTAAGAGATCGGGCAAATGTGTGTCTGTCTGTCTGTCTGGCTGTGTGTGTCCCCCCCCCTATCAACTCCTAAACGGCTGCAGCAATCGAAACAAAATTTGGTAGAAGTAAAGATCTATACCTGAATATCTCACGGCCATATTCGAAAATAATAATAATATTTGAAAATGATGTCAGTGCTACCAACTGCTGAAAAATCGCAATTGAAATTTGAGCTCCATGTTGGATATCTTGGAAGGTATGAATAGGACCTATTTCAAAATTGGCACACGTATAGATAATAATATTGCAGTTTAATTTCCAGGAAGCCATACATGACAGTGTTGCCAAAATGATTATAAGCCTGCTGATAGGTCCAAGTTTTAAATGCATATAACTTCTACACTATCAATTGGATTTCACCCAAATTTCGTATGTGCTATGTGTACATAAACAGATATGACAGAGCGTATTCTTAAGAGCCACCAGGGCTGCCAACTGTTAATAAATGCTCTCAATTTTTTAAATCCAAATACCCATATATCAGAAAGTATGCAAGCCGACAGCTTTAAACGATGCACACGAACAGGGTCTTTCAAATAAAATAAGAGCGCCCAGCGGCGGATTTGTTAACCGCTGCTGCGGTCACCTTGGCCGAGCTTTTGGCGCGCCAAGGCCCCCTGCTTTAAGCGTGTGTACAATCTCTTATATAAAAACAAGTGTCCTGACTGACTGACTGACTGACTGACTGACTGACTCATCATCGGCCAGCCAAAACTATTAAAGTTAGAAACATGAAATTTTGGGAATATGTTCGTTGTAAGTCGAAAACGCCCACTAAGGAAGGGTTTTTGGATATTCAGTTTCTAAAGGGGTGTTAAGGGGGTATACTTGCATTTCATTGAATAACAATATCTCCAGATTGCTTTCATTGGGGGATTTGATACTCGGCATATAAACTCATTATAAAAAATAAGAAGATACGTGTCTGAGGGTTTTTCGATGTGGTGTATATTTTGAGGTGAAAGGGGTGAAAAGTGGGGGTTGAAGGTTTCCTAACCGAGCGTGTATCTCTTAAACGACATAGGCGAGGAGTTTGGACCTCAGCGGAAAAAAATCAGCATAAAAAATAACAAAATAGGTGTTTGACCGTTTTTTCATAAATCCAATATAAGGGGCTCATGGGGAGGGGTGAAAATATGGGGAGGGGGAGGAAACGTAATATGTCTGAGTGTAAAGTTATACATGGCCTATGTTGTAGACAATAACACATTACATCTTTTTTGTCTCTTGCTATTTCATCATACGACGAATACTTAGGGAGTTATTAATGATTTTGTACTTTTTGGCCGGAATTTTCTAAGTCCCAGGAATGGCATAAAAATTGATTCGAATGAAATTTCGAAAAATAGTTTTTTTTAATACTTTTATTATATTTTTCAGGTCTTTTAGGGTCCGGAACCAATATGATATTTTGATGTTTTTTTTCGTCCCATGCATTTTTGGTTTCAGGTGATAGAATTATTTTCCACTAGGACCGATGCTTATCTCTTATATAACAAGATGTTCAGAAAAGAACATATAGCCTACTTTCTCCTAAATGCATGGGTATTGTTATAACTCTTTGTCCTTTTCAAGGAGTTTGATTGAATGTTGGTTGTAGTAGCTTGTTGAAATACAACGTGCTATAGGGATATAAAACATGACACTGAGGTGTCCTTTGCTAGTGCTACCTCTGTACCAAATTTCGTTCAATTCGGTTTCACCGTGTTTGAATTGATAGGGGGAATCGATTTGCACACATACTTGGCCACCATCTGCAAACTATTGGGCTGATGTTCTTGCAGTTTGGTCTGAATATGTTTCCCACATAAAGATATGGTGTTGCAAAATTTGCTAGAGACTAGATTATTAGGTTGGTCGTAATTACATTTTAGCTTTTAACATTTGGGTGGCCGCAATTACGTTTCCGTCAAGATAGCGGTGATATAAAACATGACACTGAGGCGCCCTTTGCTAGTGCTACCTCTGTACCAAATTTCGTTCCATTCGGTTTCACCGTGTTCGAATTGATAAGGGGAATCGATTTTCACACAAAGATGGCCGCCATCCGCAAAATATTAGGCTGATGACCTATTAGTTTGGTCAAAGGATGCTCCCTCCATAAAGGTATGTTGTTGCTAAATTTGGTAGAGATCGGATTATTAGGTTAATCGTAATTTGATTTAAGCTTTGAACATTCGTGTGGCCGCCATTAGGTTTCAGTCAAGATGGCAGCGATATAAAACATGACACTGAGGTGCCCTTTGCTAGTGCTACCTCTGTACAAAATTTCGTTCCATTCGGTTCCACCGTGTTCGAAATAATAGGGGGAATCAATTTTGACATAAAGATGGCCGCCACCCGCAAACTATTAAGCTAATAACCTATTAAATTGGTCAAAGGATGCTCCCTCCATAAAGGAATGTTGTTGCAAAGTTTGGTAGAGATCGGATGGTTAAGTTAGTCGTAATTTAACTTAAACTTTGAACGTTTGTGTGGCCGCCATTACGTTTCTGTCAAGATTGCGGCGATATAAAACATGACACTGAGGTGCCTTTTGTTAGTACTACCTCTGTACCAAATTTCGTTCCATTCGGTTGCACCGTGTTCGAATTAATAGGGGGAATCGATTTTCACACAAAGATGGCCGCCATCCGCAAACTATTACGCTGATGACCTATTAGTTTGGTCAAAGGATGCTCCCCCCATAAAGGTATGTTGTTGCAAAATTTGGTAGAGATCGGATGATTAGGTTAGTCGTAATGTGATTTAAGCTTTGAACATTTGTGTGGCCGCCATTACGTTTCCGTCAAGATGGCGGCGATATAAAACATGACACTGAGGTGTCCTTTGCTAGTGCTACCTTTGTACCAAATTTCGTTCAATTCGCATTCACCGTGTTCGAATTGATAGGGGGGGGACAGACATTCAGAGTACACACACTCACACAGACACACAGACACACACACACACAGACTCACACACACACATACACACACACAGACAGACACACTTTTTTTCGCCCTGTGTTGATCTCATAAGTCTACTTTCATTTTTTGCAAAAATCGAAAGTAGGCTAACAAGTGTCCTGACTGACTGACTGACTGACTGACTGACTGACTCATCATCGCCCAGCCAAAACTATTAAACTTAGAAACATGAAATTTTGAGGATATCTTCGTTGCAAGTCGAAAACGCCCACTAAGGAAGGGTTTTTGGATATTCAAGTTCTAAAGGGGTGTTAAGGGGGTACACCTTCATTTCATTGAATAACAATATCTCTGGCTTGGTTTCATTGAGGGATGTGATACTCGGCATATACACTCACCATTAAAAATAAGAAGACACGTGTCTGAGGGATTTTCGATGTGGTGTATATTATGAGGTGAAAGGGGTGAAAAGTGGGGGTTGAAGGATTCCTAACGGAGCGTGTATCTCTTAAACGACATAAGCGAGGAGTTTGAATCTTAGCGGAAAAAAATCAGCTTTAAAAATAAGCAAATAGTTGTTTGACCGTTTTTTCATAAATCCAATTTAAGGGGCCCATGGGGAGGGGTGAAATTCTGGGGAGGGGGGGGAAACAGGAAAGAAAGTGTCCTAACTGATTGACTGACAGACTCACTCATCAAACTCAGGGGGAAAAACTGCTTAATAATAAGTAAATAGGTGTTCGACAGTTTTTTTCATAAACCCAATTTAAGGGTTCATGGGGAGGGGTGAAATTCTGAAAAAAGAAAATTGAAAGAAAAAGTCCTGACTCACTCACCATCGCCCAGGCAAAATTATTGAAGTTAGAAACATGAATTTTTGGGGAAATGATCATTGTATGTCAAAGCCGACTACTAAGGGAGGATTTTCGGATATTCAGGTTGTAAAGGGGTGTTAAGGGGGTTAAACCTGCATTTAATTGAATATCAATATCTCCCGATTGGTTTCATTGGGGTATGTGATACTCAACATATAAACTCATCATTAAAAATAAGAAGACATATGTCTGAGGGTTTTTCGATGTGGTGTATATTATGAGGTGAAAGGGATGAAAAATGGGGGTTGAAGGAATCCTAACGGAGCGTGTTTGTCTTAAACGACACAGGCGAGGAGTTTGAAATTCAGCGGAGAAAAAACAGCTTAAAAAAGAGTAAATAGGTGTTCGACCGTTTTTCTTCATAAATCCAATTTAAGGGGCACATGGGGAGGGGTGAAATTCTGAAAAAAATAATTGAAAAAAATGTCCTGACTCACTCACTCATCATCGCCCAGAAAAAATTATTGAAGTTAGAAACTTGAAATTTTGGGGATATGTTCGTTGTTTGTCGAAAACGTCCACTAAGGAAAGGTTTTTGGATATTCAGGTTCTAAAGGGGTGTTAAGGGGGTAAACGTACATTTCATTGAATAACAATATCTCATGAGAGGTTTCATTTGATGATGTGATACTTGGCACATAAACTATTCATTAAAAATTAGCTGACACATGTCTAATGGTTTTTCCATGTGGTGTATATTATGAGGTGAAAGGGATGAAAAGTGGGGGTTGATAGATTCCTAGCGGAGCGTGTATCTTTTAAACGACATAGGCGAGAAGTTTCAAACTCAGCGGAAAACAATCAGCTTAAAAATAAATGAATAAATAATTAAATAAATAAGATTTTGACTGTTTCTTCGTAAATCCAACTTAAGGGGCCCATGGGGAGGGTGAAATTGTGGAAGGAAAACGTCCACTAAGGAAGGATTTTTGGATATTCACTCATTATCGACCAGCCAAAACTATGAAAGTTAGAAACATGACTTTTGGGGATATGTTCGTTGTATGTCGAAAACGTCCACTAAGGAAAGGTTTTTGGATATTCAGGTTCTAAAGGGGTGTTAAGGGGGTAAACGTGCATTTCATTGAATAACAGTATCTCACGAGTGGTTTCATTTGATGATGTGATACTTGGCATATATACTAATCATTAAAATAAGCTGACACATGTCTAATGGTTTTTCGATGTGGTATATATTATGAGGTGAAAGGGATGAAAAGTGGGGGTTGAAAGATTCCTAACGGAGCGTGTATCTCTTAAACGACATAGGCGAAACGTTTCAAACTCAGCGGAAAACAATCAGCTTAAAAATAAATGAATAAATAATTAAATAAATAGGTTTTCGACCGTTTCTTCATAAATCCAATTTAAGGGGCCCATGGGGAGGGCGAAATTCTGGAAGAAAAACGTCCACTAAGGAAGGATTTTTGGATATTCACTCTCATCGACCAACCAAAACTATTCAAGTTAGAAGAATGTTATTTTGGGGATAGGTTTGTTGTGTGTCGAAAACGTCTACTAAGGAGGGATTTTTGGATATTCGTGTTCTAAAGTGGTGTTAACGGTGTTAAACCTGTATTTCATTGAATAACAATATGACACGACTATGACGCGAGCGAAGCCGCGGGTACCTGCTAGTCCTATATGATGCAGCGGCCTTGCTAGCGTGTGTACAATGCTGAAATCTTACTTTAGTTAGTTAGATAGTTATTGTTGATGAAACCGAAGCCACTTGTGCTAATTTTGTGAGTGATTTATTCGGAGACCGTTCAAGATTCTCGCCAATGTCATCTAGCTCATCCTCTGTTAAAACTGGTCGTGTGCGGGCATATTTTTTATTGAGCACCGAGCTAGTATTGTCAAACTTATTTGCAATTATGTGAATCTGACCTAGTGAAGGTGGCACTTCATCAGGAAATTGTTGAACAAATGCATCACGTACCCGCCGAGACGACTCGTACTTAAAATAAGTTTTACATAAAAAATATGATGTTGCAATGATAACTGTCTCACCATGTTAGCACTTGAGGTTTGGACTGGCGACTGAGCACCTGCACGCTTATTGCAAGGTCAAGTTTGGTAATGTCAATCTGTTATTTTTATACAGTCCATCGGAACTTGAAAAAAAAAAAAAAAACATCCATCGTATGTACTATTAGCGCTTTCAATACTATAGGGGTTTCGGTTTCATCAACAATAACTAACTAACTAACTAACTAACTAAAGTAAGATTTCAGCATTGTACACACGCTAGCAAGGCCGCTGCATCATATCGGATTGTACACACGCTTAAAGCAGAGGGCCTTGGCTCGCCAAAAGCTCGGCCAAGGTGACCGCGGCAGCAGTTATCAAAGCCGCCGCTTGGCGCTCTTATTTTATATGAAAGACCCTGTATAGTACCTGACATTATATATATTAATTTGGAGTAACTTATATACGTCAGTGCTACCAACATGATTCTAAGCCTGCTGAGAGGTCCAAATTTAAATACATGTAACTTCTATACTATCATTTGAATTTCAACCAAATTTCGTGTGTGCTATATGTAGCATAACAGATATGACTATGCCGATTCTTAAAAGTAACCAGGGCTGCCATCTCTTAATACATACTGTCTCAATTTTTGTTTCCCTAATATCAATATATCAGAAAGTATGCAAGACAATATCTCTAACTTTGCACACGTATTGTACCTGGCATTCTACATTAATTTGGAGTAACTAATACAGGCCTACGCCAGTGCTGCCAACATGATTCTAAGCCTGATGATAGGTCCGATTTTAAAATGCATGTAACTTCTATAATAACTAGCCTAATGAATTTCATTAAAAATTGACACAACAATAGATCATGTTATTTCAGATTATTTCTGACCAATACATGTATGTCATTGTTGCCAACATGATTTTACTTACGCTGTTAGATCCAATGTTTAACTGCATGTAATGTCCAAGTTATCCATTGGACTTCAACCAAATTTTGTATTCTGTACCTTAAGAGTTGGAACTAAGAATATATTCAGTCACCAGGGCTGCCAACTGTAGTTCTCTATTAGGCTACATTATGCCAGGTATACAGAATTTCGAACTAATTATAAATTTCGATATTACCAATTTAATTTCGTCATTATTCTAGATAGATCCATACAGATTAATCATTGGCATGAATCTTAAATTTTAAGAAAAGTAGCCTCTTTAGATCGTCACGGAACTTCTTGTTATATTTTGGAAACTAAAGAGTTTACAAACAAGAAGTTCCGTGAAGAACTATACAGCCTACTTTTCATGCCAATGATTATTCTACAGAATATGAACCTATCTAGAATAATGACGAAATTAAGTTGCTAATATCGAAATTTCCAATTAGTTCGAAATACTGTATACCTGGCATAATGTATCCTAATAGAGCACTACAGTTGGCAGCCCTGATGACTGAATATATTCTTAGTTCCGTCTCTTAAGGTACAAAATACAAAATTTGGTTGAAGTCCAATGAATAGCATGGACGTTACATACAGTTAAACATTGGATCTAACAGCGCGCGTAAAATCATGTTGGCAACAATGTCATGCATGTATTGGTCAGAAACAATCTGAAATAATATGATCTATTGTTGTGCCAATTTTGAATGAAATCCATTAGTTAGTATAGAAGTTACATGCATTTTAAAATTGGACCTATCTGCAGGCTTAGAATCATGTTGGCAGCACTGACGTATATTAGTTACTCCAAATTCGTCTAGAATGCCAGGTACTATACGTGTGCAAAGTTTAGAGCTATTGGCTTGCATACTTTCTGATATATTGATATTAGGGTAACAGGGACAGCACATATTAACAGTTGGCAGCACTGGTTGCTCCTTAGAATACGCATAGTCATATCTGTTATGGTACACATAGCACATACGACATTTGGTTGAAATCCAAATGATAGTATGGAAGTTACATATATTTAAAGTTGGACCTGTCAGCAGGCTTAGAATCATGTTGGTAGCACTGACGTATATAAGTTACTCCAAATTAATATAGAATGTCAGGGACTATACGTGTGCATAGTTTAAAGCTGTCGGCTTGCATACTTTCTGATATATTGGTATTTGGATAAAATAAATTAGGAGCATTTATTAACAGTTGGCAGCCCTGGTAGGTCTGAAGAATACGCTCAGTCATATCTGGTTATGTACACATACAACATACGAAATTTGGTTGAATTCCAATTGATAGTATAGAAGTTATATGCATTTAAAAATTGGACCTATCAGTAGGCTTATAATCATTTTGGCAACACTGCCATGTTTAGCCTCCTGGAAATTAAACTGAAATATTATGATCTGTACGTGTGCCAATTTTGAAATAGCTCCCATTCATACTTTCCAAGATATCCAACATGGAGCTCAAATTTCAATTGCGATTTTTTAGCAGTTGGTAGCACTGACATCATTTTCAAATATGGTCGTGAGATATTCAGGTATAGATCTTTACTCCTACCAAATTTTGTTTCGATTGCTGCAGTCGTTTAGGAGTTGATAGGGGGGACACACACACAGCCAGACAGACAGACAGAAGGACAGACAGACAGACAGACAGACAGACATTTGCCCGATCCAACGAGCTAGAGAAAGGTATATAGAGAGGCAAGGAGCCGCGTAGCAGCGCTCTGGGCGGAGGCAACCTGAGTTAAGGCGGCCATGATTCAGAACGTCGTCTGACAAGAGTTTGTTGTGATTGTTCGCGTTGAGCGGGAACATGTGTTGAATGAAATGTATTTAAAAATACACTGACCATGCCATCAGTGTGTTCGTCATTCAATTGTACGAATAGAAGTTATAAGACAACAGGAGTGTTGTATTTCAGGTAAGAAATGTCATCCAAATTCATAAATTAATGAAGTAGACCCTTTACGAAAACGTGATGCAGCAGTTTAAGTTTGTGTGATATTTACATTTCATATTCCCTTTGCAGAACCAGGAACTAACAAAACAATGGGTTTCCAACATGAAAGGCAATATATGGTACCCCACGAGATACATCTTTATATGTTCTCTACACTTTGAAGATAAATATATGTACCGGTATGTAGCAAATGAAAGGCGACGTCTACTAGCTAATGCAGTACCTACAATTTTCAATTTTCCTGCACATCTGCAGAAGAAGCAGGCCTGTAGATCTTCGCCGAAGAAGCGTAGTTTCCAGGAAACTACAGAACACTCGCATTCAGATACGGTAGCATTGTTGCAGAAGACCTTTATATCAGTAGGCTGTAGGTATACTTCCTCTTAAAATATAAGCAAAGATAGTTGTGAGCCATAATAATAATAATAATTAATAATAATATCGTATGGCCTCGGCTGCCGGGTGCAAGCTTTGTTATTTGACACCCAGAGGGTAGCTTGCATGTCGATTTTTTTTGTTCCTTGAAGCACTATGAAAGTCAAGGTGGCTAGATAACTAAGCTCCTTGACATTATAGCGCTTTCTAGTAGAGATATGAGGAACTTAGTGTTGCCGGAAAATCCCGAGATTAATTTTGCCATTATGAACACGGCCTACTGAATTCAAATGGGTTCTTTAACATGCCAACATCGTATGACATGCGTATCGTGATTTTTACCGCCTTTAAAAACACCTACTACGGCCAGGAGCGAACCTGCAAGCTTGGGGTTAGTAATCCGACACGATAACCACTCACCCACCGTGGCAAGCAATAAAATAAAATATATTGTTCAAATATCAATCTTCGTAAGCCAACGAGGTATACTTCCTCTAGTTCGTTGTTTTGAACTAATTATGGGAAAATTAACAGGCTCTACTAATCTTTCTTTCTTTCTTTCTTTCTTCTCAGAAATTTCAGATGGAAGGTTTATTTGCGATTCCAGCAGAAAGATTATTGATCTCTTAAGTGTGATACAACTAGCAGAAACGTACGTTTGGGGACAAAGTTCTGTATTGAGATACTTATTAACACGCAGATTGAGTCAGGATCACTTAGAGCTATTTTTTTCTTCTATTCGCTCCAGAAGTGGGAATAGAAATAATCCAAATGCAGTACAATTTAATTCAGCTTATAGGAAGTGTTTAATTGCGAGGGTACGCCCATCCATGAATTCCAACTGTAAGCCTATTGAGTGTGACCTACTTGTGACAACTGCAACAGCAAATATTCATGGTGTCAATGGGATGGACGATACTATGCTGACAGACAGATCATGGTTACTGTGCACATTATAAATCACCGAGCTCGTATGTAGGAAATGTTGTTCAGTACATAGCAGGAAGTGTCTAAAAAAATGTACTTGTATTGAATGCCTAGAAGTGCTTTTATCAGGTCAAGATGTTCAGAAAGAAGGAATGATTAAAGAGAAAGACGTGAAAGATGGCCCTTTGAATCCATCAAATGATGTAGTGAAATTATGTAAAACAGCTGAGAGTCTCATCAGGAAGAATGAGTGTATGTTGCGAAAGAACACGAATAATCTCATGCTGAAGTTGCAGACAGATGTCTATGCTATGCTGCCGGGTTATTTGTTTCAGAAATCTGACCATCTATTTACAGCTACTGAACCTGGGGAAAAGCCTCACTATGCTTCACTCATAGAGCGAATTGTGAAACAATATTATACATGCAGGCTTCACACTTCTGCAGAAATACAGCTCAACGTGAGAGGTCAACAGGTGCGTCAGTTGTACGCTAAACGTTTTCCTTTTAAAGGAGAATGGAATCATGCAAGGTACTGTGCTCAAGCAACGTAGCTTATTGTTTTGTAAGATGATTGTGTTAGTTTTCGTTCAATGTAGAAATTAAATTGTCAGGCCCATCGTAGGCCTAATCTTACGCCTCGTTAGTCACGCCTCTCCCTCCCTGCATCCCACCCTCTTGACAGGGTATATCATGGCGGCTGCCAGTTCAACCTTCTTCAAATATGGCGGCGCCATTTCCACTCTATATACCTTTCTCTAGCTCGTTGGCCCGATCTCATAAGTCTACTTTTTCCTCATTTTTGCAAAATGTGAAAAGTAGGCTAAAAATTTTGTTTGACATAAATGAATGGCCCTGACCCCCTCTACCCCCAAAATAAATTTCAAGTCTCTAGGACTAAAACTGTGCAGTAGTGCTAGGTTGTACTTTCTACTTCACCCCCTACTTTCATATAAACTTTGCCGATATCTCTTGAACGCGTGGTCGGATTTTAACGAACGAGGTATTGTTGGCGTTGGGATGACGTTCTCTTGGCTAAGCGTGAGTGTTGGTATTTTTAAAAATTATTTTGAAAATTCTTGTTTCTTGGATTGGCACTATTTTGGAAACGGTGAATTGGAGAAAAAGTTTGTTTGACGTTAATGAAAGGTGGGTATGCCCTTTAGGTGGACAGCAAGTTTCAATGGTGTAGAAGGAAAAACAAAATGATAGCCTACTTTCTCGAGAACATTGGTTATCATTGGCTAACGGATGGTTGGATTTTAACAAATGAGGTGTCGTTGGACTCGAGCTGACGTCCTCTTTCCTATAGATCGCTCGTTATTAAAAAAAAAAAATTGAAAATTTTTGTTTTTAAAAGTAGGCGATAGTTTGAAAACCAAACATGATAGAATGTTGTGCCATAGTTGAAACAAATGGTCTCTATGACCTTTATTAGCCTATTTTCAATTTTGAAAAAATAGGCTTATGAGATCACCTTTTGTCAGTGTGTGTGTGCGTGTGTGTGTGTGTGTGTGTGTGTGAGGTGTGTGTGTTCCCCCCCCCCTAATAAAATCTAAACGGCTGGAGCGATTTCAACAAAACTCGGTAAGTTCATAGCACTATTCCCGGCGACCTCGACCGTGCCCTTCAAATGTTGTTACGTCTCACCAATCCAACATGGCGGCTGTGCGAAATATTTCACTAGCATTCAATATCTCCGAAACTATTACCAATATCGCCCTGAAATTGTGTACGGTGATAAAGGGCACTACTAGAAGTCCTCCTATGAGACTTTCAAAAACCTGGTGACTACAAAACCAACATGGCGGTCAAGCGAAATTGAGACTTTTAAATAGACATTTCTCGCGATTTAACCATCCAAACGTAATGAAACTTGGTACAGCAAATGTTTAAACACATTGTAATGCACTGGAGTCTAATTTAGTTCAATTGTTTTCATAACCTCAAAATGGCGGCTGTGCGAAATATTTCACTGACATTCTATATCTCCGAAATAATTACAGATATCATCATGCAATCTTGTACGGTGATAAAGGGTACTGATACAAGTTTACCTAGGTATATTTCATAAACCGTAAAGTACAAAACGAACATGGCGACCAAGCGAATTTGAAATATTTTAATAGACTTTTCTCGTGATTTAACTCTCTGAGCGCAGTGAAATGTGGTACAGTAAATGATTTTGCAAATCGTAATGCACTGCCATATAATTTAATTCATTTGTTTGCATAACCTCAAGATGGCGGCTGTGCGAAATTTTAAAATTAAATTTTCATTCTTGCGTCGTAATCATGCGATCGAAGTGAAAGTTTGAATAATGAAGCTAGGCAATAATTGTCCTTGAATGGTACATAACTCTATGGCCTATACATATAACAATCCTAAAAGGCGAGCTTCCGAAATATTTAGACGGTTCTCAATATCTATGAATCTATTACAGCAACCAAACTGATTTTTTTAATGTTCATAGAGACTATGAACATATGTTTACCTATAGGACTTTCAGTAACCTGGTGAGCATAAATCCAACATGGCAGCGACGCGAAGTATAAATATTTAAATGGACGTTTTTCGCGAATTAACTATCCGAGTGCCGTGAAACGTTGCACGTTAAATGCTTATACAAATGTTGATCCACTGGCATGTAATTTATTTCAATTGTTTGCATAATCACAAGATGGCTGGTGTGCGTACTTTTAAAATCTCGTTTTTACTTCTTGTGTTCTAATCATGCGATTGAAGTTTGAATACCACACGTACACAATAATCTTAATGTAATAGTACAAAAATAAAAATCCATCCTGGCGACCATATGAAATATTTAGACGGTTCTCATTATCTACGAATCTGTTACAGCAATTAAACTGAAATTTTGTATGTTGATAGAGACAATTAACATGAGCAGGATTGTATGAAAATAGGCTGAATAGTTCTTCACGGAACTACTTGTTTTTTATTAAATAAAACTTTTTTATTTTTTGAGATTTTTTGAAAACACATATATTTTGAATTTTTACTATTTTTAAAACTAATACGTTGACAAATAAGTTTGTTTGACATAAATGAAAGGTCCTTACCACCTCTACCACGAAAATAAATGTCAAGTTTATAGGACAAAAATAACTAGGCATATTGAACCCTTATTAATCTGCGAAGAATAAGTATTCATGATTTATTATTATTATTACTGGTGCCCAGGCAGTACGTGTGGAAATTGACAAAGGGAGAGGCAAGTTAGTGTGTTGCAATGATTACCACAGAGGCAGGCTTGGTAGTTATTCTTGAAGACGACCGGGTAAGCCGAGTTCAAGGACAAATTGTGTAACAACGCGCACCAAAATTGGAGTCATTAGGGGATGGTCACGAGTGAGTTTCAACCGACCTAGGATTGAATCACCCAATCAGTTGAGACCACGCCAAAACCACGCGATGGATGGCGTACCCTGTAAAAAAGGGCGCGGAAACGCTTATCTAAAGAACCGCCGATCCGAAATAATTCCGCATAAGTGCGATGAGACGTTTAAATAAAATGATGAAGATTGATACTAGTCCCATGTGTGTGAGATGAAAACTCTAGAATATTTTTCTTAATTCTCCCCACTCCACCTCATTCTGTCAGTTTCCCATAAATTGATCGAGGAGAAGCTGTTTCGAAGACAACTGTTTTGAGCTCTGGTGAGCAAGGGTCACGCCAGTCTGCGTCGCGATTTACCGCTCTTAATAATCATACTAGTGACAACTGTTTTGAGCTCTGGTGAGCAAGGGTCACGCCAGTCAGCGTCACGATTTTTCAGCTCTTAATGGGCAAGACTTTACTAACATTCCAATGAGTGCTCAAATAATAAATACATGAACAGATTCCAAGAATTCTAGGGTGCTTTCAAGGTTAATGATTGGCTAGGAGTGAGATAGAGCTAGCTAACCTAAGTTAACCTCAGCTCACTAAACCTAACCTTGTCACATGACATGTTCTACAAGTATAGACTTGCTTTGAGACTGGCTATGACGTCACAGATGAATGGCGGTGGGAGGCTGGCAGAAAGGAAAATGTTTTTGTGTAATAAAAATTCATGTCCAGCCTCCCATTATTATTATTCTAGACAGTACTTTCGAAATTACACCCTGAAAAATATCAATCCCCTTGAATTTTTTTAAACTGTTATTATTATTATTAGCCAAGTCACTTTACTAAAATTTAATTTATGTGCATTAGTTGATATGAAAGTCTGAACAACCAGCCATGCTTGTACCCACTTTTCTGCTTTCACTTTTGCTCCCATATTAATGTCAACTCTTATAACTATAAGCAACAGCAAAATGTAAATGGAATAATATTTCTGATAATGTTCAAAACAAAAGTCCTGAGGCCTTGGGTTTGAATTCTCAACTATGGTTGTCAGCCAATGAGTTACACTACAGGAAACTTTTATTTTTGTGTTGTGTTGCATGATAATTTGCCCATCTCGTGGTGTAGTGGCTAGTATACTTGGGTGTTATCCCAGAGGTTTTGGGTTCCAACTCGACTAAGGCCAGAATTTAATTTTTGATCTGAGAGTTGGAAGGTTAGGTTACGTGAAGTTCGGTTAGGTGAAGTTAGGTTAGGTTAGGTTAGGGGAGATTGTTTTAGTAAAACACCACATTTGCCCCCACTTTTTACTCACACATTTTGCTCCCACTTTGTGCACTCACTTTTGCTCGCTCTTTTTGCTCTCAACTTTTGTTCCCACTTTTGCTTTCACATTTGCTACCACTTTCTGCTCCCATATTTGCTCACACTTGTTTGCTCCCACTTTTGCTTACACTTTTTGCTCGCACTTTTGGCTCCTACTTTTTGCTCCCATATTTGCTCTCACATTTTTTTTTTCTTTCATATTTGCTCGCACTTTTGCTTACACTTTTTGCTCCCACTTTTTTTCTCTCACTTTTTGCTCCCTCTTTTGCTTTCACATTTGCTCCCATACTTGCGCCTACTTTTTTGCTCTCATATTTGCTCTCACTTTTGCTTACACGTTTTGCTCTCACTTTTTTTTCTCTCACATTTTGCTCCCACTTTTGCTTTCACATATGCTCCCATACTTGCTCCCACTTTTGCTTTCACATTTGCTCTCATACCTGTTCCCACCTTTTTTTGATCCCACTTTTTGCTCCCGATTTTTGCTCCCACTTTTTGCTCCCATATTTGCTCGCACTTTTTTTTTGGCTCTCATATTTGCTCCCACTTTTGCTTACCATTTTTGCTTCCACTTTTTTTTTCTCCCACTTTTTGCTCCCACTTTTGCTTTCACATTTGCTCCCATACTTGCTCCTACTCTTTTGCTCTCATATTTGCTCCCACATTTGCTTACACTTTTTGCTCCCACATTTTTCTCTTACTTTTTGCTCCCACTTTTGCTTTCACATATGCTCCCATACTTGCTCCCACTTTTGCTTTCACATTTTCTCCCATGCTTGCTCCTACTTTTTTGCTCCCACTTGTTGCTCTCAAGTTTTTCTCCCACTTTTTACTCTCACTTTTTGCTCCCACTTTTTGCTCCCAATTTTTGCTCCCACTTTTTGCTCCCTCTTTTTTGCTCCCACATTTGCACCCATATATGCTCGCATATTGAACTATTGTTCTTATTAAAAAGTTGTCTTTACTAGAGCTTAGTCTATGTTTGACAGTTAATATGGAAGTATCTATGACTAGGTATGGTAAGCCTCATGCATTCTATAAAAGATATTCATATATTGTGAAACGCACCAATAAAAATGGAACTGTGATTTGGCGTTGTTCAAAACAACGTTCAAAACAATGTCGCAGTGAGCTAAAAAGTAAAAATAGTGAGGTTTTAAGTGTCAGTGATCATCAATGTAGTGTACTGGATGAAACACTGTTGCTGTCAACAGAAAATCATGAAAATGTTAAAAAGAAAGTGCTACAAAACAATACTACTATTGAAAATAATTCAATGTATAAAAAACCCTTAACATTATCGAAAGCCACGCAGACTCTACATGAGGACACTGTAGAGGAAGAGGAAGAGGAAGAGGAACAGGAACAGTAACAGGAAGAGGAACAGGAATATTTAACTGGTTTTAGTAATGTTGAGGATAATGTTGAGGATAATTATAGTGATTATAATAATAGTGATATAGATCATGCTGCTTATGATTATGATAGTGATAATGATCCAAAACAAGGCAATAACGTTTTCATGCCTATTGTTCACCGTGGAAGAAAGAAGATCTACATCAAGCTTTGTTTTTAGAACTATAACACACTATCGTAAAGGCAAAGACTTGTATTAAGTGTGCTTTTTATTGTCATAATCTTGTATACTCTGCAATGTTAAATATTCTGACTTCTATAGAAAATAAAACAACATTGTACCATTATTTTCATTTATTTACAAACTTTATATACATTTTTTGGTTTCATGATAATATTTTTTAAGACAATACTATACACTAAAACATTATTATTCTATACACATATTTTTCTTTCAGTCCATTGTCATGACTTATATCTTCCATTATTATTTGACATTTGTTTTTTTATTTAATGAAAACGAACCATGCACCTATTGTTTTTAAAACCTTCATACATTAAGTGTACAGGTTGTACAGCATTACTGACTTCATCAAAAACACTCTCCGACATATCATTAAACCGTGTAGGCAGAAATGTCTCAAAGTTTTCACATACACAAAGTACACGATCACCATATGCTGTTTTCAATTTCCGAATCTTGATAATGCGGAATGGAATATGCGTTGGCAATTCGCTGAGCTCCTTTGTCTCTAAGCCACATGCTTGACCCACAGCATTCAAAACATTCATTGTAGTAGTCTATATACAAAAGAAAAGCATATCTATTACAC
Source organism: Meconema thalassinum (assembly GCA_946902985.2). Classification (NCBI taxonomy): domain Eukaryota; kingdom Metazoa; phylum Arthropoda; class Insecta; order Orthoptera; family Tettigoniidae; genus Meconema; species Meconema thalassinum. The sequence goes on along the minus strand of OX336390.1, from coordinate 296,448,337 downwards.
TCTAAAACAGCTTTGATAATATTGTGCAATTAGGGATTTTGCACTATGCATTGCTAATAAATTATACTATTTATGCAATAAATGCTCTAACTGTAGCAGATACTGCTTTTCTGCATATAGCACAAGTGTTGAGTTCTAATGCACACTTGACACAGGCTATCATGTGTCCACAAGGCAAAAATACAAGACCTAGTTCATCTTGATGACAAATTTTACATAATGTTGGTCACACTTTTGTATCTGTTCGTGAGAAAAGTCTTTTTTTTTCAGCCTCATGTATTTGCTCCGCGTGTTCTAACTCTAAAGGCACTTTTATGTCTTGTGCTGCAATCACGTTTTCTTTACGAATAGTGTTCACAAATTCCTTACCTTTAAGCAACACCATGTACTTACAGTTAGGTAACCAACGAGCGAGTTGCACAAAAGGGTCATCAGTCATTTGCCAATCCTTTAAAGCAAATCCACAATAAAAACATATTGTTTTATCTCCTTCACCAGTATAAAAAATCCAGCTTCACTTAGCTGTTTGGTAAGGTGTTTTAATATTAATGGCCAAACATTTTTATAAAATTGTAAACGTTTTTCAACAGAGCTGTACTCTGGGTGTGCTAGTGCTTTAGTCTTGCAAACTCCCAATTTTTCAAAAGCACATGCCAATTCAACACTGTCTATGGCATATGGACCACATATATCGACACTACCGTCCTTGGCTGGTAATACATCATAATTATTATTATTATTTGTTTGTGATTCTGCAACGTAAGTAGTGGCAAATGGTCTGATGGTTCGGTAAAATGGATACACGGGTATGTTACCCACTTGTTTTCCAAGCATGTAAGGGCAACAAGGAGACCATCGCAAATACGACAAAACACACAGCGCACCACATCTTCTCTGCTCAAGTAAAAAAAAAGCGGCTTATGCAAGTTCATGTGACGACAAAAAGCATACAGGCCAGGATTCAAATGTTAACCATCGATCATGTTCTGATTTTAAATTTAACGCACGTGGTAAACCAACTTGCACACTTGTTGTATTTGGTACTAACGCCATGTGTTATAATAAAACTTTTTTTCTGCAAGTTATTAACGTTGCACAACAGCACAGAGTACTTTAAAGCATAATGTATGCTTGTTCACTGTCTGGTCACTACGTTAATGGCGCATGACCACACCTAAAACAAACAAAATAACCCATCACTCAATCAATCAATCAATAAATACTTGTAATTAAACTTAAACGTTAATTGACATTAATATATCAAAACACCATTAAAATAAACTGTATGTTGGCACTAACAGTAACCCATGCTCTTATTTTCGTTTTATAAAGCATTAGTCTTTTACATCCCCCTTTAACCAATATATAAACAAACAAGATGTTCAGTAAAGAACATATAGCCTACTTTCTCCTAAATGCATGGGTATTGTTATAACTCTTTGTCCTTTTCAAGGAGTATGATTGAATGTTGGTTGTAGGAGCTTGTTGAAATACAACGTGCTATAGGGATATTAAACATGAATATGAGGTGCCCTTTGCTAGTGCTACCTCTGTACCAAATTTCGTTCAATTCGGTTTCACCGTGTTTGAATTGATAGGGGGAATCGATTTGCACACATACTTGGCCACCATCTGCAAACTATTGGGCTGATGTTCTTGCACTTTGGTCAGAATATGTTTCCCACATAAAGATATGGTGTTGCAAAATTAGGTAGAGACTAGATTATTAGGTTGGTCGTAATTACATTTTAGCTTTTAACATTTGGGTGGCCGCGATTACGTTTCCATCAAGATAGCGGTGATATAAAACATGACACTTAGGTGCCCATTGCTAGTGCTACCTCTATACCAAATTTCGTTCCATTTGGTTTCAGCGTGTTTGAATTAATAGGGGGAATCGATTCTGACACAAAGATAGCCGCCATCCGCAAACTATTAGGCGAATGACCTATTAGATTGGTCAAAGGATGCTCCCTCCATAAAGGTATGTAGTTGCAAAATTTGGTAGAGATCGGATGATTAGGTTAATCGTAATTTGATTTAAGCTTTGAACATTCGTGTGGCCGCCATTACGTTTCAGTTAAGATGGCGGCGATATAAAACATGACACTGAGGTGCCTTTTGTTAGTGCTACCTCTGTACCAAATTTCGTTCCATTCGGTTCCACCGTGTTCGAATTAATAGGGGGAATCAATTTTGACAAAAAGATGGCCGCCATCCGCAAACTATCAGGTGAATGACCTATTAGATTGGACAAGAATGCTCCCTCCATAAAGGTATGTAGTTGCAAAATTTGGTAGAGATCGGATGATTAGGTTAATCGTAATTTGATTTAAGCTTTGAACATTTGTGTGGCCGCCATCACGTTTCCGTCAAGATGGCGGCGATATAAAACATGACACTGAGGTGCCTTTTGTTAGTACTACCTCTGTACCAAATTTCGTTCCATTCGGCTGCACCGTGTTCGAATTAATAGGGGGAATCGATTTTCACACAAAGATGGCCGCCATCCGCAAACTATTACGCTGATGACCTATTGGTTTGGTCAAAGGATGCTCCCCCCATAAAGATATGTTGTTGCAAAATTTGGTAGAGATCGGATGATTAGGTTAATCGTAATTTGATTTAAGCTTTGAACATTCGTGTGGCCGCCATTACGTTTCAGTCAAGATGGCGGCGATATAAAACATGACACTGAGGTGCCCTTTGCTAGTACTACCTCTGTACCAAATTTCGTTCCATTCGGTTCCACCGTGTTCGAATTAATAGGGGGAATCAATTTTGACATAAAGATGGCCTCCATCCGCAAACTATTAGGTGAATGACCTATTAGATTGGTCAAAGGATGCTCCCTCCATAAAGGTATGTAGTTGCAAAATTTGGTAGAGATCGGATGATTAGATTAATCGTAATTTGATTTAAGCTTTGAACATTCGTGTGGCCGCCATTACGTTTCAGTCAAGATGGCGGCGATATAAAACATGACACTGAGGTGCCCTTTGCTAGTGCTACCTCTGTACCAAATTTCGTTCCATTCGGTTCCACCGTGTTCGAATTAATAGGGGGAATCAATTTTGACATAAAGATGGCCGCCATCCGCAAACTATCAGGTGAATGACCTATTGGATTGGTCAAAGGATGCTCCCTCCATAAAGGTATGTAGTTGCAAAATTTGGTAGAGATCGGATGATTAGGTTAATCGTAATTTGATTTAAGCTTTGAACATTTGTGTGGCCGCCATTACGTTTCCGTCAAGATGGCGGCGATATAAAACATGACACTGAGGTGCCTTTTGTTAGTACTACCTCTGTACCAAATTTCGTTCCATTCGGTTGCACCGTGTTCGAATTAATAGGGGGAATCGATTTTCACACAAAGATGGCCGCCATCCGCAAACTATTACGCTGATGACCTATTGGTTTGGTCAAAGGATGCTCCCCCCATAAAGGTATGTTGTTGCAAAATTTGCTAGAGATCGGATGATTAGGTTAATCGTAATTTGATTTAAGCTTTGAACATTTGTGTGGCCGCCATTACGTTTCCGTCAAGATGGCGGCGATATAAAACATGACACTGAGGTGCCTTTTGTTAGTACTACCTCTGTACCAAATTTCGTTCCATTCGGTTGCACCGTGTTCGAATTAATAGGGGGAATCGATTTTCACACAAAGATGGCCGCCATCCGCAAACTTTTACGCTGATGACCTATTGGTTTGGTCAAAGGATGCTTCCCCCATAAAGGTATGTCGTTGCAAAATTTGGTAGAGATCGGATGATTAGGTTAGTCGTAATTTGATTTAAGCTTTGAACATTTGTGTGGCCGCCATTACGTTTCCGTCAAGATGGCGGCGATATAAAACATGACACTGAGGTGTCCTTTGCTAGTGCTACCTTTGTACCAAATTTCGTTCAATTCGCATTCACCGTGTTCGAATTGATAGGGGGGGACAGACATTCAGAGTACACACACTCACACACACACACACACAGACACACACACACACAGACTCACACACACACATACACACACACAGACACACTTTTTTCGCCCTGTGTTGATCTCATAAGTCTACTTTCATTTTTTGCAAAAATCGAAAGTAGGCTAAAATGAATGCCATGTCAGTTTGTTCAGATTATCTTGTTCAAACCTGTGGATATTTGTTGAGTCCATAGGGAACCACCCATAAATTAAATTAATTTTGTTTTGTTTTTAGAAAATCCGATATGGCCTTGTACTTTCCCCAGTCAACAACCTATATAATCTAGTACCGTTTGTCAATACATGGCCATCATTCAAGAAAGCAATCATTGTACCAGTCATGTACAGGTAATGAATATTTTTTAGTCTATGGTTTTTCATTAGTGGTAAAATGGCATAGCCTTTTTAATTCAGACTTACCTGAGTTTTCAATAGTTCGCTACTTGGAAACAATGGTTGCACTCTACTGCGTCTTGGGTTATCAGCAACTGCTACGGTGGTAAGGCATTTCTTTCCAAGTTTCTAAAAATAAATAAAATATACCGCTATAAATACCAAAATTCAGGTTAATACATGCATTTCATAAAATAAAATAAAATATTATCAAACAAAAAAAATGAAACAAGTTAGTTTAAAAAAATAATCTCACCTTCACTTACAGTGGCTTGTTACTGTTTCCTTCTAGTGGGCCCAAAAGCACAATGGTTTCCTGTATCTCTGACATGTAAGGTTTACCGGTTATCTGCAAACAAATAAATAAATAAAAATCATTAATTACCTAATCAATAACTACAAATTTAAGGTTCAATAGCATGACATTATTAAAATAATCATTCATAGGTACTTACCAAAAAAATAAAAGGATTTTTCTTCCAATGTTCAGTTCAGAGCTCTACTGTATACGTCCGTGTGCTAAAATGGCAAGTGCATGACTAACGCAATCGTTATCGGTTAGCCTAGCAACAGAGAGAGTTGCATTTTCTCAGCGTTTTGGCCTTGAAATGTTGTCTCTTTCACACGTGTGCCCATGTCTCTTCACATTCCTCAATCGGAATAAGATTCGTGTAACTTATACTAGTTTCATGTTTTTAATAAGGAGCCAAAATGGCTGCCTCTTATACATCGGTAGTTCTACTTTCTCAGAACCAAAATGGCGGTCTCTGCTTAAACAGCACACCTGCAAGCTACCACGAGGCAAGTAAGCTGATATCACACTTCCTGCTGACGTAGACATTTTTTGTCTTATCAGCAGTCTCTCTCACGAGTCCTCTGGCTAGGTACAATATTCAGTCACCAGTCAGCAGGACTGAGTGTGTGTGTGTGTGTGTTAGCATTGAAAACATGTGTGTCTTCTTGTTCTTATTATTATTATTCTTAAACAATTTACTGTAATAATAATAATTACTAGCAAGCGGCCATCCTCAATACATGATCATGTTAACCACATACTTTCATCCTAAAACACATGACTTTACCCAGTTCAATATTTAGTTTATAACATTTCAGGCCAATGACCTTACCGTTTTGGCTCTTTGCATACATGCACATGACTTGGTCTAGCAAATGTTATAGGTTTCCATATTCTAAAACCATTTACTGTGCCAGACAGCAGTCTCGCTTATTACCGTTTACTAGCATGTTAAAGATCCGCTTCAGGGGTTAAAAATTCCTAGCACACTTAACACATTTCAAATATTCACCTCTATCCGTCATAGGAAATATCACAAAACCAACCGTCATAAGCTGCCCCACCATCCCACCAAAATAGCAATTCATTTCTTCCGGGCACGGTCACCGAGATCGCCAACGTCTAAGAATCACTTGGTCATATCCTACAACCGTCTGTTGTGTCAGAGAGCGATCTTGCTCATCACTGTTAACTAACACGTTAAAGATCCCCTTCAGGGGTAAAACATCTTAGCATGCTTGTCACATTTCAAAATATTCGCTTTCATTCATTCGTCGTAGGAATAAATATCGAAAAGCAACCCCTCGTTTTGCCATACATCGCCCCCGTCGAAATAGCCATTTCCAGTATCCACCAAGGCCAATCATAGCCTCGTTGTGACATACGTCAAGCGCTACCGGCTCTCTGTCTACAAACACGCTTTTATTTAAATAAAAATAATTTAAAAAAAAATTAAAATGCCTAGTTTTTTGTCCTAGAGACTTGACATTTATTTTCATGGTAGAAGGGGTAGGATCTTTCATTTATGTCAAACAAACTTATTTGTCAACGTATCAGTTTCCAAAATAGTAAAAAATCAAAATTTAAGGGTTTTCAAAAATCTCAAAAAATAAAAAAGTTTTTTTAAATAAAAAATAAAGGTCATAGAGACCATTCGTTTCAACTATGGCACAACATTCTATCAAGTTTGGTTTCCAAACTATCGCCTACTTTTAAAAACAACAATTTTCATTTTTTTTAAATAACGAGCGATCTATAGGAAAGAGGACGTCAGCTTGAGTCCAACGACACCTCATTTGTTAAAATCCAACCATCCGTTCGCCAATGATCATCAATGTTCGCGAGAAAGTAGGCTATCATTTTGTTTTTCCTCCTACACCCTTGAAACTTGCTGTCCACCTAGAGGGCATACCCACCTTTCATTAACGTCAAACAAACTTTTCTTCCAATTCACCGTTTCCAAAATAGTGCCAACCCAAAAAACAAGATTTTTTAAAAATACCAACACACATGCTTAGCCAAGAGAACGTCATCCCAACGCCAACAATTTCTCGTTCGTTAAAATCCGACCATGCGTTCGAGAGATATCGGCAAAGTTTATATGAAAGTAGGTGGTAAAGTAGAACCTACAACCTAGCACTACTGCACAGTTTTAGTCCTAGAGACTTGAAATCTATTTTGGAGGTAGAGGGGGTCAGGGCCATTCATTTATGCCGAACAAATTTTTTTGTAAACTCTTTAGTTTCCAAAATATAAAAATGTCAAAATTGAACTTTTTTCAAAAAACATCAAAAATAAAAAAGTTTTATTATAAAATATAAAGGACATAAAGACCGTTTCAACTATGGCATAACATTCTATCATGTTTGGTTTTCAAACTATCGCCTACTTTCAAAAACAACATTTTTCAAAAAAAAAATTAAAAATATAACGAGTGGTCCATTAAGAAGAGGGCGTCAGCCCGAGTCCAACGATATGTCCCATGCCCACGGTTTCGCGAAATATACATAAAAGGTCAGCGTAGCCGAGCGGCTCGTGGCACTATTTAGAACTCTCACTGCTCCCCTACTGAAGGCAGCTATAAAACCTGCTGGGTAATTCGTATTTATTTCCCGTAAAAAAATTGCGCACTTTAATGTATTTATTTTGGTAATTGCAAAACAACATGATTGGCAGCGTGGCTCAACGGTAACGTTCTCACCTGCTGTTTCCAAGGTTGGAGGATCGAATCCTGGCACAGTCAGCTGACATTTGAGGGTGGGCAAATGCAAGGGAGTCGTGTCTGGAGGTTAACTGGACGTTAAAAATCTCCTTCTGGGCAAATTTATAACCCCGGCGTCTCTAAAAGCCGCAGTAGTTTAAAGGGACGTAAAACCAATTATTATTTTTATTATTATTATTATTATTATTATTATTATTATTATTATTATTATTATTATTATTGATGTGTAACATCTTTCCATTCGGTTGCTGGATATGTGTGTGGGAGTGATTTTGAAAAATGGGACGGAAGTGGATCGTACGGAAGTGTGTAAGACGCACTGCTAGCTGGATCGCATCCTTCCTGGCTGCTTTGTGGTAAAAGGAATTATTGAGCGCGCAGTGTTGGAGATTGGTACCATGACGCACTGCCGGCCATGTGAAATGTATTGAACCCTTGTAAAGAAGCGGAATGAGACTCTTTACAGGGACGTGTTGCGGTCCATACCGTTGTTAAAATTAATTGCTTCTTATCATAACAAGGAATATAGGTAAAAATATCACACGGAAAGAAAAGTTAAGCCGAGATTTAACTAAAATGAATTGAATTTCAGATCATAAAATATAACAACCAAGAAAATAAACAACTCCGATAGTTACACCCGCAAGTTAATTAAATGACAAAATAGACAAAATCTCTCTGACGAGATTAAAATAAGTTTCCGGGCCAACAATGGTCCTGTTCTCACTTCAAATCATGTGTGGCGATGTGACGAGGACACTGAAAAGAATAAGTACATTTTATACGCGACCCGTGACCGTAGGCTACAGCACGACAAGCTGCGTGTCCGTATAATAGGAGGTAGACATGATACTGGGGATACAACTACAACAAAACAAATATTTACGAATACCCGACACTCGCTAGCCTTACAAAATTATTACTGAGATTCCCGCTCGGAATATTGATCAGGTGTCAAAGACACGAAGAATGACTAATCAGGACTTCAAACAAAAAAAGGTACGAACGCGCATGTCTATACTGACTGACATCACCGATGACCGTTGTCACCTTACAAGAACACACAACAGGGTGTCAAACAAATCAAATATTACATGGAAAATCAAACACATATCCTATTGCTCAGTAGCAATTATATACACAACAGAAGAATTTATTTTAAACGAAACATGAGATTACTTTTCATGCGTGAGCAACATTCCCTTTAAATATCGAAGTTTCAACTAAACAGGCACACTCAATAACCAGGACACAAGAAACCCAGTTCCCCCAACTCATTAGTGTGTCTTATCTAGATCTGCGGCAGGTGGGATGTCTCGCCGGCCAGTGTGAATAACCCAGTACGTGAACAGAAATATCCCAATGCAGCGCGGAGGCGTGCACCAGGAACGTAGCTCCTTTACTGAACATCAGTAAAATAATGTGTGTGTCATAAATATCCCAGGCTAGCCTATTGCGTAGCGCCAAGAACGAAGCAATATCACGTGTGTCACAAAATACCATCATTCCCAATAATTCCCACGGAATTGAAGAACCATTCCGGGATCGTTCAGAGTCTCGCAATGAGTACCTTTGACGCCCATACAGCAGCAGACAAGGAAAAGCCGTAGCAAATTCCTTCGCGCAGAAAATCACACATTTGACACAAGACACATTAGCACACAGGCACCACCAGGTTTGACAATCCCAGAAAAAAAAGAACATAATAATATTCCATCCACACGCAGAGCGACAGATCATAGACTCGACCGAAGAAAAATAAATACAGACAATTTTAAATTACCAAACAAAACTAGAGAACAGACAGTTCCCTTCAAAATGATTGCAGGAGCAAACACCCGATTTAATCAAATAAAATTACGCCTGTTTAATTCAAACAGCTAACGAAAATATCAAGATTCCCCCCATTCTATTCTGAAATCAAACCTATAAACGTCTCACTTGTCACACGACCCGTAACTCATGTTCGCCACAAATTATACACTCAAGTACACGCGGCACTTGGACTAACATTACACTGAATATTTACATAATAACCTCAAACAATAGTCACGCATCATTCTACATTTAAAATATGAGTGTCGGTGCAAACCCTATCGTGAACAAAATCTAAATTTAACTATTTACAAATCCCAGTCCAAAATCTAACTACATGCTTGAATTAAATCAATGCGGTAGTTATCCCTTCAGCCACTCGATTCAGCTCACGTCACATGACAAGGTCCCACAGGGCCTCTCTACTCCTCCATTTCCATCTCGACAGTAGATACCATGGTCACCATCCCAAAGCAGGTCCTCGTTGTCGACCTCATGGCCTTCTTAAATGATGAAATGTTCAACATACAAATTGTGCTACAATAACCTACTAAATTGTAACGTGAGTTACTTCGCTCACAGTCCATTTACAATTTTTATATCGTCGACTTTCCCTAATTAAATAAAACCCTATTTACACACGCACACATGATCATTACAGTAATAAAACATATCACAGTTACTAGTTAGACCCACGGTCTAGCTCAAAATTTACAAGTCCAAAGACTTAATAACTTGGACAGTACTTCGCCTATAATTACGTCGTAATAAAAACAGTGAATCGTCGGGCAGCACTTCGTCTCCTCAGAGACCTCGAAAATGTGTGTCTCAAACTGGCATCGTGGACACATTTATACAAGACAGTCGAAATTTCGGTGGGGGGAGCAATAAAAATATTATAAATCGAAGCAGGTGAGCTATCGGATCGGGCAAGGTATAATTCTTCATCATTCTTCACGCAGGTTACATTTCTGCCCAGCGGATCCCAAATCGATCGGCCAATTAATCAGAACACAGTTCGCGCGCTTTCTCAACCCATGCGCCCATTTCGCGCCACACCAGGCATCTCTCTGTGATTCACTAGATTCAAGCGTAGTACGTTGTGTACAACCACCTCTCCATGCTTCTAGACGCCAGCCTGACAAAGACATCAGGCCACGCTTAAAGTTCAAGCACCCCATTTCCAGGAATCGGCTATATATACCACGCTTGCTTCACTCGCCCCTTCACTCTCACAAAATTACAACACCTCCAGGCCCGCTATCCTTCTCAACTGCATCAAATATGTCTTCAAATATAATGAATAAAATTAACATGAAACATTAATATACAGGATGTATCATAAGGGTCCAGTATATCACATAAGGATTACTTCAAGGTTTGAAGGGACCATTAAGAATATTCTTACAGTAAATCATCTTCAAGTTGTCGTTCTATTGTGTAAAAAAATTCATTATATCATATTTGCTAAAAACAATTATTATTTATAAAGAGTCTCTTTACCAATCTCTGGATAAAAGTGATGGTTACTCCCCGAGTAACTTTGGATCAACACTTTCATACTGAACTGTAAACGCTCATGAAAACTCTGGTGTCAACTGATTGAAACGCAAACCACATGTTCAAAATCTTCGTTTTGCACAATGGCACATTGCGGTAATGCAGTGATCAATATAATATATCGATATTTTTATACGGGAACTGGGCTAGCTTTTCATAGGAATTCCCTTTACTGTTAAGTAGGCGTATTCATAACTAATTTAAAACTCAATTCCACGCAGGAACATTATCGAAAAAAAGCAAAATATTAATGGAGCATAAAAATTACGTCCATATTATTACCGGCGCGTGAAAATAACTAACTGTATTGTACTCTAAACATCTGTGGTTGTAATAGCTGTGTGGCTAGCACCTTGGTCTGCGAATCATGAGGTCTCGGATTCGAACCCCAGTCCCGGAAAATCATTTTGCTACCAGATTATCGATTTAAACGATATTTATCACAACATTATGCGTCATTTTAACAGAAGCTACATGAAATTACGATTTATCTAATTTTAATTACAATAGTTTTCACCAAGCAGGAGTTGGGAAATTTGATTGTATTGAACATTATTTCTAGTAGTCTATTGATAAGCTAGAGACTATGGTTTCATTCCTCCGCTTAATTTACAATATAATATGTGATGTTTGTTCAAACAAGTGTAACCGTAGCATATCTCGAATTCAATCTACTCATTCATCATAGTACCAGTATGAAAACGGAGCGTAAATTAACATTTTAAGAATGTCCAAGCTCTGTAGTATACGAGTCGGATAACATGTCAGATGACTTCACATACATTTCATCTCAATTTCATAGTAGGATAACATGTTACACATCATATGCGACTACTGTAAGGCTCGTATCTTTTGTATTATTAATTTCTACTTAGTATAAAACTAAGTCCCCGATTCTTGGATGTTAAGGGTAAACTCGAGAACCACTAGTTGGATTATGATGCGGTTTTCACCATTCTGTGAAGGATATCTCTAGGATCATTTCTGTAGAAAAAAAAAATTATGATGAAAGGAAGCCGAGCAGTAACGATTTCAGTGGAAAAGTCGAAAGAAAACCTGGCGTCCGAGCGCTTTGTAAGCTTACGCTGGGCAAGCTGTCAAAAATATCTAAATACTATGAGTGTAAGAATTGCTCAGCATGAAAAGATCTACAAAAAATCTGGGAGTGTATATGTCTATCTTCAATACATCGCCCACTGTAAGTGTTTTTACGTTTTAATTTCTTCCAACCATGTCTATTTAACTACTGAGGCGACTGTTTACGAGCTAGCTAAGGGCGAGTCTATCCCTGTTACAGCCTAGCTAGCGGGTGAACCTATTGCCCCAGATACAGCCAGCAGAAAACCGTTGAGTCGTGCTGAGTTAAGACTTCTGAGAAGGGTGGTTGTATTTGGAGTTTCCCTGGAAGTGCAACTCGGGTTTTCTTCATTTCGCCTGTTAAACACAGTCAAGATAAGATTGGACGGAAGGGGGATTTGATTTTCATTCACCTCGCCATTCCCTGGAAGTGCAACTGTCATTTCGACTGTGAACTTTTCGTTGCGCAAAATTCACAGTCTATTTAAGATTGTACGGAAGGGGGGTTATTATATATTAAATTATACCGATTGGCGTATAGTCTCTACTTAGTATAAAACAAAGTCCCCGATTCTTGGATGTGACGGGTAATCTCGAGAACCACTGAATGGATTTTGATGCGGTTTTCACCATTCTGGAAAGGATATCTCGAGGAAGGATTCTGTAGAAAATAATTTATTTACGACTAAAGGATGTCAAGCACTAAGTAAACGATTTCAGTGAAAAGGTCGAAAAAAACCTGGCGTTCGTGCGCTTTTTAAGCATACGCTGGGCAAACCGTTAAAAATAGTTATATACTATTAGTGTAAGAATTGTTCAGCATGGAACGTTCAACAAAAAAAAAGCCCGGGAGAGCATATCTCTACCTTCAATACATCGTCTACGATAAGTGTTCTTAAGTTCTTCCAACCATCTCCATTGAGTTACTGAGGCGACAGTTTACGAGCTAGCTAGGGGTGAGTCTATCAACCCAGTTACTGCTTAGCTAGCGTACGAGCTTATTGCCCCAGATACAGCCAGCAGCAAATTGTCGGGTCGTGTTGAGTTAAAAACTTCAGAGAAGAGTGGTTGTGTTCTGAGTTTTCCTGGAAGTACAACTTGGCTTTTCTTCATTTCGCCTGTGAACTTTTCGTTCTGCAAAATTCACAGTCAAGTTAAGATTGGACGGAAGGGGGAATCGTGTTTCATGCACCTCGCCATTCTTAAATTACGTCTGACAAGAAGTTGTTGCACATGCATCTCCATGATAATATAATTAATAGTCCAGTCAGTGATTTTAACCCATCATGCCGAGACGTAAAACGGATATTGGTCGTTGTTCATTGGCATTGAAAAAAAAAAGCGCTTATCACGTAATGTATTCATAACTCTTTCCGGGCGAAGCAGGGTCGGGTTGCTAGTCTATATATATAAAGCACAAAGTTTGTCTGTCTGTCTGTCTGTCTGTCTGTTATGTATACAAATCTACACCGTTTCACCGATCTGAACCAAAATTTGTATACATACCCTTTGGAACCCTGCGGGTAACCCCGACAACATTAAATTTCGGATAGACCACCCCATGCCCTGCATTTAGGCCCTTTTGCACAAATCTACACCGTTTCACCGATCTGAACCAAAAGTTGTATATTTAACCTTTGGAACCCTGCGAGTAACACTGTCCACTTGAAATTTCGGACAGACCACCCCATCCCCTGCATTTAGGCCCTTTGGCCCAAATCTATACCGTTTCACCGATCTCAACCAAAATTTGTATATTTACCCTATGGAACACTGCGACTAACACTGTCTGCTTGAAATTTCGGACAGACCACGCCATTCCCTGCATTTAGGCCCTTTTTGCACAAATCTACACCGTTTCACCGATCTGAACCAAAATGTGTATACTTACCCTTTGGAACCCTGCGAGTAACACTGTCTGCTTGAAATTGCGGACAGACCACTCCATTCCCTGCACTTAGGCCCATTGACACAAATCTACACCGTTTCACCGATCAGAACCAAAATTTGTAAACTTACCCTTTGGTACTCTGCGAGTAACACTGTTTGCTTGAAATTGCGGACAGACCACTCCATCCCATGCATTTAGGCCCTTTGGCACAAATCTACACCGTTTCACCAATCTGAACCAAACTTTGTATACTTACCCTTTGGAACCCTGCGAGTAACACTGTCCACTTAAAATTTCGGACAGACCACCCCATTCCCTGCATTTAGGCACTTTGGCACAAATCTAAACCGTTTCACCGATCAGAACCAATATTCGTAAACTTACCCTTTGGTACCCAGCGAGTAACACTGTCTGCTTGAAATTGCGGACAGACCACTCCATTCCCTGCATTTAGGCCCTTTGTCCCAAATCTACACCGTTTCACCGATCTCAACCAAAATTTGTATATTTACCCTTTGGAACACTGCGACTAACACTATCTGCTTGAAATTGCAGCGAGGCCACTCCATCCCTTGCATTTAGGCTGTTTGGCACAAATCTACACCGTTTCACCGATCTGACCCCAATTGTATATACTTACCCGTAGAACCCGACAAGTAACACTGTTCACTTTAAATTTCGGACAGACCACACTATTCCCAGCTTTTTGGCCCTTTGGCAGAAAACTACACCGTTTCACCGATCTCAACCAGATTTTACATAATTACCCTTTGGAACTCGACGAGTAACACTGTCCACTCGAAATTTCGGACAGACCACTCCATTCCACGCATTTAGGCCCTTTGGCACAAATCTACATCGTTCACCGATCGAAAACAAAATGTGTATACTTACCCTTTGGAACCCGATGAGTAACACTGTCCACTTTAAAATTTGGACAGGCCACTCCATTCCCTGCATTTGGGCCCTTGGCACAAAACTACACCGTTTCACCGATCTCAACCAGATTTTACATAATTACCGTTTGGAACTCGACGAGTAACATTGTCCACTCGAAATTTCAGACAGACCACTCCATTTCCCGCATTAAGGCCCTTTGGTACAAATCTACATCGTTCACCGATCGAAAACAAAGTGTGTATACTTAACCTTTGGAACCCGATGCGTAACACTGTCCACTTGAAATTGATGACATAACACTCCATTCCCTGCATGTAGCTCAGGAATTCCTCGGGGTTGCCAGCTTCCTAACTCACCAGTCATGAGCCCTTGAGGGTGTACCAGAAGTGGTGGGTCTACACACACCCTGCCTCTTTGAGGGCCTTGAGCAGAAGACAGGAGATATTATGAAAAGGAAAAGAAGGCAGACCCCTCGAAGAATGAGGGTATCAGGAAAGATGAGACAAAGCCAATTAAGGCGGGAAATTGAAAGACTCCCTAGCCCTCGGATACCCTAATACAGTCTGGGTCGGAAGAGAACAAGAGTTGACCAAGGGAGGCCGACAGGAAAGAGAACTGAAATGAGCCCGGCACCAGGAAGTAGAAGCGATGCCAGACTCAGCTGGGGTTCCGTGGTCGCCAACCCACGTCCCACATGTTGTGAGACCCTGGGGGGGGGTCAGTTGTGAGAATAGCTTGCTGATTGATCGTGAGGTGACTTGAGAGTACTTTCCAGAGCCCGCCGTGTTATCTCCTGCTGTCTATGCTGATGCCAGCACAGGGCCGTTGCGAAACAGTGAGTGATTCCCGGTCAATCTGTATAGGACGGGGAACCCCGAACGTGTGTCATCATATTTCGTCATCATCTGCGATCATCTCAGGTTCGTGCAGCTTGGACCTATATTCTTTGTCTTTGCCGAGCAGTACGCTCTTTCACTAGACGCATCCAGTACAGGCCTAAGCCAGAAAATAAGGTTGAGACTTTGGAAGACATCGAAGCTAGACACCTGAATTACCTATATCAGTTTTAAAATAACACCATGTTCGTTTAGTAGTCATTTTTTCATTACCTTATTATTATCATCATAAGTGAAAATGACCAAGATGTTACGCGCATCATACCAATAATCACCGCCGCATAAAGTCTTTCTCGACTGTGATTTTTAAAATATTTATTTTTGGTTGGTTGGTTCTTAAGTTTAGGGGCTGCGACAACGCGGTCATGTAGCCCCGTGTACTTTGGGTGTGTGTAGAATCTGTCTGATAACCGGTGTTAATTGTGATGACTGTATTAGTGTGTGTTATCTGTTTTTTAATTTAAGTACAAACTGCAATTTAGAATTCTTCAAATAGTTCGTACTTTTGCCGCCAAGCGCCACCGTCAACGACTACTAGGCCAAGTTCGGAACTTAGCTACTAGACGCCACTGCAGTCGGCTCTTGGCAACGGACGTAGACATCTATGAGCGTTGTTTACCTATCCAATTTAGCTTCACACATGTGTAATTAGTGGAAGGTTCAATAACATGCCATAAATCTGACATGGGACCGCCGGCTTTACTTCCCCTCCGAAGAAAGGCATACTGACGGATTTTTAACGCTCTTAAAATATCCGACGGCTTCGGCCGGGTTTGAACCCGCTATCTTGGGCATAGAAGCTCAGCATGCTACCAAATACGCCACCGAAGCCGCCATATAGTTATTTTTATTACAGTACATTGTGTACATTATACGTTGAAGTGTCAATTCAATACCGGTAGTAGTTTCCCTTATCATCCTCATCATAAGAGCAAATGACCTACAGTAGATGTTACGCCCATTACACCATTAATCACCACACACAATAAGTCTTCCTCGCCTGTGAATTTTGAAATATGTATTTCTATTACGGTAGTTTGTAAGTTTGACGTGTCAATTCAACAGTAGTTTTTATTATCATCCTTATTAAAAGGGCAAATGACCTAGATATTACTCCCTCATTGTCTTTGGGGGCAAATGACTTAGATTTTAAGTCCATTATATTTCTAAGGAGACCTTAAACATTATCATCATTCCACCGGGCGAAGCCGGGTACTACTGCTAGTATAATATAAAACGACAAATATAATAAAACACAAAGAATACCAAGTAGTTCTGTGAATAACAATACAGCCTAATTTCATATATCCTACTTATTTTAATTGCCTCAATCAACATACACATTTTCAGTCAGATTGCTGTAATATATGCGTAGATATTGAGAACCGTCTAAATATTTCGGATGGTCGCCATGTTGGATTTTTATGTATGTAGGTCATAGAGTTATGTACTTAGATGAAGATATTTGCTTTGGTTCATTATTCAAACGTTCACTTCTATAGCATGATTAGTACACAAGACATAAAATCTTAATTTAAAACTTTCGCACAGCCACCATCTTGAGATAATATGAACCATTGAATTAAATTGGATGCCAGTGCATTACAATGTGCATAAACATTTCCTGTACCATATTTCACTGCGCTCAGATGGTTAAATAGCGAGAGAAAAGTCTATTAAAATGTTTCTCCTTCGCCTGGCCACCATGTTCGTTTTGTATTTTACAGATTTTTGGAAGTCTCACAGCTGAACTTCAAGTGATACCTTTTATTACCGTACAAAATTTCAAGGTGATATCAGTACTAGTTTCGGAGATATAGAATACTGGTGATATATTTCGCACAGTCGCCATCTTTAGGTTATGTAAACATTTGAACTAAATTAGACGCCAGTGCATTACAATGTGTATAAACATTTGCTGTACCGAGTTTAATTGCGTTTGATTGGTTAAATCGAGAGAAAAGTATATTTAAAAGTTTCAACTTTGCTTGTAGTTAAAAGGTTTTCTAAAAGTGTAATAGGTGAACTTCTAATAGTTCCCATTATCATTGTAAAAAATTCAGGGTGATATCAATAATTGTTTCCGAGATATAGAATGCCGGTTATATATTTCGCGCACAGCCGCCAAGTAGGATTGGTGAGACGTACGTAATAATATTTGAAGGGCACGGACGGGGTCGGCCACAATTTTACTATGATCTTACGGTGTTTCATTGAAATCACTTCAGCCGTTTAGAAGTTATTAGGGAGGGGGAGGGGGAGGCACATACACACACATATACACCCACGGACAAAAGGTGATCTCATAAGCCTAATTTATCATAAATGAAAATAGGCTAAAAATCATCCTTCGAGCCACGGCTACGCAGATGCGAGTCAAGCCTCTCGACCACTCGACAAAAGTACCACATTAGGTCGATAATCGGTGCAGGAAGTACTGTAATGAATGTATATTAGAAGAATCTTTGGCATAGTATAACCTAAAATACAAGATCAGATGACCTCGCTGTTCCGTCCCTTTAAATAATCAAGGTATAATACGCATCGGTGTATAATTATAGCCTATTCCTTGATAAGGACAAAGAATTATAACTATACCCATACATTTAACGGGTTATATGTTCTTAACTGAACATTTTGCTAAAATTAGTGCTAGTATTATTTATTCCGGGTAGCATTTGGAATGAAATATCCATGACCTAAAGTTAAACACCAGCTTGGCATGTGCATACTGTAGGAGGGGACTACCTACAAAAGAAACATTTCAAGGTACGGTGAGTTGAGATTTGAATCTACTATACTTCTCCTCAGCTATTCTCACAAGATCAAGTGTATCCCATTCCAATTCTGAGAATAACCTTTAATTTCTTTGCAGAGCTGGTAATCGAACCCAGGGTATTTTCATGGGATTGTTTTCTATCGCCTGAGACTCACAAGGAATCCGAGAATCTCACCAACATATCCCTATTAGGGACAAGAGTCTTGAAATGTACTTATACGCCACAGGGGACGGGTACAGTGATTATTACAAATGAAAAAATATTGTGAAATAGATCTCCTTTTAGAAGAAAGCTCATCAAAATTACTCTGTGTTGTTGCTATGGTATACTTTCCAGAACGCACTAGATTCTGTATATGCCGTTATTATCACCACCACCACCACCACCACTGCCACCACCATCAAGTTTCACCACAACTAGCTGCGTGCCTTTGGCTTGCCACTTGTTAAGCTCTGGTATACAAATTTCAATCGCATGATTAGGACAAAAGAAGTAAAAACGAGATTTAAAATTTCGCACAGATGCCATCTTGTAGTTATGAAAACAATTGAAATGAATTAGATGCCAATGGATTAACATTTGTATAAGCGTTTAACGTGCAAAGTTTCACTGCACTCGGATGGTTAAATCGCGATAAACGTCTATTTAAATATTTATACTTCGCGTCGCCACCATGTTGGATTTGTGCTCACGAGTTTACTGAAAGTCCTATAGATGAACTTATGTTCATAGCCTCGATCAACATTAAAAAAATCAGTTTGATTGCCGTAAAAGATTCGTAGATATTGAGAACCGTCAAAATATTTCGGATGCTCGCCATTTTGAATTGTTATATGTATAGGCCATAGAGTTATATACCATTAAAGGAAAATTATTGCATAGCCTCATTATTCAAACTTCTCTCGATCGCATGATTACGACACAAGAAATAAAAACTTAATTTTAAAATTTCGCACAGCCGCCATCTTGAGGTTATGTAAACAGTTGAACTAAATTAGATGCCAGTCCATTACAATATGTCTAGTCATTTACTATACCACATTTCACTGCGCTCAGATGGCTAAATCACGAGAAAAGTCTATTAAAATGTTTCAAATTCGCTTGGCCGCCATGTTCGTTTTGTACTTTACAGGTTTACAAAAGTTACATAGATAAACTTGTATTGGTGCCCTTTATCACCGTACAAAATTTCAGGGTGGTACCTGTAAAAATTTCGGAGATATAGAATGCCAGTGAATTATTTCGCACAGCCGCCATTTTGAGTTTATGTAAACAATTGAACTAAATCAGACGCCAGTGCATTACAATGTCTATCAACATTTGATATACGAAATTTCATTACGTTTGGATGGTTAAATTGCGAGGAAAGTCTATTTAAATGTCTCAACTTCGCTTGGCCGCCATGTTGGTTTTTTAGTTATCAGGTTTTTGAAATCCTCATAGGTGAACGTATAGTAGTGCCCTTTACCACCGTACAAAATTTCAGGGTGATATCGGTAATAGTTTCGGAGATACTGAATACTGGTGAAATAATTCGCACAGCCGCTATGTTGGATAGGTGAGGCACAATAAAATTTGAAGGGTCCGGTCGGGGTCGGCCAGAATGGTGCTATGATCTTACCGAGTTTCATTGAAATCGCTCCAACCTTTTAGAAGTTATAAGGGACTAACACACACACACGCACACACAGACACACGGACAAAAGGTGATCTCATCAGCCTATTTTTTCATAAAATGAAAATAGGCTAAAAATAGTGTTATATTGAGCCTCATTATAGTACAGTTTTCTGACATATAATAGTCAGGGTCGAACATAAAATATTTTTATTTAACTAAATATTTTTTATTTATTTACATATTTTTGCCGTTCTTATAAATAAATACACATTCTGGCATATTTTTAGCCTACTTTCGATTTTTGCAAAAAATGAAAGTAGACTTATGAGATCTACACAGGGCGAAAAAAGTGTGTCTGTCTGTGTGTGTGTATGTGTGTGTGTGAGTCTGTGTGTGTGTGTGTCTGTGTGTGTGAGTGTGTGTACTCTGAATGTCTGTCCCCCCCTATCAATTCGAACACGGTGAATGCAAATTGAACGAAATTCGGTACAAAGGTAGCACTAGCAAAGGACACCTCAGTGTCATGTTTTATATCGCCGCCATCTTTACTAAAACTGAATGGCGGCCACTCAAACGTTCAAAACGTAAAATCAAATAACGACTAACCAAATCATCCGATCTCTACCAAATTTGGTAACAACATACCTTTGTATAGGATGCGTCTTGTGACCAAATTACAAGGTCGTCCGCCATACCATTTCAGGATGGCGGCCGTGCGAATTATGCAAACTTTATAATCCATATCATGGGACCCACCAGTTCCGATTATCGAGCCGAGAATCGTTTTAACTGTTCTAAAGGAAGAGGCACGTTCGAAATTAAAAGTATATTTTGTAATACTATAGTGCAGACGTGATTTTAAAAAGCTGAACTGATTCAGTAATAAGACAAGATGGCAGCGGATATCTTGTGCCGGACTTATATTTCACTAATTTGAGTATTGCATGCAATATAGCGTACTGATAAAAAATAAATAAACTTTGTATGAAATGCTTTATATATAAATAATATACTCCAGTGATGAAATCGTTTAGTATAAATCATTATTTGCTAACAAGTTCTATGTAAGTCATTTTATATAGAACGTTATTCGTTGACACAATTAGCTCAGTGGTAGAGCGTTAGCCTATCGCTCAAATGCCTATGGTTCAAACCCGATCAGAGCTAGGTTTTTTGCTTGAAATGTTATATGTTTATTGTTTTGTAATGACTCAGATGTTTTAAAATTAAGCGTTATATTGTGCACATTATGGTGTAAAATATATATTTAATTAAACATAATTCGCCAGCAGATTTACTCGGGACATCTAGCTGCCAAAAAGGTAACTTCCAGATTTTATTGAAAAGTTTCTTCTTCTGGCCGCTAGAATGCACTCGCTCTGTTAGGATTATATTGTTCGATATTTCACCAATAGATGTCACGACTAGTCTACGTGGGGATCCATTGATTACTATACCATTATCATTCTATGCGCATCGAATTTGAAGAATGACAAGATGATACTACGATACATTTTAACTTTTTATTTTAAAGGGTTTGTAACAGCCTATTTTGCGTTACTTGAAAATGTTATTAAGCGTTATATTGTGCACATTATGGTGTAAAATATATATTTAATTAAAACATAATTCGCCAGCAGATTTACTCGAGACATCTAGCTGCCAAAAAGGTAACTTCCAGATTTTATTGAAAAGTTTCTTCTTCTGGCCGCTAGAATGCACTCGCTCTGTTAGGATTATATTATCGAAAATATCCACATAGTTTGTATACACACGTCTCTGTAGGGTCATGGAAAGATTTGTTAATTCAATTAGGGTTGTGAAAGCCATGCACAACCAGACGTGTAAAGACATGCCTCAACTCAAAGTTGGATGTTGCCCACGGCAGGTCGTAATAATAATAATAATAATAATGTTATTGGTTTTACATCCCTTTTAACTACTGCTGATTTTAGAGACACCGGGGTGCCGGAATTTTGGCCCGAAGGGGATCTTTAACGTGCCAGTAATTGTACTGACACGGCTCCCTCGCATTTGTGCACCCTCAAATGCCAGCTGACTGCGCCAGGATACGAACCTGCAACCTAGGGCCCAGCAAGCGAGAACGTTACCGCTGAGCCACGCCGTCAGTCCGGTCGATTATGTCTCCAGATCCATAACATTCTTGACATACTTCTTATCTTTCTTTCTTTCTTTCTTTCTTTCTTTCTTCAATGATGGTAGCAGTTTTTATCTAGGTTGTGGCGTTTGGTAGAGGTAAATCGTTTCTAAGGTCTTCAACAAAGAATAGTTCTATTATACTCTTTGATAATAACAACGAGTTATAACTATACTCATACATTTAGGAGAAAGTAGGCTATATGTTCTTTACTGAACATCTTGTTCATAAGTACATATTTCCTCTGTTTCCTGGTATACAAAAGTTTGGTGCTTTCAGTCGGTCAACACGAATGTACCCAAAAGGAGTCGGGTAATACCCTAATCCTGAAAAAATTACATGAGATTAATAAATACACTAGGGTGACCTGTTTCGATCGCTAAGCGACCATCATCAGATCCATTACACTTCGGCTATAAAATCTATGTTTGAAAATACAGGTGAAAATATTTAAAATATGTACAATTATTTAGTTGCAGTATTAAGAATGCAACTTGTCGGTGTATGCTAGTTGTAGTATGTACGATGTTAGGTGAAATGCTAAAATGGGAATAGAAAACCGGAATTTGTCTGTTTGGAGTGACTATTTATTAGCCTATTTTCAATTTTGAAAAAATAGGCTTATGAGATCACCCTTTGTCCGTGTGTGATTCGTGTGTGTGTCCCCCCCTAATAAAATCTAAACGGCAGGAGCGATTTCAATGAAACTCGGAAAGTTCATAGCACTATTCCGGGCGACCTCGACCGTGCCCTTCACATTTTTTTACGGCTCACCAATCCAACATGGCGGCTGTGCGAAATATTTCACCAGCATTCAATATCTCCGAAACTATTACCGATATTACCCTGACATTTTCTATGGTGATAGAGGGAACTACTATAAGTTCACTTATGTGACTTTTGAAAACCTGGTAACTACAAAACCAACATGGCGGCCAAGCGAATTAGCGACTTTTAAATAGACGTTTCTCGTGATTTGACCAACCAAACGCAATGAAACTTGGTACAGTATATGCTTATATACATTGTAATGCACCGACATCTAACTTCGTTCAATTGTTTACATAATCACAAGATGGCGGATGTGCGAAATATTTCACCGGCATTCTAACTTATATCTCTGAAACTATTAGCGGTATCTCCCTAAAATTTTGTACGGAGATAAAGGGCACTACTGGAAATCCATCTATAAGACCTTCAAAAACCGGTTAACTACAAAACGAACATGGCGGCCAAGCGAATTTGAAAATTTTAAATAGACCTTTCTCGCGATTTAATGTTCCAAGCGCACTGAAACCTGGTACAGGAAATATTTATACACATTGTAATCCACTGGTATCTAATTTAGTTCAATTGTTTACATAACCTCAAGATAGCGGCAGTGCGAATTTTAAAATTAAGTTTTTATTTCTTGTGATGTAGTCATGCGATCGAAGTGAAAGTTTGAATAATGAACCTACGCAATAATTTTCCTTTAATGGTACATGACTCTATGGCCTATACAGTTAACAATCCAACATGGCGACCATCCGAAATATTTAGACGATACTGAATATCTACGAATCTATTTTAGCAATCAAACTGCATTTTTTAATGTTCATAGGGGCTATGAACTTAAGTTCACCTATAGGACTTTAAATAACCTGGTGATCACAAATCCAACATGGCGGCGACGCGAATTATAAATATTCACATGGACGTTTCTCGCAATTTAACCATCCGCGTGCAGTGAAACTTGGTACAGTAAATCCTTATACGAATGTTAATCCACTGGCATCTAATTTATTTCAATTGTTTTCATAACCTCAATATGGCAGCTGTGAAAAATTTTAAAATCTCCTTGTTACTTCTTGTGTCCTAATTATGCGATTGAAGTTTGAATACTACACGTTCACAATAATCTGCATGTAACAGTACATAACTCTAGGACCTACATATATAAAATCCAACATGGCGATCATCCGAAATATTTAGTCGGTTCTCAATATCTACGAATCTATTACAGCAATCAAACTGAAATTGTGTATGTTGATAGTGGCAATTAACATATGTAGGATATATGAAAATAGGCTGTATAGTTCTTCACGGAACTACTTGTTTTTATTTTATTTATTTATTTATTTATTTATTTATTTTCACTGCTACTCTTAGAGCTTAAGAGCTCCTTTACAGTAGCACCCTACATAAAATAAGGTTAGGGCTTATAAAAATAAAACATTTCACCTACATTCACAATATAAATAATCATAGTCTAACAATTATAGTAACAAAAATATAGTAACAATACAATAATAAAAATATTACTAATGATAATGGAGAAATTATATACAAAATAGTGAGAGTGCATACAGACTATCAGCCCGAAAGCAAACACCATATACTGTACAAGAAGAGCTATTGAAGTAGACAGGTTGTCAGCTATTGTCCTTGTGTTATAATTGAACTTTAAAAAAGTATTTTAACATAATACAGTAATCAAATGTGAGAGGTATACTGCTCCAAGAAGCAGGATGAAAGATGTCTGTTGAAAGCTGCAGTGCTTGCAATGTTGACGAACTTATATAAATCGAAGGTGTTGAAGACGCGTGAGGCGGTGCAAGCAAAAGATTTATTGAACTTCATGGTTCGATGTATAGGAATCTGGAGTGTTAATTTTGTGTATCTATGTTCTCGATTGTGAACAGAATGCATTGGTGTAAAGACATTGTAGAGATATAACGGGGACTTGGTATGTAATATTTTATGTGTCAGAATGGCAACTGATAACTGCCTGCGCTCGTGGAGTTTCAGCCATTTCAGCTGCACGTAGTAAGGTGTGATATGTTCATCTCGCCTTACATCCAGAATGTACCGAACACATGCATTCTGGACTCTTTGTAATTTGATGTTCTGTGTTTCTGGTAAATCATTGTATACAGCAGAGCCATAATCAATGATTGGAAAGATGAGAGTTTGGACGAAGAGCTTACGTATGTTAGGTGGGGTGTAAGAAACATTTCATTTCAGGAGATGCATAGTTGATACAACCTTCCTTACCACATTAGACGTATTCTCTGCCCACAGCAGTGTTCTATCAAATATCACTCCGAGATTATTGACAGTGTTTCTATATTTAATATTATTATCTAGTATCTTGATGGGTGGTAGTGAATTAAAATCTACTGAATTTAGAAGATTTGTACATCCAATGGATATAAGTTGTTTTTTAGATATGTTCAAGTTAAGATTATGAATTAGGGCCCATTCACAAAGCCTGTCAATGTCTTCATTAAACAGATTTATACGATCACATGCAGTGTTAGGCGTGAGGTGAAAATAAGCTTGGAGGTCATCAGCGTATATATGAACAGAACTATTTCGGAATTCATTAGAAACATCGTTTATATATAGCGAGAAGCATAGTGGACCTAAGACAGATCCCTGAGGTACTCCACTTTCTACCGATTTCCAGTCTGAGGAGGAGCCATCCGCGAGGACCACTCTCTGTGTACGCATGGAAAGGTAGGATTTGAACCAGGAAAGAGCACTTTGAGAGAAGCCAAAAGATTTCAGCTTAGCAAGAAGTATATTGTGGTTCACACAGTCAAAAGCCTTACTGAAATCGAAAAGACATAGGATTGTAAGCTGACGCTTGTCCATAGCTGAGCGTATATCATCGCTGACCTTTAACAATGCAGTGGTGGTACTATAACCCTTTTTAAACCCAGATTGGTAAGGATTGAAGATATTAAATTTAGTTAGGTATTCACATACTTGTTCATGAACTATTTTCTCAAGCGCTTTACTAAGGGCACAAAGGATATTTATTGGTCTAAAGTCACTACAGCTAGTGGGGTTTTTATTTCTTTGGCACTGGACGTATGTTAGCACACTTCCAAAGAGACGGGTATACTCCAATTTGTGGAGAGAAATTAAATAGATGGATAATTGGGGGTAGAAATACTTCAAGACAGTTAGAAATAAGAGAAATTGGGATGCTATCAGGGCCTCTTGCTTTTGTACGAATTGATTTGATGGCTTTCACAATCTGGTGTGGGTAAACATACATAAAGAAAATTTTTTCATGGGCAGGGGGGAGAGATGGATGTGTATTTCGTGACGGTCTCTGATACTCTTAATACATCACCAATTGAGGCAACATTTGAGTAATGTTCATTTAATTGTGATGCAAAGACAGGCATCTCAACATCAGTGACTGAACTGGCACCAACTCCCAATGATTTTGCAGCACGCCATCTGGCGAAGGTGGTTTTACAGTCACTGAAGAGGTTGTACATATATTTCACTTTTGTGTTCCTGATTGTTTGTTTTGTCTTATTACGCAGAATTCTGTACTCTTCATAGTCAATGGTAAGTTTAGATTTAATAAATGTTCTACGTGCTTTATCACGTTTCTTTGAAAGCGTTTTGATTTCTTTACTGATCCCCGGAGCAGAGTTATGTTTTATATCCACTTTCTTTTGCGGTGCATGCATATCATATAGTTCATTTACACAATCATTAAATATAGTCACTTTCTCATCTATGTCAGTGGATTGGTAGAAATTCTGCCAAGGGAGTAATTCTGCATCCGTTTCAAAATCATTTAAATTAAATTTACTGAAGTCACGTACAAAGATTGATTTTGGTCGAAGTTTCGGGGTAGATAGAGAAAACACTGCGTACAGAAGATCATGGGCTGATAATCCAGCAGCTGGTTCTTGTCCGTAGTCAACAACGAGGTCATTACAGTTTGAAGAGATAATATCGAGAGTGCTGTCACAAGTAGCTGTGTGAAATGTAGTATCGAATGGTAAACATTCAACATTACAGGAACAGAGCACATCATATACCTGTTCAGTTTCAAAAGCTCCACTACCAAACCGAGCATTAACGTCCCCAAGAGATATCCTTTACAGAATGGTGAAAACCGCATCAAAATCCATCGAGTAGTTCTCGAGATTACCCGTGACATCCAAGGATCGGGGATTTTTAGCCTACTTTCGATTTTTGCAAAAAATGAAAGTAGACTTATGAGATCAACACAGGGCGAAAAAAGTGTGTCTGTCTGTGTGTGTGTATGTGTGTGTGTGAGTCTGTGTGTGTGTGTGTGTCTGTGTGTCTGTGTGTGTGTGTGTGAGTGTGTGTACTCTGAATGTCTGTCCCCCCCTATCAATTCGAACACGGTGAATGCGAATTGAACGAAATTTGGTACAGAGGTAGCACTAGCAAAGGACTCCTCAGTGTCATGTTTTATATCGCCGCCATCTTGACGGAAACGTAATGGCGGCCACACAAATGTTCAAAGCTTAAATCAAATTACGACTAACCTAATCATCCGATCTCTACCAAATTTTGCAACAACATACCTCTACGGGAGGAGCATCATTTGACCAAACCAATAGGCCATCAGCGTAATAGTTTGCGGATGGCGGCCATCTTTGCGTGAAAATCGATTCCTCCTATTAATTCGAACACGGTGCAACCGAATGGAACGAAATTTGGTACAGAGGTAGTACTAACAAAAGGCACCTCAGTGTCATGTTTTATATCGCCGCCATCTTGACGGAAACGTAATGGCGGCCACACAAATGTTCAAAGCTTAAATCAAATTACGACTAACCTAATCATCCGATCTCTACCAAACTTTGCAACAACATAACTTTATGGGGGAGCATCCTTTGACCAAACTAATAGGTCATCAGCGTAATAGATTGCGGATGGCGGCCATCTTTGTGTGAAAATCGATTCCCCATATTAATTCGAACACGGTGCAACCGAATGGAACGAAATTTGGTACAGAGGTAGTACTAACAAAAGGCACCTCAGTGTCATGTTTTATATCGCCGCCATCTTGACGGAAACGTAATGGCGGCCACACAAATGTTCATAGCTTAAATCAAATTACGATTAACCTTATCATCCGATCTCTACCAAATTTTGCAACAACATACCTTTATAGAGGAATCATCCTTTGACCAAATGACTAGGTCATTAGCCTGACAGTTTGCGGATGGCGGCCATCTTTGTGTGAAAATCAATTCCCCCTATTAATTCAAACACGGTGAAACCGAATGGAACGAAATTTGGTACAGAGGTAGCACTAGCATAGGGCATCTCAGTGTCATGTTTTATATCGCCGCCATATTGACAGAAACGTAATGGCGGCCACACAAATGTTCAAAGCTTATGTTAAATTACGACTAACATAACCGTCCGATCTCTACCAAACTTTGCAACAACATTCCTTTATGGAGGGAGCATCCTTTGACCAATCTAGTAGGTTATTAGCTTAATAGTTTGCGGATGGCGGCCATCTTTATGTCAAAATTGATTCCCCCTATTAATTCGAACACGGTGGAACCGAATGGAACGAAATTTGGTACAGAGGTAGCACTAGCAAAGGGCACCTCAGTGTCATGTTTTATATCGCCGCCATCTTGACTGAAACGTAAGTTAAAGTTAAAGTATTATAAAGCAAGATAAGTATTATGCAGATAATTTTCTAACATGTCAAGAGTCTTTGGCTTCGAGCGAAGCGAGAAGCCTCCAGCCTTTCTAGCATTTTTCAGCTTTTGTTGCATTTAAAATGATAAAAAGTCTAGTCTTTCAGACTGACTGTCACTTTTTAGCCTACTTTTCACATTTTGCTAAAATGAGGAAAAAGTAGACTTTTGAGATCAATCCGGCCAAATGTCTGTCTGTGTTCCCTCCCGCCCCTATCAACGCCTAAACGGCTGCAGCAATCGAAACCAAATTTGGTATGAGTAAAGATCTTTACCTGAATATCTCAAGGCCATATTTGAAAATGATGTCAGTGCTACCAACTGTGAAAAACCGTAATTGAATTTTGAGCTCCATGTTGGATATCATAGAAGGTATGCATGCGAGCTATTCCAAAATTGGCACACATATATATAATAATATTTCTGTTTAATTTCCAGGATGCCATACATGGCAGTGATGCCAAAATGATTCTAAGCCTACTGATAGGTCGAATTTTTAAATGCATATAACTTATACACTATCAATTGGATTTCAATCGAATTTCGTGTGTACTATGTTAACATAACCAGATATGATTAACCGTATTCTTATGAGCCACCAGGGCTGCCAACTGTTAATAAATGCTCTCTCTAATTTTTATCCAAATATGAATATATCAGAAAGAATGCAAGCTGACAGCTTTAAAGAATGCACACGTATAGTACCTGACATTCTAGATTAATTGGGAGTAACTAATATACATCAATGCTATCAACATGATTCTAAGCCTGCTGATATGACCAATGTTTATATACATGTAACTTCTTAACTATCCATTGGATTTCAACCAAATTTCGTATGTGCTATGTTTACCATAACCGATATGACTATGCGTATTCTTAAGAGCAACCGGGGCTGCCAACTGTTAATAAATGCTGTCTCTATTTTTTTACCCTAATATCAATATATCAGAAAGTATACAAGCCAACTGCTCTAAACTTTGCACACGTATTGTACCTGACATCTAGATTAATTTGGAGTAACTATTATACGTCAGTGCTACCAACATGATTCTAAGCCTGCTGATAGGTCCAAATTTTAAATACATGTAACTTCTCTACTAAAAAAAAGGATTTAATCCAAAATTGGCACAACAAGAGAACATAATATTTCAAATTATTTTTGACCAACACATGCATGACATTGTTGCCATCATGATTTTACGCGTGTTCAAACTACGTGTAACATCCATGCTATCCATTGGGCTTCAACCAAATTTTGTATTCTGTAGCTTAAGAGATGGAAATAAGAATATATATGCAGTCACCAGGGCTGCCAACTGTAGTGTTCTATTGGGCTACATTATACCAGGTATATTTCGAACAAATTAGAAATTTCGATATTACCAACTTAATTTCGTCATTATTCTAGATATGTCCATATAGATTAATCATTGGCATGAATCTTAAATTTTAAGAAAAGTAGTCTCTTTAGTCCGTCACGAAACTTCTTGTTTACACTTCCCCAGGCTTATATAACCTTATTTCGAGTCCCGGGGCACCTACTTCTGATACAAATACACAAGCTACTACAGTCATCACGAAAATCAGAGGTTATCAGACAAATTCAACACACACCAAAGAACACGGGGATGAAGACCGAGATATCACAAGCCCCTAAATTGAATTAACAGCTACTCTTTTGCCAACCCCTTAATTCTTTTAGGGGTGTGAACTTTCTCATAGAAACAGCAAAGGGGAATTCTCCTTCTCACCGGGAATGAATCAACAGGAGAGGTGGGAGGTGACAGGAGCTTCTTTTGTCACCGTCTATTCTGAGTTTGGAGCTTCCTATTGATTTATAATCAGATGCTGATCTGCCTCCAATCGTTTATTTTGTTCATGAAAATTGATTTTATATTTTTTGTGTTAGGTTAATTATCCAATACTAATGGAGTAATTGTGCAATTGTGTGTTCGGTAGTAGAGTGTCCGCCCCTTGATCTCAAGATCGTGGGTTTGATTCCCGGCCCAAGATGTCGGACTTTAAAAGGAATGGTAAAAAGTATAACCTCTAAGGCTCAAAACCTAAGTTGAAATTATTAGCTCAAATACGAATGAGTCCCCATAACAAAGATAGTTTTGCAGCCATTTTACAGTGTTGCCTTCTTAACAATATTGATGTTCATAGACTACTTAAAGTCGGTCAACACAAAACAATTCCAATTACTGGAGTGTGTGAAAAAATATCCTGAAATAAAATACATGTGACTAAGATGTACACCCTCTGTCTGAAAAGTTCGGTGAATGGGTCTATATTACGAACGGATTGTGGGCTTATCTGAAAGCAAGAGAGAAGCGTGAATTTATGCGACCAGCCTTCCACATCTGATAGACGGGCGGCAGTGAGCAGGGTGAATTTATGCAAGCTAACGAACACACCTGTTCGACGGGTGGCATTGAGAAGGGTGATCGTTCCTTGGAATGGAATGATCCTAAAATCCATCGTCACGGGTGACGAGACCTGGGGCCTGAGTTACGACCTCGAAGCCAAGCATTGAAGTATCGGGATCCAGGGTCGCCGAAAAGCTCTGAAGGGCCAGAGGTCTTCGGACATTTTGGACATCCCACGTAATGTGACTACCCAACTGAAGGCTATCCCTCAGGAAGACTATGCCATGACTTGTACAGCCGTTCTAAGAAGTGCATAACCATCCACGGGGATTACTTCGAAGGATAGTTACGGCTGTTTCAGGTAAGCCCACAATCCGTTCGTAATATAGACCCATTCACCGAACTTTTCAGACAGAGGGTGTATTTACGTGTATATAAGGCATGCTAAAATAGTTTACGTTTGAGGGACGTTCAGTCCAGAAACGGTATGCCAATCAGTCAAAATCATCGTAAGCATTGAGAATTCATCCCACCAGCGCACCAGGTTGATGATCACCGAGTGGTAAAACACCGTGTCCTCTGGCTTCAAGAAGAACGTAACTGCCTGCTGCACTTCCTAATCCGACAAGAATCGTCAACCCTTCTAGACCCTTTTTAAGGGACCGAAGGGATAATAATCGAATGGGTAGAGATCAGGACTATAGTGCGGATATTCGAGTGTTTCCCACTTGAGATGGCGTACCTTCTGCGTTACGACCTTTGCGGTATGGGGGAGGTGTTTTTTCATGAAGCAGCAGCATCTCTTGTCACAGCTTTCCTGGACAATTCGCTTTAATTTCTCCAGTGTTGCGCAGTACCGTTCCCCAGAGATGCAGACACCAGGTTCCTTGATATCAATAAGCAATGGGACCCGGTAATCAAAGACCAGGGTGAACATCACCTTTATAGCGGATGGTCGGCTCTTCAACTCCTTGGGACGAGGGAACGATGGATGGCACTTTGCATCGTTGACACTTTCGATTCCTGTTTCCAGTGTTGGAACCTGCAAAAATGCGCTCCAGTATCGTGTTGCCTCAGGTGCTGCAGGCAAACAGCCATCCGGTGTGCTTTTTTCGGCATTCAACGCCCGGGATTTGCATATACGTTGCATATGCGCTGCAGCAACACCCTCAAACGGAAATTTTTTGTTCACCCTTTATATGGTGAGCCCGATATCACATCTGAGATATGACCTCGATGGCTCATGTGGATTCAGACCTCTATGGATGAACCGAGGACTCCAAAGCAGCAATGTTTTCTCTTTGGGAGTAACCCTCACTTGACGCACCACAAGTTGCCGCGCCACTGATATATAATTTTCATTACTTTATTTGGGGACTGTATTAATTAGGGGATATTTGTAAATTATTGGAAACACTGGAGGATTCCACAATTTTTGTTTATGACTGTAATTAAAAGTATAACCTCGCAGACTATGCGATAAACATTTATAGTTGCACCCTTGACTGGGTGGTGCAGTCAACGCTTCCGGTATGTTGCCGAGGACACTCCCATTTAAGACGAGGTCCTGATCGGGCGTGAATTTTTTTCGCTGTTGAAATCTACAAATATTGGTAACAGAAACCATCATCGCAGCTTGTGGAACGCATAATCAAACGCAGCAAAGCTGCCAACATCATTTGGAGCGTGTATTTGGCTCAAAAGG
Organism: Meconema thalassinum; assembly: GCA_946902985.2. NCBI lineage: Eukaryota > Metazoa > Arthropoda > Insecta > Orthoptera > Tettigoniidae > Meconema > Meconema thalassinum. The sequence continues at coordinate 296,415,691 of OX336390.1, read as the reverse complement.
GTCTAAATTGGGTGGAAATTCTTGAACCCAGGACTTTGTGCGAAGCATATGGCTGCTCGTGAACATTGAAATTTTGTGGATTAATAATTATTGTTCGTGTAATATTGTATAATAAGTGTTTCTCGAATGGTATAAAAGTGAACTGTACACTGAAGTATTTTTGTGTGAACGGATTATTCAGGTATCAACCGATAACGTGTGTAAGAAATACCACAGTTTTTAGCGTGCCCAAGTGAAAATTTTAGAGTCCGTGAGCGGATGAACACATGGTCATTTTCGCAATAAACCGCTACCAGTGTAGACTCAGTGCATTAGGAAAGCGAAGCACGAATAATTTAAATTCAGTGAGAACGCCTAAATTAGAATTGAAATGGAGCTTACACCAATAATCCAACACCACGTGGACGCTATGATCCTTATTCCGATGGAGGCTCTTATGGAGTAGAGCCCAGTATGGAGGGCTATAGCGATGGTTGATACGCACTGAAGAATGGAAGACGGAATGGCTACACCAACTAAACCATAGCATTTGCAAATAGCACCTGGTAAAGCATATTCACTGGAAACACTCAAAATGGTCTCGTGAGTCCGGCCGTAAGGTCGCAATCTTTCTTTTTGTACGGTCATGACGCGGGAGGATTAATTATAAGAGGCCTTACGACAGCACTTTTTAGGTAGGGTACATGTCTTTATTTTCTACAGTTTATTAAGATTATACCAGTTCGTATCATTTGTGAGAGCCTGAAGGATAAGCTCTTGACAATATTTTGCAAATACGGTTTTCATGGTTAAAGACCAATGCAGTAGATCTAGCCCAGTTACGTAGTACGGTGATGTGCTAGACTGTCACAACTGCATTCCGCTGAATAGCGTTAGCCAAGTGAGCAGATGTAATCAAGGCCAAAGCCAGGCATGTCATTTCTTTAATCCAGTTATTGTGAGCATGAAGAGCTGTGTTTATGAATGATTTTAGAAGGCAGTGAATTAGTGCGTGGCCGACCAGCGCCACATAAACTTGTATCTGATGCTACAGAGACACCAGGGAGTGTTCTTTTGTTTTATTATTTTATAAGTTATCATTCAGACGACTATGAAGGAAAGCTAATGATAGTCAATATGAGTTTAGCAAGCAGTCGTAGGTTCGACATGAGGGGGACATTTCATAACGATTAGGGAGCCCCAGAAATCATTGTAACATATGTTTCGACTGCACAATTTGCAGTCCATCCAAACTTTGTGTAGATCAGAGAGTACTTCAAAAATCCACAGCTGTTTGTACAGCCCAATATTCCTTGTCCACAGGCTGAAAAATTGTATAAATTTAGTGAAATACCATTGTAATATTTTTTGAGGTTTACCACAATGGGTGGGTGTTATCCCAGTTGTGAGGTACTGTACCCTTATATACTGGATGATCCACCAATATCCTCCGGCTGGAAATAATCTGGGATTGTAGCATCTTGAAGTCCCGGCTAAAAACGACATGGTGCCACTTGGCGAAAACACTCAGAATAAGGGACAGGATTTTCTTAGACGGAATGTGCTGCAGTAACAAACTAGAGAACAGTAGGGTCATCTAACTACTTAGGATAAAGAGAGTCTCAAAAAATCTCGGGAATAAGGATGTGGATTAGGTCCCTCGGGAACTTCCACCCTACAGTACATTCCTCTACCATCTAACTACAAATATAGTGCCAGTTTCCTACAAAACAATCAGGAAATCGTCAACACGAATCCGTCTATTTATTATTGAAACCAATACACTTCTCGTATCGTCGAACTTCGATTAAACACTCTCAAAAAACAATGAAATAAATAAGAATGACCAAGTGTCATTAATCCACATAAAAATACAAATCGTTTCCTTAAGAAACCGTAAAAAAATGTTTTGTGAAAGCTTCAGTAAGCTTCTATACAGCGATCAACTGCTGTTCCCTAGGTGACGGGAGTTTATAACAAGAAAAATGTTATTAGCTAAAAATTTAAATAATCCCAAAAATAAATGACGTTACCCCTGACGTAGATCTCCGTCATTACAAATACTATTCATTACTCTATACAATTTATCTCCCGCACCCTCACATTAAAATTTCTTCCTCTAGGAAGCGCAAAATCTCTGCACAACTCTAAAGTTTAAATTAAAAATATAAAACACTCCTAAATCAAATTACGAATCAAACCGAAAAATATTTAATACAACATTCTATACAATGAAAATAATCTTGTCGTAGTTCATCGACTACTTACTTAAAACAAAAATATATACAACACGTTCCTTACTTTCTCCCGACAATACAACATGTAATTGTCCTTCTACTTCACTCCTGCCTCTCAATGGGCTTCAGAAAAATATAACTTCACTCTACTATGTCTCGTTCGTGGTTTGCGTTACAATCTGGGATTCTATAATCCATACCATTAAGTAGAGACATTGCTCAAAAACCTCCTACAAATAATCTGTTCATGAAATACATATACTTAATAAAATACACATTTCCACTCGTCGAATAATTGCCATAAATGAAAACATTAGGAAAAGAACCATTTAATAGACCTCAGTTTACTCTCAGCTTCAACAAAGATCCATTAAATCCTATAATTTCCATCAGATTTAACTTCATCCAGGATCCGCTGTCCTGTGAATTTCAAGGAGTTTCAACTATATTGAGACTATTTCAATAACATCCACAATTGATAAACTTCCATAACACTGCTCTCATAACTTCTTACTTCCACGAAATACACGCGTCTGTCACTACAGACATTTCTACAAAAATCGATCAATGGCTACACACTGGCTCATTGTCTCACAACAAATACCTCCGTCTACAACGGGAATAATAAATCTCATCCATCGAGATACTTCGCAGTTCCTTCAATACAATTCCTTTCTCTATACTCTCCAATAATAAACTCTTCTTTCAGTTACCACAATCTTAATAACAATATAATAAAATTACTGGTTCTATCCAAGAATTAATTCAACAGGTAATGCGATAAAATGATAATCTTCAAATAAAAATCTGATTTCTTTGCCTCTCTCACATTTCTTAAAAAGCTTTCAACAAATTGTAATATTCCTTCAATTCCTTCGTTACATTATTTCTTACTTCAAAATACGCTATCATTCGTGTTTGTTAATTCCACATTACAATTCTTTACAGATTCTTCCTTTACTGTCTTTTCAACAAATTCCAATGTTTTAAAAATATTACTCACAAAATTTCTTCACCAAATCTGTTTAATTATTTATCAGATCGTGACTTTATATAGATCTCTAAAATAGATCTTTCTGAATCGCATTCTTTGACATATACATTCTATCATACACTTGGAAAACATTTCCATCATTACAATCATTAATAAAACATAGATATCGGTCGATTTAAAGCACGTTTCAATTTTACTATAACTATTCTGAACTAAACTATAAAATCTCCCTTCAAATTTCGAATATCGCAAAAATCGAAAAATGGAAATAAAAAATCCCTAAAATTCCGAAATCGTCGAAAAATACGACTAAACATCCGCATGATGTTTTTACGAACATAAGAATGACAACTGCAATAATCTAATAAACAATATAGAAAAATTGCATTCAACAATAGATGTCGGATATTCTAGATATATACAATTCTACAAAGTGGGATGTTCAATGTTGTTCCGTGGACTACCTTGTGCTGGGTTAAAGTTGACATGAAGCGGACTTCCTTTGGTTACCCATTAGAAACGGAATGTTTCTAGCGGCTTAAGACTGCGTGATTTTCAGTATTCTTGTCCAATTCTCCCACCGAATATCTCGTGCGGTCAGGTCTCGGGATACGAACTCGATCATCATCGTGCTGTCGCCCCCTCCGCCGATGACTCTTCTGGGTGAGATGGGATAGCCCTTTCTCGCTTCGGTGCCGGGTCATTTCCTGGCCGCCCTCGTTCATGAATTCTTCTGGTCTTCTTTCCCCAAAGTTCCCTGTAGATCGTCATTTGAGATGGTAGAATGACTGATAATTGTAGAATTTCTATTACGGGAGAGATGAGATGTTAATCTCCCCCGAAATGTTGATGTTAAGTCATTTCGGATGTTCTTGATGCCATCATAGCGTCGTTCCCATAATTGTTTAGGCGGTCATCACGACGCTTGTAGAATCGTTAGTAAATTCCTCCCTCAACTTTTGGAATTTCACCATGCTTGAAGCTGTGGATTTGTTGTTAATAATATATTTATTTCTTCGCTGAATGTCGACTTTTATGTTACTTGCACATTACTAAGTGCCTTTGATGAATATTTGCTATTTGCTTTGTTGAACTTGTAGAGTAGCTTGTTCGAACGTCCTTCTGCTTCGAAGTCGTGATTGATAAGAATCTCGCTGCCTCTTCTCTTTCCCCCGCGTCTAATTTCCAAACCCGCGTCTTTTCTCAATCCATGGCCCGATTGGTCGCTCATAATAATTGATCAAATTCTTCATTAATTACTTAAATACTCGGCTGTAATTGTAATCAATCGTTCTTAATTATCATTCAACACTCTTCATGTTGGTTTAATATAGTAACTTTGTCCTAGTAATTATATATGTTAATTACTCTGTGGGTGTTAATTTTAATAAGGCGGCTTCTCATTGGTTCCAGTCGCGTGTCGAGCTCGCGCCTCTTCCCCTTCTCCTCATTCTTGCCACGCGCCTTGCTTCTCTGTCGGGAATCTCACTCGGGAGTCTTCGTTGCTGCTCGGGCTCTCTGTCGTCTCGACAAAACAAGTTCCAAGTCCCCTAGCGGCTACTAATCTGCTATTGGCTGGCCGAATTAACTCAGTTAATTCCCTCGCTCAACAAACATGTTTTGTGTCAACTTGCAGCATCGTTATATTTTAACATGGGCCAATTTAAAAAAACTATCAACTAGATGTATGATTTTCTGGCTCGTATCTACAAACAAGTACAGTACGATTGTGTACTACCTAAGCTAGTGACGTGAACGTTTTTATCTCGTTATCTGAGCTAACGACCGACGGATCGAGTGTTATTGAGAGCATCTAAGGAGTGCTGATGAAACTTTGGAATGAGTGTTTTTCTTCCAATCGCTGGAGGTGATGTTGGTTGTCTATTTACAGCAAATCTTCACACCTTACGAGTTTAAGATGGTCACTAAACAAATACAGTGAAACTGTTAGGTCTAATATGATATTAATTAAATCTTACTCTAATAATCAAGGAACAAGATTTTCTCTCTAAATACAAATCTAAATGAATTAGTAGGCAGTATTATTAAACATGATAAGAACCCTAAGCGTAACGAAACTTTGTTGAGCAGTGACTAGCTATTGCTCTGCTTCTACTTCTTAGATTATAGGTATTCCCATTTGAGAGACGACGGTTGGTTAACAACATGTTTAAACACGGTAATTAACTCGACAATACAACGTTAGTCGTGTTGTACTTCACGCTATTGCCAACATAATTTTTACTCTCCCATACTCTGCTGACCATGCTTCACAAACAGTGCAGGTGCATGTAGGCAAGTCAGTGGCGCCAATTGCGCAATTCTCAAGGGTTATTTTGTTATACATTTGTGCTGTAAATTAGTTTTTTCTCTGATATGATAGGAACAGAATGTGCTTGGCTCTTGTTTTTGGAATACATTTTGGATTAAACACTTCTCGTTTATATCGTTGCTAAACGTAACGTAAACTAGGGATTAGCTTAAATTGCTGTAATGTTAAATGTTAGAGATGGCACCATCATAGCATCGCCTTTAAACTCATTGTGCTGTAAATGTAACGAAATATTTGCATTGTAAGCAAGTAAATATCATTCTTTGCAGTAAATTCGTGCCTGTATTATTACTATTATTGCAATCTCCAAAATAATTGTGTAGGGATGTAATACGTGTCATTCTCCTAGCCTCGCTTGTTGACTTCTTTATTTTTAGTAGAACTTCGAGAGGTTTAATTTTTGGGATATTTTGCACGGAGATGAGTACATTCAGATTAGGATTAATTAGCATGGACTAGCCGTTTTTCACCTCTCCGAAGTAGGTTTGGGGTAAGCCTGGCCTATTTATTGTATTTTTTGAGTTTGTATTCCTCTGGACTGGTAGTTTTGATCTCTCATTATACCCGACACCCCCAAGTTAAGTTTCTTTATGCACCCCAGTCCATGAATGCATTCCGCCCCGGCCTATATGTCTTCTCGTTGGATGATGATTCCGGAAGGGTCATTTAAGGCCAATGGCTCCCTGAAATCCTCGTCAAACGGGCACAATAGGCCTATATATGTATTGAAGAAGGAGAAAACTAAGGGGTAACTGAAAGTTACAATATCAATTCTCCCTATAACGTCAACTGACTAGCATGATGGATGATTCTTCTTCTCGCGGATGGGTCACTTAGGACCACGCGGAATCAACGTTTGTTGAGCCTTCCTCCTTCCCCAATAGCTCTTCATATGCAAGGATTGTTGTAGTTTCTGTTCCTCCGACCATGCACGTGATGTTGGTTTCTTCTGATCTTCCTCAAATCCCCTTGTGTGAAAAATATTCCTGATTACATTTCTATTCATCAGATCTGGCGATCCCAACTCCACTAGGTCCCTCTCCACCTGTTTGTACCACTTTGGTCTTGTACGTTTGTTCGGAAGAAATTTGTGTATTCGTTACGTAATACGCGTATGATTAAATCTTTCCAAATGGCCCAAAAATTGAATTCGTCTCATTCGCCTGGTATCGGTAAGTTTAGAAATTTTCCTGTATATTTCAGAGTTGGGTTTGGGATAGTGTATGATTATTTATTTACTAGCAGAAGTACCCGCTCTTCGAACGTCTTCGGTATTAATAACCAGACGTTATCAATTGAGATACTGTTCCAATGGTTAGGGGCTTGTCATTCCTTCATAAGTTTATCAGAACGAAGTTAGTTTTCTGGGTATATCGCAGACACTGTTAATTTAAGGGCCGTAAAATGTGGTTTTCGGAGACCCTTTATAGACTCCCTAGTTGTGGGTCACACATTGAGAAGCGCAACATATGCTTTGGTCGTCCTTCTAGGAGAATTTTTATTTTTCGCCTACTTTAGCATGTATTTAGAAAAGTTGTTCCTTGTACCCACCCTTCTATGAGAAGTACGTTGAAGAGTTTTCTAAATGATTGGTGTATTGACTCATGGTTACAATACATACTTTTACATGAATTATAGGCGTACATAAACATAAAGATATATCATCCACACAGTATCAAACAAAATCATCTTTATGATGAACCAGTTTGTCGACAAAAACATGATTACTTAAAATGTGCTCTCAAACTAAATTTACCTAACGTGTACTTCCTGACATGAAAATAATATTGAAAACCTCGTAGACGAAACGCAATATAAAGTAAAATTAAAACTGACCCTCACCGTTGTGGAAAGTCCCCATCCCCAGGAAGACCCCTTTAATAAATTATAAAGGCTCGTGGTGCATGAAAATTCGGGATTTTTAGCCTCCAATGTCCCTAATTCCCAAAAGCTGCAAAAACAGTATTCCAATTCAGGAATTTTTGAAAATAATGTTGCTGTTTGGAGATATAATAGACCTTCTGTACAACATATAGCATATCGCACGTGTAAGTCACGTGTAAATATTCTAGGGTACCCCTTGACCCCCTTAATCGCATTGTTGAATTTTACAGTCTATGTTTGATTCCACGATAACCATATAGCCGTTTGCAAACTTTAACAGAAATTTAATAAATTGAGTGGCATTGCTACTTACAGAAATAGATGGAAAGTTGGGTGTCACCTCTTGTGACACTGTTGTCATGGTTACCGGTTTGCATTACTTCATTCGTTTCTTCTTGTTCTTCTTCTTCTTTTGGACGGGCCAGCTAAGGACCACGACGTTCAAATTTTTAGCTTGGCGAGGGACTTGATGTTTGCCCAATATTCGCGAATTCTCTGGCTATGTTTTTTTGTCCAGATGATGCCGGTTTTCTTACAGGGTGGTCTGTCCTGAAAACTCTTCTGTTTAAGTATCTTTATGAGATGTGATCGGTTTCTAATATCACTTTTCATTATCTTCAGTTCTTGGATATCCTTGTTAACTACTGTTAGCGACGGTGTCACGCTCTTTCTCTTCCCCCAGTAGTTGAGAAGCCGGTTTGTTAGTTTTGTTGGGTTCATCCATGAGACATGTCCATAGAAAGCCAGGCGTCTCTTCCTGGCCACATCAGTGATTTTCTCAGTATATAGCTCCTGATTTGGTCTTCTTCTGTACTCGTCATCTATTTATTAGTTAATAAAATAAAAGAGTGCCATATCCCCTCCAGGGACGTAGGCGGCATGAATAAGAGCCCTTGACTAAGTCAAGGGATCACTAACCAGGCATCCCGAGCCGGAGTTTGCGTGTGGTAGGTTGGACAGTTCCTTTCCACTCCTCCTGCTACCATAGCATCCGGCAGGTTCCCATTTTGCATCACGAGGCTGGGAGACCCCGTACCAGACCATACCAAGACTTTTAAATTCTTGGCAGAGCCGGGGATCGAACCCGGTACCTCGGTGGTGACAGCCAACATTGCTAGCTACTGCGTCACGAGGTGGTCTTTATTAGTTTATTAAATAATAATGATAATAATATCGTGTGGCCTCGGGTACAGGGTGCAAGCTTTGTTAATTGACACCCAGAGGGCAGCTTGCGCGTCGAATTTAATGCTCCTTGGAGCGCTATGAATGTCAAGGAGACTAGATAGCTTATCTAAGCTCCTTGGTGCTATACCGCTTTCTAGTAGAGAAATGAGGAAATTTGTGTTGGCGGAAAATCCCGAGATTAATTTTGCCATTATGAACTCGGCTTACTGAATTCAAATGGGTTCTTTAACATGCCAACAACGTATGACATGAGTATCGTGATTTTTGTCGCCTTTCAAAAATCACTTACCATGGCCAGGAGCGAACCTGAAATCTTGGCGTGGGTAGTCCGACACTATAACCACACACCCACTGTGGCAAGCAGTTTATTAAATGAAATTAGTTTTCTGGGAATATCTCAGAAACGTTGGTTAAAACGTAGTAACCGCCGAGCCACTGAGGGGCTGAAAATGAGTTTTGCTCGTCCTTGTACGCCATAGTATAATAATAATCATAATAATAATTTAATAATATAGGGATAGGGATATAATTGACCTTTAATACCCCTTGATCCCATTAAGCGCATTATATACGTACAGTTTTGACGAATATTACAGCTTAATTTGGTTCCGTGATAACCTTATTTGCGAACGTTCACAGTAATGTAATACATGGAATGGCATTGCGTCTTACAGAAAAAGATGGACTTCTGAGATTGTATAGCCATGGTTACCGGCTTGCATTCTTTCAATAGCTTAATAAATGAAATTAGTTTTCTGGGTATATCTCAGAAACTGTTCGTTTTAGGACCTTAAAATGTGGGTTTCGGGGCCCGTAGGGCTCCCGAGTTTTGTTTCTCACATTGAGATTCTGAAAATGAGCTTTGTCTCGTTTCTCTACGCCCATTTCAGCATGCATTTTAAGGGGGTATGCCCTCTTTTATGATAGGTATGGAGAAGAGTTACACCAATGATTACTTTCGTGCCCCTGATGGACTTCTGTACCAAATTTTACGTTGATCCAATCAGCCGTTCTCGAGTGATGCGCGTGCAAAATTGTACACAGACAAACAAACAGACAGACAGACAGACAAAAAATTTGTTTTTACGCGCAACCGTGATAAACCAGTCTGAAACGCGTTAGTAACTCAAACTTCCGTGAAATTTCAGAAAAAACAGGCAAACTTTCATTTTTATATACATAGAGATAGTGATTATTCGCTAATCGCACATCTAGGGACCACGATAAGTTCCACTATTCATTCTGGCGTTTATTCAATTTACGATTGATCCAGAAGGTTTTCATTAACTGGCTGTGTCGAGCATGGCGTTCGTCAGACCATGCTGCACTGGTTCTCCATTGTTCATCTCGGAAAGTCCAAAAGGTCATGATGCTTGTTCGGAAAAGGTCTCGTTGTGCGCGTCGTCTGGTCGTAGGCCCATTTCTTGACTCAGATTCGTCTTCAGCATGACGTTGCATCGCCCCGAGAATCCGATTGGGATGCGTGTGCCACTTATCAGAGACGGTGGATCCCTACAAAGAGTTACCACCTGCGGTAATAGTTTGTATCTGTTATGCCATCATGCTTGTTAACTTGAGTTTGATTGGGAGCAATTGCTTACTCCGAATACAACCGGGATTGTTAGTCCTGGAGGGCCTTGGTTGTTACTGATGCATCTTTTTTATGGCCTGATGCCAACCCTCCTCCTTTTCTCGGGCTTGCGACACTGATTAAAATCCTAAAAGCACGCAGCCTCCGTAACAGATCAAAGGTGACAGTGTACCAAACAGTTATAAGACCAGTGGTAATGTACGGCTCGAAAACATGGACTATGACAGTGAGAGAAAATTAGATTTTGAGAAGATGATAAAGGAAACTACTGAGGAAGATTTGTGGAGCAGTGAATGTGGCAGGAAGATGGAGAATACGGGAAAACAAAGAATTGGAGGAACTATAATATGGTCATCCGGATATGGTTTCGGAAATAAAGGGCAATAAACTAAGATGGCTGGGGCATGTGGAGAGAATGGCAGATGATAGAGAGGTTAAAACGAATTATAGAGGAAACCCAGGTGGAAGAATATGCAAAGGAAGACCAAAGAAACGGTGATTGGATGAAGTGGAGGATGACTTCTAATTTGCAGTACTTAAATAAATAAATAAAAAACAGATAACACTCATTAATACAGTCATCACAATTAACACCGGTTATCAGAGAGATTTTACACACACCCAAAGTACACGGGGATACATGACCGCGTTGTCGCAATCCCTAAACTTAAGAACCAACCGACCTGACTTACGCATGATTGGAGTAAAAGATGGAGGAATCGTGCATAAGATCGTCGGGATTGGGCAATGATTTTTGGAGAGGCCGAGGTCCTACATGGACTGTAGCGCCGAGGAGTAAGTATTATTATTATTATTATTATTATTATCATCATCATGTTATAACGTCTTACAATCCTTCATAACGTCTGTGGATCTACAATTGCTCTACAAGTGCTTGCTAGATGTTTGCCCAGGAGGGGATTGTTAAAGTTCCTTAAGGTTTGTCGCATTAAAAAACAAGTAGTTCCGTGAAGAACTATACAGCCTATTTTCATATATCCTACTTATGTTAATTGCCACTATCAACATACAATATTTCAGTTTGATTGCTGTAATAGATTCGTAGATATTGAGAACCGACTAAATATTTCGGATGTTCGCCATGTTGGATTTTATATATGTAGGTCCTAGAGGTATGTACTGTTACATGAAGATTATTGTGTACGTGTAGCATTCAAACTTCAATCGCATGATTAGGACACAAGAAGTAGTAACAAGTAAGTTTTAAAATTTCACACAGCTGACATCTTGTAGTAATGGAAACAATTGAAATAAATTAGATGCCAGTGGTTTAACATTCGTATAAGGATTTACTGTACCAAGTTTCACTGCACTCGAATGGTTAAATTGCGAGAAACGTCCATTTGAATATTTAATTCGCGGCACCGCCATGTTGGATTTGTGATCACCGGGTTATTTAAAGTCCTATAGGTGAACTTAAGTTCATAGCCCCTATGAACATTAAAAAATTCAGTTTGATTGCTATAATAGATTCGTAGATATTCAGAGTCGTCTAAATATTTCGGATGGTCACCATGTTCGATTGTTAAATGTATAGGCCACAGACTTATGTACCATTAAAGTAAAATTATTGCGTAGGTTCATTATTCAAACTTTCACTTCGATCGCATGATTACGACATAAGAAATAAAAAATTAATTTTAAAATTCGCACAGCCGCCATCTTGAGGTTATGAAAACAATTGAACTAAATTAGATACCAGTGCATTACAATGTGTGTAGACATTTCCTGTACCAGATTTCATTGTGTTTGGAACATTAAATCGCGAGAAAGGTCTATTTAAAATTTTCAAATTCACTTGGCCGCCATGTTAGTTTTGTAGTTAACCGGTTTTTGAAAGTCTTATAGATGAACTTCCAGTAGTGCCCTTTATCTCCGTACAAAATTTCAGGGTGATACCGCTAATAGTTTCAGAGATATAGACTGCCGGAGAAATAATTCGCACATCCGCCATCTTATGGTTATGTAAACAATTGAACGAAGTTTGACGTCGGTGCATTACAATGTGTATAAACATATACTGTACCAAGTTTCATTGCGTTTGGTTGGTTAATTCGCGAGAAACGTCTATATAAAAGTCGCAAATTCGCGTGGCTGCCATGTTGGTTTTGTAGTTACCAGTTTTTCAAAAGTTACATAGGTGAATTTCTAGTGGTTCCCTTTATCACTGTAAAGAAATTCCAGGGTGATATCGGGAACAGTTTCGTAGATATTGAATGCTGGTGAAATATTTCGTAAAGCCACCATGTTGGATTGGCGAGAAGTAACAACATTTGAAGGGCACGGTCGGGGTCGTCCGGAATAGAGCTATGAATTTACCGAGTTTCATTGAAATCTCTCCAGCCGTTTAGAAATTATTAGGGGGACACACACACACGCACGCCCACACACAAGGACAAAAGGTAATCTCATAAGCCTATTTTTAGCCTACTTTCGATTTTTGCAAAAAATGAAAGTAGACTTATGAGATCACTACAGGGCCAAAAATTGTGTGTCTGTCTGTGTGTGTGTATGCGTGTGTGTGAGTCTGTGTGTGTGTGTGTGTGAGTGTGTGTACTCTGAATGTCTGTCCCCCCCTATCAATTCGAACACGGTGAAACCGAATTGAACGAAATTTGGTACAGAGGTAGAACAAGCAAAGGGCACCTCAGTGTCATGTTTTATATCGCCGCCATCTTTACCATATCTGAATGGCGGCCACTCAAACGTTCAAAACCTAAAATCAAATAGGGACTAACCAAATTATCCGATCTCTACCAAATTTGGTAATAACATACCTTCGTATAGGACGCGTCTTGTGACCAAGCTACAATGTCATCCGCCGAACCATTTCAGGATGGCGGCCGTGCGAATTATGCAAACTTTATAATCCATATCATGGGACCCACCAGTTCCGATTATCGAGCCGAGAATCGATTTAACTGTTCTAAAGAAAGAGGCACGTTCGAAATTAAAAGTTTATTTTGTAATACTATAGTGCAGAAGTGCTTTTAAAAAACTGAGCCGTCTCGGTAAGAAGACAAGATGGCAGCGGATATCTTGTGCCTGACTTATATTTCACTAATTTGAGTATTGCATGCAATATAGCGTACTGATACAAAATAAATAAACTTAGTATGAAATGCTTTATACATAAATAATATACTCCACTGATGAAATCGTTAGGTCTAAATCATTATTTGCTAACAAATTCTATGTAAGTCATTTTATATATATCAATGTTCGTTGGCACAAATGGCTCCGTGGTAAAGCGATAGTCTGTCATTCATATGCCTATGGTTCAAACCCCATCAGAGTTTGGTTTTTTGCTTGAAATTTTACATATTTGTTGCTTTGTAATGACTCAGACATTTTAAAATTAAGCCTTATATTGTGCATATTACGGTGCAAAACATATATTTAATTAAAACATAATTCGCCAGCAGATTTGCTCGAGACAACTAGCAGCCAAAAAGGTAACTGCACGCCGGCCTACTTATTAACTTCCAGATTTTATTGAAAAGTTTCTTCTTATGGCCGCTAGAATGCACTCGCCCTGTTAGGATTATATTGTTCGATATTTCTCCACTAGATTTCACGGCTGGTCTACATGGGACTCCATTGATAGTATACCATTGGCATTCTATGCGCATCGAATTTGAAGAATGACAAGATGATACTATGATACATTTTTACTTCTTATTTTAAAGGGTTTGTTACAGCCTATTGTGCGTTATTTGAAAATGTTATTTGAAGTAAAGAACAAAACGATTTCACATAGTAACTGAATTCTAGCCGCTGGTACTAGTTCAGATTATTAATACTTTTATTTCAGGCAAATAGCAATCGAAAATATCCACATAGTTTGTATACACACGTCTCTGTAGGGACACGGAAAGATTTGTTAATTCAATTAGGGCTGTGAAAGCCATGCACAACCAGACGTGTAAAGACATGCCTCAACTCAAAGTTGGATGTTGCCCACGGCAGGTCGATTATGTAATAATAACAATAATAATAATGTTATTTGTTTTACGACCCTTTTAACTACTGCTGCTTTTAGATACGCCGGGGTGCCGGAATTTTGGCCCGAAGGGGATCTTTAACGTGCCAGTAAATCTACTGACACGGCTCCCTCGCATTTGTGCACCTTCAAATGCCAGCTGACTGCGCCAGGATACGAACCTGCAACCTAGGGCCCAGCAAGCGGTAACGTTACCGCAGAGCCACGCAGCCAGTCCGGTCGATTATGTCTCTAGATCCATAATAACATTCTTGAGATACTTCTTATCTAGCTTTCTTCAATGATGGTAGTAGTTTTTTTTCTAGGTTGTGGCGCTTGGTAGAGGTAAATAGTTTATAAGGTCTTCAACCAAGAAATGATTCTATTATACTCTTTGATAATAACAACGCGTTATAACTATACTCATACATTTAGGAGAAAGTAGGCTATATGTTCTTTACTGAACATCTTGTTTCAAAATTGGAAATAGGCTAATAATCCGATTGATCCGAGATCAAACCTTTTATCTTTGATTTTGATGGTCGATGCTGAATTAATTGTATAACAAGGTCTGGAGTACATGACATTAATGTTTATATTTAATTTGGGCTCAAAACATGTTCCAGATTACTTTAATCAAATGGCAAGACATCACCATCTCATTTGGACTGTACTGTCTCGCCCAGTAAGGCGCAATTTTAAAGATGCAATTCAGAATGCACCAAGGAACTGATAAGCACAAGTCTCTACTCCATATTTCACCGCAGTAATGACCGTACGAGCACTGTGCTACATACAGTTGCAATAACATCAGCAATTAGGAGGCGCTTGAGACGGCAGGCGTCGCAGATCAGCGCAATAGCTGGAACAACACATTGAGAAAATGCCAGCAAATCTTCAAAGATTTTGTCATGTTTGTTACGGTGAAATCGCCCGGGTGTAGCCTGGCAAAATAGGATGGTTGTTGTTGTTGCTTCATTGGAGTGTCTTGGGCATCGTGGTCGTTTACCCCCGTGTAGTTTGGTGTGTGTACAATTTGTCTTATAACCTATATTTGTAATTCAGGTGGGACCTTGGCAATGGAAACCCACTTCTACGATGGCTGAGGTGGAAATCGAACCCACCTTTTGTCAGTTTAGCGTCACGAAACAGAGTGTACACCGTTGCAGCCTTCAGATCAGAATGCCATTTTTTGGCTGAGGCGGGTATCGAACCCTTACCTCCAGGGTGTCAGCTAAGAATGCAAGTCACTGCGCCTTGAGGTGGGCTGTATACTACGAAAAAGGCAGTAGATAATATTGAGAGAACTCTTAGTTCCTCCGGCAAAGAAGTACGATATATGCTTCATATACGGGACATAGCGCAAGGTTCCCCATCCCAGCGATACCCAGCCAGGGTGTATCAAACGCCTACTGATGAACCTAACTTGGTAGGCTACACAGTGAAACCAAGCAAAACGGACACGGAGAAAATCTAGAAGAATAGCTAAAGATGATGTTGTTAATTCGCTTTAGTGACGTGTTGCATCAGCCCCGTGTACATGAATGTGTGTTCAATTATTAGGGACTGGCTGCAAGGCTCAGCGGTAATGTTCCCGTCTGCTGCAGGATCGATTCCTGGTGCAGTCAGTTGACATTTAACCCCAGAATACTGACATTATTCAATTGATGCTTAATACCAATAATACGTTAAATTTACGTATATTACGAACTTTGCGCCAAGGCACCTACTAGTTAAATGGTTGAAATTAATGTATATTTCGTATGTAACACTATTTATAAACACTGAATCCTCTGTGGTCTTTGAAGTTTAATACCCTAAGTTCCATTTTAAATACAAACAAGAAGTTCCGTAACGAACTAAAGAGCCTACTTTTCATGCCAATGATTAATCTACATTATATGAACCTATCTAAAATAATGACGAAATTAAGTTGGTAATATCGAAATGTCTAATTAGTTCCAAGTATTCCTGGTATAATGTAGCCTAATAGAGCACTACAGTTGGCAGCCCTGGTGACTGAATATATTTTTAGTTCCATCTCTTAATGTATAGAATACAAAATTTGGTTGAATTCCAATGGACGTTACATGCAGTTAGACATTGGATCTATCAGCACGCGTAAAAGGATGTTGGCAACAATGTCATGCGTGTGCTGGTTAGAAATAATCTGAAATATTATGATATGTTGTTGTGCCAATTTTGGATGAAATCCATTTGTTAGTATAGAAGTTTCATGTATTTTAAAATTGGACCTATCAGAAAGCATAGAATCAAGTTGGCAGCACTGACTTATATTAATTACTCCAAATTCATCTAGAATGTCAGGTGCTATACGTGTGTAATTCATAGAGCTGTTGGCTTGCATACTTTCCGATATATTGATATAAGGGTAAACTAATTATAGACAGCATTTATTAACAGTTGGCAGCCCCGATTGCTCTTAAGAATACCGAGAGTCATATATGTTATGTTACACATAGCACATACGAAATTTGGTTGAAATCTAACTGATAGTATAGAAGTTACATGTATTTAAAAATGGTCCTATCAGCAGGCATAGAATCATGTTGGTAGAACTGAAGTATATAAGTTACGCCAAATTAATCTAAAATGTCAGGTACTATAAGTGTGCATAGTTTAAAGCTGTCGGTTTGCATACTTTCAGATATATTGGTATTTGGATAAAGACAATACGCTTTAGAATACGCTCAGTCATGTCTGTTTATGTACACATTTTACATTCAAAATTTGGTTGAAATCCAATTGATAGTGTAGCAGTTATATGAGTAGTGCTAGGTCAGGGGTTCTGCGGCACTTAGGAAGTTGTGAGCCCCTGCGACCTTGGAATGGAAGGAGTCATGCTAGGAGGGCGTGCTTGGATTCGTTTTCTTCGTCTCTTTGTGCTCTTTACGGGAATGTAGGTGTCGAAAAGGTGAACATACGGTTTTGGGTCTAAAAATGCGTTTTCTACATTTTTGCTAATTATTGGAAAACCGAATATGTGATGATGACGCGTGTGATAGTATTTTTTCGTCTCGTCATCCTCTTTACGGGGATGTAGATGTGGAAAAGGTAAAAAGCTAAAAACATATTTTTTATGGAAAATGGGTTTTTGAGATTTTCCCTAATATTGCGAAAACTGAAAACGGGATGATGCCGTATGTGATAGTATTTTTTCGTCTCGTTGTCCTCTTTACGGAGATGTAGGTATGGAAAAGCTAAAAAGCTGGAAACATGGTTTTTTGATGGAAAATGGGTTATTGTGATTTTCCCTAATATTGCGAAAACTGAAAACGTAATGATGACGTGTATGATAGTATTTTTTCGTCTCGTTGTCCTCTTTACGGAGATGTAGGTATGGAAAAAGTAGAAAGCTGGAAACATGGTTTTTTGATGGAAAATGGGTTTTTGTGATTTTCCCTAATATTGCGAAAACTGAAAAAGTGATGATGACGTATGTGATAGTATTTTTTCATCTCATTGTCTTCCTTACGGGGATGTAGGTATGGAAAAGTTAAAACGCTGGAAACATGGTTTTTATGGATAATGTTTTTTTTGTTATTTTCCCTAATATTGGAAAAACTGAAAACGTGTTGATGACGTGTGTAATAATATTTTTTCGTCTCTTTATTCTCTTTACGGGGATATAGGTATGGAGAAGGTAAACAGCTGGAAACATGGTTTTTATGGAAAAGGTGTTTTTGTTAATTTTCAAGTTACTTGGAAAACGAATTAGGCGATTTTTATGACGGGCATGTTGACGTATTTGTGTCGTTGTCCTCTTTACGGGAATGTAGGTATGGAAAAGCTAAAATCATGGTTTCCGTCATTTTTTTTCGAGATCGCTGAGGAAAACGGGGAAAAAGTAAAAAACCAGATTTGAAGTCACGTTATGTTAAGCGCTGATGTTGGTAAAACACATATGCATTATTATTATTATTATTATTTGACATAGCTTGCCTGGGCTCACACGCGGAGAGAGGACCTGCTTGATGAAATGAGAATTGAAAGCTTTGAGACTGGCCCACGGCGAGCAAGACAAGACAAGGGGTCTTATCATCGTACGTGCCGAACAGCCAGAGAGATAAGAGGCAGGTGCCATTATACAGTGTGTGGCTTTATACTGAGTATGTCATAGTCTTGGCCCATCATGGACTTATCATGCAGCGCAAAGTTTGAAACGATGGGTGGATGTATAACATTATGATAAATGATTGGCATGGGGTTGAAGAAAGAGGTTATTGGACATGTAAAAAACAAAAGGGTGGGATTAATGAAAGGTAATGTGATACATCTTTTTGGAAAGGGAAATTTTTCTAAATAACTAAATAAATAAATAAATAGGGTTTTATTACAAAAAATATGTTTACATTAATTAAACGTAAAGGAAACCCTAACCACTTTACAAAATATTTTGCACCTTTGACTTTAATTACTCGTTCAATGAGATAATCGTTGGGACATAATGTTTTTGCACTTCTTCATAATAGAATCGTCCTTGAATGGGTTGACCGCTCTGATCTTCTAAGAGATACGTCACTGGTTGACCTAGCTTGACTTGGCGAATTTTAAAAATTTCTGTCGACCATTGTGGAGTATACGATTTTGAAAACACACTTCTATGTTTACTGATGCGAACAAAATCTCCAATTTTAAGGCGATGTCGCCTTGGGTCAACCCTTTTGATAGGGTAAACAGTCTATTGAGTCTGGGTAGGTTCTTGGTGACGAGGCTAGGTTTCATGCCGACGGTGGAATAAATGGTGTTGTTGTATCGTGACACAAGTTGAGGTAACCAGTCTATCCATCGATAGGAACCATGTATTGTATACTCTTTCCACATATAACTTTTTAATGTTCGATTGAAGCGTTCAACTACGCTAGCAGTGAGATTGCTATAGGTGGTGTAATGGTGAATATCCTTAGATTTGAGAAAACTGGAGAAATCCTTGTTGAAAAATTCTTTCCCCTGGTCGGTTTGTAACAAGTGAGGTTGACGTTTTGATTGTTCAATAATAGCCTATGTTGAAAGGCCTTTGTGACAAAGACACCAGTTTTATATTTTACTGGTTGAACAAAAGCCATTTTGGAATAGACATCAATGACGGTCAACATATAGCGTACACTGTCGTTAACGTTAGAATAAGGTATCATTTCAACCAGGTCTGCCTGCCAAAGTTCATCGATTCCTTTGGAAATGACACGACGGCGTTCATAAATGCGTCGGGTTGGTTTATGCAATTCATGAGCAATGCCCACTTTGATGGGGGATGGCTTATAAGACAATTTTAGCATCTCGGAGTTTTTGTTGAATGTGGGCGATTTCTGCCTCATGTCCAGTGTGACCAGCTTGTTTTGATGCATGAAGCAAGTATAAGCGCTCTACTAACTGATTGGGATTATTACAAAAGGTTATATCTAGATAGGGTTTTAATTTCTTAAACCTTACACCAGAGGCAGAGTGATGTATTTGCTTACCAAAGATGTTTGCAATGATGGTTTTATTTTTTTGGGATATATTGGCATTGAGCTGCTGAGAGGATTTATAGTTTCTTTTGTGAGCGTTGGTGTCTAATAAAATGGATTTATATTTAGCAATGTCCTCGGACGTAAAATCTTGTTGCGAGGGGGTGCGAGAAAATAGCAGCTTTAACAGACCTGGTGTTAATTTATAGTTGATCTTTTTAATGACATCTTTCGTACGAGCAAATTTAATGGATGAATCCCCATTTTAAAACTATCATTCTCATAGCGAACACCATACGTGGTATCTGTCTTTCCAATAAATAAAAGGGTCAGATACGGTTCCAGGGTTGCCCCATAATGTTTGATTAAAATGTTTTTGAGTTGAGCTTTATTTTGAGGGGTTGCCAAGACTTGTGAAAACGGAGATGATGTGGAGGAAGACGGTGTTGCCGCTATGATGGAAGATTTTTGTTTTGTTTTTAGAAACTGTTGAAGGGGTGAGGATGTTTTTTCTTTCAGGTCTAAATACGCTTTCGCTATCACTTTCACTTTGTTCATGTTGTTGTTCTTCTTCTTCCTGTTCTTGATGTTCTTGTTCACTAACATTAGAGGAGGAGGAGAAGGATTTTACCTGTCGTGTGGAATCTGTTTGAGTAAATTTTGAACTACTGTAGTTAAGGGTTTGGTTTGAGAGGTAGCAGCAGTAGTAGCAGCAGAAGCATTTGGTTTGAACCTCATGGGATCAACCGATGAAGGAGCATGTTTTATCACGGATAAAGGATTGAAGTTTTTTAAACGTTGCAATTCACGAAATTTATGCCGAATCTTGTTTCATGCCTCAATAATATGCTGCATGATTTGAACATGTTTCTTGTACCCTATGGCGTTCGCCATGGTGAAGGTAAAGACACACTAACAGGAAATGTCAAACCCTGGGTCTTTTTAAACAGAAATAAAATTATCAAAACCCAAGCGATAACGTCCCTCACCTTGTTCACTCTGTTTATTTATGACCAAACTGGCATGGGGATGAAGGTTTCAACACGAAGCACACAATTGCGTGAAAGCTGTAAAGGGCATATCTGGATTCACATGATCTTGAAAAATATGATAGAGATTTCTAGAGACTTGACGGAAGAGAACGATGAGATTGGCATTGTCACGAATCAACTGTTTGAGGATTTTGGAATAGGTCCGAGCCAGATAAAACAATCCACTTGTTTATGACGTCCCATACTAAAATACTCTTGAATAATGGCCTGTCGTTGAGTGGCAATATCATCAAAATTTATAATGGAATCTGGTTGAATGCGGTCTGGTTGAATGACATCTTGAGGTGAGGTGAATGTAAAATAGTCCATGGCTTCTTTATTTAATGAAGACATAATTTGTTCCAGATACACGTACAGAGGCTGGTACAAGGATTTGGCAAAAATATAAATATTTTGAAATCGTAGGCCATGAGGCGTGGTAATAATGTTCAGCAATACATTGGTTTTTCCACAACCCGAAGGCCCTACCATAATACATCGAACGGTAGATGGGAATAGGGTGCCATGACGTTTAGGTTCACACACGGACAGTGATAGCTCTGAAATCAAATCAGAGACGGACAAAGCATGGGGTTGTTTCATTAATTCCATTGTGTCAACGACTGAGTTTTTTCTTGTGTGTATAAGGTTTATATATATATAGGCAATCGGTGAGTAGGATAGGTTAGTTACGTCTATCACCATGGACGGGTTTGGACGAGCGCGTGTAACCATAGCCACGGCCGCCTCTTTGTCAAAACAGTCACGAGAAGTGGCTACAAAAAGCTATGTCGATCGCAAAGTGCAAAGTGTCTATCACATGGTCCCGAGACTAACCGTTGAGGGCTATTCAGCCAATCATCATCGTATTATTGATGTGCAAGAGCCTCGAGACGGGAATGATGTCTGCACGAAACGATATGTGACCCATCAAATGAAAAGGCTTTATAAATTTGTGCCATCTGTATTTTTAGTATATCTGTCAAATCAAAAACTGGACAATGACAGAAACCATTCCCCACCACCACTGGTGACTGATTATCTTACCTATATGCTTGCTTCCGGTTTAAGTCGTTATCGATTGCATTATGATGGTGTAATTCATATTAAATATACCATGCCGGATGAGAAACATTTAAAAATACAACTAACCGGTGATAGAGTGTTGGCCCACAACCATCAAAGAGTAAATGTTGGAGATGAATTATCCTTTCATCTTATGCTTACGTTTGAGGAAAAGGAAGCAGGGAAAACGGTGAATGAATTTCCGCTTTATATAGAATTGGAATGTACTGCTATGAAATAAGGTTCTCTACGTTAGTTAATATCGAATGTTTGCTGTGAAAGGTTCACCAAGTATCACCATGGTGAAAAAAAGATATGCCATGAACATGAAAAAAAAATCTCAAAAAGAGAAGAAAGCCAGTTCGGAAACCAAGTCGATCTGCCTCACACCCAGTGTTAAAACTTAAAAAACTAAAAAAAACTAAAAAGAGTGGCTATCGAAAAAGCTTTACAAGCGGTGCGATTGTCTACAGCTCTGAAATCGCACCATCATGCATCGATAAAAATAAAAGAAAGAAAGAAAGAAAGAAAGAAAGAAAGAAAGAAAAAACGTGGGCGAGTCATTCCTGTTGCTAAGCGTGGGGGTTTCTTGCCGGCTTTATTTGCAGGGTTGGCAGCTTTGGGGTCCCTTTTGGGTGGTGCCAGCACTGTAGTGAAAACCATAAAAGCCGTAGAGCAAGGCAAGCAACAACTCAAAGAAAGCGAGCGACACAATAAAACGTTAGAAGCCATTGCGATGGGAGCTAGAAATGGCAATCCTTTAAAGCCAGTCTTTTATCCACAAGGTAGTGGCCTACCGTCTAAGGAAAAAAATGTGCATCTTCGATAAGTGCTTAAGGCAACTGCCTCGTCATGCCATGACCCATGAAGAAGTGGAAAGCTATGCCAAACAACTAAAGATTTCTCATTTTCGAGGTGTATTTATGCGAAATGAATTATCCAAAACACCGTGGAAAGAAGAACGAACCATGATGAATTTAGATGATGGTGCAGGCCCGGGAAACCATTCTGTAGGCTATGTGAAACAAGGTTCCACAGTATGGTTCTTTGACAGTTATGGAAATTTTACCACCCCCAATCGAGTTGCTACGTTATTTGGGAAACCGGGTAAAGATATTCTATAATGTGAATCGTCAACAAACCTTTGACAGTCAAGAGTGTGGCCGTTTGAGTTTACATTTTTTATATAAGAGGTCGCGTTAAGCCAACAGTTTCATTATTATGAATGTGAACGCCAAGACCTTTACCGTGCACAGCCGCGGGCCTGAAGTATCCCTGGATTTCCCCCCCCCCCCCATTGATTTGCATTCCGAACAATCCTATGTGCTAGGATTAATTTCTTTGGAAAGTTACAAGAGAATTTACAATATTCAACTGGATATTAATGACAAATTTTATTATGATGATTATATGTTGAGACTACCCCCTGGAAGTTATACCATAGACGATGTGCGTGAAGCCATTAGCGTGTCGATGATAAAACAATTTGGTGTCAAACCATTTGCGGATGGGACACATACATTTGAACTTACAGCCAATACGATTACTCATCGCTGTCGTATTTTCTCTACGTTTAACATTGACTTTGAAACACGAGTACATTCTATTGGTCCTTTACTAGGATTTAAACCGAGTGTGTTGGCAGCTCACCAACCCCATGATTCAGATTATCCAGTGAAATTCATCGAGGACCATCACATTTCTGTGACTTGCAATATTATTAGAGACGTATTTACGAATCAAGAACAAAGCCATTCCCTGTACGATTTTATTGTCACATCTCCTTGTGGCTATATTATTCGTGAAAACTCTTCAGTGGTTCTATATCATCCTGTGTGTGTCAGTGATATTAGTAATATTACCTTACGCTTAGTGAATAGAAACCAACAACTGATTGTTTTGGACGCCAACACCCCTGTGACCTACAATTTTGTATTAATGACAGTATGAAATTATCTATAAAGCAACAACAACGTCTACGAGATCGGTTAGTTGCCCGCCATGTATGAAACGGTTGACACGAGTAAACCGACAACGCTTACAACGCATTGGTTATACGCTACACCCCAATCATGAACAAGGAGCTGTTGCAAGTGTTAAATCCCATACAAGTGGAAGATGGCGTCGTGCGCATTGATACGCATTCCTATCAACCTCAAGCAACAGGACTCAATAACAATGACGAGATTCAATTCATCATTAACAATCAAGATATTTTTACTCTACCTCATGAAAGTGTTCTTCAAATTGAGGGTAAATTGATGAAAGCAGATGGAAGCACACCCACAACGTCTGCGTTGGCGAATCATGGTTTGGCTTTTCTGTTTTCTGAAGTACGTTATGTGATAAATGATATTGTCATAGATATGACTCGAAATGTGGGCATGACTAGTCTTATGAAATTATATCCATCATATAGCGAGGAGGAAAGTAAAACGCTTTCTATGGCAGGATGGTGTTCCAACAGTAGCAATGACTGGCCAGTTCATACCGATGGCACTTTTACAGGCTTCTTACCCTTAAAATTACTCCTTGGCTTTGCCGAAGATCACAAGAGTATTATTTTAAACGCAAGACAAACTTTGTATCTGGTGAGAGACCGCAGTGATTATAATGCATTGAAAGGAGCCTCTGATCAAGTGATAGACTCAAAAATTCAACTGCTTCGATTACTATGGAAAGTGCCCCATGTGACACTATCGGATCGTAAAAAGCTAAGCATGTTAAATTTGGTGCAAAAAGATAAAGCCTTGCCTATCGCCTTTCGAAGTTGGTGTCTACATCAATACCCCTTGCTACCTACCACATACACACATAGTTGGAGTGTCAAATCGGCTCGCTCTACCGAGATACCCCTCTATGTTATTATTGGTTTTCAAACCAATAGAAAATACCAACAAAGCAAAGATGTCACCTTGTTTGATCACATTCACTTGAGAAATATAAGACTATTTTTAAATAATGTTTGCTTCAACCATTTCTACCCTCTCCCTGTCAATGTATTGACCTTTTAGATCTGGGTTGTCCATCCCCGCAATCGCTCATGGACACTTGTCCTTGCGACAATATTCAGAATAAAGCCTTAGCGCATGCATGGCAATTGTTTCATTGGCTCACCACTAGTGCATGTTGGGAGTGGCTAAATAAAATTAAAGCTGAAGGTGTATCGTCCAATGATAGCAGTGCGACGTGTACACGAGAGGTGATAACATCAACGTTATAGACATGGATGCCACTACAATCGATAAGGCTATCGGAAAGTTCTTTGTATGCAAGAAAAATCTGATTAGCTTTACACAACATGAATTATTAGCACTACCTAAATCATTTCTTTTTTATGTTGCTGCCAACGCTGTCAAAGAAATTTGGGAAAAGGCGCCTGTCGAGTGTACTAACGACCCTGTATTGAGTGAACTACAACCATGCAGTCATTTTTCCCATCACAAGCAATTAACTATGGCAAAAATACCTTCCATTCGACAGTGTGCCACATGCCAATTAATGAAATTATATCATGGTCATAAAACTCAGTGTAAAGACATTGTTTCTTCATTCCATGGCTGTCATGCGGAAAACAACCACCACCTACCATGCTCGTCAGCAACCGCCGACAAACAACAACAACAACAACAACAACAACAGCAACAGCATCTGCAAGAACAAGAAGAAGAACAAGAAGAAAAACAAAAAAAGTGTTTTTCACCGATTGAAACCTCTATGTCCCAGGTGTACTGGCCGTGGAATTATTGATAACATCATTAAACACTTACCATTCGAAGCTCACTTACCTGCTTACAGCTTCTTCGGCCCTGGTACTCGCCTTCAAGATCGTTTGAGGAGAAGGGATATGGGAATCAATGCATTTGATCATGCATGCCTTAATCATGATATAGCCTATGAAAACAAGTGATTCCACACTAAGACGCATTGCCGACAAAGTCTTGTTAAGCATTGCCAATTCAACGATTAACAGCTTCAGATGCCTGTCTATCAGAACGAATGGCAGCATTTAAGGTGATTGGTGCTATGAAGAGCAAATTACTTTTATCTAGATATGGACTTTAACATGAGGAATTTATTTAAAAAAATGTATAGTATCACTGTTATCATGACAAAAAAGACAAGAGTCCATGTTGTGTTTTTTCCATTATTATTATTCACTAATAGTTTCATCATTATAATTTTAAATAAAATGACAAACAATAAAAAAGGGACAGCAGTGCATCATTAAAAAATTAAATAAAAATTACTAATTGTAGTAAATCTATTTTTCAATCACAAACAATAAAAAAGGACAAAAGTCCATCATTTTAACAAATAGTTTCATCATTATTATAAAAAATTGTATACATGGTAATTGTACTAAACCTATTTTTAAATCACAAACAATCAAAAAAGGACAAAAGTCCATCATTATTCATCAATAGTAACATCATTATAATAATAATTAAAAATTGTATAAAAATTGCTATAAATGCTATTTTAAATCACAAACAATAAAAAAGGACAAGAGTCCATAATTATTATTATTCATAAAGTAAGTTGAAACGTTATGTGCTTAAGGCTCGCTTGTTGTTGATCTAACAACCCCTCACGCACTGCAACCACTGGCAAACCAAAATCATGTTTTAAAAGTACGTGATACTGGCGTATGAAATCTTTATCTACTCTAGAACCATGTTTTTGTCAAACGCTTATTATTGAATAAAATAACATGTTATTAGAATTTGAAAAAAAAAACAAGGTTTTGTGCAAAACCATGTCTGCAGTAAAGGCAATGTGACGTTAACTTTAAATTATTTATTTATTTATTTAGTAAATAGTGTTTAATAGTTGTCTTGTTAAAAATATGTCTCTCTAACTTTTTTATTTCTTACTTGTGGTTGTGGTGCATGAGGGGGTGCTGAATGAACAAGCGAGCCTTAAGTGCGTAACGTTTCAACTTATTTAAAAAACTATTCATGTACATGAAAAGTAAAAAAGGTAAACTAATTATAAACATGCATCATCGGCATGATTCTATTCACGTAGCCTAAGGCTAAAAAATCTCCAATTAAGAGAACTTACAAAAATTAGCATTCACCTATGTTCATCATAGACATCATTGTATTGACATGACTTAAGGTTCAAAAAACAAACAAAAAATTCTACCATCAAGCAGAAGTTTAGAAAATTTATTATTATTATTTACCATCATAAACGTTGTGCAACAAATAATAAACGTCAAACTGTTTAACACTAAAAGTAATTTTATTTTATTATAGTTATTAAAGAGTAGGGCATGAATAAACAAAAAGTCACGGCTAGCGTACAATGATTATTCGTTTTCTATTTTTACAAAACGAACCATGCATCGATTATTTTTTCACTCTCATAGATTAAATAGACAGGGTGAATACTCGAATTGACATCCTCCATGGCATTATCAGGTAGGTTATTAAATCGTGTGGGAAGAAATGTCTCAAAGTCTTGACAAATGCAAAGAGCACGTTCACCAAATTTGGTTTTTAATTTTTGAATTTTATGTATGCGAAAGGGTGTTTACGTAGGCAATTCATTCATTTTCTTGCGTTTAGAGCCACAATCTTGACCAATGGCGTTCAAGGCATCCATGGTTGTCTATAACCAAAGAAGAGAGTGTTACTTTCTAACACTCTCGTCCTTATATTACAACAACAACAACAACAACAATAAATTTGTCTGTACATCAGAAGTGTGTTTTTTAAGCCTGAGCTTTTATGGCCTAAAGTTGTAGATAGTGTTGGATAAATTAACAAAAATATAATAATGTTTGTATCATTTTCAGTCAAAACATACACTTGGAAATTATTTAATAGGAAATGTTTTATCAAAATTAAGTGTGAATCATTTTCAAGATCTCTCTTGGAGGTAAATGTATATCTCTGTTGTCAATGGGAATTAGCATATCATCCCCTTGTTGAATGACTTGTATTCGTTTGTCCCTGTTGTTGTGCAAATTCACACTGCATTCGGTTAAATAAATAGTATCAACAGATACTAGGAGCAAACATTTGAATGCTGTTGGTAGCCTATTATAAAGGTAAAGTTAACACGCTATGCATTTAATAACCATGTCTACTTCCAACAAACCAAGAAACAAAATAAAAAAACTACAAATTTAAACCAGCGTGTATGTGTCCATCGACGTGAATACACGATAAACTAAAACAAACAAAACAAAAAAAAAAGCCAAATGTATTCTAAACGTCAAGTATGCACCTGAAAGCCGAATGAAAAAAGCCATAATCATGTCATGATGTTTTTAGTTTCTAACAAATCTCATTCTATGAGGCGAATATTGATTGATAGGTAAGCTAAGACAAAGTTGGCGAAATGCTTGTTGTCGATACGAAGTGATTTGTTCCTCAGCAGGAAATTTATAAAAATGAAAACAAAACATTTGAGAGGTTATTGGAAAATAAACATTAAACAGGGGCTTTGTACATAATGTACACCAAAAATATGCAAAATAATCCTCTTCAACTAATTTAACAATCACTTGATTCATGGTTAAACCGTACCATGCTTTATGAATCACTTGCGTGGATACATTATTTTGAAAACCAAAATGTAGCATACAGGATTTACAATAGTGATGCCATCATCCAAAATGCTGTCATAAAACGTGGTATCAATGCGTACTTTCGTGTTTCTATATTCTGAAGGATAGACCAAATGTTGAGACACCATCTTGACATATTCATTGAACGTGGTGTGTTTTGTGACGATAAAACAATCTTCATCGTGGCTAATTATTGAATCTGAAAAGTAGTCGTTGCCGTTTACTAAGTGAATAAATAAAAATACTATGTACTATATACACTGTCTGTCCCCTAAGTCAATAGCAAAAATAAAATAAAAAATAAGCAAAACACAAATAAATAACCATCTGTCTGTTGACTTCTTTAGCTCTAGGCGGCAAACATAACATGCAACAGATTAAAAGAAAACAATTTCTGTTTTGATATTGGATTGGTGTTGTTTTCAAATATATTAGCACTCGTAACACTAGGCATAAAGTGAGGGAGTGTGCACAGTAAAAGCAGCAGATTATTATTCTTTTGTTCTTGCATGAGACCTACTAAGCCACAACCTGGTGTGGCCTATTAAGCCGCATGCCTACTGAGGGTGAATGGTCACTTTGCTGAAACATGAGGCCTACTAAGCGACATCAATAGTGAGGGTGGCTACTTGTTTTTTCCTAACCTAACCTAAAAAAGCCAACATGCTTTTAATCTAGCCTGTGCACAGTGAGCCATGCAAACATTGATGTATGGCTCTCTTTATGTGTTGACAGGCAAATAGCACAAGACATACAGTTTATGTACAACTATTTACAGGCATTCACACATCCTTGCATACATCCATGCAAACAGGTTAAAAACAAAAATTATATGATACACTACAATTTTTTTTATTCCGAGGCTCAAGATGGCATCACGCATTTGATAGCAACCAAACCAAACACCTGCCGTGTTGTACAACAACAATAGCAACAACCATTACTGGTTGTAACCAAATGGGACGCTTGTCATCATATCCTGACACCACTGTAACTTGTCGTCCAACAAAGCGAGTGTTTGTTTTCGCTGTTTCATTAAAAATAAATCATGATTTTTCGAGAGAATCCTAAGCCGACTATGTGTCATGGCTGTGTGGGTCTGAAGGACATGTAAATAATCATCCACACAGAGTCCTTTAACCACATGCTGGCTAATCCCTTTGGCTCGCATAGATTCGCATCGATCCACCTGTCGAAAACTATACATTTTCGGAGCGAGACCTACAAACTCAGTCATCATGGTGTCCGAACACTCATCTTTCATTAAACCAATTTCTTTTTTGTTCAGACGGGGAATATCGAACACATTCTTCTCACTAAACGAGGGCGTGTCAAACTATTTTGGGTTTTGTTTGATAACGACAAACGGATCACAGTCACGGATATGGTAAATAAAACTATCCGTGTCTGTATATAACAAGGAAATGGTACCAAATCGCTGCATTGCAAAACCATAATGGAATTTATACATCAGCAATTTTGATAGTCCAAAATGATTTGGCCTAAATAGATAGGTTTATTCATGACCACTTTAGTTTTGGCAAGTTCAATAGTCAGCAGATCATGATCAATAATGTTCAAAGATTTGAAATTTGGTTTTGCAATATATTTTTGAGCTCCCCATCCGCCATGCCATGTGTTGATCAATTTAATGTCCGTATACTGCCGTACAATTTCCAAACTCTTGCCATAGACACAATTATTCGTCAGTTAAAAAAAATTGAAATGGCTGAGTGGCACTTTGTCTGTGACTGGTATTTAAATCCATGTACGGATTCAACCACGGTTTCTGACAAAAAGAAATACCTCTATGGATTTTTTTAGGGTTACGCCCTGGGCTAAACATTCTACCAGCATGTCAATATGTAACACATAGTGATTTTTATCATACAAGGTACCCATCAATTTCTTATGATTGCCCTTACTCTCGGGCGGCACCATTTGCTCTATGCAAAAGGGGAAATCACCATGTCGCTGTCTGGGATCGGGGGGATAAGCTAAGTCAACGTCAAGAACATACCCTACGTCCTGTTGCTTGCTCGCGCTATGCACATTAAAATCTTTAATTTCACCCTCAGACAGCCAGACAAAGTTTCTGTACGGCCGTGGTCGACTCATAGCGTGACCGTATAAATTGTTTACATCGAAATATATTAGATAGGATTCAGGTTCTTCGGGACAATAATCAGGCATGTCATGTCGCTGATTGAGCGATACGAACCCCCCACGAATCCCTTTTTCCATCATCAGTACCATATCGGGATCCGTCAGTAAATCAGCACATTGTGGGTAAATTTTAGGGCAACGTCACAACTTAACCCTGGACTGGTATAGTAGTGGGCGGGGTCAAGGCCATAGATCGTGTGACATAGCTGACGAAACGTTTCAAACACGTCTGTCAACAACAACACGTCTAATTTTAAGTAGTGCATAGCATACTGGCCCATGGTTTCTATGCCAAACACTCGCCAAACATGCTGTGCGTGGGCATAGTCTTCTTCACTAATGGTGCTTTGAGTTAACTGAGAAAGTATTTTTTTTCTTGGCAGCAAAGTCGTTTCTTTAAGCCCCTCGTAACTTCCCTCATAATCATAAGGAAAATGACCTTTACGAACACACAATTCAAATTGATTTGTGTCCGTAAAGTGGGAATGGGTATGTTTCAACTCATCTTCGCTTAAGCCTTTCACAAGACTATCCAGCGAACTAGACATAAACTTGAATGAGTCAAGAAAGCGAATGCTCATGCTTCCTTTTCTCCATGAAAGTGAGGTAAAGCTCTCATGGTTCTTAGCCAAAATGCTGAATTTGCTCTTATCTACATGAGCAAATTGTTTTACATTGAAGTGAAGGTCATACCGGGAGAAATTGTGTATGACGACAGGGAGGAAGCGAGGTGTAGAGTACTTCAAATTGCATTCGCTATGAGCAGCACCTCTAAAATGCCCTGTCCTGTGGCAGTTGTCTCTTACTTTTTTCTCCGCCTAAAATGGGCTTTTCATATATGTGGCAGGTGGTGGCTTGATCATATTCTCTTTGCTGTACATCATTCATCTGAATTGGTACAGGGTTGTCCAAAATTGTTCTACTTTGCCCGCTAAAGCCGCCATTTGATCAACAAACCACCGCGCACAATCTGGACCTTTGTGACTTGCATACTCACAATGTGATTTATCGTAGTGACAGACAACATAATAGGCTACAGCAAAAGGCTCATGTTTCTGCACTGGATAGTTTGAGCCTGTATGGGGGCTTGGTTCACATCCCTGAATGGGAACGGTGAGGGCCTCAAAATCAGCGTAAACAGTAAATGGTACCATGTCTTGTTTATTAGTGGCCTTAAATTTTAAGACTGCGTCATTCCCTTCGGGTAGCACTAGGTTTACTGCCGTCTGCCCTTCACAGTCTTCCGTATGTCGTTTCAAAAGTTCATCAGTTCCAAAATACTGAAAGCAGCGCTCACAGATGTGTTTTGCACACTTATAATTGGACATTTGACTGCTTACCAATCTACTCAAATTCTTTACCCAACAATAATGGCTTTTATCCCCATCAGACAGGTAAAGCAAGTGAATGTGATGTTGCTTTACCTGTTTGGTGGCATACAAGTGGCCCGCTATATTGGATCCCTCAATGCCATACACCATGAAAGAGGAATTTGAATTATCTTTCGCAAATAAATGAATTTTATCTAGAGACATGGGAAATGAAACACGCTCGAGAGTTTGTTTCATGTGGTAAAACAATTCTTTTTACTTCCCTGGTCTATCACCACGTTTGTCTTCACAGGGTTGCAGACAGCTAACTATACTCCATAAAAAGCAGTAATCGTCTTTATTGCGTATGTTGATCACTGCCTTTTTCCTTGCAATCCAGCTCGGTGTGGCAATATAGCTACTTCCCGCATTCAATGGATTGTATTTACAAAATTGATTTGCAAATAGGCAATGCTATTGAGGGCCAAGCCCCTGGGACCCTGTTGCAACTTATCAAATTTTGTGATAAGCGCTTGAATGGCTTTCCCCTGACACCACGTTTCCAAATTATCGGCTATCAGTACTTTCTCCATTTTTGTACAAAGGTTGAAGGTTTGTTTCTCTTCAGCATTATTTTTTATCATTGTAAATTCACATAGTAGTTCGAAATTTATTTTTAAAGCCTGATGCAATCTTAAGCCTTGTTCACATTCACTCAAAAAATGGGAAAACATAATTCCACAAAATCTTTAGGCGACAGACAGTGATTCGCATTGTAAATTCGGCCGGAGCAAACTTGCGTTTTGAAACATTTGGCCAAAGGCTGCCACACTAACACTTCGCTCTCTGATATAGACATGATTATAAAATGGACTAATAAACGTGCAAACCTTACCTTAGAATAGGTTAATCCAAAACCAGCAATTCCACACGGCCACACTTATCGGTTTCACTGACTGGCAAACAATGGTCCTAGCAATTTGATAAAGATCCTACGCAATTGGCCTCAGCAGGAGATGATCACCAACAAGGTTTCTGTTGTTTTTGTATCACCAACAAGGTTTCGGTTGTTTTTGTTTCCAACGGTTTATCTGAAAAACAAACCAATAAAATCCGTTATTAGTCATGGTTATATACATTAAACATGTGCATTCATTCATTGATTCATTCTTTTGTTCATTCATTCATTCATTCGTTCATAGGAGTTGCTAAAAACAAAACAAAAGGTTCCAAATGTTCACACATAGATAAGACACTCACTCGAAAATAACAAGGTTATTTACAAAGAAAAGAATTAATCTATATTCATAGCTCACCTTTTTTAATATCGAAAGCGTCACGGTAGTTAAAACCTGTTCACTCGATACACGTCTTCATTCTGAAATAATAATAAATACACGCCATAAGTTTATAAATTTCCATGAAATAAATGGCATACATTTAACAACAACAACAACAATAAAAGTAATGGAACAACATGTACTCATCATATAATGAATTATAATGCTTTCAGCAAATGTGCTCTTTGCAGCCACTGTCACTGTCTCTCTCTCTCTCTCTCTCTCTCTACTTTCCCAGACTTAATGTGTTTTTTTAAATTTTCTTGCTTTTTGAAAATCAGCAACAAACGAAATCACAAAAAATACAATCAGTCACTAACTTACTTTTCATGCATACACAAAATAACAATAAAACCAATCATGTCATAATTAACAATAATGAACCTACCTTATTACAAGTACTGCCGCGGTTCACGTAATTTTTTTCTAATAGCTTAAGGCACTTGCATCCGTCGTCTTCAAAGGTGATCACAAGAATGATGACTCTCTCTTACTCTCTGACATATATGTCTCCTCAACATGATGCAAAGTTAACACATTACTTTTTTTTTGCTCCTACGCGTAGGATGTCGTGGAACGCACAAGTCAGACTGATTCTCACAAGCTTTGCAAACTCTGCGTGTGTGTGCGTGGGAATGCAATGATCAGCTTTTCGACAGAGCTGAATGTCCTTCATTGCAGGATCGAGTTACACGTCTGGGTCAGATAATAGCACCTGCATGTGAACAACAGTCTGTTATCTCTTTGGCTGCAAAGCACGTACGATGATAAGACCCCTTGTCTTGTCTTGCTCGCCGTGGGCCAGTCTGAATGCTTTCAATTCTCATTTCATCAAGCAGGTCCTCCCTCTGCGTGTGAGCCCAGTCAAGCCATGTCAAATAATAATAATAATAATAATAATAATGCATATGTGTTTAACCAACATCATAGCGCTTAACATAACGTGACTTCAAATCTGGTTTCTTACTTTTTCCCCGTTTTCCTCAACGATCTCGAAAAATGACGGAAACCATGATTTCAGCTTTTCCATACCTACATTCCAGTAAAGAGTACAACGATACAAATACATCAACATGCCCGTCATAAAAATCGCCTAATTCGTTTTCCAAATAACTCGAACATTAACAAAAACACCTTTTCCATAAGAAAACCATGTTTCCAGCTTTTTACCTTTTCCATACCTATATCCCCGTAAAGAGGACGACGAGACGAAAAAATACTATCACGCACTGTGCCCAACTCTAGGAATGGCTATTCCAAGTTTCAGACACCTAGATATCAAGGGAAAGGCTGTAGCCGCTTTTGAAAGTTCAGATATTTGAATATCGCGCTACATTGCTTCGAGAAGCATTTAGAAGAATTTTACCGATAGTTGGATGTCAAGTGACGTAGCGAGTAACAGCAGAGGTGGAGGCTATTTATTGATTAAATAGTTAACTATGGAGTAGAGACTTGAGACTGGGATCAGATTACTGGCACGGCCAAATGAAAGAGAATGCAATTAGTATCAAGTAAATCGGACCAGGGATTCAAGAGATATGAGGATTTCTAGATATCAGGCGATGACGCGTGACCCTGACCGTTATGAATAAAAGCCAGCTGGAGGAGGCATGGTCAGCTCACTTCAACACAAGCACTTGGCAAGCAAGTTGCGTCTACGCTGAGCCAAGGCACATGGTTGCCGCATCTACGCAGAAGTTCTTTTCTAATCGTGATAGTCACGAGAAGTGCTGCGCAAACGAGTTGGAACTTAGTAAGTTTCTGGTGAGAAGAATCACTGAGGTGATTGATTTTCTACAGACATTGGTGGAAATATTTATATTTCTGCAAGGACATATGCTAGACTTTGTCTAGAAAATAGTATTTTGTCACAGTCCAGTAGTAACTTAATACTTGGATGTTTAAATCCATTTCAAGTCAGTTTTCATTTTTGTAACTAGTTAACCACTTCGATCTGTCAGTACATTGAAGACTAGTCTATAACGGTGGCGTTCATTAGTCTACGCAAGGGAAACTGCAGGTTGCTTAGCGCATGGCAGATGGTGATATTAATAAACCATGCCCAGGGAACGATCTTCAGAACAGCCGTTAATTGCTTAGACTGTCAGTGTTTCTCTTGTACTGATGAGATTACAGTGAGTTATGTTACAACTGACATATCTAAGAAGAGATCACTTAGATCTGACCCTATTTAAACAAACTGTTATGGCTTTGATAGAAGCCCATATTAAAATGGAACCACAGTTTATTCAAACGTCGAAAGATACTACCACTATGTCTGACTAGACGATTTGTGGGTCTACAATGGCGGCCGATACAAGGATTATACGTGCTTGTCCGATAGGGCATGTCTATGGATAAATCTGGTACAGACCAGGTTTACTACACTTCAAGACCATCAAGAAATGTAAGCCACATTTGAATTATATTATGCCTAGCTAATTGGAACAAACTATTTTTCTGCAGATGACCAACACATTTTTTTTCGTCGTATTTAAAGCTTGCAATGATTTACGCAAGACTTGTTAGAGTTATTCTGAGCATTTTCAGCACTCAGAACAGTTTAGGATCGATGACCGAGCATTTCGAGCATTTATTTGAATTTTTCATATTTTTGGGAAATCACGGTAATCAGCCGATGTAACTGTAAAAGTTAAATTTATTTTTGTTGAGGAATGGATATTTTTTCCATATTCGAAGGTTCGAACATGTGGATTCTCACATAATGAGATGATAATTAAACATATTTGAAATAATACAAATAATAATAATAATAATAATCCACTAATAATAATAATAATAATAATTTTCATAATTTTTCTAAATAATTCTTGGATATTATATTTTCTAATAATCATATGTATTGAGAAAGAGCCTATGAAGTAGTTTAATCATTTCTAGTTTGGAACAGGAGATTTTCCGAAGGAGAGTGGTTAGCGCAAGCCCGCATTCAACCAACATTTCAGTTCTGGTTGAACAGTTGATATTTGCAATGAGTAAAGTATGTTTCAGATAACACGGAGAGGCATGAAACGGGAAGCAATTGATATTTGTATCAAATAGGATATTTTTGTATTTATATAAAATCATGACGTAAATACACTTCGAAAGTGAAATGAAGATTTTCATAAGTATGGTAAATTCACGGGTTGAACTGAATGGTAAAATAAAATAAACTTGTCAGTTTATTAATCTTCCAGTGTTGATAACAAGCAGAGGCTTGATTTATTGTATAAATTTTGGGAAGATAATTTATGTGTGTGGAGTAGTTGAAATGCCATTCCCAGGTGCGCATGTTAAGTCGCAGGAATGAAAAGGTTTTTTCGAGCATCAATCAAATAGCAGGTTCGATGGCTCAGGTTTATAGTAGGAGTATTGGAGCCACACATTTCGTCGTATGAATGACCCGAAGGTTATTTCTTTAAAACCATCAGTTCTTATTTCAACCTTGTTTACGAATTCCATTTAGACTTTGATTTTGCTAGAACCCGGATTTGTCATGATAGTAGTTTATTCTTCTTCAGAGGAAGACCTTTGCCGTTGTTGTTGTAATATTGTGTTCTTACACAAATAGTAGAATGGGCCACTGCCAATTTAAAATAATTCTTTAACCACGAATAATTTGAAGGATATTTTCAATCCTAGTGCCATGAACTAAATGAATTCATTATAAAACTACAATTCTTATTTCCGCATTCTGTCGAAGAATTGCAAGTTGTAAAAGTTGCTAAAAATGGCCATGAATATAAATATTTTTATAATAATGTTCCCAAGTGGGAAATCTAATAGTTGAATGGTTCAACCATTTCTTGATCAAGTTGATGATTCAGAAATCATATATTTTGTTAGGAACTTGAAGTTCATAATCGAGTCACTTCTCGAATGTTTAATGTCAGAAGAACAATTAATTGTTGTTGTGCTTCGCACAGTTCTTCGATGCTATGCTCAATGGTCAAATACTTTTCAGATGTTATTAATATGTGTTAATAATTTGTGTTGTTTCTATGATAATAATATTTTCGACGATATATTTTTGAAACTGGAAAAACAAGTGAAAGTTTAAGAATTCTATAAACATTTATTCTACGAGTGTTAATATCATGTAAATAGTCAAACAGTGATCTAAGTTATTTCCAGTATGGACAATTAATTTTGAACTGGAATTAAATATTAATAATTTTGGAACACAGTCCACAGGACTATTAATCGGACTTGTGTTTCCAAAAAGATTGTCAAATGTGTTTGGAAAATTTCTGTATATTGTGTGTAAATAAGTGTGTGGATCGCCACACGTGGATGATGCTGCTTTGAGCATTCTTGCAGTCAGATTTTAACTTCAAAATAAACTGAGATAATTTTACCAGATGTGTTTCTACCAATTAAATCTCCTTCTATCCTTATTGTTGCATTGAGCCAAAAATCAGCAAAGCATTTTTTTAATTTGATGTCGTTTTTGCGATTTGCTTTAACCCATCTGGCGCTCCGGGATATTTTGATTCTCGTGCTGACTGATTATTGGTAAAATGCATATGTGGTCGTGCGGACTCCGGTCTAAACGGGCACAGCACGTCATCATCACGTTTTCAGTTTTCGCAATATTAGGGGAAATCACAATTATCCATTTTCCATAAAAAACCGTGTTTCCAGCTTTTACCTTTTCCATAACTACATCCCCGTAACGAGGACAACGACATCAAAAAATACAATGACACACGTCAAGATCACATATTCGGTTTTCGCAATATTAGGGAAAATCACAAAAACCCATTTTCCATAAAAAACATGTTTCCAGCTTTTTACCTTTTCCATACCTACATCCCCGTAAAGATGATAATGAGACGAAAAAATACTATCACGCACGTCATCATCACGTTTTCAGTTTTCGCAATATTAGGGAAAAACACAAAAACACATTTTCCATAAAAAAACGTGTTTCCAGCTTTTTACCTTTTCCATACCTACATCCCCGTAAAGAGGACAATGACTTCAAAAAATACTATGTCACACGTCAAGATCACATTTTCGGTTTTCGCAATATTAGGGAAAATCACAAAAAACCATTTTCCATCGAAAAACCATGATTCCAGCTTTTTACCTTTTGTACACCTACATCCCCGTAAAGAGGACAATGAGACGAAAAAATACGATCACACACGTCATCATCACGTTTTCAGTATTCGCAAAATTAGGGAAAATCACAAAAACACATTTTCCATAAAAAAAACATGTTTCCAGCTTTTTACCTTTTCCATACCTACATCCCCGTAAAGAGGACAATGCGACGAAAAAATACTATCACGCACTTCATCATCACGTTTTCAGTTTTCGCAATATTAGGGAAAATCACAAAAACCCATTTTCCATTAAAAAAACATGATTCCAGCTTTTTACCTTTTCCATACCTACATCCCCGTAAAGAGGACAACGAGACGAAACAATACTATCACATACGTCATCATCACGTTTTCAGTTTTCCAAAAATCAGCAAGAATGTGAAAAACGCTTTTTTAGATCCAAAATCCTATGTTCACCTTTTCGACACCTACATTCCCGTAAAGAGCACGACGAGACGAAAAAAACGAATCCAAGCATGCCTTCCTAGCATGACTCCTTCCATTCCAAGGTCGCAGGGGCTCTCAACTTCCTAAGTGCCGCAGAACCCCTGACCTAGCACTACTTATATGCATTTAAAAATTGGACCTATCAGAAGGCTTAAAATTATTTTGGCAACACTGCCATGTATGGCCTCCTGGAAATTAAACTGAAATAGTATTATATACATGTGTGCCAATTTTGGAATAGCTCCCATACACACCTTCCAGGATATCCTTAGTGGAGCTCAAATTTCTAGTGCGTTTTTTCAGCAGTTGGTAGCTCTGACATCATTTTCAAATATGGGCGTGAGATATTCCGGTATACATCTTTACTCATACTAAATTTGGTTTCGATTGCTGCAGCCGTTTAGGAGTTGATAGGGGGGGGGGGCACACACAGCCAGACAGACAGAAGGACAGACATACAGTCAGGCAGACACACATTTTCTCGGATCGATCTCATAAGTCTACTTTTTCCTCATTTTTGCAAAATGTGAAAAGTAGGCTAACAATACTGAAGTCGTTAGTCGTTTACTTTGACGTAGATAGCAGTACATAATTTCTCCAGCCTCTGGCTTTTATGAGGTTGTTTTTTATAATCCCTCTGAAGTGATGTGACATATCTACATCAAATCCCCCACCTCTTTGTTATTGCCATGGAGAAACCAATATGTTGTTATTGGTAGTATTAACAAAAGCTTTGACATCACCACCATAGACCAGTAGAAGCACTGCTGGATGATGGTGGGGTGGGGATAGATATAGAGGGAATTCTAAGCAGTTAAATTATTCATACACGTACATTTTACGAACGGTATGTTAGTATTGTAAGGTTAAGGGTTCGCAAATGTGAGGGAGCCGTGGCAGTAGATTTACTGGCACGTTAATGATTCCCTTTGGGGCGAACTTCTGGCACCCCTGTGTCTCAAAAAGCCATAGTAGTTAAAAAGGATGTAAAAGAAATGACATTAACAAGAGCAATACTGTAGGGCCGGGAATGAGGTAGGTGCTCCGGGACTTGAAATAAGGTACGATTCCGACATTTATCCAGAGGGAATGTGGAAACACCCGTGGAGAAACCACACTCAGTGTAGCCATTGTCAACGTCGGGATTCGAACTGCCGTTTTCCGGACTTGCTGAAGCTCCCCATCGCGGTCGCAGTGAGCTATTTAACGCGCACAGCTACGCCACTAGGTTGTACTAAAATATTATTTTTCAATAGGGAGAAGATGAGGCGAGGAAACTCCACGCTCAGAGATCGAAGAAGGAACTACGACGTGCTTCAAGTGTGGACTACTGCGTGGCGATGATACCAACATTCCGAATGTCACCCCTGAGGTCCGGGTTAGATTCCCGGCTATGTCGAAGTATCTAATTCTGGTCTGAGGGCTGGAACTCATCATGAACTTTTCAGTTGATTTTTCTCGAGTACATTTGTAGACGGTTCATAAAACCATACAATAATAACTTCCTCCCGAGTCCGCCACGTTGCGTAGTGGCTAGCATTTTAGGCTGACGCCGTGGAAGACGGGGTTGGATTCCCAGCTGTCTAAGATGTTTAATTCTGGTTTGAGGGCCGCAACGGGGTACACCCAGCCTTATGACGTAAAACTGAGAAGAGGCGGCATCGATTTCTATCTTATCCATCCTGGAAGTGGTTTTCCATTGTTTCCAACTACTAGAGGCAAATGCCGGGGTAGTACCGAATTTAAAGCCACGGCTGACTCCTCCCCAATCCTCACCTGACTTACAAATACACACACTAATAAAGCCATCACAATAAGACAGTTTATCAGACAAATTCAACACACACCCAAGTTTACGGGTCTACATGATCATGATGACACAAAGCTTCTAAAGAATCAACAACAACAACAACAACAACAATACAACTTCCAAAACAGTGATTTTACCATCACCTCCTAAACGTAGGGTAACCGTCTGCCAGATTCATTTTACTCCATATTAAACCAGACACACCAGTGGGCGATTCTCATCCCTCTCCTCTCTTGTCCATTGCTGTACATTATATCGTGAGCTTCATATGAATAGATCCTCTCCGGATTAATTCCTCCACTTACTGCCAAAGTGGAAATGAAGCCCTCGGCCAACAGGCCAGTATGCCCAGCTGTAATTAGATATCTTCTTGATATCCTTTCTCTGATTGGACAAGTAATCCCTGTCGTTATTTCATAATTTTAATACATCCCAGGAGATTATATTCGACGCGAATATAAAACGAGACTTCCATCTCGAAGAAATTATTTAATTTCGAACCACTATGTGTATGGTTTAAATATAAGTTATCATTGAGCCCAGATGGAGAGATATCGGGAGAAGAAATAATTATCATCTGGTAAATACGTTATATTGCGCTTCACAGATGGGCATGACACTGCAAATAATAATAATAATAATAATAATAATAATATAAATAATAATAATAATAATAATAATAATAATAATAATAATCGGATGACTGTACAAAACATGCTTTTCGCCAGTGGCAGCCAGTAATAAGGTTGCAGTGTTGCACAAAGACCAGAATTACTCAATAAATAAAGTAATACTGATATTATTAGTTGTACGTCCCTTTTAACTACTGCGGTTTTTAGAGCAGCCGGGGTGCCTGAAATTTGCCCAGAAAGTGATATTTAACGTGCCAATAAATCTACTGACACGGCTCCCTCGTATTAGCGCACCCTCAAATGCCAGCTGACTGTACCAGAATTCGATCCTGCAACTTTGGGGAATAAATAATAATAATAATAATAATAATAATAATAATAATAATAATAATAATAATAATAATAATAATAATAATCTCTTACCAATAAAAACATTTGGTTTCTTCTTACAGTACATTTTTTATTTATTTAATAACTAGCAGAAGTACCCATTCTTCGAACGGTCATCGGTATTAATTTATTATTTATTTATCGTATGGCTTTAGTGCCGGGAGTGTCCGAGGACATGTTCGGCTCGCCTGAGTCTGTAGCTGCTTCCAGCGGATACACTAAAGGGCGAGCTACAAGTTCCGTTCAATTACAAGTAGTTCCAACTTTCGCCACCAGTTATCAATGATACCTAGTTGTGAACGTTGGAAATTTGATAGAGCGTTCTGACGAAATCTAACCTAACAAATTTTGCTTTACACAAGTTTAGTCTGTGAAAGGATCTTTTACATACCAGAAATCTATGACATGGAACCGCCGGCTTTACTTCCCCTCCGAAGGAAGGCATACTGAAGGATTTTAACGCTCTTAAAAGATCCGACGACTTCGGCCGGGTTTGAACCCGCTATCTCGGGCATAGCAGTTCAGCATGCTACCGACTACGCCACCGAAGCCGCTATCGGTATTAATAACCAGACGTAATCAATTGAGCTACTGTTGCAATGGTTAGAGACTTGGAACCTGTTTCTCGACAAAGAAACAAGTAGTTCCGTGAAGAGCTATACAGCCTATTTTCATATATCCTGCTCATGTTAATTGCCACCATCAACATACAAAATTTCAGTTTAATTGCTGTAACAGATTCGTAGATATTGAGAACCGTCTAAATATTTCAGATGGTCGCCAGGTTGGATTTTTATTTTTGTACTATTACATTAAGATTATTGTGTACGTGTGGTATTCAAACTTCAATCGCATGATTAGAACACAAGAAGTAAAAACGAGATTTTAAAATTACGCACAGCAGCCATCTTGTGATTATGCAAACAATTGAAATAAATTACATGCCAGTGGATCAACATTTGTATAAGCATTTAACGTGCTACGTTTCACGGCACTCGGATAGTTAA
The DNA here is from genome assembly GCA_946902985.2 of Meconema thalassinum. Classification (NCBI taxonomy): domain Eukaryota; kingdom Metazoa; phylum Arthropoda; class Insecta; order Orthoptera; family Tettigoniidae; genus Meconema; species Meconema thalassinum. The sequence continues at coordinate 296,373,123 of OX336390.1, read as the reverse complement.
TTCGCGAGAAACGTCCATTTAAATATTTATACTTCGCGTTGCCGCCATGTTGGATTTGTGCTCACCAGGTTACTCAAAGTCCTATAGGTGAAAATATGTTAATAGTCTCTATGAACATTAAAAAAAGTTTGGTTGCTGTAAAAGATTCATAGATATTGAGAACCGTCTAAATATTTTGGAAGCTCGCCATTTAGGATTGTTATATGTATAGGCCATAGAGTTATGTACCATTCAAGGACAATTATTGCCTAGGTTCAGTATTCAACTTTCACTTCGATCGCATGATTACGACACAAGAAATAAAAACTTAATTTTAAAATTTCACACAGCCACCATCTTGAGGTTATGTAAACAATTGAATTAAATTAGATGGCAGTGCATTACAATCTGCAAAATCATTTACTGTACCACATTTCACTGCGCTCAGAGAGTTAAATCACGAGAAAAGTCTATTAAAATATTTCAAATTCGCTTGGTCGCCATGTTCGTTTTGTACTTTACAGGTTTAAAAATGTACATAGGTAAACTTGTATCAGTACCCTTTATTACCGTACAAAATTGCAGGGTGATATCTGTAATAGTTTCGGAGGTATAGAATGTCAGTGAAATATTTCGCACAGCCGCCATTTTGAGGTTATGTAAACAATTGAACTAAATTAGACTGCAGTGCATTGCAATGTGTATAAACATTTGCTGTACTGTGCCCTTATCAGCAAGAAATATGCAAATCACAGTATGCCAGCAAAGCTCAAATCGGGATTTTCGGGGTTTTGGTATGTTCTCCCACTCTGTGACTTACACATTTTGGATTAAATAGAGGATACACTTTCAAAATAAAAACAAATTCAACTCCTATTTTAACACATTTAATTAACCAAATTTTATGGCGCTACAAACAAATAAAATAATTAAACTATTGACCACTCCTTCTACTTGTCCAAATTGACCAAGGAATATATCAAAAACAAACTGTTATTATATTAAAATAATGGTTGCATTCAACCAACAACTCAAAATTATTTTCACTTCCATAATGTATCTATCTTAAAGTCCAATATAATCACGAGCTCTAATGGCTCGATACTATTCAATATTGACGGTGTCCTTCTTTTACACACCTCCTTAACTTATTTTATGAGTTTCTTCTCACCAATAAAAATATGTAATCATATTTAAAGTACATATTACTTCTCTACTTAACTGTTTGGGCATTCCACAATATTCTCAACATTACCATCTCTCACAAGTTTCACAAATCCACTACAGTGATCGGGAAAATACTTGTGTACTCCAGAGTTATAAAAGATTACTTGACAAAGTCAAAAACTATGATTACTCCCAGAATCTAGTTATCTTCATTAAACTCATGGCATCCTACATTCATACAACCTTACCTTAGGGATTTTTATTTGTTTATTTGTCTTATAAGACCATTATCACATAAGAAAGCTAACGATCTGAACAGGCAAGCGGTACTTTCATCTACAAGGACCTCGGTTCAAATCCCGGGTCATTTACAACTTTTAAAACACTCACGGTGTATATTTACTTCTCTCAGACGGTCTTTTTCCCGACCTAGGGCACTTACAATAACAAGGGTAGACCGTAATCACTTGGGTGAGATTTATGACTAAGAGGGGACCCTCTTGACGAGCAAGCGTGGCAGCTCTATTCAATGCTTTTAAAACAGATCTATCTTTCTTCAGTTCTCTGGAGAGACCTAGCGTTTCTTTTCATACACTTCCAACAAACATTATTAGGTTCATAAACCACTTTCGTAACCTTGGCATTGATTAATTACGAAAGGTCCTCATTGATTGGTAAGAGTAATTCACAATACAACGACGAATAATTTAGGGGCTTCAACAACTTGACGAGTCTGGGTTCGACTCTCATTAACATGCCTCGGAAACCATTCCCATACTTGAGGACTTATATAAATGCGACTAGGGTCGGCCGTGGCCTCCATTCCCTGCGCTCATAATACCATATATTTGCTCCCTATTACAATAACATAACACACATAGCCTCGTGATCTACGTCACTATTGGAGGACTTACAACATAGCTCAATTGCTGCAATCAACTACCCCTCGTAAGTAATTTACCAAGTACATTGAGATTCTACGCGTTCCTAGCGTGACAATTTACTTTCATGCGCTCCATTGCGCTATACATTACTTTAAGCCTAGCGTCTTCCAAAGAACTGATAAATTCCACATTAACAATTGATCCATATCTCAAATTTTACATTAATCCTTCCCCTTGACAATACTCGCTATTTTTTTAGAACATGCATTAACACCATGTCTTTATACTTTTATTAAGGCTCAAACGCTCTTAATTTCATATCATTCAATTTAATCTTTATTTATATATCTTTACCTTGTTATTATTATTACGCCTGCTTTTAGCGTATTTGTCAAATACACTGACATTTATTTCATACATTAACTCTACAGGATTTCACATAATTATTTATAATTTCTCAAATTTTATTCGTTTAGACCGCGCTCTTATTCTGTTATTTGTTAATTAGAAATATCCCTCTATCTCAAACTCCGGTGGATTGTACACAAAAACTTTCCCAACACAAACATAATGAAAATCTTTACTCACATGTTATAGGTCTTCCTGACCGTCTTTTTTCCTGCGACGTTTCATTTTGCCCACTATTTTGAAATTACTCCATTTTGTACAAATTCATTTCATGTACTGACATATCTTGACACACACTTAATTCGCATATATTTAACATTGATAACATTTTAAATACACTGGTGTATTCCTTCAGAATACACGACAAAAACAATGAAATTATTACTTTTAACACAAATTTATATATATTTAGACTTCACAGATTCTCATTACGAAGGCTGCTATTAAGCCTTCACACGTGATTTCTTGACCTCCCGTCTCCAAGGGTGAAATTTAGTAAATGTCGGCTTCCTATCCTGTCAGAATGTGAAAGTCTCGAACCACCTACTTCTTCCCTGGAATAATTCTCCTTCAAATCCCGTTCCTGACGATCTGCTATTTTCTCTGTCTCGAACGGCTCCCTTTTAGACCCTATTGGTTGGTCCAGCGAAAGTCTATTCCGTCCGCGGTCCCCCAGAAAATCTATTGGTGACCTATTGATTTCTAGCAACTAATACTCCTCGTAACTTAGTGCTTTTTGAATAGTTCGTCTGCTTTCTTGAAGCAATGTCTAGAATTTCCTTCTCCTTTCCGCTTATTCGGTTCTCAAATTCCTATCTCTCAGGAATACCTTGCGAACCTCGTTCCGTCCGTCCCTACACGGGTTCTTTACAGTTGATAGAATGTTTATCTCGCTGTTACGTCACTTCAATACGTTATGATACTTTTGGTCGTCTAATTTAAGACCTATCGCCCTGAGTATTAAGTTCGCAGCCCTCTTTGACTGTAATTTATGAACTTTTCACTGTAAACTTTATACTGTCGGACCTAAATCCTGTAATTAGGATTTTCCTAATTCTCAACGCGGCGATACTGTAATAATACTTCTTGGCTACTCCTTGTGGATGCACGTTGGTTATCGATATAGCGACGCCCCTGGCTGTCGGATACTGTCTATACGAGGTAATACAGCGTTTCCCCTTAAGGAAAGCTTGTAGACTGTCTTCGGTGTGATGTAGCTTCACGTCTCCTGCACTATTTAGTCAAAAATAAATAAAATCCTAGTCCTTTTCGTGACCAACTTTTGAAATAATTGTCGCACAATTATAAAAATTATATCTCCAGAAAGCTCGTCTTCCAAACGTAAAATGACCTTCCTGCGCATGAAAATCGATCGTGCATTTCTGAGATATTAATTAATTTTTAGTCTTCAGCTGTGTGGGTGTTGCTGTTGATTTTTAAATTCCCCACTCCTCGGGTCTCAGTAATTCCCCGATGACGTGTGCTGCGTTTGCACTTCTCTCCTGGGCAATTATTAAAAGCTTTTTCTCTACACAAATATCTCTAATCCGAAATGATTCACAGTACTGTATTTACTTACTTACTTTTATTCTTGCAAATGGGTTAAATTTAATTATTCTTCTTCAGGCACAGTTGCGCTGTTGCCGTTTTAATGCAACGTAAGAGCGATTTCCGAAACATGCTTCTCTGTCATACAGTCGAAACTTTCCACTTAGTCTATTTATACTCGTGACTGGTTCTTTATTAATGAGTCAGGCGTGATCTCATTTCTCGGCCACCTGGGTCTAACTTCTTACACAACGTTATGCTAGCATCCCTTGCATGAAATATTTCTATGTCCCATTTAAGACTGTATATTTCTTTCCTTCCTTCTTACAAATATACATGGATTCGACCCCTTTTGAGCCAATGGTACATGGGTTCATATCTTCTCTCCTTAGGTAAATAAATTTTCGAAAAACTTTGAGGAAATTTATTTCAATTATTCATAAAAATCTTATTTTTCTTTTAATTGTCGAAGCCATCATAACGTTTATCCGTACCTTCTGATCTTTAATCCTTTAAAATCCCACGATAATTTGGGTTTTTCCACCTTTTAAGTCATATCCGGTAATATTGTAGGTTGGGTACGTTCTGTCCCTACCCTTTCTTCCTTTCTTATTTATCTGGACTACATGTTTCCGGAACATAATTCTTCATCACGGGTTTGGTCTATCCCTACCCGTTTCTTTATTTCATCATTCTCTTTTCTTAAATTGAAATGCTCTTCTTCAACCAAATCAATTATTTCTCTTATTTCCCAATACAGTATCTCCAATTCGCATTCGCACTCGAATGGTTGAGCTCTGTTTTCTTTTTCTACCTTACTCTCTTCTCTATCAAAAGTGGATTCGTCATCTCTAAATTGTTCCATTACCAGGGCTTGTTCATTTGTTTCATCGAAGTCTTCGGGAGGGTAATACACTTTTAAATTTGCTGAGTTCATGGTCACTTCGTGATTCGTTTCACAATGCCGAATTCTATAGGCATTATTTCTCAAATCTCTTATTATTTGATACGGTCCGTGGTACATTTTCTGGAACTTTTTGTACACGCGGTTCCCTGGATCCGAAATGGCTGGTCTTTTTACTAACACCATTTCCCCTGCTAATAGTGGCCGATGATATCTCTTGTGCCTATTTCTTCTTTGCCTCCTGTCGGCTTGAGCTTTTAGATGCTCAAAGGCTCTTCTAATACGTACATCTCTTCCCGGCTGAGCGTCTGCTGGCCTAGGAATTACCAGACTCCAAGGTCTCTCTGGTTGCTCATTCCGATGTAACGTTATTGGTATCTCTCCCGTAGATTCATGGATTGTGTTGTTTATACAAAATTCGATAATATCCAAGATATCTATCCACTTCCAATTTTCTTCAGCACAGTATATTCTACAATACTTTGCCGTCTCCCTCATCACTCATTCTACAGGATTTGCCTCGGCGAATACTTGACAAAATCTGACGTATTCCAAGTCTTTCTAATTCCTGTCTAAACTCTACACTGGTGAAACAACTACCGTGATCCGACAACAAATTCTCGGGTTTTCCCAGAATCGGTATCACTTTTTCTTTGAGTCGTTTTAACACCTGTTTGGTACTAGTCTTCTGTATGGGAGCAAGGACAACCATTTTTGTGAAGACATCCATAGCCACCATTATGTGTCGATTTCCTCGCCTAGCCTTTGGCAAAGGTCCGAAATTGTCAATAGAAATGATTTGACCTGGCCTCTTGGGTAGCAATGGTATAGGCTTTTGTCTCATCAAAAATGCATTTGGTTTAATCCTTTGACATAAATCACATGTCTTTAGCGTATCCCTTACAGTTTCTCTCAGTCTCGGCCATACAAATGCTTCTTTCAGCATCGAGACTGTTTTGTCGACTCCCATATGTCCGAACGATCTATGGGCTAACCATACCATTTTTCTCTGCAAAATCGCAGGTACAACGATCCTTAATCGTGTATGGTCAGAGTCCACAAACTTATATAACAATCCATTATAAAATATGTAATCTTGAGCTATCTTATTAGCTTCCGTGTATGCCGGTGTTCCCCTTATCAAACTTCCTTCAAGGAACGATATGAGCATGTTCATCCATGGATCCTCACGTTGTCGTTGACCAATGCTTCTTAACTCGTTCAGAGTACGCTGATCCCTGTCTTCCAAATCAATAGCCATTACTTCCTCTTCTGTGGACTCTGGCTGTCTACTTAAATAATCTGGAACTACATTTTCTTTTCCTGGGCAGTATTCTACCTTTACGTCGAACTGTTGAATATATAAAGCCCAACGCATCAACCTTTGACTGGATAAATCAGTCTTCATCAAAAAGGTTAAGGCTTTATGATCCGTCCTTAATGTGACTTGAAACCCATACACTATCTTTCGCCAATATTGCAACGCGTGCAATATCACTAACAGCTCGATTTCGCTGATTGTATAATTTTTCTCGTGTGGTTTCAGTCTCCGACTTGTGAAAGCTAGATAATTTTTCTTATCAGGGTTATCCGGGTTTTCCTGATATAGCATTGCCCCTATTCCAATCTGGGATGCATCTGTTTGAATGATAAATCTCTGATTAAAATCAGGATATCCTAGCTTCACATAGTTTAAGAGCATTTCCTTGGCCTCTATAAATGCTTTTTCTGTTTCCTCCGTCCATTTCCACTTGCCCCCCTTCTTCAGAAGGTCCTGTAGTGGTGCAACAATTTTGGTGTATGATGGACAATGTCCTGAGAAAAATCCAATCAATCCCAAAAACTGGCGAACGTTTTTCACCTTCAAAGGCCTTGGAAAATCTCTTATCAATTCTAATTTGCATGGATTTGGTTTTACACCATCCTTATCAATTATATGCCCCAAAAATGTTACTTGTCTCTGACAAAAAATTGATTTCTTCAAATTTATCTTAAAGTTAGCCTTTCTTAAATCTTCCAATAATTTCTTTAACTTTTCCAAATGTTCCTCAATGTTTTCTAAGGTAAGCAAAATGTCATCCACATAACGAATAGTGCAATCTTTCACTTCCTCTGACAGGTTCCGATCAAGCGCTCTTATTAAGGCAGATCCCGCAGTCTTCAATCCAAACGGACATCTCCTGAAGCAGTATGTTTGTTGGTCGAACTGAAATCCAGTTAAAAGACTGGTTTTCTCTTCCAGTTCGAGATGATGATACGAAGAAGTCATGTCAATATTTGTGAAAATCTTCTTGCCTTTGAATTTCCTCAGTATTTCTTTTATGGGTGGTGCCGAATCATTTTCTGGTATGATTTTTGCATTTAAATTCCTGGCATCTAAACACACCCTTACTGAGCCATCCGGTTTACTCACAATTACTAATGGACTAACATATGGTGTCGCCATCTTTTCTATCACACCTGCATTCATCATCTCCTGCAGTGTTTTCTTCGTTTGTGGGTAATGTTTTTCCGCAACCGGGTATGGTTTTTGTCTGAACGGTGCCCAATCATTGACTTGGAACGCGTACTTAACATTTTCAATCTTCCCTGGCTTGGAATCAAATACGTCCCTAAAATTTACTAGCAATTCCTTTAATCGTTCCTTATTTTCGAGGTTCACTTTAGCTTCCTCTATTTTTCCGGACAGGTTGGTTTCGAACTCAGTTTCCGAACTATCCTCAAGTTCTATATTTAGGACTTCAAATATCCTTTCTATGTTCTTACAACCTTCTTCCGTTACTTCTTCCACATGCCATAACTGTTCTTCTATTTTCATATCCTGTTACTGTAAATTTATATTTTGTTCATCCACATCCTCTCTTTGAATCCTAATGCAGTTTTGCGCTAGGTCTATGATGACCTTGTTCTCGCGGATAAAATCAATACCTAATATGACATTATACGGTAATTGATTTACCAGCAAAAAGCATTGCGAAATTTCAGCGTTACCCATGATCATATCAATGTATACCTGAAATTTACATGTTAAAGATTTTTCAGGAATAATTCCCTTAATCTTTACACTTGATGTGGGAATTTTCAATACGCGGCCTCTTGTTTCCAATTCATTTAGAAGGGTTTGCGTAATTAAACTTATAGTTGATCCAGTATCAATTAATGCCATGACCAGTAATCCTTCTATCCTTAGCATAATGATAGGTAGTTCTCTTCTAATAGGTGGGATTCCTTCCACATCCTCGTTAATTAGCTCATCTGGTCTTGCTATCCAATTCACAATTTCTACCTCCTCCCAGCTCCTGGTATGTTTCCACTTTTGATGATTTAAATTTGAAGTTTTTTTTTATCCTGAGGGCTTCCTTTCCCCTCATTCTTCAAGTGAGCCTGTAGCTCCAAGCTTTGAGCTCCGTCTATTCGGTCGGGTGATTTTCGATTCTTGATTGCCTCACTCCAACGGACTTTTTGCCTTTCAGGTTCGTCTGGTCGTTCGTTCATATAACGAAGACTTTCCTGATATCTCTCTTCTATTTCGGCCCGATATTCATCATCCCTATCCTCTGGCCTTACGTTCCTTTTGGGATAATTCTCCCATCTCTTTCAGTTATCTTGCCTCTGATGGTTATTGTTATAGGGTCGGCTCTCTTGTTGCCTATAACCCGTATTCCTAGGATTTCTTCCTCGATATCCTCCCCTGTAATATGGCTGTATTCCCCTAGGCTCTTGATGTCCATACTCTCGACCAAGTCCCTGAGTATCAGTACTAGTAGACTGATTTCTGGTCGGTGGTTTCTCTTCATTTTCTTGACTGTTGGCCATATGTACCTGTTCAGTCTGTCTTGGATGTCTGGGAGTAACGTGTGACGTCGTCATATCTAATTGACGTAGTACGCTCTCCACCTCCACAGCGCTTCTGGCTTTAGATGAGATTAACAGCCTCTGGATCTCATATGGAAGTTGTCTTGCAATAGCGGCACACAGGTCGTTCTCAGCTGGAGCAATGTCAAGTTACCGGAATTTACACAGCTGAGCGGTGAAAAATTCTGAGTACTTAGTTGGTGCATTTGTGCTGTACTTCCTAGAGTACAGATCTAGCCTCAAATTCTCTTGGACGTCTGCTGCCCAATAACGTTTCAGAAACGCTTCTCTACAGCCTTCCACCGTATCAAAGGTGTACCTGAAACTTCTGAACCAGGTGAGACAATCACCTGCCAACAGCTTCTCAATAGCTCTCAGTCTCCGATCCTGTGGAACCTTCATTTCGTTCAAGTACTCTGCGACTTCCTTTAACCAGTATTTAGGTGTAATAGACATATTATTACCCGTAAACTTCACCGGTCTGTCCTCATTCGACTTGATGATATTTATTATCTGGCCATTTGCCTGATTCATGTACGGGGTTGACATCGCCATTGGGTATCCTGGGTTCTTATAAGGGCTCTCCCCTCCTCAGTCCCTCTCTTGATCTGTGCCTTGTTCACGGGAATCTACCCATCCTGTCTTTGGAAACTCATCCTGACTCTCAAATTCTAATTTCCTTTCCCTTCGGGCACTTTCTTCATTAGCCATGAGTTGAATTTCCATTAGACTGTTCTTATGTTCAGTCCTCTCCAACCGGGATCCTAATTCATTTTGAATTCTTTCCTGATTTTTCTTACTGGTTTCCAGTTCTCGTTTGAGTTGGATTTTCTCGTCACTGAAGCTATCCCTGATTTCATGTAAGTGTTCTTCTACCTCTTTCTTGATGACCATGACCTGTTCTGTTATAATTTCGGGTTTAACGTCACCTATGGTATCTAGGTCTTTTCGTATTTCCTTTATTTTCTTCTCCATTTCTCTTTGTCCTTTGACCATATCTACTTTAATTCCTTCAAGCTTTTCCTCAGTTTTCCCTTGACTCTTATATAATCTCGTTAATTCATTTTGGACCTGGCTTACTTCAGTACTGGTTGTTCCTACTTGTACCTTTAATGTTCCTATGGTTTCTTTAACATCATTAATACCCTGACTTATTTCATCTATCTTATGGGTACTTTCCTTGTTTTCTTCATTTCGTTGTTTTCTTTCTCTCTGGAGATTCTCTTCGTATATACCTAATTTTTGATTTATTCCCTCCTCGTGCTTCTTTAAGTTCTCATCTACCTGCCCGGTAAAATGATCAAATTGCTCTTTCCTATTCTTCGCATCTTCCTGATTCTGAATTCTCATATCATTTACTTCGGCCTGAACTCCCTCTACTTTTTCCTCAAGTTTTCCTACTTGGTTCTCCACCCCTGTAAATCTGTCTTCTAGCCTATCAAGACTATCTTTTATCTCCTTCCGGGATTTTTCACAAATACTCTGGTTCGATTCTATCTGATCTTCTAAATTTTTCTGCACACCTTGGATCTGGGTTACAAGTTCATTTTTACAATCATCACCCTTTTCTTCCATCTTAATTAATTTAATTTCCATGGAACTCAACTTTCCATTCAAAATTCCAAAATTTTCTTGACACTCAGTTTGGGATTTTACCGTACTATCCTCTAAGGTCTTTATTTGGTCTTGCAATTCTGACTTAAGTACCTTATTTTCCTCTTTAATTTTACTTGCGATTTCCCCTTTTAAATCATTTAACCTATTCCCAAACTCAGTGTCAAAACCTTGAAATTTGTTATCCATTGTCTCTTTTAATTTCTCATTTATATTACTTTGTATTTGAGTCTCCATGACATCTAATTTGGTGTTCATGGCTTGACTCTTCAAAGAATTATCAGCTATCATCTTCTCCTGAAATGAATGTAATTTATTTTCAAGTTTCCCTTCCATTACTCCTAATTTATCCTCCAAAACCCTGGATTGTGCTAAAAAATGATCTGAATTCTCTGTTTTCATACTATTCAATTTGCCTTCTATCTCAGCCTTCAGTTCACTGTTCATGTTTTTACACTCGGCCTGGATAGATTCTAATTTAATTCCCATGTTATCACTGTTATTTTTAAGAGATCCTAAATTGTGATTTATGGATTCAAACTCCCTTTTATTTTCATCTTGTTGGAGGCCCAATGTATTTTCTATCTTAACACTGTCAGTTTTAAGAGCTTTTAAATTCTCATTTATAGCCTCCAATTGTTCCCTACTTTCCGCCTTCAAAACCTCATTATTGGCTTCCGAAACTTTATTACTTTCCTTACTTATTTTTATCATCTCATCCCTAGTCTTTTGGAAATGCTCATCCAACCACTCCTTTATCTCCATCATCGTACACATCTTATCCCCAATATAAAAATACAGTGGGCTACTCATGCCACATCGCTAGTACATGCTTGAGAGATGGCAATCTGAATCATTGTGTCCCAAAAAATTTTACTTTGGTACGGGTATTTGCTACAACGTACCCTTTTGATATCTTTATTCAATTTCAGAAAACCTTTATAGAAGTATTTAAAAATTCAAAATTTCGAAAAACCATTTAAAAAATGAAAATTTTGATTTTTCGAGAAAACTCGGGTTTCCCTAGGAAAACTCATCCCTGCGTACTGGGCGCCATGAAAAAAGAGTGGTAGGGGGTTTGTTTAATATCAGGGCTGCTCGGTGTGAGTTTCTAGGGACCCATGCGGTCAGTTAACATTTTAGGTTGTAGCTATTCCTATCATTACTTCACTTTTACATGAAATGACCGTCTTAAGTGTTCCTCTAGTTATTAATCCAAGCACAGTACTTCTAGGCCTCCCCTGTGCCCTTTTCAGCAAGAAATATGCAAATCACAGTATGCCAGCAAAGCTCAAATCGGGATTTTCGGGGTTTTGGTATGTTCTCCCACTCTGTGACTTACACATTTTGGATTAAATAGAGGATACACTTTCAAAATAAAAACAAATTCAACTCCTATTTTAACACATTTAATTAACCAAATTTTATGGCGCTACAAACAAATAAAATAATTAAACTATTGACCACTCCTTCTGCTTGTCCAAATTGACCAAGGAATATATCAAAAACAAACTGTTATTATATTAAAATAATGGTTGCATTCAACCAACAACTCAAAATTATTTTCACTTCCATAATGTATCTATCTTAAAGTCCTATATAATCACGAGCTCTAATGGCTCGATACTATTCAATATTGACGGTGTCCTTCTTTTACACACCTCCTTAACTTATTTTATGAGTTTCTTCTCACCAATAAAAATATGTAATCATATTTAAAGTACATATTACTTCTCTACTTAACTGTTTGGGCATTCCACAATATTCTCAACATTACCATCTCCCTCGAGTTTCACAAATCCACTACAGTGATCGGGAAAATACTTGTGTACTCCAGAGTTATAAAAGATTACTTGACAAAGTCAAAAACTATGATTACTCCCGGAATCTAGTTATCTTCATTAAACTCATGGCATCCTACATTCATACAACCTTACCTTAGGGATTTTTATTTGTTTATTTGTCTTATAAGACCATTATCACATAAGAAAGCTAACGATCTGAACAGGCAAGCGGTACTTTCATCTACAAGGACCTCGGTTCAAATCCCGGGTCATTTACAACTTTTAAAACACTCACGGTGTATATTTACTTCTCTCAGACGGTCTTTTTCCCGACCTAGGGCACTTACAATAACAAGGGTAGACCGTAATCACTTGGGTGAGATTTATGACTAAGAGGGGACCCTCTTGACGAGCAAGCGTGGCAGCTCTATTCAATGCTTTTAAAACAGATCTTTCTTTCTTCAGTTCTCTGGAGAGACCTAGCGTTTCTTTTCATACACTTCCAACAAACATTATTAGGTTCATAAACCACTTTCGTAACCTTGGCATTGATTAATTACGAAAGGTCCTCATTGATTGGTAAGAGTAATTCACAATACAACGACGAATAATTTAGGGGCTTCAACAACTTGACGAGTCTTGGTTCGACTCTCATTAACATGCCTCGGAAACCATTCCCATACTTGAGGACTTATATAAATGCGACTAGGGTCGGCCGTGGCCTCCATTCCCTGCGCTCATAATACCATACATTTGCTCCCTATTACAATAACATAACACATAGCCTCGTGATCTACGTCACTATTGGAGGACTTACAACATAGCTCAATTACTGCAATCAACTACCCCTCGTAAGCAATTTACCAAGTACATTGAGATTCTACGCGTTCCTAGCGTGACAATTTACTTTCATGCGCTCCATTGCGCTATACATTATTTTAAGCCTAGCGTCTTCCAAAGAACTGATAAATTCCACATTAACAATTGATCCATATCTCAAATTTTACATTAATCCTTCCCCTTGACAATACTCGCTATTTTTTTAGAACATGCATTAACACCATGTCTTTATACTTTTATTAAGGCTCAAACGCTCTTAATTTCATATCATTCAATTTAATCTTTATTTATATTTCTTTACCTTGTTATTATTATTACGCTTGCTTTTACCGTATTTGTCAAATACACTGACATTTATTTCATACATTTACTCTACAGGATTTCACATAATTATTTATAATTTCTCAAATTTTATTCGTTCAGACCGCGCTCTTATTCTGTTATTTGTTAATTAGAAATATCCCTCTATCTCAAACTCCGGTGGATTGTACACAAAAACTTTCCCAACACAAACATAATGAAAATCTTTACTCACATGTTATAGGTCTTCCTGACCGTCCTTTTTCCTGCGACGTTTCATTTTTGCCCACTATTTTGAAATTACTCCATTTTGTACAAATTCATTTCATGTACTGACATATCTTGACACACACTTAATTCGCATATATTTAACACTGATAACATTTTAAATACACTGGTGTATTCCTTCAGAATACACGACAAAAACACTGAAATTATTACTTTTAACACAAATTTATATATATTTAGACTTCACAGATTCTCATCACTAAGGCTGCTATTAAGCCTTCACACGTGATTTCTTGACCTCCTGTCTCCAAGGGTGAAATTTAGTAAATGTCGGCTTCCTATCCTGTCAGAATGTGAAAGTCTCGAACCACCTACTTCTTCCCTGGAATAATTCTCCTTCAAATCCCGTTCCTGACGATCTGCTATTTTCTCTGGCTCGAACGGCTCCCTTTTAGACCCTATTGGTTGGTCCAGTGAAAGTCTATTCCGTCCGCGGTCCCCCAGAAAATCTATTGGTGACCTATTGATTTCTAGCAACTAATACTCCTCGTAACTTAGTGCTTTTTGAATAGTTCGTCTGCTTTCTTGAAGCAATGTGTAGAATTTCCTTCTCCTTTCCGCTTATTCGGTTCTCAAATTCCTATGTCTCAGGAATACCTTGCGAGCCTCGTTCCGTCCGTCCCTACACGGGTTCTTTACAGTTGATAGAATGTTTATCTCGCTGTTACGTCACTTCAATACGTTATGATACTTTTGGTCGTCTAATTTAAGACCTATCGCCCTGAGTTTTAAGTTCGCTGCCTGCTTTGACTGTAATTTATGAACTTTTCACTGTAAACTTTATACTGTCGGACCTAAATCCTGTAATTAGGATTTTCCTAATTCTCAACGCGGCGATACTGTAATAATACTTCTTGGCTACTCCTTGTGGATGCACGTTCATTATCGATATAGCGACGCCCCTGGCTGTCGGATACTGTCTATACGAGGTAATACAGCGTTTCCCCTTAAGGAAAGCTTGTAGACTGTCTTCGGTGTGATGTAGCTTCACGTCTCCTGCACGAGGTGATGTAGCATCTCCCCTCAAGGAGTACTGGTAAACTGCATGATTGGTCTGGCTTGGCCTGGACTTTTATACTATTTAGTCAAAAATAAATAAAATCCTAGTCCTTTTCGTGACCAACTTTTGAAATAATTGTCGCACAATTATAAAAATTATATCTCCAGAAAGCTCGTCTTCCAAACGTAAAATGACCTTCCTGCGCATGAAAATCGATCGTGCATTTCTGAGATATTAATTAATTTTTAGTCTCCAGCTGTGTGGGTGTTGCTGTTGATTTTTAAATTCCCCACTCCTCGGGTCTCAGTAATTCCCCGATGACGTGTACTGCGTTTGCACTTCTCTCCTGGGCAATTATTAAAAGCTTTTTCTCTACACAAAAATCTCTAATCCGAAATGATTCACAGTACTGTATTTACTTACTTACTTTTATTCTTGCAAATGGGTTAAATTTAATTATTCTTCTTCAGGCACAGTTGCGCTGTTGCCGTTTTAATGCAACGTAAGAGCGATTTCCGAAACATGCTTCTCTGTCATACAGTCGAAACTTTCCACTTAGTATATTTATACTCGTGACTGGTTCTTTATTAATGAGTCAGGAGTGATCTCATTTCTCGGCCACCTGGGTCTAACTTCTTACACAACGTTATGCTAGCATCCCTTGCATGAAATCTTTCTATGTCCCATTTAAGACTGTATATTTCTTTCCTTCCTTCTTACAAATATACATGGATTCGACCCCTTTTGAGCCAATGGTACATGGGTTCAGTACCAAGTTTCATTACGTTTGGATAGTTAAATCGCGAGAAAAGTCTATTTAAAAGTCTCGATTTCGCTTGGCCGCCATGTTGGTTTTGTAGTCACCAGGTTTTTGAAAGCCTCATAGGTGAACTTCTAGTAGTGCCCTTTATGACCGTACACAATTTCAGGGCGATATCGGTAACAGTTTCGGAGATATTGAATTCTAGTGAAATATTTCGCACAGCCGCCATGTTGGATTGGTGAGACGTAACGAAATTTCGAGGGCACGGTCGAGGTCGCCGGGAGTAGTGCTATGAACGTACCGAGTTTTATTGAAATCGCTCCAGCCGTTTAGATTTTATTAGGGGGGACACACACTCAAACTCACACACACACACACACACACACACACACGCACACACACACGGACAAACGGTGATCTCACAAGCCTATTTTTTCAAAATTGAAAATAGGCTAAAAAATGATTAGTTAAAATATGCTCTGAAACTAAATTTACCTAACGTGTACTTCCCGGCGTGAAAAAAGAAAATGAAAACCTCGTAGACGAAACGCAATACACGTCAAATAAAACTGACCTTCACTGTTGTGTCAAGTCCCCATCCAGAGGAAGACCCCTTTAATAAATTATAAAGACTTGTGGTGCATGAAAATTCAGGTTTTATAGACTCCAATTGCCCAAATTCCTAAAAGAAGAAAAGAAAAAAAACTACCGTATTTCAATTCAGGAATTTTTGAAAATAATGTTTCGGGTTGGAGATATAATAGACCTTCCGTACGACATAACACACATTTAAATCGCGTGAAAAATATCTAGGGTACCCCTTGACCCCCTTAAGCGCATTGATGAATTTTACAGTTTTAGTTGATTCCGTAATAACCTTATAGCCATTTGCAAACATTCACAGAAATTTCATAAATGGAGTGGCATTACTTCTTGCAGAAATAGATAGAAAGTTGTATGCCACCTTTTCAGATATTGTTGTCATGGTTACTGGCTTGCATTCCTTCATTAGTTTATTAAATGGAATTAGTTTTCTGGGAATATCTCAGAAACTGATGGTTTTAGAGCCTTAAAATGTACTTTTCGGGGACCCTTTACTGCTATTTAGGGGCACCGAGTATTGTTTCTGACACCAAGGGGCCGAAAATAAGCTTTATCTCGTCGTTGTAGGCCGTAGTATAATAATTATAATAATAATATGACAATGTAGGGATAGGGATATAATAGACCTTCCGTACCACACCCGAACATGTAAATCGCGTGAAAAATCTAGAGTACCCCTTGACCCCCTTAAGCGCATTATATGACATTGATGAATTTTACAGCTTAATTTGGTTCCGTTATAACCTTATAGCCGTTTGTAAACTATCTAAGTAATG
The DNA here is from genome assembly GCA_946902985.2 of Meconema thalassinum. NCBI lineage: Eukaryota > Metazoa > Arthropoda > Insecta > Orthoptera > Tettigoniidae > Meconema > Meconema thalassinum. The sequence goes on along the minus strand of OX336390.1, from coordinate 296,356,410 downwards.
TAATAAATGGAATTGTATTTCGTCTTACAGCAATAGATGGACCTGTGAGATTCCGTTGCCATGTATTAAATGAAATTAGTTTTCTGGAAATATCTCAAAAACTGTTGGTTTTAGGGCCTAAAAATGTGGTTTCGGGGTCCCTTTGGGGCCCCCGAGTTTCGTTTCTCACATTGAGGGGCTGAAAATGAGCTTTGTCTCGCCCGTCTACGCCTATTTCAGCAAGTATTTTAAGGGGGTAGGCCCCCTTTTATGAGAGGTACAGAGAAGAGTTACATCAATGATTAGTGTCGTGCCTCTGAAGGATATCTGTGCCAAATTTTACGTTGATCCACCCAGCCGTTCTCGAGTTATAAGGGAACAACAACTTTGTCCACAGACAGACAGACAAACAGACAGACATACAGACAGACAGACAGACAAAAATTTTATTTTCGCGCGCATCCGTCATAAAACAGTCTGAAACGCGTAAATAACGCAAATTTCCGTAGAAATTCAGAAAAAACAGACAAACTTTCATTCTTATATATATAGAGATAGAGATTATTAGATACAACCATGAAAAGGTCATTTTACACTAATATTTTAACAATTTCAAATAATATTAACAAAACAACAACAATAACAGGTAACAATTGGCAGTGATGGCAGCAAGGGATAAATCTCGGGAAGGACGCAGGGAGTGATTTGGGTAGTGAGTGATTAGGAGGGTGAGGGGTTAGGAATTGAGGGTGAAAGGGATCTTCTAATGTTATGTTTGAATGTTCGATAGGGAGAGAATATGTCAATATTTGGAAGGGAGTTACTAAGGGTAGGTAGACGGTGGAAAATAGAGCGCTTCTGTACTTCAAGACGTGGGCGAGGTATGTGGTGTAAATGGTTCTGAGGTGTTGAACGGGAGAGAACATGGAGTGGGAAGTAGCTTAAGAGCATGTTACATTTTGTGTAACCATTCATAATTGTATGTAGGAAACACAGGTCAGTAAATTGTAGACGGCTTCTCAGGTCGAATAAATTCAGATGATTTAGAATGTCGGATTTGTCAAAGTGACTTAGTGAAGGATTGCGAGCTTTGACAATTGATATGAAGAAATTAATTCATAGATTTCACCTCAAACATAAATCTACGTTAAAAACTGTTACTATGGCTAAGGGTGAACGCATTCAAGATCTGTATGATGAGGGGGTCACTAAACATGGCGAAGCAAAAGTGCGAGCTAAGGTGACGCAGGGTTGGATCACTTAATGCATATGGAAGACATGATATGGTATATCACCCTCAGGACAGGTACTAGATCTTACCGCTGTCAGCAGGATCTCAATGTAACTTCTAAATTGGAATTTCCGAACCCACCTATCTCTTCTTGCCCAGGACCCGTAACCTCTTTGCACACGATGAAATCATCGATGCTATCGACAGTGTGAAGAAGTTAAAAGCTCCAGGCTCTGACGATCTACTAACAAACGTCTAGAAGCTGAAAAAAGTTCGCGATACCGCAGCGCCGAATGGTTGGCGAATTTCGTCAGTGTCCTGGTGGTTAATGACGTGAAGTGGTGTTCATAGATTCACAAAGTGGACTCCGCATCTATGGGAAAGAAGAAGGCTTCTTCGAAGCAGTAAAAATGTAATTTGTTCGGTGACATGTGGCTGGAATTTTATAAATGTTATCACGTAGTTACCAAGTACGGCACAAGAACTCTCGAAAAGCCACCATCGCGCGACTCGAAATGGCATGGATTGTTATCACATTTCAAACGTTTGACGTCCTCAGCACAGAATGGAAAGGATGAATTTGGAGATATGATCCGGACACTCTACCCTTGATTCATCAATGCAGCTGATCCCAAGGCCGCGTAACACTAAAAGCTTGTTAATCTGTGAAAAATGAAGTGAATTTTATAACGTTGATCCATAAACGATCGAAAGAGTAAGGTATTAATAATTATTTATTAATACTATGTTACGGGATTAACGTGCCTTTCAACTGTTGTGGCGTAAAGAGACACCGGGGTGTCGTACTTTTCTCTTGGAGGGGATGCCCCGGGTTCAATTGCCGGCTCCGTCAGGGATTTTAGAAACTGACGTGAGGGCTGGAACGGGGTGCACTCTGCCCGTGAATTGAGTAGCTTTCTGACAGTGAGGCAGCGCCTCGGTCACGAAAACCAAGATTAAAGGCCGAGGTGATCCGATGCGCTGACCACGCGTCACCCCAATATCTGCAGTCAAAATGGCTGGGCGGCGGTCTCTTGGTAGGCCTAGGCCCTTAATGGGCTGTAGCACCAGGGGTTATTAATGTAGGCTAAGCTATGTGTAATAGGAGTTACAAATGTCGAGTTCACAGTACCGAATATACATACGGTACAATGGCGTCTACATATTTCCTCTGTATGTAAACTTGTGAAGCCACTCATTCAGTGCTGCCTTTACAATCTGTCAGTTGTAACTCTTCAGTCGGTCAACACGAATTTGGCCCAATGAGTGATCATAACTAATGTAGTTTTTCTAAGGAGTGTTATTCATTTAATAGCTTATTTATATATTACTAGCAACCCGCCCAAACTTCACCTGGTATATTTAACGGTTTACCCGACGTAATCTTAAAAGGCGCACGGACGGCAGGTCCCAGACGCAATTAAGAAAATCCGAGGTGAACAGTGAAACTCCAAACACATATACTCTTCTCTGAAGTCTTAACTCGACACGACTTGACAGTTTGATGCTGGCAGCAGCTGGGGTGATAGGCTCGCTCGCTAGCTTGTAAACTCGCTCCGAAGCTAGTAATTTCAAACTCCACTGAATGGAGATTGTTGGAAGAACTGAAAATAAATCCTATTTTCATATTTCCTACTTATGTTAATTGCCACTATCAATATAAAAAATTTAAGTTGGATTAATGCACCGGTAATAGATTCGTAGATATTGAGAACTGACTAATTATTTCGGGTGGTCGTCATGTTGGATTTTTATAGATCTAGGTCTTAGAGTTATGTACTGTTACATGAAGATTATTGTGTACGTGTAGTATTCACACTTTAATCGCATGATTAGGACATAAGAAGTAAAAAAATAAATAAATTGCACAGCTACCATCTTGTGGTTATGGAAAGAATTGAAATAAATAAGATGCCAGTGGATTAACATTTGTATAAGGATTTACTGTACCAAGTTTCACTGCACTCCGATGGTTAAATTGCGAGAAACGTCTATGTGAATATTTATACTTCACGTCACCGCCATGTTGGATTTGTGATCACCAGATTATTAAAAGTCCTATAGGTGAACTTATGTTCATAGGCCATAGAGTCATGTACCATTAAAGGAAAAGTATTGCGTAGGTTCATTATTCAAACTTTCACTGCGACTCAAAAAAAAAAAACTTAATTTTAAAATTCGCACAGCCGCCATCTTGAGATTATGTAAACAATTGAACAAAATTAGATACCAGTGCATTACAATGTGTATAAACATTTGCTGTACCAATTTTCATAGCGTTTGGATCATTAAATCGCGAGAAAAGTCTATTTAAAACTTTCAATTTCGCTTGGCCGCCATGTTCGTTTTGTAGTTAAACGGTTTTTGAAAGTCTCATAGATGAACTTTGAGCAGTGCCCTTTATCTCCGTACAAAATTTCAGGGTGATACCGGTAATAGTTACAGAGATGTAGAATGCCGGTGAAATATTTCGCACAGCCGCCATATTGAGGTTATGTTAACAATTGAACGAAGTTAGATGTCGGTGCATTACAATGTGTAAAAATATATACTGTACCAAGTTACATTGTGTTTGGTTGTTTAAATCGCGAGAAACGTCTATTTTAATGTCGCAACTTCGCTTGGCCGCCATGTTGATTTTGTAGTCACCAGGTTTTCAAAAATTACATAAATGAACTTCTAGATGTTCCCTTTATCAGCGTACAGAATTCCAGGTTGATATCGGTAATCGTTTCGGAGATATTGAATGGTGGTGAAATATTTCGCACAGCCGCCATGTTCGATTGGTGAGACGTAACAAACTTTGAAGGGCTCGGTCGGTGTCGCCCGGAATAGTGCTATGAACTAACCGAGTTTCATTGAAATCACTCCAGCCGTTTAGATTTTATTAGGTGGTGGTTGGGGCACACACACACGAATCACACACGCAGACACAGACACATGGACAAAAGGTGATCTCATAAGCCTATTTTTTCATAAATGAAAATAGGCTAAAAACACTTATAATGGACGATGTATTATAATTTTATTAATGCAGCCAATGGCCATGTACCTTCATTTTCAGGACGGGTCAGGGAAAGGATATTTGAAGGAAATTGGTCGTGGACCTATTGAAAGGAACAGTCCCGGCATTTGCCTGGTGGTGAAAATGGGAAACCACGAAAACCATTTTCAGGACGGTCGAGTTGGGATTCAAACGCACGCTCTCCCGATGCCAGCGAGGAACGAGGTAGCGCGTTAGCGCTCGCGGCCACCGCGACCGGTGGGCGATGTATTAAAGATAAAGATATGCTGTCGCGGACATTTTTGTCGAACTTTTCATGTTGAACAATTATTACTCTCATAGAACAGGGCGCCCGAGAATGTCTCCGCAGTGGGTACGTGCCGCTGTGAGAGGTTGAGTCATGAGTTTAGTTGGCTGCACTGCACTGTGTCCTTCAAAGCGGGGCTCCCCCGTGTGGGCTGTCGGTGTGTAATGCGATAAGGTGAGCGAGCCTGCATGTCTTCAGTGTGTATTACAGTAAGCGATCGTTCAGATAGATTATTGGAAGAGTGCAACAGTATACAGGCGGTCATGTTTACTACTGAAGAAAGAGCTTTTGTTTTTGTTTTGGTGGAATACGTTTTTCGCGAAGGCGATCGGTTTATAGAAAATGTAAAATTAAGTTTTCAGGCGCGGTTTCCTAATTCAACGTGTCCAAACCGTGATACCGTTCGGAATTTGGTAAGTAAATTTCGTGTGACTGGCTCAGTTCACGATGTACCGTGAACAGGCAGGCTTACGCTTTTAACAGACGAAAAACTTGATGAAATCTCGGATGTAATGCTGCGTAGTCCAAGAAAATCAACACGAAAATTAGCTCAACAAACAGGATCTCTAAGTCGACAGCACATAAAGCTGTAAGAGACAAGCTTCAGTTGTTCCCTTATACAGTTCATGAATTAAAACAAACTGTGTATATTAAGGCTTTCCCTGCCCGGATTATATAAATAATTCATATTTTTTGGGCTAATGCCGTGTGTATTAGCCCAAAAAATATGAATTATTTATAAAACAAACTGATTACGGAAAAACAGCGATGTATTGTGAATGGTTCCAGCACCTGATATGAATGGCTGTGGTGAGTACAAAGTTTCCTGTTTATTTGTTATGATGCAAGCGGTAGTCGTGCTACCAACGTAACTGCTGTAGCTAGCTCTCGCAGACGCATGTAGGCGCTGCGGAGAACATTCCCGGACTCACTGTATATATATAATTTTAATGGTTTACCCAGCAGAAGCTTAAAAATCTCACGGATGGCAGGTTTTTCTTCGACTCGATTAACTGAAATCGTTATTGTTCGGTTTCCTTTGGTCATAAATGAATGTTGTTCTACAGAAACCTTTCTCGACAAATCCTTTACAGAATGGTGGAAACCGCATCAAAATCCATCCAGAGGTTCTCGAGATTACCCGTGACATCCAACAATCGGGGACTTTGTTTAATACTATGTAGAGGTATTGTGCCCAACTCTAGGAATGGGTATTCCAAGATTCAGACACCTAGATATCAAGGGAAAGGCTACAGCCGCTTTTGAAAGTTGAGATATTTGAATATCGCGATCCATTACTTCCAGAAGGGAATGGAAACTTTATGCAGCCAAGAGCATGTAAAGTGACGTAGCGAGTAGTAGCAGAGGTCGAGACTATTTGCTGATTAAATAGTTAGCCATGGAGTAGAGACTTGAGACTTGGATCAGATTACTGGCACGGCCAAATGAAAGAGAATGCACTTAGTATCAAGTGAATCGGACCAGGGATACCAGAGATATGAGGATTTCCATATTTCAGCGTGATTCAGCGTGGACTTGACCGTTTTGAATAAAAGCCGGCCGGCCCAAGCAACATCAGCTCACTTCGAACCAAGCTCTTGCATGACAAGGTGTTGCCACGTTGAGCCAAGGCACATGGTTGCCGGATCTACGCAGAAGATATCTTTAAATTGTGATAGTCACAAAAGTGCTGCGATACATGTGGAACATAGTAAGTTTCCGGCAGAAAGAATCACTAAGGTGATTGTTATTTTTCTACGGACACTGGTGAAATACTTTATTTCTATATGGACATATGCTAGACTTTGTCTAGAAAGTACTTTGTCACAGTCCAGTAATAATAATTTAATACTTGGATATTTTAATCCAATTAGTCAGTTTCATAAATCGTAACTTGATAACCACTCCGATCTATCAGTATATTGAAAGCCAGTCTATCACGGTGTTGTTCATTAGCCGACGAAGGGAAACTATATGTTGCTTCGCGCATGATAGATGTTGATAAGCCATGCCCAGGGAACGATCTTCAGAACAGCCGTTGATTGATTTAGACTGTCAGTGTTTTCTTGTACTGAAAAGATTACCGTGAGTTATGTTACAACTGACATATTTGAGAATAGATCACTTGGATCTAACCCCATTTAAGCAAACCGCTATGGCTTTAACAGAAGTCAATATTAAAATGGATCAGCAGTTACTTCAAACTTCAAGAAATATTTCCACTATGTCGTGTTAGACAGATTGTGGGTATATAATGGCGGCCGATACAAGGATTAGACGTGCGTGTCCGATAGGGCATGTATCTGGATAAATCTGGTACAGACCAGGTTCACTACGCTTCAAGACCAACGAGAAATGTAAGCCACATTTTGACTTTATATTATGCCTAGCTAATTGGAACAAACTCTTTTTCTGCTGATGACCAACACATTTGTTTTTCTTGGTATTTAAATCTTGCAATGATTTACGCAAGACATATTAGAGTTATTCCGAGTATTTTCAGCACTCAGAACAGTTTAGGATCGATGACCGAGCAGAACGAGCATTTATTTGAATGTTTCATATTTTTTGATAATCACGGAAATCAGCCGATGTAACTGTAAAAGTTAATAATTATTTTTGTTGAGAAATGGATATTTTATCCATATTCGAAGAATCGAACATGTGGATTCTCACATAATGAAATAATAATTAATTATATTTAAAATAACATAAATAATAATAATAATAATAATCCACTAATAATAATAATAATAATGATTTTCATAAATTTTATAAATAATTCTTGGATCTTATATTTTCTAATAATCACATTCATTGAGAGAGAGCTTATGAAGTAGTTTAATCATTTCTAGTTTGGAACAGGTGATTTTAACGAAGGAGAGTGGTTAGCGCAAGCCCGCATTCAACCAACATTATAGTTCTGGTTGAACAGTTAATATTTGCAATGAGCAAAGTATATTTTTCAGATAACACGGAGAGGCATGAAACGGGAAGCAAATGATATTTGTATCAATTACGATATTTTTGTATTTATATAAAATCATGACGTAGATACACATTCGAAAGTGAAATAAAGATTATCATAAGTATGGTAACTTCACGGGTTGAACTGAATGGTAAAATAAAATAAACTTGTAAGTTTATAAATGTTCCAGTGTTGATAACAAGCAGAGGCTTGATTTATTGTATAAATTTTGGGAAGAATATTTATGTGTGTGGAGTAGTTGAGATGCCATTCCCAGGTGCGCATGTTTAAGTCGCAGGAATGAGGAGGTTTTTATTTGAGCATCAATCAAATAGCAGGTTCGATGACTCAGTGTTAAAGAAGGAGTATTGGAACTACACATTGCGTCGTATGAATGACCCAAAGGTTATTTCTTAAAAACCATCAGTTCTTATTTCAACCTTGTTTACGGATTCCATTAAGATTTTGATTTTGCTAGAACCCGGATTTGTCATGATAGTATTTTATTCTTCTTCAGAGGAAGACCTTTGCCGTTGTTGTTGGAATATTGTGTTCTTATAAAAATAATAGAATGGGCCACTGCCAATTAAAAACAATTCTATAACCACGAATAATTTGAAGGATGTTTTCAATCCTAGTGCCATGAACTAAATGAATTTATTATGAAGCTACAATTCTTATTTCCGCATTCTGTCGAAGAATTGCAAGTTCTGAAAGTTACTAAAATGGCCACAAATATAAATATTTTTCTTAATAATGATTCCAAGTGGAGAATCGAATAGTTGAATGGTCCAACAATTTATTGATCAAGTTGATGATTCAGAAATCATATATTTTGTTAGGAACTTGAAGTTCATAATCGAGTCACTTCTCGAAACGTTTAATGTCAGAAGAACAATTAATTTTGTTGTGCTTCGCACAGTTCTTCGATGCTATGCTCAATGGTCAAATACTTTTCAGATGTTGTTATTAATATGTGTACATAATTTGTGTTGATTCAGAGATAATAATATTTTTTGACAATATTTTTTTTGAAACTGGAAAAATAAGTGAAAGTTAAAAATTCTATGAACAATTATTCTACGAGTGTTAATATTATGTAAAAATTCAACCAGTGAACTACGGTATTTCCAGTAAAGACAATTAAATTTGAACTGGATTTAATCATAAATAATGGATATAATTTTGGAACACAGTCTACAGGACTGATAATCAGACTTGTGTCTCCAAAGATAATTGTCCAATGTGTTGGAAAATTTCTGTACATTGTGTAAATAGTAATGTGGGTCGCCACACATGAATGATGCTGCTTTGAGCATTTTATTTTGCAGTCAATTTTAAATTCAGAATAAAATGAGATAATTTTACATGATGTGTTATGCCCAGTTGAATCTCCTTCTATCCTTATTGTTGCATTGAGCCAAAAATCAGTAAAGCATTTTTTTCATTTGATGTCGTTTTTGCGATTAGCTTTAACCCATCGGGCGCCCCGGGATATTTTGACTCTCGTGCTGACTGATTCTTGGTAAAATGCATATGTGGTCGTGCGGACTCCGGTCTAAACTGGCACATAAAATAAGATAGAGAGAGAAATGGCTTCGAACGTGGGGCTCGAGTTAGACACGGTCAATCGCATGCCGATTTAAATTGTGATAATTTTTATATAGATATTTTGGGAGTTGAGAGATGTCTGGTTTGGATGAATAAATTAGTAGGAAACCCAATTAGTGGGAAAAATTAAAAATTTAACTGGGTTAATATTTAGAATGGGTTTGATTATTTTTGATAATGGCTTAACCATTAGGGCGTCACGTAAATTCAGTAGTAAACGTTCGATGACTGGACATACGCATTATTAGAATCCAGGTGGAGGATATTTGAGAACTTGCATATTTTTCTTGTGATATTATGGTAAATGTAATTCGTAAAAGTAGAGAATTTTGTTTTTCCATCACGTCGACATCAGGACAAATCTCATTTTATTAGAGTGTTCCAATTAGCTATTCATATTTCTTGTTCTAATTATAAGCATGTGTCTGCCGACATGTATACCCCTAAATTTTGAATAATAATTGAAAATTATGGAAGAGATGATGAGGATGATGAGGAGTTTGGAAGAGAGTTCCAAAGAAGCTGGACGGCGTGTAGCAGCCATTATGAAAGAAAATACAGAGGCTTTGGAAAAGAAACTTAAAGAAAATTCTGATTCTTTAGAAAATAAACTTAAAGAAAATTCTGATTCTTTAGAAAATAAACTTAAAGAAAGTTTAAATGATAAACTTAAAGAAAATTCTGATTCTTTAAAAGATAACTTGAAAGAAAATTTAAATAGTAAATTTAATTCTATGGAAAATAAATTTAAAGAGAATTCCGAAATTTTGAAAATGTCACTTGAGAGTAAAATGACTAAATTATGCGAAAAAACACATGAGCTCGAAACTTCATTAGCCACTAACGCAAGTTTAATGGACGATAAATTTCGCGATGCCGATCTAAGATCCCAAAGCTTAGCTGATAGGATAGAACATGGCCTTAGGAAAGTTGGTGAAGACATGATCAACCTAGAAGTCAGGGTGAAGAAAGAGAGCAATGAGATGGCAATTCTAGTTGTTCAACGTTTGACAGAACAATTCAAAGAACTCGTAATGGGAGAAATAAGAGAAGGTGTGATTAATGAATTACAAACTGAAATTAAAACCACAGTTATCGATGAGATTAAAGACACACTCAAGCTGGAGAACCAAGAGGGAGTCAAGGAAATTAGGGAATCTTTGTCATCCCATATTCAAGTAATTTCCAAAGATATACAAGCAACTCAGAAGGACACATCAGATGTGACAGGGTCGTTGAAAAGTCACGAGGCTGTTATGAACCAGATATCCACTGATGTCAAGGAGAACTGTAAGGATACCGAAGCAATAAAAAAAATGGCAGAAGAAAACCATAAGGAAATTGAGGCTATGAAAACCCAAATCAAGGACGAGAAACAGTCTGACCATCTGTTGAAAATGTCAAGTGTAAGGGGAGAAGAACAGATACAGATAAACCTGGGAGCAGCTAGAGAAACTGATAGTCAAAGACAGGAGGAGGTCAGGACAATATTTCAATCCAACCCCATAACTGTATTAAAGAATGTAGAGGATAAGCCTTCTAAATTTTCAGGGCGAGATTCTGTGACACCCGTAGAATTCTTGAGAGAAGCAGGTGATTACCTAAAAGATTCCAAAATCCCAAAGGAAAGACAGATCCGAGTGATAGGGAAATTTTTGGAAGGTCCTGCACTTCTTTGGTTTAGAGCATTTAGGTCCACTCTCACCAATTTTGAGGAGTTTTCCCGTGGGTTATTAAAAAAGTTTTGGTCCCCGGAATCCCAACAACAAGTCAGAGCAGAATTATATTCAAAGAGATTCTCGACGTCACAACCTACTCGATACTCTACGTACTTTTCTGGACAGCTTTCTAAACTACAACATTTAGATCCGCCGATGCCAGATAAAGAATTAATTACCGCATTAATACGTCAGTTTCCAGCAGACGTCCAAAGAACTTTGATCGCTGCTGACATTTATAATATGGAGCAATTTGATGAGGTATTGCAGAAACTTGATCACACGAACGCTCAATTCTTCCATCAGAATGGAGGAAAGAATAACAACGCTGTGTACGCTGTTATGGCCGACAGTTATTCCCAAACACCTCGAGAGATTCGAGAGGGGCGAGAAGAGAAAACGCCGAGGGAAGAGCCCGATAAAAGAGGATGGAATCAGTACAATAACAGATACAGTTACAAGCCTTATGCGAGACCGGATGGTGGATATCGATATAATACTCGATGGAGAAGGCCAAGGGATAATTAAGGAAGGTACCAGGAAAGAAGGTACTATGGTAGAAACAATAACTACAATAACAGAGGGAATGTGAATACTCGTCAGTCCAATGAAGAGTTCAATAAGGAGACGAGGAAGAACTTGGAAGAAAGACACCAAGAAAACTTGCAGTTCTTGGAACAGAAGTTCGATGAACCAGGTCCATCGGGAACACAACAATCCCGGGGGAATGGAAAAGAAAAAAAACTTCGAATTCACAGTAGAAGATAGAATTTTAAACACTTTCACTTCCAGAATTATTAAATGGCAAGCAGAGGATGATGACTTAATTCAACATAATGACGAATGGAAAGAAATGGGTACAAGAATTAAAATGCCAATCATATCATGCGAAGTATTCGGTATGCCTGTCGATACTTTAATTGATACTGGGGCTATGCTTTGTCTTGTGAGCGAGAAGCTTTATATTCTGTGGAAGCTCAAAGAGAATATAGAGGAGATTCCAGTATCAGGAATTAAAATCCAAGGAATAATACCCAACAAAATATCTCTGTGTAAAACACAATTATACTTATGTGTTACTATTGGAGGACATGATTTCCGACATGTGTTTGTAGTAATGAAGGACATGGCTTTTGACATGATATTGGGAGCGGATTTCATTCAGAAATATCAAGCAGTGATAGACATGAAGACAGAGACGATCAGATTCAAGAATACCGAAGAGATAAACTTCGAGGGAAAAGAAGAGGAAGACATCGAGGGAGATGCTCAATGGTCTCTGATTTTTCATGAAGCTGAAGGAAGAGAAGTCTACACTGAGAAGGAGTCCCCAGAGCTAGGAAAAATTTTGGAAGAGTATCACGATATTTTTGATATTAAACCTGGTGAAATTAAAGATTTTGAATATCGTATTCGTGTAAATGATGATGCACCTTTCCATGCTAAATTGTATCCGGTAGCGGAAAAGCATCGAGAAATGGTAAAAGTGCTTATCAGAGAGATGGAAAGCAACAATGTGATTGAAAAGTACACTACCTCTTATGTCAATCCATTAGCAGTAGTGTCTAAGCAAGATGGAAGTCTGAGACTATGTTTAGACGCGCGAAATTTGAATTCAAGATTGCTGCCAGAGTATGACAGACCACCAATCATTAGGGAACTGTTAAGGAAATTCCAAGGCAAGGTCTGGTTCTCTAACATTGATCTCACTTCGTCCTACCACCACATTAGGCTTAGTGAAGATTCCAAAAAGTTTACAGGATTTATGTTTGACCAGCAGACATATGTATTCCGCCGTCTACCATTTGGAGTCAAAACATCTGGATCAGTTTTGATCAGAGCACTGGAACAAAACTTGAGTCCTGAAGTAAAAGAGATAGCAATTCGTTACATAGATGATATCCTAATTGCATCTGAGACTAAGGAGGAACATTTATTATATCTTCAGATGTTATTCGCAGATTTGAGAAAAGCGAACTTTAAAGTAAACCTTCGAAAATGTCAGTTCTTTCGGAAGGAAATAAAATTTTTGGGCCACATTTTGGATGGTGAAGGATACCGTCCCAATGAGACAAAGATACAGGTGATTGCAAATTTCCCTAGACCTACCAGAGTGAAGAATGTCCGCAGTTTTCTCGGGACATGCCAATTCTTTGCAGGGCATTGTCCGAGCTTCACCAAGACGGTTGCTCCATTGCAGGAATTATTAAAAAAAGGAAACAAATGGAAATGGAATGAAGATTGTGAACAATCATTTCAAGATGCCAAGAGGTTATTGGTAAACAGCGTGAAATTAGAGTATCCTGACTTTACCAAGAATTTCATCATAGAATCCGATGCATCCACCGTAGGGATTGGAGCTATTCTTCTTCAAGAAGATGAAGATCACAAGAGACGTTACCTGGCGTTCATAAGCAGGAAACTTCGTCCATCAGAAAGGAATTATTACACCACAGAGTTAGAAGCACTTGCTGTAATCTTCGCGTTGGAGTCGTGGAAGAAAATGTTAATTGGACATTCGGTAATTGTGAGGACTGATCACCATGCATTGGAGTTTATCTTGAGAACAAACTTTGCCAGTGATAGGATAACTAGATGGTCACTTTTTATTCAACAATTCAACCTAGTTATTGAACACACTCCTGGAAAATTGAAAATTGGAGCTGATTTATTGAGTAGAGCAGTGGAGTCTACATCTAAGGTTTTTCAAGTTAACCTGACGCAGGAGGATGAGGATACCTTGAGAAGGTTAAGATTGTTGCATTTATCCCAGAGGAGAGACCGACAATTTAGAAACATTTTTCGTTTTCTACAGGGAGACATGGATCCAAATGACGATGATTTTGTGGAAACTGAAAGAATTTCAAGAGATTTTATGATGTTAGATGGTTTAATCTACAAGTTTGCAGATCCCGACCATACGAAGCTGAGAGTAGTGATACCTCCACGAATGCAAAAACCCATTATCTGGATGGCACATCGAATTGCAGGTCATGTTGGAGTAGATAAGACGGTCAACATGATACAAGAAAAAGTTTCGTGGGAGCGAATGCGACAAACTGTCAGGAACACTATTCGAGAATGCGACTTATGCCAAAGGAGTAAACATAATTCTAGATTATTGAGAGAATTACCAAGGCCTATTATTCCTTCTAAGCCTTGTGAAATCTTCGCGACTGATCTATATGGTCCTCTCCCAAAGTCTAAAAGAGGTAACCGATATATTCTGGTGACCATGGATGTTTTCAGCAAATACACTATGTTACACCCAATTCGGAAGGCAAACGCAAAGTATTGTGCGAAGAGAATTAGAGACAACGTAATTCCGGAAGCAGGCAAACCGGAATTCCTTTTATCAGATCGTGGACCCCAATTTACATCTTTAGAATTTAGAACCGTCATGAATAATCTTGGGATTAGACAATTGTTTTGTTCTATCAGACATCCTGAAAGCAATCCAGCAGAACGCGTGATGGCTTAGTTAGCAAAATTTTGCCGCCTCTATTGTCCAAATGAGCATTGGAAATGGATGGATGTTCTCTCATTAGCATCCGAATCCATCAACTCTACAATTCATGAGAGTACTGGACAGATTCCCATGTTGCTTCATCATGGAATTAAACCAACAAGATTATGGGACCGAATCATCTCTATTCCACCTGAGATTGAACCAAGTCGTCAGATGAGGGAAACTCTAGCTTTAGACAAGTTGAGGAGCCAAGCTGAGAAAAGAGAGCGCAGAGTGAGAGGAAAGCGTTTTCGCAGACCCTTGCGCGTAGGAACTCTTGTTTTAGTGAAAAGACCTACACCCTCTGACGTGAAAAATCGAGTGTACTCGAAGTTTGCAAGCCTTTACGCTGGACAATATCGTATTGTGGAAGTAAACAACAATGGAAGCTATGAGATCGCCAATACACGAACTGGTAACATCGTGGGTACTTATAATGCAGCGAATTTTAAGATTTACTATTCAAGAACCAGATGATTTAATGTGTAGATAGGAAAAATAAAAATTTTCCAATTTTTATTTTTTGCTAGGTGTGGGGTGGATGTGCCCAACTCTAGGAATGGGTATTCCAAGATTCAGACACCTAGATATCAAGGGAAAGGCTACAGCCGCTTTTGAAAGTTGAGATATTTGAATATCGCGATCCATTACTTCCAGAAGGGAATGGAAACTTTATGCAGCCAAGAGCATGTCAAGTGACGTAGCGAGTAGTAGCAGAGGTCGAGACTATTTGTTGATTAAATAGTTAGCCATGGAGCAGAGACTTGAGACTTGGATCAGATTACTGGCACGGCCAAATGAAAGAGAATGCACTTAGTATCAAGTGAATCGGACCAGGGATACCAGAGATATGAGGATTTCCATATTTCAGCGTGATTCAGCGTGGACCTGACCGTTTTGAATAAAAGCCGGCCGGCCCAAGCAACATCAGCTCACTTCAAACCAAGCTCTTGCATGACAAGGTGCTGCCACGTTGAGCCAAGGCACATGGTTGCTGGATCTACGCAGAAGATATATTTAAATTGTGATAGTCACAAAAGTGCTGCGATACAAGTGGAACATTGTAAGTTTCCGGCAGAGAGAATCACTAAGGTGATTGTTATTTTTCTACGGACACTGGTGAAATACTTTATTTCTATATGGACATATGCTAGACTTTGTCTAGAAAGTACTTTGTCACAGTCCAGTAATAATAATTTAATACTTGGATATTTTAATCCAATTAGTCAGTTTCATAAATCGTAACTTGATAACCACTCCGAT
Organism: Meconema thalassinum; assembly: GCA_946902985.2. NCBI lineage: Eukaryota > Metazoa > Arthropoda > Insecta > Orthoptera > Tettigoniidae > Meconema > Meconema thalassinum. The sequence goes on along the minus strand of OX336390.1, from coordinate 296,340,821 downwards.
CTATCAGTATATTGAAAGCCAGTCTATCACGGTGTTGTTCATTAGCCGACGAAGGGAAACTATATGTTGCTTCGAGCATGATAGATAGTGATAAGCCATGCCCAGGGAACGATCTTCAGAACAGCCGTTGATTGATTTAGACTGTCAGTGTTTTCTTGTACTGAAAAGATTACCGTGAGTTATGTTACAACTGACATATTTGAGAATAGATCACTTGGATCTAACCCCATTTAAGCAAACCGCTATGGCTTTAACAGAAGTCAATATTAAAATGGATCAGCAGTTACTTCAAACTTCAAGAAATATTTCCACTATGTCGTGTAAGACAGATTGTGGGTATATAATGGCGGCCGATACAAGGATTAGACGTGCGTGTCCGATAGGGCATGTATCTGGATAAATCTGGTACAGACCAGGTTCACTACGCTTCAAGACCAACGAGAAATGTAAGCCACATTTTGACTTTATATTATGCCTAGCTAATTGGAACAAACTCTTTTTCTGCAGATGACCAACACATTTGTTTTTCTTCGTATTTAAATCTTGCAATGATTTACGCAAGACATATTAGAGTTATTCTGAGTACTTTCAGCACTCAGAACAGTTTAGGATCGATGACCGATCAGAACGAGCATTTATTTGAATGTTTCATATTTTTTGATAATCACGGTAATCAGCCGATGTAACTGTAAAAGTTAATAATTATTTTTGTTGAGAAATGGATATTTTATCCATATTCGAAGAATCGAACATGTGGATTCTCACATAATGAAATAATAATTAATTATATTTAAAATAACATAAATAATAATAATAATAATAATAATAATAATCCACTAATAATAATAATAATAATGATTTTCATAAATTTTATAAATAATTCTTGGATCTTATATTTTCTAATAATCACATTCATTGAGAGAGAGCTTATGAAGTAGTTTAATCATTTCTAGTTTGGAACAGGTGATTTTAACGAAGGAGAGTGGTTAGCGCAAGCCCGCATTCAACCAACATTATAGTTCTGGTTGAACAGTTAATATTTGCAATGAGCAAAGTATATTTTTCAGATAACACGGAGAGGCATGAAACGGGAAGCAAATGATATTTGTATCAATTACGATATTTTTGTATTTATATAAAATCATGACGTAGATACACATTCGAAAGTGAAATAAAGATTATCATAAGTATGGTAACTTCACGGGTTGAACTGAATGGTAAAATAAAATAAACTTGTAAGTTTATAAATGTTCCAGTGTTGATAACAAGCAGAGGCTTGATTTATTGTATAAATTTTGGGAAGAATATTTATGTGTGTGGAGTAGTTGAGATGCCATTCCCAGGTGCGCATGTTTAAGTCGCAGGAATGAGGAGGTTTTTATTTGAGCATCAATCAAATAGCAGGTTCGATGACTCAGTGTTAAAGAAGGAGTATTGGAACTACACATTGCGTCGTATGAATGACCCAAAGGTTATTTCTTAAAAACCATCAGTTCTTATTTCAACCTTGTTTACGGATTCCATTAAGATTTTGATTTTGCTAGAACCCGGATTTGTCATGATAGTATTTTATTCTTCTTCAGAGGAAGACCTTTGCCGTTGTTGTTGGAATATTGTGTTCTTATAAAAATAATAGAATGGGCCACTGCCAATTAAAAACAATTCTATAACCACGAATAATTTGAAGGATGTTTTCAATCCTAGTGCCATGAACTAAATGAATTTATTATGAAGCTACAATTCTTATTTCCGCATTCTGTCGAAGAATTGCAAGTTCTGAAAGTTACTAAAATGGCCACAAATATAAATATTTTTCTTAATAATGATTCCAAGTGGAGAATCGAATAGTTGAATGGTCCAACAATTTATTGATCAAGTTGATGATTCAGAAATCATATATTTTGTTAGGAACTTGAAGTTCATAATCGAGTCACTTCTCGAAACGTTTAATGTCAGAAGAACAATTAATTTTGTTGTGCTTCGCACAGTTCTTCGATGCTATGCTCAATGGTCAAATACTTTTCAGATGTTGTTATTAATATGTGTACATAATTTGTGTTGATTCAGAGATAATAATATTTTTTGACAATATTTTTTTTGAAACTGGAAAAATAAGTGAAAGTTAAAAATTCTATGAACAATTATTCTACGAGTGTTAATATTATGTAAAAATTCAACCAGTGAACTACGGTATTTCCAGTAAAGACAATTAAATTTGAACTGGATTTAATCATAAATAATGGATATAATTTTGGAACACAGTCTACAGGACTGATAATCAGACTTGTGTCTCCAAAGATAATTGTCCAATGTGTTGGAAAATTTCTGTACATTGTGTAAATAGTAATGTGGGTCGCCACACATGAATGATGCTGCTTTGAGCATTTTATTTTGCAGTCAATTTTAAATTCAGAATAAAATGAGATAATTTTACATGATGTGTTATGCCCAGTTGAATCTCCTTCTATCCTTATTGTTGCATTGAGCCAAAAATCAGTAAAGCATTTTTTTCATTTGATGTCGTTTTTGCGATTAGCTTTAACCCATCTGGCGCCCCGGGATATTTTGACTCTCGTGCTGACTGATTCTTGGTAAAATGCATATGTGGTCGTGCGGACTCCGGTCTAAACGGGCACAGTATATTGTACAATGTCAATGGGAAAATTCGTGTTGACTGAATTAAGAGTTACAACTGACACTACCTATCCTCGAAAAGAAAAAAAAAGACCAAGTTCATTAACACAGTTCAGTAACAAATAAACACATAATAAAATAATGTTAATAATAATAATATTTACAATAATAATGTTATTGGTGTTACGTCCCTTTAACAAACTGAGGATTTTAGAGATGCCGGCGAGCCGGAATTTTGCCCGAAGGTGATCTTCAATGTACTAGTAAATCTACTGACACGGCTTTCTTGCATTTGCGCACCCTCAAATGCCAACTGACTGCACTAGGATTTGATCCTGTAACCATGGGCACAGCATGTAACAACGTTACCTCTGCGCCAGGCAGCTAGTCTAAATGAACACATCCAAATACATGCATTAATGAGTACGGTATTTATTATGTGGCTACCTATCAAACATTTCTACGCGTTGGCGCTTCTTCAGGGGTTTCTTAATTACAATGAAATAAAAGAGTAGTTCTTACCTAAGAATAGATCGCGAATACCAACAAATAGAACATTTTTGTTGTTGATTCATTTAAGGTCCTTGCGACATCGTGGTCAGGTGGCCTCCTATACTTGGGTGTGTGTTTCTGAAATGTTTCTGATAAACGGTGTCATTGTGATGGCCGAATAAGTGTGTGTATTTTTAATTGTGGCTAGGATTTTGAAGAAGGTGGGAAGCCTCCGTGGCTTAGGCGACAGCACGCCAGCCTCTCACCGCTGGGTCCGTGGTTTAAATCCCGGTCACTCCATGTGAGGTTTGTGCTGGGCAAAGCGGAGGCAGACAGGTTTTCCTCCGGGTACTCGGATTTTCCCTGTCACAATTTCATTCCAGCAAAACTCTCCACTATCATTTCACTTCATCTGTCATTCATTTAATCATTGCCCAGGGGAGTGCGACAAGCTTCGGCAGCCGGCACAGTTCATATCCTCGCCGCTAGAGGATATTCATTCCATTCCCTGACCCGGTCGGTCGACTGGAAGCTGGCTGTGGATTTTCAATTTGAAGAAGGTGGCCGTGGCCTTCAGTTAGGAACCATCCCTGCATTTGCGTGGAGTAGAAGTGGAAGCCCACGAAAAACCACTTTTAGGACAGCTCAGGTGGGAATAGAACCCATCTGTTCTCAGTTTTACCCCCACGAGTTTGAGTCCAGCCCTCAGACCAGGATTAGATTACTTGGTGGAGCCGGGAATCGAACACAGGACCTGTGAATCGCGAGTCTTAAAATGCATACCAAGGCCGCAGAAGACGCCAATGGAAATTCAATCTAGATCAAAATATCTGGGTTTACTTTACAAAGCAGGACGTATAGTACGCAGATGTCTAGCAGAAAAATGTTCCAAAAAAATATTGAATTAATATTAGTCTGTTCGTTATTTTTTAGTTATAAGGGGCGGAACAGCGAAGTCATCTAACCCTTGAATTAATATTTACGCTTCATGTTGTACGGGTGGTAACCAATTAATCGTGTCATACAGCATGTAAAAATCATGAAGTTGAATTAGTATTGTGGAATAATATCAAAGAGCGTCCACCGTTTCAATGTTGTGTAAAACTATCTCCATTTTTCGGCTGGTGCGCCTAATCATGTATACGCGAGCGTTTGTTTTGGATTGAGCAGCCAGTACTGTTGAGTAAACTGCTTCATGTTGTTTGCGCTACAGGCCATAAAGTGCGAGATGATGTCCAACTGCTAATGACTTGTGCGACTTAAGGAGGAACATCTAACGGGATGAAGTGATGATACTCTTCCTTGTACAGTATTTTAATGTGTCACCGCATAATCAGGACAGCATGTATTGTACTGTGTCATGCGTCATAAAAGTTTAGAGCAAGCCGTTTCACGAGTAGCTCATTTGGTCCGGACGTGACTACTGCGGCCTGCAAGCTTGTTATGGTCTGTGTGATCAGCCTTTCGCTCGTCCGCCTGCCTCGCTTGCTTGTTTCTCCACCACACTTCACTTCAGCGCACGATGGAAAGATAATAAATATGTGAGCTGAATACCAAAAACCAATACAAACATAACCATATTTCTATTTACCACGTACCATAACAAATATTTGCTAGAGAATTCTCAAAAGAACTGAAGTTTCTCTTCGCTTGGCTCTGGAAAGATGGCACTTACTAGAACAATACTTCTCTTCCTACACGTGTGAAAGAGCGAAAATAACTCAACCTGCCTAACAAAATAGGTGACCATGGAGGTCCAAGATATTGTAATGTATAATAATGAACTCTATTTATAAGTACAGTACTGGACAAAATGCCAGTCAAATAATGAATATCCAGCAAAATAGCCGAGCGCTGTAGGTAACGTTTTGTGACTGCAATACGGAGCTGCAAGTTTTGAAATCCCACATTTAAGTCCCAGCGCTTACAGTGGCCTTTTTAGCCTACTTTCGATTTTTGCAAAAAATGAAAGTAGACTTATGAGATCAACACAGGGCGAAAAAAGTGTGTCTGTCTGTGTGTGTGTATGTGTGTGTGTGAGTCTGTGTGTGTGTGTGTCTGTGTGTCTGTGTGTGTGTGTGTGAGTGTGTGTACTCTGAATGTCTGTCCCCCCTATCAATTCGAACACGGTGAATGCGAATTGAACGAAATTTGGTACAAAGGTAGCACTGGCAAAGGACACCTCAGTGTCATGTTTTATATCGCCGCCATCTTTACTAAAACTGAATGGCGGCCAATCAAACGTTCAAAACGTAAAATCAAATAACGACTAACCAAATCATCCGATCTCTACCAAATTTGGTAACAACATACCTTCGTATAGGATGCGTCTTGTGACCAAACTACAAGGTCGTCCGCCATACCATTTCAGGATGGCGGCCGTGCGAATTATGCAAACTTTATAATCCATATCATGGGACCCACCAGTTCCGATTATCGAGCCGAGAATCGTTTTAACTGTTCTAAAGGAAGAGGCACGTTCGAAATTAAAACTTTATTTTGTAATACTATAGTGCAGACGTGATTTTAAAAAGCTGAGCTGATTTAGTAATAAGACAAGATGGCAGCGGATATCTTGTGCCTGACTTATATTTCACTAATTTGAGTATTGCATGCAATATAGCGTACTGATATAAAATAAATAAACTTTGTATGAAATGCTTTATATATAAATAATATACTCGAGTGATGAAATCGTTTAGTATAAATCACTATTTGCTAACAAGTTCTATGTAAGTCATTTTATATAGAACGATATTCGTTGACACAATTAGCTCAGTGGTAGAGCGTTAGCCTATCGCTCAAATGCCTATGGTTCAAACCCGATCAGAGCTAGTTTTTTTGCTTGAAATTTTATATGTTTATTGTTTTGTAATGACTCAGATGTTTTAAAATTAAGCGTTATATTGTGCATATTATGGTGTAAAATATATATTTAATTAAAACATAATTCGCCAGCAGATATACTCGAGACATCTAGCTGCCAAAAAGGTAACTGCACGCCGACCAGATTTTATTGAAAAGTTTCTTCTTCTGGCCGCTAGAATGCACTCGCTCTGTTAGGATTATATTGTTCGATATTTCACCACTAGATATCACGACTAGTCTACGTGGGGCTCCATTGATTACTATACCATTTGCATTCTATGCGCATCGAATTTGAAGAATGACAAGATGATACTACGATACATTTTTACTTTCTATTTTAAAGGGTTTGTAACAGTCTATTGTGCGTTATTTGAAAATGTTAATTGAAGTAAAGAACAAAACGATTTCACATAGTATATGAACTCTATCGTTGGTGCTAGTTCAGGATATTAATTAATACTTCTATTTCAGCCAAATAGCAATCGAAAATATCCTCATAGTTGGTATACACACGTCTCTGTAGGGTCATGGAAAGATTTGTTAATTCAATTAGGGTTGTGAAAGTCATACGCAGCCAGACGTGTAAAGACATGCCTCAACTCAAAGTTGGATGTTGCCCGCGTCAGGCCGATTATGTAATAATAATAATAATAATAATAATAATAATAATAATAATAATAATAATAGAAGGCTGTGACTTGGTGAGGCTGATCGGATCGAGGTTCCTCCTATTTATATAGTTTGTTTAGTTATTTAATGTCTACTTCAGTGTTTTATGGTTTGGAAGATGTTTTTGAGTGACTTACTGACGGTACACAGAGTTTAATAGTGATTGTGCGAGGTTTTTATAGTGATATTTGGATATCATATGACTGTGCATGAAACTTGTTTACGTGGTTGCCTAGGAATTGTTGGTACAGGTTAGGTTAACATTACCACAAATATTCCGTTTAAAATAGTTCAATCTATGCCCTGTATTGTGTGTTTATTACTCCGTTTACTCAATTAGTCCAATTGGGCCCCTATAACAGATATTAATTGTGTAATACCGTTCATTTCGTTAGAAACAAGGGTTAGGATTGAGTTAAATGGCATCAGTTGGATCACATATTTACAAAGAATCTGCGTCTATCAGTCAAAATAACACACTAGCATTCACAGGAGTGTTGTAAACCTTGCCATAGGTATCAAAGGCAATACCCAGGCAATACCTGGCTGAAGGTATAAAAAGCACACAGGAAAGGCAATAATAGTAATTTGCTTTAAGAAATGTCACTGCCTGTGATACGGAAGGTTACCTCTAGAACCACCGCTAGAGGTGACAATACGCAAACCGGTGGCAGTGGGATGACAAGCTGCTGTCCACCCATCAGTAGACCCGAAGAAGCTCCAGCAGCTCAAGACGATATTGGCGGTACACAAAATCTCGAGTCTCGCACCGCACCTGACGGCAGTGCCTTTATAATAAATACAACCACTCTCGCAGGTAAGCCCAGAAAACGCATGAAATGGGAATCTCATATGAATGAATATATCATGCGGGCATATTATCGAATAACTCGTCTTGAAACAGATATAACAAACTACCGCCAAGCCCTGCATGCGGCTTTCAAGCAGCAGTATCCTCTGTTTAGCATCACTGAGCAACGAGTCGCGGATCAAAGAAGAGCAATTGTAAAGAATCATTTAGTTCCCGACCCTGTTCTGGATCGAATCAGACAGGAGATATCTCATGAACTATATCCCTCAGCTGCAAGTGGCGAAACTAGCCAAATAAATACTGATAATGAGGTCTCCCTGAATGAATCGACTCACGTAAATGAACCTCATAATGGGGAAACAAGCCATCATTCCAAGATCCAAGACGAATTTAATTCAACTCTGCTTGAATATGCAGGTACTGACCCTACCCAACGTCCTATACTTCCGAGGCAGCAGTCTTCCCGCAAGTTTGCCATGGTGTTGAAAGAACTGAACGAAACCGTACTTCCCAACTATTTAGAAGAGCACCAATCATTCATGGAGGTTCATACTGCTATCTATTGTGCAGCACTAGCTGCAGTACGAATCAATGGGGGTAGGCCACGCCCTCCAAACCAACAGTCTGCTGCAAGGAAACCCAGTGATCCACCATGGGCAAAACGTTTAAAACAACGTATTGAACAACTACGCCAGAATGTGAACAGACTGCAACAGTATAAGAGTGGAGTGAGAAGTAGACGTCTGAACAACCGCATACGAAGGATCATGATGGACTCCTCACTAGAAGAATTTCAGGTCCCCGAGGACGCAGTGATAACAGAAGTACTTGATACTTATAAACAAAAACTTGCAGCCCTCTCTAAGCGTCTTAAGAGATACCAGAACACTACCGAACGGAAGAAACAGAACAATGACTTCAAGAGAAATGAGAGAAAGTTCTATGAAAACCTGAAAAAGACACCTCAAGTTCAGAATGATTCTCCAGAAGGACCCAGTGCGGAGAGTGTTACCGACTACTGGTCATCAATATGGTCTAGGCCGGAAGAACACAACAATGAAGCTCCGTGGTTGAAGGAAATAGAGAATGCTACCAGACGAATAAATCAAATGGCACATACAGACGTTGATGTTGAGGAACTACGCCGGGTCATCAGCTGCCTACAGAATTGGAAAGCACCTGGAATTGACCGGATCCATAATTACTACTATAAAAGGCTCACATGCACCCACCGTTTACTGGCTATTCACATACAATGTTTTCTGGAAAATCCTGCTGCATTTCCAGTTTTCCTAGCCAGAGGGTTAACCTATCTCAAGCCAAAGGACTCTAAAATCACAAATCCATCTAAATATCGCCCCATCACCTGCTTGCCAAACTTTTATAAGATCATTACATCCATTATTGCTAACCGAATTCGTGCGCATTGTGAGGAAAACGCCATTCTCGCAGAGGAGCAAAAGGGTTGCAGAAGGAATTCTCAAGGATGTAAGGAACAGCTCACTATTGATGCCGTGGCATTAGAGCAGGCCTGCCGTAGATCACGAAATCTTTATGCCTGCTTCATTGATTACCAAAAAGCTTTCGATTCCGTGCCTCATACATGGCTTATACAGAGCTTGGAGATTTACAAGGTCAACCCTATTATAGTGAACTTCCTGAAGTGCGCAATGGTTTCATGGAGCACTGCCCTCCAACTTACAGTGGGTGGCACTCGTTTAACATCTTCATTAATACCGATTCGCCGAGGAATTTTCCAAGGAGACTCGCTAAGCCCACTCTGGTTTTGTCTGGCATTGAATCCTCTCTCGCAAATCCTGAACAGTAGCAACTACGGATTTAGTATTAAGGGTAATCATGGTGAAGCGTACAGGATGAACCATCTTCTTTACATGGATGACATTAAACTGTATGCATCAACTAAAGTGCACCTACAATATCTTATCTCTATCACTCAGAGCTTTTCTTCAGATATCCATATGCAGTTTGGTTTTGATAAGTGCAGAACACAGAATGTTATTAGAGGCTCGCACTCTGTACAAGGAATACCTGTTGGAGAGGGACAAAGAAGTATTCAGCCGTTGGAGGAAGGCGCATTGTACAAATATCTTGGGTTCGCCCAGAGTACCCGTCTCAGACACGGTGATATCAAGAAGAACATAACTGAGCAGTATACTTCACGGCTTCGCAGTATTCTCTCTTCAAAACTTAGCGCTAAACATATCATTAAGGCAGTTAACACATTTGCAATGCCCGTAGTTACATACTCCTTTGGTATAATCAGGTGGACTCAAACTGAACTGCACGATCTGCAACGAAAAACATCAGTGCTTTTATCACGCCATCGTATGCACCATCCGAAATCAGCAACAGAGCGCCTGACTCTACCTCGGTCTGAAGGTGGTAGAGGACTGATAGACATCATGAACCTTCATACAAAACAAGTGACAACTCTGCGTGCATTTTTCCACAACAAAGGAGAAACATCCCCTCTCCATCACACTGTATCTTCAGCTGATGATAATTACACACCGCTCCATCTGTCATCTTTAGATCCACCACTAAAATAAATGAAAACTACTGAACACAAGATCGGGAATTGGAAACAGAAGGCGCTTCATGGGAAGTTTCCACATGAGTTGGACCAGCCTCACATCGACAAGTTAGCGTCGCACGCATGGCTGACCCACTCGGTCTTCTTTCAGGAAACAGAGGGATTTGTTGTAGCTATCCAAGACCAAGTTGTTGCTACTCGAAGCTATCGGAAATTTATCATAAAAGATCCAGCAACAGATAGTGAGAAATGTCGCCGCTGTGGCAAATGTAGTGAAACCATTAAACACGTCATATCAGGTTGTTCCCACCTTGCCAACACTGACTACAAACATCGACACGACCAAGTTGCCAACATTATCCACCAGAAACTGGCATTGAAGTACAAACTTCTTCAAAGCTCCGTCCCCTATTGGAAATACATACCATCTGCAGTACTCGAAAATGCCACACACAAGCTCTATTGGGACAGAGGAGTTGTGACAGATGTCGCAGTCAGTAACAACCGGCCAGATATCATAGTCATCAATAAAGTACACAAAGAGGCATTACTGATAGATATCGCATGTCCCAACACTCAAAACATCCAAACAACAGCTGCTACTAAAATATCGAAGTACACAGAGCTGGCAATTGAGGTAAAGCAGATGTGGAAACTTGATTCGGTGACTACCATCCCAATAATTGTATCGTGTACTGGTGTTATACCGAAAACGCTCCATAGTAGTCTATCAATATTGAATCTGCACCCGCAGATATATATTGAACTTCAGAAGGCAGTTCTGTTAAACACATGCCATATTGTTAGGAAGTTCCTTGGTGACAATACACTGGCCGAATGCTCAGCAAGGCTTGATGATCCAGATGGGAATTTAGCTCATCCTACAAATGAAGGAGACTCGTGAAGACTGCGGGCACGACCTGGATGTGAAATCTCTGAACAGTATAATAGAAATTATCTCAGTACAGATGGTTCCTTGCTAAGGCCGAACCAGGCTGTAACAGAAAATGTAGCCGGTATTTGCCGTGATAATGTTGTTAAACAATAAACTATAATAATGTTATTGGTTTTACGTCCCTTTTAACTACTGTTGCTTTTAGAGACGCTGGGGTGCCAGAATTTTGTCCCGAAGGGAATCTTTAACGTGCCAGTAAATCTACTAACACGGCTCCCTCGCATTTGTGCACCCTCAAATGCCAGCTGACTGCGCCAGGATACGATCCTGAAACATACGGTCCAGCAAGCGAGAACGTTACCGCTGAGCCACGCCGCCAGTCCGGTCGATTATGTCTCCAGATCCATAACATTCTTTAGATACTTCTTATCTTTCTTTCTTCAATGATGGTAGCAGTTTTTATCTAGGTTGTGGCGTTTGGTAGAGGTAAATCGTTTCTAAGGTCTTCAACAAAGAATAGTTCTATTATACTCTTTGATAATAACAACGAGTTATAACTATAATCATACATTTAGGAGAAAGTAGGCTATATGTTCTTTACTGAACATCTTGTTTAATGTACGAAGTATCCGTTTAGGGATTCCTCACGCTCCCTCCTGATTGAAGACCGGAAGATACCTTATATCAAGTCTCCGGGCAACTACCCAATTACTTGACAACAGTCAGTACAGAACACGGGTTGTCATGAAAAAGAGAAAGGGAAGGAGATCGTGGTGAAAGCTACTGAACCATTATTAACTTATTCTACATCTCCCAGACAACATCGAAATAAACAAGTTAGTCTCACACAGGATAGCCATGGAAGAATACTATTCTTGTTCCATGGGATAGCGTTAACCCGTATCTGCCAAGCAGTATCGTACGAGACTGCAAGCGGAGTGCAGTTTTGAAAAGCTGTGTTGGCAGCCCTGATTGTTATTATATTTTCTACATGATTGAATGGCTCACTGACATTCTAGTGTACGTTAAGTAACTGACAGTTTGAGGTTATCAAACATAGAGTGCGCTAGACATGTGCCGGAAGTTTTGTCATGTTCCGGAATCTTCCAACGTGGACATCTGATTGAAGTAAGGATCCACAATACGTACATTACAATTAAAAGTTTGGATAAATATCGGTGGTATCAACGAGAAACCGCTTACAGTTAAGCATTCTATTCGTAATTTCAGCGTAATGATATCATCTACCAGAGTTATGGAGCGTAAAGGTAGCCTAGTACCGTACGGTACCGCTAGGCAGTTGCCGTACCATTTTCTCAAATAATCTTGTTAGACGCATTACGACATACATTTTTATTTATTAGCCTACTTTCGGTTTTTGCAAAAAATGAAAGTAGACTTATGAGATCAACACAGGGCGAAAAAAGTGTGTCTGTCTGTGTGTGTGTATGTGTGTGTGTGAGTCTGTGTGTGTGTGTCTGTGTGTGTGTGTCTGTGTGTGTGTGAGTGTGTGTACTCTGAATGTCTGTCCCCCCTATCAATTCGAACACGGTGAATGCGAATTGAACGAAATTTGGTACAAAGGTAGCACTAGCAAAGGACACCTCAGTGTCATATTTTATATCGCCGCCATCTTGACGGAAACGTAATGGCGGCCACACAAATGTTCAAAGCTTAAATCAAATTACGACTAACCTAATCATCCGATCTCTACCAAATTTTGCAACAACATACCTTTATAGGGGGAGCATCCTTTGACCAAACTAATAGGACATCAGCGTAATAGTTTGTGGATGGCGGCCATCTTTGTGTGAAAATCGATTCCCCCTATTAATTCGAACACGGTGCAATCGAATGGAACGAAATTTGGTACAGAGGTAGTACTAACAAAAGGCACCTCAGTGTCATGTTTTATATCGCCGCCATCTTGACGGAAATGTAATGGCGGCCACATAAATGTTCAAAGCTTAAATCAAATTACGGTTAACCTAATCATCCGATCTCTACCAAATTTTGCAACATCATACCTTTATAGAGGAAGCATCCTTTGACCAAATAACTAGGTCATTACCCTAATAGTTTGCGGATGGCGGCCATCTTTGTGTGAAAAGTAATTCCCCCTATTAATTCAAACACGGTGAAACCGAATGGAACGAAATTTGGTACAGAGGTAGCACTAGCAAAGGGCATCTCAGTGTCGTGTTTCATATCACCGCCATTTTGACAGAAACGTAATGGTGGCCACACAAATGTTCAAAGTTTAAGTTAAATTACGACTAACATAACCATCCGATCTCTACCAAACTTTGCAACAACATTCCTTTATGGAGGGAGCATGCTTTGACCAATCTAATAGGTTATTAGCCTAATAGTTTGCGGCTGGCGGCCATCATTATGTCAAAATTGATTCCCCCTATTAATTCGAACACGGTGGAACCGAATGGAACGAAATTTGGTACAGAGGTAGCACTAGCAAAGGGCACCTCAGTGTCATGTTTTATATCGCCGCCATCTTGACTGAAACGTAATGGCGGCCACACGAATGTTCAAAGCTTAAATCAAATTACGATTAACCTAATCATCCGATCTCTACCAAATTTTGCAACTACATACCTTTATGGAGGGAGCATCCTTTGACCAATCTAATAGGTCATTCGCCTAATAGTTTGCGGATGGCGGCCATCTTTGTGTCAAAATCGATTCCCCATATTAATTCAAACACGGTGAAACAGAATGGAACGAAATTTGGTACAGAGATAGCACTAGCAAAGGGCATCTCAGTGTCATGATTTATATCGCCCCCATCTTGACAGAAACGTAATGGCGGCCACACAAATGTTTAAAGCTTAAATCAAATTACGACTAACATAACCATCCGATCTCTACCAAACTTTGCAACAATATACCTTTATAGAGGGAGCATCCTTTGACCAATCTAATAGGCCATTAGCCTAATAGTTTGCGGATGGCGGCCATCTTTATGTCAAAATTAATTCCCCCTATTAATTCGGACAAGGTGGAACCGAATGAACGAAATTTGGGACAGAGGTAGCACTAGCAAAGGGCACCTCAGTGTCATGTTTTATATCGCCGCCATCTTGACGGAAACGTAATGGCGGCCACACAAATGTTCAAAGCTTAAATCAAATTACGATTAGCCTAATCATCCGATCTCTAGCAAATTTAGCAACAACATACCTTTATGGAGGGAGCATCCTTTGACCAAACTAATAGGTCATCAGCCTGATATTTTGCGGATGGCGGCCATCTTTGTGTGAAAATCGATTCCCCTTATCAATTCGAACACGGTGAAACCGAATGGAACGACATTTGGTACAGAGGTAGCACTAGCAAAGGGCAGCTCAGTGTCATGTTTTATATCACCGCTATCTTGACGGAAACGTAATCGTGGCCACCCAAATGTTAAAAGCTAAAATGTAATTACGACCAACCTAATAATCTAGTCTCTACCAAATTTTGCAACACCATATCTTTATGTGGGAAACATATTCAGACCAAACTGCAAGAACATCAGCCCAATAGTTTGCAGATGGTGGCCAAGTATGTGTGCAAATCGATTCCCCCTATCAATTCAAACACGGTGAAACCGAATTGAACGAAATTTGGTACAGAGGTAGCACTAGCAAAGGGCACCTCATATTCATGTCTAATATCCCTATAGCACGTTGTATTTCAACAAGCTACTACAACCAACATTCGATCATACTCCTTGAAAAGGACAAAGAGTTATAACAATACCCATGCATTTAGGAGAAAGTAGGCTATATGTTCTTTACTGAACATCTTGTTTAAACTATGTTCCATTTTATAGCGATATATCAATCGATGAAATTATTCGAACAATAGAGGATGAGAATCTGGATGTAGATGATATTTTTCTAGAACCGCCTTACTTAGTGGTGCATTCTGACGAAGATTCCGGGAAGGAAGATAACGGAGGATTGATTGTTGACTAGGGCCCGGATGTTGATGACATCATATTTTTACTGAGCTGTCTAAAACAATGCTGAAGTTCATCGAAACTCCGGACGGGCCACCCCTATGCAAATATGTCATTAGCCTACTTTCGATTTTTGCAAAAAATGAAAGTAGACTTATGAGATCAACACAGGGCGAAAAAAGTGTGTCTGTCTGTGTGTGTGTATGTGTGTGTGTGAGTCTGTGTGTGTGTGTATGTGTGTGTGTGAGTCTGTGTGTGTGTGTGTGTGTCTGTGTGTGTGTGAGTGTGTGTACTCTGAATGTCTGTCCCCCCCCTATCAATTCGAACACGGTGAATGCGAATTGAACGAAATTTGGTACAAAGGTAGCACTAGCAAAGGACACCTCAGTGTCATGTTTTATATCGCCGCCATCTTTACTAAAACTGAATAGCGGCCACTCAAACGTTCAAAACGTAAAATCAAATAACGACTAACCAAATCATCCGATCTCTACCAAATTTGGTAACAACATACCTTCGTATAGGATGCGTCTGGTGACCAAACTACAAGGTCGTCCGCCATACCATTTCAGGATGGCGGCCGTGCGAATTATGCAAACTTTACAATCCATATCATGGGACCCACCAGTTCCGATTATCGAGCCGAGAATCGTTTTAACTGTTCTAAAGGAAGAGGCACGTTCGAAATTAAAACTTTATTTTGTAATACTATAGTGCAGACGTGATTTTAAAAAGCTGAGCTGATTTAGTAATAAGACAAGATGGCAGCGGATATCTTGTGCCTGACTTATATTTCACTAATTTGAGTATTGCATGCAATATAGCGTACTGATATAACATAAATAAACTTTGTATGAAATGCTTTATATATAAATAATGTACTCGAGTGATGAAATCGTTTAGTATAAATCACTATTTGCTAACAAGTTCTATGTAAGTCATTTTATATAGAACGATATTCGTTGACACAATTAGCTCAGTGGTGCAAGTTGGTCACTGGTCGTGGCCGAGTGCGGTACGTGTGTGCGCGCTGTGTGACCGCATTGGAAGAGTTTACGGTTCCTAATACCGGTGCTTCCTTAGTTCCACGTGTGTACTGACCTTCCGTGTGTCATTCGGACAATACTTTTTTAAGTAGTGTTCCAGATAGGACAACAAAACCAGAAACCCAGAAAACCCCGCTGAAAATCATGTCCGGATACCAGAGAAAAAACACCGTACGCTGCCAATGGGACAGGCAGAGTTCTCGCCCCTCACCAGGAGAAATTCACCGCTGGATTGGCGATACCCTCCGGTTGACTGTCGACCAAGTAGAAGCCATCCAGTTAAATGCGCACGAAAAAACCATGTACATCAAGGTAATCACCATATCTATTTATCAGAAATTGTTAAATACTTTTGCAGATCCTATTAAATTTCAGTATGATTCAGGCGAAATGACCAATGTTAAGCTCTCCACAGCGGAATCCAATTTTACCACAGTGCGTATATTTAATGTCCCACTCGAAGTACCCCCTGAAATTTTCAAATCCGTCCTGTCGAAATATGGCACTGTGAGTGACGTCAGGAAAGAACAATGGTCTTCTGCTTATCAGTTCCCGGTGTATAATGGAATACGTGCCGTAACTATGGAAATCAAGCAAGATATCCCCTCCACTGAGGCTTTTGGTGGCCATTCTGGCTATATAACGTATAATGGACAGAAACAGACCTGTTTAATTTGCAATGCTACCACACATCTGCGTATTAACTGCCCAAAGAAAATGATTCCCCTCGGTATAACTCCTACACAACAACGACGTGTACAATACTCGGAAGTTGTGACGCAGCAAACGTCATATGAAAACATGCTCATTGAACAGTCAGCTGAGACAACACCAGGAGTGACCTCGGATACATCTGACGCAGAACTGGTACCTTGCCCTGACCAGTGCTGCGAGACACAGAGTGCCCCAGTGCTCTCGGCAACCTGTATCGCAGCCTTAGAACCAACTCTGCCGTTACTACAGGCTGCCACAGAAATTTTGTCTTCACTGCCCCCGACTTCGCTGGTCCCTACCGACTCACTAAAGAATGTTGATCGGGGAGCCGAGAACGTCTCTAAGAAGATTAAAACAAATGCCTCGATTGCCGTACCAGCCCCGAAGAATAAAACTGGCTCCACAAACGTTTCCGCAGCTGTGAAAAAGAAACAAAATCTTCTTTCTACGTCATCTAGGGACCCACGAACGCTCTCAACCGCTGACAGCCGGCCTATGAATGGCAGTCAAAAGGAACTATCTCAACCTAATTTGACATAGTGCACCAGGATAATTCTCACCTGTGTCTTCTTTCGAGTCCACCTTCCAGTATGTCTAGCACAGCTTTTATACTTCTCTTAATGGCGCAATTTCTCACTGTGGCCACTGTGAATATCAATGTAATAGAATGCCCTCTGAAATTTCAACTGTTGGAGAGATTCCTTCGAGATGCAGACATTGACATTGTCTTCATTCAAGAAGTTGCTCTACCCTGTTTGCCCATATCTGCCTTCTACAAACAATACATCAATACCGGTAATACGAATAGAGGGAGCGGATTCCTCATAAGACATGATATCCCACTCGCAGGTGTGCTATGTCATCCATCAGGACGCATAATATCTGGACACATAAACAATACCACCCTGATAAATGTATATGCCCCATCCGGGTCTAATAAACGTGTGGAACGGAAAATGTTCTTTCAACAGAGTACACTGCCTCATCTGCACGACGTTAAGGAAAAACTTATTCTTGCAGGGGATTTCAATTGTATTCAACGCCCAGAGGATTCCACTAGTCCATACAGAGGTGTCAACCCGGCTCTCAGGACCCTTCTTACCTCCCTACACCTCATTGATGCTGTGGATAGTTTAAGGGTGCCCCTGCCCCATTACACCTGTATAAGTCACAACTCCTCATCACGACTTGACCGCATCTACTTTTCACAGGAACTTATCCAGCCTAGACGATATGAAGTGATTCCTGCCAGTTTCACTAACCATCATGCTGTCGTATGTACAATCTCTTACCCCCATCCCATATTTCACATAGGAAGAGGTTATTGGAAGCTGAATTGCTCGCTGTTACTGGAGGAGGAATGCCAAGATATTTTCAGACAACACTGGATTCGATGGGTCCAACAAAAATGCAAATTTCGCGACTGCACAGACTGGTGGGATATTTTAGTTAAACCAGGGATCCGCCGCGTCTTTAAGAACATATCTTACCAACGAGGTCGGGAAAGACGGGATACAGTTGAATTTTACTATCGAGTTCTTCGCCAGCTCCAGCAAAGATCTGATGCTGGGGACCGTATATATGACCAGATCCGGGAAGTTAAAACCAAGCTCCTGTCTCTACAGCAACGAACGCTCGCTCATATCAACGTGGCTTTAAAAGATCGTACAGTGCTCCCGGACGAAAGTGCAAGTGTATACCATATCGCCAAAGGACAACGTGAGCGGCAACGTAAATATATCCACTGCCTCCGCACCAGTACTGGAAGTGTCGTCACCTCCCCTGACGCTATACGTAGTGAAATATCATTATTTTATCAACGGTTCTACGCTAAGGCTCCCATTGATCCACAGCAGGTGACCCTATTGCTGTCATCTTGCAGTACCAAACTATCTCCGGACAACAAAACTCTGCTCAGCGCGGATATTACGGATGAAGAGATTCACTCTGTGGTTAAACGACTCCCAAACAACCGCTCACCTGGCATTGATGGACTGCCATATGAAATGTATAAACACTTCTGGCCTCTCATTGGCAAAGAATTTTGTCATGTCCTGCGTACCATTCTCCAACGTCGTGCTCTTTGTCAATCACATCACGAGGGTACCATAGTCCTCATACCAAAAACATCCTCTCCCATGGCAGTTGGTGACTTCCGACCAGTTACTCTGCTCTGCAGTGACTATAAAGTCCTTACCAAAGTACTTGCATGCCGATTGAAGACTGTTCTACCTGATATCATTGGTGATGAACAATGTTGCAGTATTCCTGGAAGAACTCTGTTAACAAACTTAGCGATACTACGGGACCTACACCTAAAAGCCGAAATGCTCCCCACTGAGCCAATGAGTTTTCTCACCTTAGATCTTGATAAAGCTTTCGACCGCATCAGTCATGAATACTTGTACATGGTCTTGCAACACTTCGAATTTCCTGAAATCCTTATTGACTACATTCGTATGATAAATTGTAATGCTACGTCTAGAGTGCTCGTCAACGGTTTTCTTTCCCCTCTGATTCCAATACAACGATCAGTTAGGCAAGGATGTCCCCTTTCTATGCTACTTTTTGTCATTGGCCTTGAACCGTTCATTCGGACTACCCAGGTGAAGCTACAGGGTTACAAACTGTCCACACATGTTTTTGGAATGTGCGCCTATGCTGATGACGTATCAATATTGATCCGCAATGAAGAAGACATCTCCCACATCGATAGCGTCCTTCAGCTCTACCATATCGCCTTTGGAGCACAATCGAACCCCCAGAAAACTGCTTTGCTTCCGCTCAATACTAACTCAGTGATTACCCCACAGCCCTGGTTCCGGATAGTAAATGAGGTGAAAATTCTTGGCATTACCTGGAAGCAATCGCTTCTGGACACAGTGCAAGTTAACTGGACTAAGGTCATTGCCAAAGTTAGGGGAGTGCTGATCCAATTTGGTCAAAGAAACCTCAATATAGTGCAACGGGTCATGGTCCTCAACGTGTTTGCGCTCTCTAAAATATGGTATGTCGCACAACTTATCCCACTTCCCAAAATGTTTGAGAGCCAATTGGCAAAATATACAGGTTGGTTTATATGGCAAGGATTTTTGTTCCGAGTACAACGGGAACAGTTGTATCTCCCATCCCGGCAAGGCGGGCTAGGGCTAACAGCTCATGGCATGAAATGCCGTGCACTCCTCTGCAAGAACGATATCACCATTCTTTCCCAACATGACACTTTTACGAAAGCGCTATACAAAGATATTCGAAACACAGCCCGTGGTTGTGATAGAGCTTTGCCGAAGATATTTAGGGACCATCAACAGCACCTTCTGGAAACTGTTCGCCAAATGCCATCAGGGATTGTTCCAACGACGAAAAGTATCTATAACATGTTGCGGCAAGTGGTACACTCCAAACCGCGAATAGAGGCCACCACCCTCTATGTCCATTGGCCCACTGTTTGGAAACATTTTGGGGCTATGTCCATTTCTTCTGCTGTACACTCCCAAGTTTTTATCTTCCTCAACGATCTCATCCCAACCGCTCTACGGCGATATACCATCCATCTTGAAGCTTACCCATGGTGTACTATATGTGGTCAAACTGATACGGCGATACACCGCTTCACATCATGCACGCGAGTTGCCTCCACGTGGCTGTGGTGTAAGGGAAAAGTATGTCAACTATTAAATGTGCCCTCGGATGACCTTGATGACAGGAAGTTGGTTCGTTTGTCGGTGACCGCCTTCCCCCAAATTAAACAGACTGCCATTGTGTGGATAATGGGCCAATATGTACACTTCGTGATGGACAATGATCAACATTTCTCTTTCCTGGATCTCAGGTATCACCTGCAAAAAGAGCGTTGGAAGCTTAGTGAAAGTGGACAATTGTACGATAAATATGGACACTATCTGGATTTCTTGTGATGTATTAGTCTGGTATTTATCATATCTGAAAATTCTGTAATTCTGTAAAGAGCTAATAAAAAAAAAAGTGGTAGAGCGTTAGCCTATCGCTCAAATGCCTGTGGTTCAAACCCGATCAGAGCTAGGTTTTTTGCTTGAAATGTTATATGTTTATTGTTTTGTAATGACTCAGATGATTTAAAATTAAGCATTATATTGTGCATATTATGGTGTAAAATATATATTTAATTAAAACATAATTCGCCAGTAGATTTACTCGAGACATCTAGCTGCCAAAAAGGTAACTGCACGTCGACCTACTTATTAACTTCCAGATTTTATTGAAAAGTTTCTTCTTCTGGCCGCTAGAATGCACTCGCTCTGTTAGGATTATATTGTTCGATATTTCACCACTAGATGTCACGACTAGTCTACGTGGGTCTCCATTGATTACTAGTCCATTGGCATTCTATGCGCATCGAATTTGAAGAATGACAAGATAATACTACGATACATTTTTACTTTTTATTTTAAAGGGTTTGTAACAGCCTATTTTGCGTTACTTGAAAATGTTATTTGAAGTAAAGAAGAAAACGATTTCACATAGTAGTTTGTATACACACGTCTCTGTAGGGTCATGGAAAGATTTGTTAATACAATTAGGGTTTTCGATTCCCGGTCAAAGCATGTGAGATTTTCGAAGTGAAATGCCATGTCCTGTGGTTCGGATTCCACGTAAAAAGGAGGTCCCGTGGCTCATAATCACAAGATTCACGGTCACGTAAAACTACAATCTTCCTTCCTTTTTTTTCAATTAGGGTTGTGAAAGCCATGCACAACCAGACGTGTAAAGACATGCCTCAACTCAAAGTTGGATGTTGCCCACGGCAGGTCGTATATGTAATAATAATAATAATAATAATAATAATAATAATAATAATAATAA
The DNA here is from genome assembly GCA_946902985.2 of Meconema thalassinum. Taxonomy (NCBI): domain Eukaryota; kingdom Metazoa; phylum Arthropoda; class Insecta; order Orthoptera; family Tettigoniidae; genus Meconema; species Meconema thalassinum. The sequence continues at coordinate 296,319,335 of OX336390.1, read as the reverse complement.
TAATAATATTAATAATAATAATAATAATGTTATTGGTTTTACATCCCTTTTAACTACTGCTGCTTTTAGAGACACCGGGGTGCCGGAATTTTGCCCGAAGGGGATCTTTAACGTGCCAGTAAATGTACTGACACGGCTCCCTCGCATTTGTGCACCCTCAAATGCCAGCTGACTGCGCCAGGATACGAACCTGCAACCTAGGGCCCAGCAAGCGAGAACGTTACCGCTGAGCCACGCAGCCAGTCCGGTCGATTATGTCTCCAGATCCATAACATTCTTGATATACTTCTTATCTTTCTTTCTTTCTTTCTTTCTTCAATGATGGTAGCAGTTTTTATCTAGGTTGTGGCGTTTGGTAGAGGTAAATCGTTTCTAAGGTCTTCAACAAAGAATAGTTCTATTATACTCTTTGATAATAACAACGAGTTATAACTATACTCATACATTTAGGAGAAAGTAGGCTATATGTTCTTTACTGAACATCTTGTTTTTATTCTACATCTTTTTGCATTTTTTGCTATTTTTCCATTTTAGGAGCATTTTTAGCCTACTTTCGATTTTTGCAAAAAATGAAAGTAGACTTATGAGATCAACACAGGGCGAAAAATAGTGTGTCTGTCTGTGTGTGTGTATGTGTGTGAGTCTGTGTGTGTGTGTGTGTGTGTGTGAGTCTGAATGTCTGTCCCCCCCTATCAATTCGAACACGGTAAACGCGAATTGAACGAAATTTGGTACAAAGGTAGCACTAGCAAAGGACACCTCAGTGTCATTTTTATATTGCCGCCATATTGACAAAAACGTGATGGCGGCCACACAAATGTTCAAAGCTTAAATCAAATTACGACTAACCTAATCATCCGATCACTACCAAATTTTGCAACAACATACCTTTATGAAGGGAGCATTCTTTGACAAATCTAATAGGTCATTAGCCTAATAGTTTGCGGATGGAGGCCATCTTAATGTCAAAATTGATTCCCCCTATTAATTCGAACACGGTGGAACCGAATGAACGAAATTTGGTACAGAGGTAGCACTAGCAAAGGGCACCTCAGTGTCATGTTTTATATCGCCGCCATCTTGACGGAAACGTAATGGCGGCCACACAAATGTTCAAAGCTTAAATCAAATTACGATTAGCCTAATCATCCGATCTCTAGCAAATTTAGCAACAACATACCTTTATGGAGGGAGCATCCTTAGACCAAACTAATAGGTCATCAGCCTGATATTTTGCGGATGGCGGCCATCTTTGTGTGAAAATCGATTCCCCCTATCAATTTGACACGGTGAAACCGAATGGAACGACATTTGGTACAGAGGTAGCACTAGCAAAGGGCACCTCAGTGTCATGTTTTATATCACCGCTATCTTGACGGAAACGTAATCGTGGCCACCCAAATGTTAAAAGCTAAAATGTAATTACGACCAACCTAATAATCTAGTCTCTACCAAATTTTGCAACACCATATCTTTATGTGGGAAACATATTCAGACCAAACTGCAAGAACATCAGCCCAATAGTTTGCAGATGGTGGCCAAGTATGTGTGCAAATCGATTCCCCCTATCAATTCAAACACGGTGAAACCGAATTGAACGAAATTTGGTACAGAGGTAGCACTAGCAAAGGGCACCTCATATTCATGTTTAATATCCCTATAGCACGTTGTATTTCAACAAGCTACTACAACCAACATTCGATCATACTCCTTGAAAAGGACAAAGAGTTATAACAATACCCATGCATTTAGGAGAAAGTAGGCTATATGTTCTTTACTGAACATCTTGTTTAAACTATGTTCCATTTTATAGGGATATATCACTCGATGAAACAATTCGAACAATAGAGGATGAGAATCTGGATGTAGATGATATTTTTCTAGAACCGCCTTACATAGTGGTGCATTCTGACGAAGATTCCGGGAAGGAAGATAACGGAGGATTGATTGTTGACTAGGGCCCGGATGTTGATGACATCATATTTTTACTGAGCTGTCTAAAACAATGCTGAAGATCATCGAAACTCCAGACGGGCCACCCCTATGCAAATATGTCATTAGCCTACTTTCGATTTTTGCAAAAAATGAAAGTAGACTTATGAGATCAACACAGGGCGAAAAAAGTGTGTCTGTCTGTGTGTGTGTATGTGTGTGTGTGAGTCTGTGTGTGTGTGTATGTGTGTGTGTGAGTCTGTGTGTGTGTGTGTGTGTCTGTGTGTGTGTGAGTGTGTGTACTCTGAATGTCTGTCCCCCCCCCCTATCAATTCGAACACGGTGAATGCGAATTGAACGAAATTTGGTACAAAGGTAGCACTAGCAAAGGACACCTCAGTGTCATGTTTTATATCGCCGCCATCTTTACTAAAACTGAATGGCGGCCACTTAAACGTTCAAAACGTAAAATCAAATAACGACTAACCAAATCATCCGATCTCTACCAAATTTGGTAACAACATACCTTCGTATAGGATGCGTCTGGTGACCAAACTACAAGGTCGTCCGCCATACCATTTCAGGATGGCGGCCGTGCGAATTATGCAAACTTTATAATCCATATCATGGGACCCACCAGTTCCGATTATCGAGCCGAGAATCGTTTTAACTGTTCTAAAGGAAGAGGCACGTTTGAAATTAAATATTATTTTGTAATACTATAGTGCAGACGTGATTTTAAAAAGCTGAGCTGATTCAGTAATAAGACAAGATGGCAGCGGATATCTTGTGCCTGACTTATATTTCACTAATTTGAGTATTGCATGCAATATAGCGTACTGATACAAAATAAATAAACTTTGTATGAAATGCTTTATATATAAATAATATACTCCAGTGATGAAATCGTTTAGTATAAATCATTATTTGCTAACAAGTTCTATGTAAGTAATTTTATATAGAACGATATTCGTTGACACAATTAGCTCAGTGGTAGAGCGTTAGCCTATCGCTCAAATGCCTGTGGTTCAAACCCGATCAGAGCTAGGATTTTTGCTTGAAATGTTATATGTTTATTGTTTTGTAATGACTCAGATGATTTAAAATTAAGCGTTATATTGTGCATATTATGGTGTAAAATATATATTTAATTAAAACATAATTCGCCAGCAGATTTACTCGAGACATCTAGCTGCCAAAAAGGTAACTGCACGTCGACCTACTTATTAACTTCCAGATTTTATTGAAAAGTTTCTTCTTCTGGCCGCTAGAATGCACTCGCTCTGTTAGGATTATATTGTTCGATATATCACCACTAGATGTCACGACTAGTCTACGTGGGGCTCCATTGATTACTATACCATTGGCATTCTATGCGCATCGAATTTGAAGAATGACAAGATGATACTACGATACATTTTTACTTTTTATTTTAAAGGGTTTGTAACAGCCTATTTTGCGTTACTTGAAAATGTTATTTGAAGCATGACGAATAGAAGGAGAAAGTGAGAAGACTCCTGAAGTTCAAGCGCGCCCCGTCAGGCAGCGCTAGAGAGGGTACGTTCCACACTGCCGGGGTCAGCTGGTCTTAGGGATGGTGCTAAGGGAAACGAATTACTTTGTAACTAATACTCTTTTAAAAAGTAATTAGCGGTTCCAATTAAAATAGTATGGCAGGGCACAATGGAAAATATAATTCACCGAAATAAGAACTATCTTACGGTCTTCATTACATGTTACGGAACGCACAGATTCCTGGAGTATACAGACACAGATAAAAAAATATAATCCCCAGCATATTAAATCAAGCACACATAAACTATTTAAAGTAACACTCTACTTAACAATTCATTTTGTCGGCTACGGTACTGGACTTTCGAAAGCTTGCGTGAAGACTTGGCGGGTGTTCGAGATTGCAAATCTCGGCGGATTTCCTTTGTTCTGAAGAAGAATCGGCACCCAAAATAAACAAGTCTGGGGATAATATCCATGACACGCTGAAGACAGCAGCCAGCTCCTGAAGGATCAACTGAAATTGTTTCTTTGGAATCGAGACAATCATAAATATTTCGCTCCACATCGATTTTGAGTTTAATTTTCTGGTAATTACTTTCTCGGCCTGGAAAAGAATGCCACATACACTTCTCGAAGGACGTGTTAGATACACTTCATTGTTCATCTTAGGGCACCTTTTTTAGTTTCTTTGTTGCTTTCTCTTAGCAATAATTTAGTCGTATTTCCGTTTATTCTTGATGAAGAAAGACATGCTTTCTTTCGAAACGCGTCGAGTTGGAATAAATAAAACACGGCATAAGCCCAAAATTCTACATTATGGATAAAATGGTATTAGTTGCGTTTGACATTAACCATACCGTACATAAAACATCACAATATATTGGTTGAAAAACTGGATCCAGATAGCTTTAAAACTCATCATTTTGCACCATCTGTTTCCTCTGAATTTGGTTAATTAAAGCTTATTAATTGAGTTTAAATACCGGTTTGGTGACCCATCGTCCCAGGCAAGCCAGTAACACCTGTAACTACTCAGGCAGATAGGTCACTTAGCCGTAATTTGGAAGTTATTGTGAAGTTATGAATGCGTATGCGGTGCACTGCCGGAGACGTAATCGGACTACTATCGGATTTTTTTTTATTATGGATACTCGAGTTTAGGCCTTAATTACAACCAAACCAACATACCTATTGAAAAACCAGTTATACCAATATTTTCCTTGTTTAATTCTGCGTTAGACTATATAAACCAATTATTTGCAAGTTTATTAATTATTTATTTGTGGTTGTATGAAAAATTGTCCGTGTTTTTGACGTCTTTTCTAGGAAACGATCACTTAAAAATATATACATGGAAAACTACTTGGCTGAGGGTAATGACATTTTTATATGTGTTAGGCACAAGTATTGGTAGTGCAAATCTCAAGTTTCAATTGTTTTCAACTCCCCGATAAAAAGTTCTTATAGCCTACTTTTTCTGACGTAACGTTTTCTCAGCCCAGGATAAACGTACAGCAGGAAACTTGGTCTCATTTTGAAGCTCTCATTCGTGATTATCGTAAACTGAAAATAGCATGTGTACATAGCCAGGTGACTCGCATTCCATTACACAACTGCCCGGCAACGCTGCACTCGAATTCACCGGCTCACCCGCTCTTAATCGCACGGGCCGGAACGCACAAAACCTCCCATTAATATTACTCTTCATAAATTCGTCATCACACTGTACGTGTACATTGGTCGTAGTTTCCGATAATCACGAATGAGAGCTTCAAAATGAGACCAAGTTGCCTGCTGTACGTTTATCCTGGGCTGAGAAAACGTTACTTCAGAAAAATTATAAGAACTTTTTATTGGGTAGTTGAAAAAAAAATGAAACTTGAGATTTGCACTACCAATACTTGTGCCTATCACATATAAACATTTCATTACCCTCAGCCAAGTAGTTTTCCATGTATATAGTTTTAAGTGAGCGGTTCCAAGAAAAGACGTAAAAAACACGGACAAGTTTTCATACAACCACAAATAAATAAATAATTAATAAACTTGAAAATAAGTGGCTTATATAGTCTAACGCAGAATTAAACAAGGGAAATATTGGTATAACTCGTTTCTCAATAGGTCTGTTGGTTTGGTTGTAATTAAGGCCTAAACTCGAGTATCCATAATAAAAAATCCGATAGTAGGCTATTGCGTTTTTAAATTAGCTCCCGTTTCAGGGTTTTTAGGTTTTGAGTGCGAATAGTTCGCTTAATAGATGTAAAACAGTAGGGAGAGTATGTTTTGTATGGGTTTTAAGTTGTATTATGGCTTATTTCGAGCTGAGAAATGAATTTGGTATGGCTTAAAGTGTAGTTTTTTGGTCTGATCTGTTTCCTCTGAATTTGATTAATTAAAGCTTAATAATTGAGTTTAAATGCCGGATTGGTGACCCATCGTCCCAGGCAAGCCGGTAACACCTGTAACTACTCAGGCAGATAGGTCACTTAGCCGTAATTTGGAAGTTATTGTGAAGTTATGAAAGAGTATGCGGTAGCACTGCCGGAGACGTAATCGGGCTAGGCTATTGTGTTTTTAAATTAGCTCCCGTTTCAGGGTTTTTAGTTTTTGAGTGCGAATATTTCGCTTAATAGTTGTAAAACAGTAGGAAGAGTATGTTTTCTATAGGTTTTAAGTTGTATTATGGCTTATGTCGAACTGAGAAGTGAATTTGGTTTAGCTTAAAGTGTAGTTTTTTGGTCTGTTCTGTAGCCTGGATTTATTAAGTTTATTGTGCTGCTGGCGTGACTAAAAGCTGTAGGATTTGATGTAGAGTGCTAGGATTGCTTGGGGGAAGTGTTGGTGAGAGGGAGAGAAGTGAGGGGATGGGTTTATGGAGTTGTTGCTGTTTCAACTGCTGTTTTTTTTTAACGGCGTGCTTGTAGTGCCTACAACCCTGGTACACGTTGTTGGACATTATCGCTTGCAGTGCTTGTAGCGGTGGGACCACAAACTACCGTGCTATAATGGCGGAGTCCTCACACTAGGTCCTTCTATTCGTCATGTTTGAAGTAAAGAACAAAAAGATTTCACATAGTAATTTGCATACACACGTCTCTGTAGGGTCATGGAAAGATTTGTTAATTCAATTAGGGTTTTCGATTCCCGGTCAAAGCATGTGAGATTTTCGTAGTGAAATGCCATGTCCTGTGGTTCGGATTCCACGTAAAAAGGAGGTCCCGTGGCTCATAATCACAAGATTCGCGGTCACGTAAAACAACAATCTTCCTTCCTTTTTTTCAATTAGGGTTGTGAAAGCCATGCACAACCAGACGTGTAAAGACATGCCTCAACTCAAAGTTGGATGTTGCCCACGGCAGGTCGTATATGTAATAATAATAATAATAATAATAATAATAATAATAATAATAATAATAATAATAATAATAATAATAATAATAATAATGTTATTGGTTTTACATCCCTTTTAACTACTGCTGCTTTTAGAGACACCGGGGTGCCGGAATTTTGGCCCGAAGGGGATCTTTAACGTGCCAGTAAATCTACTGACACGGCTCCCTCGCATTTGTGCACCCTCATATGCCAGCTGACTGCGCCAGGATACGAACCTGCAACCTAGGGCCCAATATTAGTGAATGATATAGAACTAGACGGCAGCGGCAGACTGTAAACACATGGCCTGCATATGGCGTTGCAAGCACACAGAGCACATGCATCGGTCGGTCAAAGAACTTAAAAAACAGAGATATCATACCCAGCCCGTCCATTCCGATCACAAAATTTCAGTGGCTGACTCTCAACAGATATTTATGAGTATTTATGTTAAACCATATAATGAAGTTGTAATTATCGTCGAACATAAACAGTCGTATGCAACTCGCCTATAATGGTAATTAAGACACCCGCATGTAAATTATAAAACTCGCTTACGCTCGTTTTATAAACATACTCGTGTCTTAATTATTGCCATTATAGGCTCGTTGCATAATGTACTATTACGAATCGCACTCAAAAGGGCCATATTCAAGAATTCAGTAATACCTAAAGGAACCTAAATGATATGCGAGTACCTAAAAATACCTAATTGAAGTTTTGTTCTCTTTATTGTTGGATATTGCAATTTTTAGTCCGTAGGGCTCGATTCCCGGCTCCGTCAGGGATTTTTAGAAACTAACGTGCGGGATGGAATAGGGTGCACTCAGCCTCGTGAGGACAATTGAGTGGCTGTCTGACAGTGAGGCAGCGCCCCGATGACGAAAACCAAGATTAACGGCCGAGGGAATCCGATGCGCTGATCACGCGTCACTCCAATATCTGCAAGCCAAATGGCAGTGGTCGCTTGGTAGGCCTATTATTATTATTATTTATGTAAACTTACTGTGTTTCAGAATACAAGTCTCTGAAAGGGGCCATGCTTCAAGCACACATGTTCCAAAGCTCCGTAGTGCATAGCAATTAGTGAGTAGTTGCTAGCAATTGTTAGTTAAATAGTTATCAACTTGTGCTTTGGGACACCACCTGAATAATAATCGACTATTTCACTAATACAGTTGACCTCATTTCAAATACGGAAGTGCTATGTTTGTCCAATCGAATATACAGGTAATATCAACAATCTCGTATGAGGCAAATGATCTTGAAGTTCTAAGTCTAGAAATCAGAGGTTGTACTATCACATCCATATACAAACCACCAGGTGCTGATTTCAAGACCAATGTACCTGGTAACTTTTATAATCCATATACATAAGTAGTGATTGGTGACTTTAACTGCCACAGCACCATGTGGGGCTATGAGCATGATGATGAGTATGCGGTAGCATTGCGAGAATGGGCGGAAGGCAATCATCTGAGCCTTATACACGATCCTAAGCAGCCTGCATCTTTTAACAGTGGCAGATGGAAACGCGGCTCTAACCCAGATCTGATATTCAGCAGTGAAAACATCTTACAACAGTGCATAAAAACAGTCTGCAACCCTATTCTAAATATACAACACAGGCCTTTCATGTGCGAAATATACACAGCAGTTAGACCACAGACCGTTTCATTCGGAGAGAGGTTTAACTTCCGGAAAGCCAACTGGCCGAAATTTACAGATATGCTGGATACTGCAGTTTCCACTGTAGAATCTACACCTGAATCATATGATACTTTTGTGGAGGCTATAAAGAGATGTTCCCGAATGGCAATTCCTCGGGATTGTCGAACATTATACATCCCCGGTCTTACTTCAGAACTTACTGCTCAATATACCGAGTATAAGGTGTTATTTGAAGAAGGCAAGGCAACATTGGCGGCTGGGAATAAACTCGTCACATCTCTGAAAGAATCCAGAAGGGATTCTTGGATTAAACATATATCCAGAAACAGCCATAAAGCGTGGAGATTATTGAAACGACTTAATAATGATCCAACTAAATCCAATGCACATTCCAACATCTCTGCAGCTCAGATTGCCCACCAGTTACTCATGAATAGGAAAGGCAGTCACGGAATTAAAGTACCTATAATACAACAAGAGGTCCAGGCGTAAAGGTGAGATTTTACACTCCCATTAGAGATATCAGAATTAAAGAAGGCTATCAAGGAGAGCAAATCTGGTAAGGCACCCGGATTAGATGTCATCCGTATGAAACAAATTACGAATTTCGGGCCAGCGACAAGAAAGTGGATCCTGCAGCTTTTCAATAATTGCCTGAGCAAGTGCCAAATTCCAAAGATCTGGCGAAAGAGCAGGGTGATAGCCCTTCTCAAACCTGGTAAGGAAGCAAACCATCCTAAGAACTTCAGGCCAATTACTCTTCTAAGTCACCTCTATAAACTATTTGAACGGATGATTTTGAATAGAATTCTACGTGTAATTGAACCTCTTCTCATACCTGAACAAGCAGGATTTCGACCAAATAAAAGCGTACAGGGCAACTTTTAAACCTTACTCAGTTTATAGAGGATGGGTTTGAAACTCGGCAGTTGACAGGCGTGGTCATTGTGGATCTTTCAGCAGCGTACGACACTGTCCATCATCGGTTACTCCATGCCAAGTTGTACAGTATGACCAAAGATTTCCATCTAGTTATACTTATCAGCACTCGGCAACGTAGTCGTTGGAGAGTACAGAAAACTGGCCTACCTCAGGGAAGGGTCCTGGCTCCAATTCTCTTCAACATCTATACCAACGATCAGCCACTGTTCCCAGACACAAGAAGCTTCTTGTATGCAGACGACCTAGCCCTTGCTGCGCAGAGCGCAAGTTTTGAATCAGTGGAAAGAGATCTGATATCTGCCCTCAGAAATCTATCAAGTTATTACAGTTGGAACCAACTCAGACCAAATCCATCTAAGACACAAGTATGCACCTTCCACTTAAGGAACAGGGAAGCTCATCATGAGTTACGCATAGAATGGTCAGTATTGCCACACCCCTAAATACTTGGGAGTAACTCTTGATAGAGCTCTTACATTCAAAACCCACTGTAAGAATAACGAAATGAAAATCTCCACACGAAACAACCTGATTCGCAAACTAGTAGGGACACAATGGGGCTCACATCCAGAGACTATTCGAACTTCTGCAATGGCATTGTGCTTTTCTACTGCTGAATTTGCTTCCCCAGTTTGGTACAGGTCATCTCATGCCAGACAGGTAAATACAGCTCTGAACGAAACCTGCAGGTTGATAACAGGTTGCTTAAAACCTACCCCAACAGATAAGCTCTACTATCTGGCTGGAATAGCACCACTTTGTGTACGCAAAGAGGTGGCTGCCAACAGGGAGATTCTGAGAGTTGAAGAGAACAACGCCCACCCACTGCATGGATATAATCCTCCTCAGCAATGGCTGAGGTCCCGAAAGCTTTCTGAGGACATCTGAGATGCTTACCGTCTCATCGGAGAAGGCAAGGCTAGATATATGGAATAAGTCGACCCCTCACCCCTGCGGTTGGATGCCAGTAGCTGAAGAACTACCACCCGGACACGACGAAAGCTGGTTGGTGTGGAAATCCCTAAACAGGTTACGATCAGGAGTTGGAAGATCCCGAGACAATCTGAGGAGATGGAGCCTCAGTAAATGTGACAGTCTTGCGAATGTGGACAAGAACAAACCACAAGACACATGCTTCATTGCCCTCTGTGCCCTTCATCTTGTTCAGAGGAAGATCTCCTGTTAGCCACTCCGAGCGCCTTCGATGTTGCTCAGTACTGGGCACGTGTTATATAATTAGACAGTTTTACCCTTTTATGTACCTGTATAGCAACTGCACATTTGTATGTTTCCGACACGAGAAATAAATAAATTTCACTAATGCAAACATTTTGAAATTCGAATGTTCAAATAAGTTGGAAATTGGAATACCTTCAATTATTCATATGCTCGAATCAATTATTCGTTTTCGAAATTATATGAACAATTGGAATAATTAGATGTTTGAATATCTACAGCCCTATTAGGTAAGTTAACTTGATCCAACTTCTTATAACATGGTGTCTTAATCTCCTGGCATCTCATCACGGACAGGCAAAGTTCCACCCATTCAAATAATTATCTCCACCACCGCCAGCATCACACACTTTAGTATCATGGAGTTGAAATGTTTCTGTGTCTGAAATCTAGCCTGTTAAACCTTAACTGTTGCACGTTTATGTTGTTGGTTTATTCAGGGGTTAGTGACATCGAACCGTGTATCCTCGTGTACTTGGATATGTGTGGAACCTGTCTGATAGTCTGTGTTATTGTGATACCTGTACTTGAGTGTCCATTTGTAATTTGGTTAGGATTTGGCCATAAGAATGCTAGCCGCTATACCAGAGCAGGAGATGGACTCAATTAATTAAAGAACAGAAGATACAAATGAGATCATGAGTTACAAAAAATATGAGGTTCAATGTTCACATGGAACATCTGGATTTTCTTGCGCATCAGCAGAACAAGATTTTAAATTTGAAACTATTCTGAGCCCCATGTGCTCCTAACCGTTTCTTCAGGTTAGCTGATGATACTCCACATCAGCTGGGACGTGGAGGTGACCTCAAGGGGGGATTGAGGTCTATAATGTAATCTTCTCCGACAACTAATCAGTAAGTTGTTATCTCAAAATTGGAATAATGTTACTAAATACTTAGAAATGGTGTAAGAAACCTTATTAGCCTACTTTCGATTTTTGCAAAAAATTAAAGTTGACTTATGAGATCACTACAGGGCCAAAAATTGTGTGTCTGTCTGTGTGTGTGTGAGTGTGTGTACTCTGAATGTCTGTCCCCCCCTATCAATTCGAACACGGTGAAATCGAATTGAACGAAATTTGGTACAGAGGTAGAACAAGCAAAGGGCACCTCAGTGTCATGTTTCATATTGCCGCCATCTTTACCAAAACTGAATGGCGGCCACTCAAACGTTCAAAACGTAAAATCAAATAGCGACTAACCAAATTATCCGATCTCTACCAAATTTGGTAATAACATACCTTCATATAGGATGCGTCTTGTCACCAAACTACAAGGTCATCCGCCGGACCATTTCAGGATGGCGGCCGTGTGAATTAAGCAAACTTTATAATCCATATCATGGGACCCACCAGTTCCGATTATCGAGCCGATAATCAATTTAACTGTTCTAAAGGAAGAGGCACGTTCGAAATTAAAAGTTTATTTTGTAATACTATAGTGCAGAAGTGATTTTAAAAAGCTGAGCCGTCTCGGTAAGAAGACAAGATGGCAGCGGATATCTTGTGCCTGACTTATATTTCACTAATTTGAGTATTGCATGCAATATAGCGTACTGATACAAAATAAATAAACTTTGTATGAAACTCTTTATATATAAATAATATACTCCACTGATGAAATCGTTAGGTCTAAATCATTATTTGCTCACAAGTTCTATGTAAGTCATTTTATGTAGAACAATGATCGTTGGCACAAATGGCTCCATGGAAGAGCGCTGGTCTATCATTCATATGCCTATGGTTCATACCCCATCAGTGTTAGGTTTTTTGCTTGAAATTTTACATATTTATTGCTTTGTAATGACTCAGACGTTACAAAATTAAGCGTTATATTGTACATATTACGGTGGGAAACATATATTTAATTAAAACATAATTCGCCAGCAGATTTGCTCGAGACATCTAGCAGCCAAAAAGGTAACTGCACGCCGGCCTACTTATTAACTTCCAGATTTTATTGAAAAGTTTCTTCTTATGGCCGCTAGAATGCACTCGCCCTGTTAGGATTATATTGTTCGATACGTTTCCACTAGATGTCACGACTGGTCTACATGGGACTCCATTGATAGTATTCCATTGGCATTCCATGCGCATCGAATTTGAAGAATGACAAGATGATACTCTGATACATTCTTACTTCTTATTTTAAAGGGTTTGTAACAGCCTATTGTGCGTTATTTGAAAATGTTATTTGAAGTAAAGAACAAAACGATTTCACATAGTAACTGAATTCAAGCCGTTGGTGTTAGTTCAGGTTATTAATTACTACTTTTATTTCAGGCAAATAGCAATCGAAAATATCCACATAGTTTGTATACACACGTCTCTGTAGGGTCATGGAAAGATTTGTTAATTCAATTAGGGTTGTGAAAGCCATGCACAACCAGACGTGTAAAGACATGCCTCAACTCAAAGTTGGATGTTGCCCACGGCAGGTCGATTATGTAATAATAACAATAATAATAATAATGTTATTTGTTTTACGTCCCTTTTAACTACTGCTGCTTTTAGATACGCCGGGGTGCCGGAATTTTGGCCCGAAGGGGATCTTTAACGTGCCAGTAAATCTACTGACACGGCTCCCTCGCATTTGTGCACCCTCATATGCCAGCTGACTGCGCCAGGATACGAACCTGCAACCTAGGGCCCAGCAAGCGAGAACGTTACAGCTGAGCCACGCAGCCAGTCCGGTCGATTATGTCTCCAGATCCATAACATTCTTGAGATACTTCTTATCTATCTTTCTTCAATGATGGCAGCAGTCTTTTTTTTTTTTCTAGGTTGTGGCGTTTGGTAGAGATAAATAGTTTCTAAGGTCTTCAACCAAGAAATGATTCTATTATACTCTTTGATAATAACAACGAGTTATAACTATACTCATACATTTAGGAGAAAGTAGGCTATATGTTCTTTACTGAACATCTTGTTTTTAAGTCATCATCATCAAGAGTTTAGTGGTTTTCAGTCGGTCAACATGAATGTGCCCAAAAGAACTGGGTTATGCCCTAATCCTGAAATAAATTACATGAGATTAATAAATACACTAGGATGACCAGTTTCGATCGTCAAGCGATCATCATCAGATCCATTACCCTTCGGCTATAAAATCTATGTTTGAAAATACAGGTGAAAATATATACAATATGTACAATTATTTAGTTGCAGTATTGGTACTGCAACTGTAGGTGTATGCTAAATGCAGTATATATGATGTTAGGTGAAATGCTAAATGGTGATAGATATCCGGAGTTTGTATATTTGGAGTGATTATATGGTTGTAAAAAATCAACTATGGTTAAACTGTAATATTACAGGCTACTACTACTTGTCTGGTTGTCTTCCTACTGAAGCTACTCGCAGTTTCGTGTTCACTGTTACTCCAGGTGTGGTCGAATGAGATGGGCTGTTATCTCAAACCCCACAATGTCATCATCATCAACACCGTCATCGTTTCTTTGCTCCAGCAAGACGGGTGCGTTATATATGAGCCGTCTCCAATTTGTGCTGCCCATCCAGAAATAATTTATTTAAATGTAGGGGCCATAAATTGATTGAAGAATAAAACTTACTTGGAGTAATAGATAACCCACCCATATATTGATATACAGTACTTATATGCATTTCTTTTCATTATTAATATGAGGGTTGTGTAATTGCATTACTGCATAACCGATCACATCTGACCAATAAAATAAGGAAGTAATGCTAATGCTAAATGCTAAAATTCAATTCTCTGCTAATCAAATAGTAACCTAATGTGATTACCGTTTCAAGGTATATCTGGAAACTTTCTTCAAGAACTAGCAGAAATTGCTTGAGTAGGCTGCCTGAGATCCTTGAACTGCGAAGAGTTCAACAAATGAGGAGCATAATTTTCTTTGAAGACGTCTGAGCAGCAGCACGTGGCGACGTTTCGCCTCATTACCGTGCGGTACAGTCACGTGCCCAAGTTATGGTCCCCCCCCCCCCCCCCCATCCCTATTAACGAGACGGTATTCAGCCGACGTGAGTCTTCACCTAACACGTAACAAACGCCGTTTCTTCTCTTTTCTCTGCTCCGAGAGCAGCAGCGTCAACGATTCCTAAGCTTCTTACTTCTTTGAAGACAGTTCAATATTGGCGACAACTTCATTAGAAAACAAGAGGTAATTTTTTTAACAGCAGCATTGTGATAGAAGCTATGGAATTTAAGACTGTAACACAGAAGAAATGAGAAAGTACGGCATCATTTAGTTTAGGGGGAAGGAATGAGACTTCGCCATAATGTACACAAGTGAGTTGGTACCGACAAAGGGAGAAAGCCACAGCTTAAATTACCAACCAAGCTTGCAGTTTGGACGTCGGCAAAAATTTTTGGTGCGAAAAAAGCCCCAAATTCCTATCCGTGCATTGCTGCACATTCATCGTGACATCACTATAAACATCGTTTCGGTAATCACAAGGTTTGCTAAACAAAATAGACGAGTTGATTTTGTTATAGAAATAATCGTTTTTATATAACAGGTATGAAGTTATAAATATGTACAGTTGTAACAGAACATAATAATTGCAATAAAGATATTTTCAGTATTGAATAAAATGAAAATAAGAAACTGTTTTTCAGTTAAAATTCGTTAAGTTTTATTTGTCTGGTCATTGTGTTTCCGTTTTTTGAGTTTGCAAAAAAAATTGGTCTCCGTTTGGGGGGAGGGGGGGGGTCATGACCCCCATGACCGTCCCCCCCCCCTCCTTGAATCCACGCCTGCCTATGATGTCTATACTAGTGTGTATATTTGTAACTGAGGTAATATTTGGTGGGAAATGACCGTGGCCTTAAGTTAGATACCATCCTGATATTTGCCTGGTGTTAGGGAAATTTGAGTTCTGTGGTATTTTATATTTAGGGATTGGTATTATCAGAGTTCCCCACATATTTTGTTTTGAAAGAAGAAACAGTTGCATGGTCATGGGACAATGCCGCACTTTGTTGTCGGAATTTGTTTTATAAAATATGTCGGAAAACATTCCTAAGAAATGAAGTTTCGTTATAATTTTAAGCCCTCCGTAATTATTATTCCGACTGGCTGTGTGGCTCAGCAGTAACATTTTTGCCTGCTGAACCCAAGATAGCGGGATTGAATCCCGGTGTAGTCGGTTGGCTTTGAGGGTGCGTAAATGCGAGCGAGCCGTGTCAGTATATTTACTGGTACGTTAAAGATCCCCTTCCGGGTGAAATTCCGGCACTCCGGCGTCTCAAAAAGCCACAATAGTTAAAAGAGACGTAAAAACAATAACATATTAATTATTGTTTAGAGCACGAAACACCTGGAGTGGGAAACCACGGAATACTACTTACAGAATGGTTATGGTAGGAATCAAACCCGCCTCATTTCAGTTTTCAGTTTTGCCTCAAGGGGCTGAGTATAAGAATTAAATTTCTTGGCAGAGCCGGAAATCGAACCCGGGCGGTGACAGCCAAGAATGCTGACCATGGCGCAACGTGGCGGACGGTCAACACGAGTGTGTCCAATTACTGTAGATTGGGTGGAGTTTAACAATTAAATTATGATAAGTCCTGAAGAATAAAATCATTAAGTCAAATTAATTTTTACTCTTTATTGTACCGGATGTGGCCTTCTCAGCGCAAATAATAATTTGAAAAGAAAAGCAAGACTTATGGGTCCAATTTGACTTTTGCTATTGCAAGTTGGTGTCTTGTATACTTTCTTGTTGACATATTGTGTTGCTGATGATGAAACGTTAGTTTTCCTATAATAATAATAATAATAATAATAATAATAATAATAATAATAATAATTTAATTTAATTAATTTAATTTATTTATTAAATACTATTTATGTTACATTATTGTGATATGTCTCACGAATCTGATGACAGTACAGATTATCTGTGAGACATATTAATTATTATTTACAACATATATATAGATTATATTTCAATACAAGAGTGCATGCAATTTTTTTTGTTATGATAATGATAAAGTATTAATGTAAATAATTAAAGACACAAAAAGTTACACTATGGTAGTTATATTAATAAATTTATGTTATGAGTTAATGTTTGGTTAAGTAATATTTTTAATGCGACTTATAGCTAGTTGTTTGCTGTTAATGTTCGTCAATCCAGGTGGTAGTTCATTAAGTAGTGATGGTATAATATAATCTAGTCTCTTGAGACCATAGCTATTTATACATAAGGGTTTTACATATTTAGTACTTGTTATGGCTCTTGTTTGTATGTTGTGAGAGACCTTATGCCTGAATCTTGGATCATGGTAGTAGAGATTCAGTACAGTAATTTGGAACAACTCTTTAATGTTAAAATAAGGAATATCAGTGAAATATTTAAAGAACCTGTTTTGGCTATCTTGAAGATTATTAATTAAAGTTGTGTTTTGATTTCCCCAAGCTGCTATAGCATATCTTAATTTGCTTTCAATCAGAGCACTATAAATTGTTTTGTAAGTTTTCCTATCTACATAAAATCGGAGATTGTAGAAGGTGTAGAGGTTTGCTCTTAGGTTTTTTATTATGTTTACTGTGTGTGTATTCATTTTAAAGTGTTCATCAAGGGTAATTCCTAGGTATTTTTGTGTCGAAGTACTATTTATGAAGGTGTTACATTTGCAACCTGCCAGGATGTTTTGGTGTATGCATGATATGCTGTGGTGCGTTAGTTTGTATTTTTCTTGTGTGAAGTGATCTACTCTGATGTGCATTATTTTAGATTTGGTTGTATTTATATACAAATTATTGTCATGACACCATCTTGTGATGTTATTGAAGTCTTCTTGAAGTATATCAAAAGCTGTTTTAGAGTCTTTATGTATGGTATATATAGTGGTGTCATCAGCATAGATAAATATTTTACTGTGTTTAATGGTTTCATTCATGTCGTTTACGAACAGGTTATATAGTGTAGGTGAAATAATACTGCCTTGAGGGATACCCCGTGTTCCTTCTACTGCGTCACTGATAGTGTTATTGACCATAACTGCCATTTCCCTGTTTTTCAGATAGCTTTCAAATAGTTTGTAAGTCGTGCCTCTTATTCCAATATCGTGTAATTTAGCAAGTAGTTTATTGTGATTTATTGTGTCAAATGCTTTAGAAAAGTCAAGAAAAAGTACCATTATGTGATTGTTCTTATTTAAGGCATTATTTATTACATTGGCAAATTCAGCCAGGAGTAGTTCAGTACTATTTCCCTTCCTAAAACCGTATAGGTGTCCCTTTAAAATATCATATTTATTTAGGAAATTCTTCAATCTCTTATCCAAGCATTTTTCCATTATTTTGTGTAGGATTGATAAAATGCATATTGGTCTGTAGTTGCCAAAGTCTAAGTGATCGCCATTCTTATATATTGGTTTAATAATTGTGTATTTCATATATTTTGGTATTATGCCTGATTCGAATATCTTGTTTACGAGATGTATTATGATTGGTATAGTTTTTTTTGGATGTTGCCTTTATGTCTTTCAAGCGTATATTGTCCGCCCCAGGCGATTTGTCTGTTTTTAATTCCTTAATTATCGTTTCTGGAACTATTTATCTTATTTTTATAATAATAATAATAATAATAATAATAATAATAATATCGTATGGCCTCGGGTGCCGGGTGCAAGCTTCGTAATTTGACACCCAGAGGGTAGCTTGCATGTCGAATTTCGTTGTTCCTTGAATCACTATGAAAGTCAAGGAGGTTAGATATCTTAAGCTCCTTGAACACTATAGCGCTTTCTAGTAGAGAAATGAGGAACTTTGTGTGGGCGGAAACTCCCGAGATTAATTTTGCCATTATGAACACGGTCTACTGAATTCAAATGGGTTCTTTGACCTGCCAACATCGCATGACATGCGTGTCGTATTTTTGCCGCCTTTCAAAAATTACTTACCACGGCCAGGAGCGAACCTGCAATCTTGGGGTTGGTAGACCGAAATGCTATCCACTCACCCAACACTGAAAATTGATTTCTATTATATCAATCAAGCAATGAGATAATACGCTTCGGAGTTCCGGGTTTGATTTCCGGTTCTGCCAAGAAATTTAATTCTGATCTGAGGGCTGGAACGGGGTCCACTCAACCTCGTGAGGTAAAACTGAGAAGACTCGACTCCCATCTCACTTTTACTTCAGGCAAATGTCGGAATGGTTCCTAATTGGTTGGATCCTTAGTTTAGAGACTGCGACAACGCGGTCATGGAGCCCCGTGTACTTTGGATGGGTGTAGAATTTGTCTGATAACCGGTGTTAATTGTGATGGCTGTGATTCTGGCAGAAGGACTGCAGACGATTAAGATTAATTTTTTCAAGTAGTTCCTACTTTTGCTACAAAATACTACTGTCCACGACACCTAGCCGCGGACGTGGCTACTAAATGCCATCGCAGTCAGCACCTGGCGGCGAACGTAGGAACTACTAAAGCGTTATCAAAACTAACCTACAAATTTTAGTTTCCACAAGTGTAGTTAGTGGAAGGTTCTTTTTCATGCCATATATCTGTGACATGGGACAGAAGGAAGGCATACTGAGGGATTTTTAACGCTCTTAAAAATCCGACGACTTCGGCCGGGTTTGAACCCGCGATCTTGGGCACAGAAGCTCAGCATGCTACCAACTACGCCACCGAAGCCACCTGGTTCCTAATTTAAGTGCTATTTGTAGCTCTTCAGTCGGTCAACACAAATTTGCCCAATGACTGGGCGGGGTTCAATGTATATAATGTGTTAATTACACTTCTGGAAAAAAGATAATGTATTAGTCTATGATCACTATTATATTGGGGCAATTAAAGTTGACGGCCACCTCCTTCCCAATCCTCGCCTGGCTTACCAATACACACACTACTACAGCCATCACAATAACACAGGTTATCAGAAAATTCTACTCACACACAAGTACACGGGTCTAAATGACAACGATGTCAAAGCTCCTAAATTGAATTAAGAAGGTAGGAAGGAAGAAAGGAAGAAAGGAAGGTAGGAAGGACGGAAGAAAGGAAGGTAGGAAGGATGGAAGGAAGAAAGGAAGGTAGGAAGGACGGAAGGATGGAAGGAAGGAAGAAAGGTAGGAAGGAAGGAAGGAAGAAAGGAAGGTAGGAAGGATGGAAGGAAGCAAGGTAGGAAGGACGGAAGAAAGGAAGGTAGGAAGGACGGAAGGAAGAAAGGAAGGAAGAAAGGAAGGTAGGAAGGAAGGAAGAAAGGAAGGTAGGAAGGTAGGAAGGACGGAAGGAAGAAAGAAAGGAAGGTAGGAAGGAAGGAAGAAAGGAAGGTAGGACGGATGGAGGAAGGAAGGTAGGAAGGACGGAAGAAAGGAAGGTAGGAAGGACGGAAGGAAGGGAGGAATGAAGGAAATGTCTAATTGACGTGTTCTACAACGCCCGATATCTGAGATCTGAATACTTGTTCATAGGCGTGTTCAATGTGACTTGTATGCAGTGAAATGTAACTCTCTGCCCATCAAAGTAAGACACCAATCAAGGTTTATGGTCGAGAAGCGACACAGTGTTATTGTCTGAGTACGTGATACCAGTTACTTAGTTTGACAACGGAACAACAATTCTCTGTAGAAGCGTCAATATCAAAATAATCGAATGCATAGGCCCTACATATAAGGCCGTTTTCTTTTATTTGTATGTTTCGTCATTCCGTGGTAAGTGCTAAAGATATTTAGTCCTAGCCAGTCATCTGTTGAACGACCGACAGCAGTGGCTACGCTGGATAAGGCGCAGCGTTAGGTCATAGAGACAAGTTCTCTGCTGACTCAGTAGACGCGTGGGTTCGAGCCCCACCGTCGGTCATCCTCGAAATGGTTTTCCGTTGTTTCCCCATTTTCTACACCAGGCAAATGCTGGGACAGTACCTTCTGATAGGCCACGGCCGTTTCCTTCCACATCCGTGCCCAGTTTCATTCATCTTCATCCATTCCATCCATTCCATCTCTCATCCCGACGCGCAGGTCGCCCACGGGCGACGGCTAGAAAGACTTGCACTAGACCTCTCAGGAGACCACACGACAAAAACATCTGTTGAACGGTAGGAAGAGCAAAACGCTCGCTCACTGAGCCCAGGCTACGGACTGCGGGATCGTACCTCAACACAAATGGCTAGCATTTGAAGGGTGTTTAAATGCCAATACCAAGTATTTTTATTGCCATTGACCAGTCCACATATTACGTAATCACGTTTCGTGAATTTTGACCCCCTCCCCTATCATGCATTACGTGATCGCTAAGCGATTCCTCATATTTCTGATTTCGTCACTATTTATCCGTATAAATAAATGAAATACGTAACACAATATCAGAGACATCAACTACTGTAAAACATAACGCTGCACTATCGTGAGGTTTTCCGGGAGGCAAAAAGAAGCACAAGAAATGTATGAAGAATTTTGACGAAAGTCCTACTTTATTTTTCATCAAACATATTTTTGAACCTCTTTATGATCCGAATGGAAGCATTCTTTGGCTTCGCTCGCACCTTCCTTCAGCGCGACTGGAAAGCCGCGTAGAGCGTAAAATGTGTTGGTTTTTGTTATTTGTTAAGTGATTA
Organism: Meconema thalassinum; assembly: GCA_946902985.2. NCBI lineage: Eukaryota > Metazoa > Arthropoda > Insecta > Orthoptera > Tettigoniidae > Meconema > Meconema thalassinum. The sequence goes on along the minus strand of OX336390.1, from coordinate 296,298,107 downwards.
CGTAATCATTTTGTTTAACCACCCCACACGTCATCAACGTAATCGAGCTTCGAACCACTATCCCTATTTGAAAATACGTATTATATTAGGATCTCCTTCATGACAACCACTCAAGCGTTTGGCCATGCCCTAAATCCATTTTCCCACATTTAGTGGGACGTAGCCTAGATTGGTGATCGTGGGATGCCGGCTCAGTCCGGCATTGATCCATTAACATATTCCAAGCTCCTCTCTTGTGTGTACTCTGACAACCTCTCTTGGTCAAATCTTGTTCTTTTCAGATCACGATTGTATTAGGGTATCCGACGCCTAAAATGTATTTCATTCTTCCATCTTAATCAGCCCTTGTCGAATTTCTTCGTTCCTTTGAACGCTATGAAAGCCAAGGAGGTTAGATATCTAAACTCCTTGACACTACAGCGCTTTCAAGTAGAGAATGGAGGAAATTTGTGTTGGCGGAAAATCCCGAGATTAATTTTGCCATTGAACACGGCCTACTGAATTCAAATGGGTTCTTTAACATGCCAACAACGTATGACATGAGTGTCGTGAATTTGTCGCCTTCAAAAATCACTTACCATGGCCAGGGGCGAACCTGCAATCTTGGGGTTGGTAGTCCAACACTATAACCACTCACCCACCGTGGCAAGCAATAATAATAATAATAATAATAATAATAATAACCAGCAAGTTAAACAAGATCTGCAAACCTTTAACATAACTGAATCCACTTTCCAAGCTTTCCGGAAAATGTTAAAAGAAGACCCACGGATTAAACTTAAGAAAGGGCAGAGACCAAAGAGGTCCGAAGCAGCTAAACAATTACAAAGTCAGAAAATGAAGGAGATATGGGCTAGGGTGAAGACTCTTAAGAACGTGAAACCATCCCAACTCATCAAGCTGAAAACCATTTTGGTTAACCTACGTAGTCCATAGTTGGCCCATTCGAAGAAAGAAAGAAAGAAAGAAAGAAAGAAGAAGAATAACATAACAACCATAGAAGTGTATTCTTCTTCTTCTTCTTCTTCTTCTTCTTCTTCTTCCACGCGATCAGGTCCAGTGGACCGCGCGCTGCTACACGTTTCCTTCTCCATCGTCTCCTATCCATAGCTGCCATCTGCCAACTGTCCACACGTATCGCTGCCTGTTGCAGATCTTCATGGAGTCCATCACTCCACCGCTTCCTTGGTCGCACTGGTGGTCTTCTTTCTGTGGGGATGAAATCCAGTAGCTTCCGTGGCCATCGGTGGTCTTCCATCCGGGCTACATGTCCAGCCCATCGCAGTCTTCTAGTTTTGATGGTTCCAGCTATGTTGGCATCATGGTACAGGTCTTCTACTTCATGATTGTGTCTAATCCTCCATTCACCCGTGTGTACATCCCTCATCGGTCCGAAGATCTTCCGAAGAACTTTTCTCTCAAACACGAGTAGTTTATGAAAGTCCTGTTTTCGGATGCTCCATGTCTCACATCCATATAGTACAACAGGTCGGATTAGAGTTTTATACAGACGAATTTTGAACTGTCTGGAGAGACATCTGGACCGAAGAAGCTGTGTTAAGCTGTAGAGAGTTCGGTTTCCTGCTTGGATTCTGGCGTTGATTTCTGCCTCACATGATGAGTTCTCCGTGAAAAGCGATCCTAGGTACTTAAATTCATGGACCCTCTTGTAGGACTGGTCCCCTACCCGGAGTGACTGTAGTTGCCCAAAAACTTGGCCTTGCCCGCGAGTCATATTGAGGCACTCCGTCTTGGTTTCATTCACGATTAGCCTAAATTTGTTGGCAGCTGCTTTGAGTGCTCTGGTCATTTGCCTCAACTCTTCCTGAGAGCTGGAGAGTAAACTGATATCATCTGCGTAGGCAAGGTATGCTAGGTTCTGAACCGTTTTTCTTTTCCAACTATAGTCTTGCCTTTTTTTCTCTTTTTTCGGCCTGTCAATTATCGGAATTGTTCTCTTTTCTTCTTGGTTATTACTGGCCAGGGTAGCCGAGCAGATCAGTGGACATTTCTATAATTGCTGATCAAGGTTCGTTATAGAGATTTCTTACTATGCCGAATCGTGATCAGTGACACCTCTTTCCTTTTTATCTTCTTTTTTCGTCTCCTGTGACAACAATTTGTTACTCTCATGGCAGTCTTCTGTTTTTTCTATCCTGATAGGACCTTTTTGTTTATGCACCCGCTCTCATTTTCGAGATGCCTTGATTTTCTATCCGTTTTTTCCCGTTCGTTTGTATTTTTTATAAAGGTGCGCGTAGAGGTGCGAATCTAGTTCATTTAATGTAATTCCGTGATGCCGGATTAATGCTGACACCATCAAGGTAGGTTACGTATATTTTGTCTTTGCTCATTGTATGGAATACTAGGGCGTTTCGCCTATTCTAGTATGTCCATGGAGTATCTGTTTCGTTCCCGTTATCATTGTCCTCTATTCGTCGTATCTTTTGTGTAGGTATTTGGTCCGGTTTACTGAGTAACGTGTGTTCAACAGTAAGACCTATGCCATACCTCTTATCTTTTGTTTGCCTCTTATCTTAGGATTGCGTTTTCATATGCAAATCCATGAGTTTGGCTTAATCCCTTTCTGACGTAATTTATTTTGATGGGTATCTTTTATTTTGTGTTGCAATACCTTTCTCGTAATTATTTTTAATATCGGTTACTTGCCCCTTTTTATGTTTATTCTTTTACGTCATATCTACGCGCGCTTTTATTAATACTCCGTCCCCCTCGCACTCCCTCATCTCCTTCAGGGCTATTTGAGCTACCGTTCGCTCCTTTGACGGTAGACTCACTTTCCCCGACTCTTTGTCTAGCCCTTTTAATCTTTGTTTTTCACAATGTAATTTTACTCTTTACGAGTATACTTTCCCAGATGTGTTCCCCCCTTTATCGTTTCTCCCTATCGATCTTGACATTTACATTTCGGTCCTTTCGACCGTTATTTTACCTAGTATCACATGTTTGTCGTCCACTTAACCTCATTCATAGCATGTAATGCTTCCTCGTCATTCCTTGATGTTATGTCTTTGGTCAATACATTACCTCTTCCTTGCCTATGTGTTGAGTATGTGTACCTTATTTAGTCTTTATTTCTTTAGGCTAAGCTAAGCTAGGCCCATAATGTATAGCGCATTCGAATAGAACTTGCATTCACATGGCAGTGAATGTACGTTCAATCCATCGCCTCTGATACCTTCATGACCTTAGTCCGGTTTAATGGACCCAGCGCCAGGCTAATCGGTACACACTTCCACTGCGAACTACATCTTGCGAAAGGCCAGACGGCACAAAATGGTTGCAGAGCGTGGTTGCTATTCGAATGTATCACTCTACATGTAACTACACCTAGTTTCATTCCCCAAAATGACATATGAGGACCACTTAGCCCACAAATACGTCCAACTGTATGTGTAAGTTGGCAATATGGTACTTATCGTTTGTTTTTTGTTTTTCATGTGTCGAGAAAAAAGATGGCTGGAGATTGTTGTGAATAAAAGAAAAACAAACTGTTGTGGATTTCGTAAGGAGTTTTGTAAAAATTATCGTCCTGGTGATAATTTCTTGCCGTAGCAAACTCATTTGGACTTCGTTGTTAAAGGTAAGGCCTGTATCAATTATATTTTCGTGCCTTTTCTGCGAGTGTAATGACAAATATGAATAACGATATCAAGTGTGAAATCGAGTCGCCTACTAATAGTGATGCGTTGCATTTAGCCAACACCAATGCTTCGACGAAACTTGATTGGTTGGAATTCGACCCCCTAGTTTCTACATTACCTATTCCGGCAGCACATAACTCAAACTTCCATAGTGGAAATGTTGGTAACATCGTGAACAAATGGAATGTCCGCTATTCAGGGGAGGAAGGCACTTCCTCGGTAATTGAATTTACTACACGTATTGAAGAATTGTGTGCATGCTATGGTTTGGTTCCTGGCAGTATTGTTCAATGCCTCCCTATGCTATTATTTGGGAACGCTTTAAAATGGTACCGTCTAGTCCAGTATCTCTTCAGTTCATGGGTTAGTTTCGTGAATGCTTTGGAAAGGAGATTCACGCTATCTGACTTTGAGCATGCCTTAAAACATGAGATTTTCTCCCGTACCCAAGCTCTCGGGGAGAATATTGATGATTATGTCACAGCGATACGTATCCTTATATCTCGTCTTCCAGTTCCACTGCCTTCTAGTGAAACTATTAATCCTGTTTATTGTAATTTACATCCCTCCTATAAATAGTTTATTCGCCGCTCTTCAGTATTAGATACTCAAGATATTCTTATTCAAGGGCGTGAATTTGAAGCAACTGCCCGACTGTGTAATCGATATATCCCCCCTCCAGAGCCTTCTGAATGTATGTTTCCCGAATTAGCGTTCAAAATGAATGAATGTAGTAATAAGATCGATATGCCTGCATGTGGGCAACGTGGCAATAATACTACTCCAGCTCGTTGGTCGACACGACACTGCAACAATAGAGGCAATACCTTCGCCTCTGTTAATTCACATAAAACTAATGTTCGCGTTAATGCTGTGAATCATGTCAAACGTAGTATCCCTCGTTCCCATAACCTTGATGTAAATGCCCCTCCTCATGTGAATGCTTCCAGGTCCCCGGTTCGATGCTGGAACTGCTTAAAAGAGTCACATACCTACCGAGATTGTTTAGTACCGCTAAAAGGGAAGTTTTTTTTTGGGTGTGGTTTACACGGAGTAACAAAACCAATCTGCCCTCGTTGCAATGCTACTAATCCCTTGGAAAACTAGTGAAGCTTTGCGATGACGAATCCTATCGTGAGGCTAAGAAGATTTGTTTCAGCAGACTACGCTTCGGTGACAACTGATTTTCCTTCCATCAGTAAGATAGGTTCAATGCAGGAAGGTATGCCATTACTTTTCAGGTAATTGACTAGGTCTTGGTGAGCTCCACTCTGTGAGCAATGCAGGGGCGTACCGTGGAACTTATAAGTAATGACAGCCTGCAGGAAGTACCTTCTTATCTCATGAATGTGCATTTCTCTTGTGACATGTTTTTCAGCTTATTTCTTCAAGTTTACGTGCTTTGGCGCAAGATGGCATTGCTATCAATTATAATTATCTACTTCTTTTCAGGTTATTATTTCGAATAATATTTAAATAGATGACGTCTAGTCATTTTTCCTCGTCCCTAATTAATCTTTGTCGGAGTATCGTGGTAGTCGCCACTCAACTTTATCCCTTTATTAGAATAAGATAATATCGCTCTCTATTAATCGTTCTTTCTTGTTTTAGTTAATTATCATATCTGCTCTCTGACATCCTACCTTGAGAGATTATGGAAGACAGATTTTGTGTACTTATATTTATTATATAATGTAAATCTCTAACTTTGTAACTTTTGTAAGATATTTTGGCGAGGAAGCTAGGGGTTTATTTTAGTTTTACTATTTTGTTTCATCTGGTGTAACTTAAATTCTTATTGTGAAATTTTCGTGCATTGATTTTTATATTTATCTTCATTGAAGTACATTCTTTTGACTCCTCCCCGTCTTCCCCTACTTCTAGGCTCCCTCCCATCACATTTTCGTGATGTCCCCCTGTTTTAATCCCTTCTCCCTTCCTTATGTTTAATTAAAATTTTTGTTCGTCTATTTTGGTGGACACAACAAAAATTTTGGGGATGTGCGTGGGAATCTGAACCGTTTTTCTTTTCCATCTATAGTCTTGCCTTTTTTTCTCTTTTCTTCGGCGTGTCAATTATCGGAATTGTTCTCTTTTCTTCTTGGTTATTACTGGCCAGGGTAGCCGAGGAGATCAGTGGACATTTCTATAATTGCTGATCAAGGTTCGTTATAGTGATTTCTTACTATGCCGAATCGTGATCAGTGACACCTCTTTCCTTTTTATCTTCTTTTTTCGTCTCCTGTGACAACCGTTTGTTACTCTCTTGGCAGACTTCTGTTTTTTCTATCCTGGTAGGACCGTTTTGTTTATCCACCCGCTCTCATTTTCGAGATGCCATGCTTTTCTATCCGTTTTTTCCCGTTCGTTTGTGTTTTTTTTATAAAGGTGCGCGTAGAGGTGCGAATCTAGTTCATTTAATGTAATTCCGTGATGCCGGATTAATCCTGATACCATCAAGGTAGGTTACGTATTTTTTTCTTTGCTCATTGTATGGAATACTAGGGCATTTCGCCTATTCTAGTATGTCCATGGAGTATCTGTTTCTTCCCGTTATCTTAGTCCTCTTTTCGTCGTATCTTTTGTGTAGGTATTTGGTCCGGTTTACTGAGTAACGTGTGTTCAACAGTAAGACCTATGCCATACCTCTTATCTTTTGTTTGCCTCTTATCATAGGATTGCGTTTTCATATGCAAATCCATGAGTTTGGCTTAATCCCTTTCTGACGTAACTTATTTTGATGGGTATCTTTTATTTTGTGTTGCAATACCTTTCTCGTAATTATTTTTAATATCGGTTACTTGCCACTTTTTGTGTTTATTCTTTTACGTCATATCTACGCGCGCTTTTATTAATACTCCGTCCCCCTCGCACTCCCTCATCTCCTTCAGGGCTATTTGAGCTGCCGTTCGCTCCTTTGACGGTAGACTCACTTTCCCCGACTCTTTGTCTAGCCCTTTTAATCTTTGTTTTTCACAATGTAATTTTACTCTTTACGAGTATACTTTCCCAGATGTGTTCCCCCCTTTATCGTTTCTCCCTATCGATCTTGACATTTACGTTTCGGTCCTTTCGACCGTTATTTTACCTAGTATCACATGTTTGTCGTCCACTTAACTTCATTCATAGCATGTAATGCTTCCTCGTCATTCCTTGATGTTATCTCTTTGGTCAATACATTACCTCTTCCTTGCCTATGTGTTGAGTATGTGTACCTTATTTAGTCTTTATTTCTTTAGGCTAAGCTAAGCTAGGCCCATAATGTATAGCGCATTCGAATAGAACTTGCATTCACATGGCAGTGAATGTACGTTCAATCCATCGCCTCTGATACCTTCATAACCTTAGTCCGGTTTAATGGGCCCAGCGCCAGGCTAATCGGTACACACTTCCACTGCGAACTACATCTTGCGAAAGGACAGACTGCACAGTTCTTCCCTTCGACTTGGATTCATTCAAAATTCTCTCGAAAAGTATCACGTATGATCTTCTCCAAGGCAAAATTGAACAGTGTAGGAGATAAACCGTCTCCTTGTCAGAGACCCGTCAACATTTCAAAATCCTCCGTCACTCGATTTCCCATTTTTATCTTACCGCGTGTTTCGCTCAGGCAGATCACTACCAAGTTGATAAGTTTCTTGGCCATTCCAAACTCTCTTAGGCAACTGAGTAGGCTCTATATTGAATTATGCAAGACATTTGACACCTCAACGTGGGGACCGAGAACTAGGAATCATTAGCGTAGGGGTAAGGATATATATGTGAATTGTGCAAATGCTATCTGAGGGATAGGTTATTGTGTATGTATTAGCATGGATGATGAACGAATGAGGATAATGAGTGGGAATGGAGTGAGTTGTAGTAGAATGTAGATGAATGGGGAAAATGTGGTAGTGTGTATGTTGGGGAATGATGACGATAATATTGGAAGTAGTGTGGTGGTGAAACGACTGACGTGCAAGTACAGGATGTTTTATGCCAGTAAAGGATATTTTAAATATGCTGAGACAAATGAATGAAAAATTTGATAAAAATAGTCATGAAATGAATGAAAAATTTGATAAAATAATTAGGAGTTGAGTAAGAAATTAGATAAAGTAATGCATGTTAATGAGGAGTTAGATAGGACGTATGGATTGTTACAGCATGGTATTGAGGAGGTGAGACAAGAGATTAGAGGTGAGGTAACGAGTATGGTGGAAGAAAATGCTAAAGCAATTATACAAGAAGTAGATCAGAAATTGATAAAATGGAAAAGATAATCCCGGAGAAATTTAATGAGATTACTATGGAAGCAGATAAAAAATTGGGAAGGGTACAGGAAGATATTATAAAGAAAATTGAGAAGATTGAAAAGATGACTGGTGAGAAGATATTAGCTATGGAAGTGAGATTAAAGTCTCAAATGAAAAATGAGAATGGTCAAGCTAGATTGGGTTTATTAGGAGTGAACAGGGCTCCCATCCACTCACTCGTCCAAAAATAGTGAAATAGTGAGCGTTTTCTTTCAAAAAAAAGTGAAAAAAAGGTGAGTTTATGCATGAAAAAGTGAGTAAATAGTGAGTAAATTCATAGCATTAATCGCATTTATGGCCGTATATCTGGTTCATTTTGATCTTTTGTTGATATCTGTAGGCGCAATTAGGCAGGGGGGGGGGGGCTTGGGTGGCTAAGCCTCCCCAAAACCAACCATAGTCCCCCAAAAATGTGACAAAACTGTTTTGAAATAGACAAAGTTTTAGGAATGTGTATCTGAAAAACAAATTAGCCCCCCAAAAATGTCAACCAAATTGCACGTATGTTAATATCTCTGAGTACTCTTCATGATTTTTCATGTAGTTAGAGAGGACACTTTGAAATTTAAATCGTAAAACAAAAATATAAATCTGGAATACAAAACAATGTGAATGTTATAATGGACTCTTTACTAGAAAAAAAAACTAAAACAAATAATACTGCCATACTGGTACAAAAGAATAAAAATAGATATCATTAGTCTTAAGATAAAACAATGTTTATGCCATAATGCACACCTTACTAGAAAAAAAACATATAATAAATAATAACCCCTGGCACTACAGCCTGTGAAGGGCCTAGGCCTACCAAGCGACCGCTGCCCAGCCATTTGGCCTGCAGATATTGGGGTGACACACGATCAGCGCATCGGATCCGCTCAGCCATTAATCTTGGTTTTCGTGATTGGGGCGCTGTCACACTGTCAGACAGCTACTCAATTGTCCTCACGAGGCTGAGTGCACACTGTTCCAGCCCTCACGTCAGTTTCTAAAATCCCTGACGGAGCCGGGTGAGAGGCAGGCGCGCTACCCCAACACCACGGGGCCGGCCCAGGAAAAAAAAAACAACACTGTAAAACAAATAATACTGTCGTACTGCCACATAGAAAGAAAAGTAGATATCATCAGTCGTAAGATAAAATTCACAAGTTGTCATCAGTCTTAAAAATAAATTCAAGTGTCGGGGTCATCTGGATAGTCGCTGTTTTCATCGCGCCGTCGTTTCCCGACTTTCTTCCTTAGTGGCTCCGACTGCTTTTTGCGGAGATCTTCGGCCCGGGATCGCATGCTGCGGGCACCTTCTCGCATACCTTGGCAATTTTTGCACTTTTCAAATCACCCTTTACCAAAGCAGCTTTTAGCTTTTGGTTGGCCTCATCAATTAGGTCATCAGAAGCTTGTCTCTCCTCTTCTTCCACTTCTTTTGCCTTCCTGAACTCTTCCTGTAATTTTCCTATCTCCTTTCTTTAACTTGAGTTCTTTCCTGCTCTTCTTGCTTGCGCCGAATATCCTCCGCCTCTTCCTTTCTCCTTTGCTCTTCCTCTGCGCTTAGCCTCTAAATAGTTTTCATATTTGCTGTGAGCGCCAGCAGCCGCTTTCAGAAGAGCCTTTGTGATGGGAACTGCTTCAGCCCGCCCACCGAACTCCTTCATACCGTCACGAATGTTCAATCGAGCATTCAGGGTGCGCTCTTCCATTGCGGCTCTATCTGCCGGAAGTTGATTTCTTGATTCCGAATTCCACATTCCACATCTGAGCTTCTATGAGCTGCTGGTAGGATGGCTTTCACGACTTTGCTCACAAGCGTATATTTTGCCTGCCCAGTAAAGTCGAAAATGTCAAAAATTTGATGCCAATAATGGTCAATCCTTGGACTTTCCTTAAAACGTGGGAGATTTTCTGGCTGCAACAGCTTCCATTCACTGCGAAGCTTCTCTTCGTACACATCTTTTAAAGTCAGCTGCAACATTTTGTAAACAAAGACAATGCTCATCAGACACTTACTTTCTTTGATGGCCTGATGCTGCAAGCATTTCAAGTGCTTGGCATCCTTTCCAGTATTAAGGATGGACTTGTTAAGAAAGTGCTTTGCCGCCTCTTGATGAAACTTCAATACTTGCAGTTCACTACAGCTCTAATCAATCAGGAGACGTTCAGCACTCTTCCCAGTCAACATTTTTCAATTCCATAAAATTTTTGCCATCCATGATGAAAGATTCTTTCAAAAATTCACTGGTACTCATCAATGCTTCTGCCTGGTAGAACCTACTCAAGAGCAATATGAATAAATTTGACACTTCTTCATACAGAACATGTATCATAGGTTGCTGTAATTAAAATACTTTTGAAAATGTTTCAAAAAAATTTGCACGATATACTACAAACGCAATCTGAGTGGGGCAAGTATCATCTTTTAGAGCACTAGCAGTAGCCTGATAACATTTTGATTGCAGGAACTTTTCAGCATCCTTCCCTTTTTAAGTGACAGACGGGGTCGGTATGTCATTCTAAAACCGACGGAAAATTCGTCAGTGTAAGGCCAACTATTGACTTACCTTTGATAAATTGTCAAATACTAGAATATACGGTGACACCACGCTCCTTTCCGTCACAACACTTTTGTTAAAATTTCCGTTGATCGCTGCACGGCTCCGGCTGTGGTATTGCACCATGGAAGCTTTTTATGCTTTCTGGCCGCCTGGCTCGCTGCCGGCAGCGCACTCAGGCACCGGTGGCAGAAAAACGAACTACCCATTCATGGGTATATTATGTGTCGTTTCTAGCAATCTGATTGTGCACAAGACCATTTTATCATTTTAAATGATCTTGTCGACTTCGTCGTTACGCTGGGATCTGGCGTTACGTTATGGTGACGGACGAAATGCACCCAGATGCACTGAGGTGTGTGACGTAATAGTACCACTTGGTGCATGTGTACCCCGACAATCTCTACTTCGTTAATATAAGACAAAAATCCCCGATTCTTGGATGTCATGGGTAATCTCGAGAACCGCTGGATGGATTTTGATGCGGTTTTCACCATTCTGTAAAGGATATCTCGAGGAAAGATTCTATAGAAAATGTATGATCAAAGGAAGCCAAGCAGTAACGATTTCAGTGGAAAAGTCTAAAACAAACTTGGCGCCCGTGCGCTTCTTAAGCTTACGCTTGGCAAACCGTTAAAAATTTCAATATACTATGAGCGTAAGAATTGGTCAGCATGAAAAGTTCTACAAAAAAGTCCGCGAGAGCATATCTCTATCTTCAATACATCGCCCACTATAAGTGTTTTTAGACTGGATGGAAGGGGCAAGTCCCCGCGAATTTGAAACAAGATAAGCAAGATAATGCAGATAATTTTCTAACATGTCAAGAGTCTTTGGCTTCAAACGAAGCGAGAAGCCTCCAGCCTTTCTAGCATTTTTCAGCATTTGTAGCACTTAAAATGATACAAAGTCAAGTCTTTCAGACTGACTGTCACTTTTTTAACGCAGAATGTGACCAGTTTTGTTAAAAAAGTGAGAATAGTGAGTAATTTCATCAAATAGTGAGAAAAGTGAGGCTGCTTTGAAAATAGTGAATAATAGTGAGAAAAGTGAGTCGCTGGTAGCCCTGGGAGTGAATAATATGAAAGAACTAGAGTTACCAAAATTTAACAATAAACAGAGTTATCCTATGGAATTCATGGTAATTATAGAGAATAGATTTAAAGATAAACTTAATGAAGGAACTATAGAGTGGAGTCAATTACTGGAACTGTTGATCAAGCTTTCGTAGGTGAAACTCGGATCTGGTTCCTAGTATATAGAAATTCATAGGATAGTTATAGTAGCTTTAGAAAGAAATTTTGTGATAAATACTGGAACGAATCGATACAGGCTCCATTACGAGAAAGAGTGATATTTGGTCAATATGATAGTAGAGATTGTATGAGTATGACTGAATATTTTTTGAGTCAGGTGTTAATCTGTAAATACTTAGATGGGATGACTAAAGATGGTGATGTAGTAAGACTGTTGCTTATGCATTTTCCTTATAGAGTGAAAGAAGCCTCATGTATGCAAAAAGTTAAAACTACTGTTGAATTAGAAAACTTATTGGAGAGCTTTGATGCATTAGGAAGTATAAATGAGAGTCAAGCATGTGGTTATGGGAACCGCATAACTCAGGACCAGAGAGGTCGAGGTTATTTTAATTATAGGGGTAATACACAAAATTCTTACAATAATCAATCGAATCGGAGACAAGGTAATCATTATCAGAATATTAGTAATAGAAATAATAGATTGGGTAATAATGATAATAACTATCAAAGGAATTATTCTCAAAATAGTGAGGTAAATGCAGAGGATAGAAGAGAGGAGATGAGACCAGAGAATAACAATGATATGAGTCATAATGTGGAAACAAGGAATGAGTCTAGGAGACATTTAAACTAGAATGAGACGGTAATGACAGGTCAGATTATCAGTCTGATATTATATCCGCCAATACTATAGTGTCCGGAACTTATGACCTAGATATAAAGATTTAGCTGAGGAGACGGTAGAATCCTAAAAAGTTAATGGGATTACTATTTTGGAATTAAATATGTTGGGGGCGCATGTTGATGCTTTGTTAGATAGTGATGGTGAGAGTGGTAGGCCAAAGTGTACAAGGGTGGCTGTGGTAAACCCTGGTACAAGTATTAAGAAGAAAGTGGTCTAGGACATGGTATCTAAAGTGCTAATGGATATTAGTGTTAAAAGTGTATCAAAAATCCCTCCAAAATGACATTGTTGTTAGGATTTCTGGGGGCGATATGTATCCTATTGTATTCGACATTTCGAATTGCAAAGAGATTAGAACTTATAAGTAGGTATCATGTGGATACACTACAGACCAGTAGCGTAGCCAGGATTTTAGTTTGGGGGGGACATTAGGTCCTCATCTATTACTGCCAGAGTTTTTATATTTTAGCCTATTTTCATTTATGAAAAATAGTAGGCTTATGAGATCACCCCACCCCTATAATGAAATCTAAACGGCCGGAGTTATTTCAAGGAAACTCGGTAAGCACATACTACTACCTCGTCCGACCTCGACCGTGCCTTTCAAATTTCAAATTTTGATGCGTTTCACCGATTCAGCATGCGGGCCACGCGAAATATTTCACTGGCATTCTATATCTCCGCATTGGTAACAGATATCACCCTGAACTTTTGTACTGTGATAAAGGACACTACAACAAGTTTACCGATGCGACTTTATTAAACATTTAGGAGTATTACCCTTCATTTATAAAACCTGTTAAGTACAAAACGAACATGGTGGCCAAGCGAAGTTGAAACATTTTAATGGATATTTCACGCGATTTAACCATCCGAGCGCAGTGAAATTTAAAGCGGTAAATGTTTATACAAATTCTAATCTACTTACATCTAATTTAGTTAAATTGTTTACATAACCTCAAGATGGAGGCTGTGCGAAATTTTAAAATTAAGTTTTTATTTCTTGTGTCCTAATCATGCGATCGTAGTGAAAGTTTGTATAATGAACCTACGCAATAATTTTCATCTAATGTTACATAACTGCATGGCCTACATCTGGCGACCATCCGAAATATTTAGATGGTTCTCAATATCTACGAATCTATTGAAGCAATCAAACTGAAATTTTGTATGCTGATTGAGGCTATTAATATAAGTTCAATAACCTGGTGAGCACAATACCAACATGGCGGCAAAGTGAAGTAAAAACATTTAAATGGAATTGACTCGCGATTTCATTATCCGAGCGCAGTGAAACTTGGTACGGTAACTGTTCACACAAAATCTACTGCCATCTAATTAAATTCAATTGTTTTATAACCCCAAGATGGCGGCAGTGTGACATTTTAAAATTGAGTGTTTATTTCTTGTGTCCTAATCATGCGATCGAAGTGAACGTTTGAATAATCTTCATCTAACGGTGCATAACTCTATGGCGTACATACAGAACAATTCAACATGGCGTTCCTTTTCATAGGCGGGAGATTTTTCTAATAAAGAAGACCAATTGGATACATGAAAATAGGCTATATAGTTCTTTACGAAACTACTTGTTTTGAGTATAAGTACTTTAGGGTCCATTTTAACTTAGGACAAAGATATTCAGTCTGTTCATGTCTGTCTGAATTCTGTCCTTCGTTGCTTTGTTTTGAGGTAGTTCACAGCTGTGTCAGTGTCTATATTTGTCTCTGTCGCTCAGATTTTCAATTATCCGTTATCAGAATACTACTACAATATTATGGCATATTTACACGTTTCTGTGCAGAAAGTTCTTTTACATTAACACCGCACTATGTCTTGGTGTTTTATAAATAGTTTATTTTAACAGAAATGTTTTTAGTCAATTGAATGAATCTGTCAAAAAAAAGCCTTCAGAAGTAGATAACAGGAAGAAGGGACACTCATAAAGGTATCAAACAAGTACCTACGTTGCAAAATATTTAGGTATATTATTGTTAGTGTAATTTATACAGTGCTGTATTAAGGTAAGCCTAACGGTCGCCGTGTATGGTACCTCAATCTTGTTTATTATTATTATTATTCAGAGGAAACTGTAGCACCCTTTAAATAATAAAATAAATACGAACCTTTTAAAGAAATGGAATAACATTACATTCTATCAGTGAGCATTGCGTCTTTCTTGTTCAGAGAAAATTATTTGTGAAAGCTGTGCCTATATAATGAAATGGGGGCCTCAATTTTCTACACTTACAATAAAAGCTTTTCATAACTTACCGAAGATGTGTCCAGTTTTGCCTTCTTTATGACAAATCTTAACAGTCGCTAATGTGACAAAAAGAAGAAAGAAAAGAGCAACTAACAAACAACTCTGGACTCTTCCCCAATACTAACACTCACAAACGGTATATCTCCTCTCGCACATACACACGATCACCGTAAATCTCGACCAGGGCGACAATCAACCACGCTGAGCCAGTATTGTTGCCTGGGACCTTTTAACACTGCTATTTCCAGGAAATGGAAATTAAAAGCTGACAAGATATAACTGGCCCCCTCCAGAGAGGTCTCCTGCTAATTGGCAATCTCCTAATTTCTTGGTAGACTTTTGTATTCCCAGTACTCAGGCACCTACTGTTCTTGGAAAATCCCCCTCCCCCATGTCACAATCCTAATTGCTACCCTGTTATTTGAGCTCCTCCAAGCAGTGCAGACACGGAAATGATGACAGGCCGTGAAAAGATTGGTAGTACATTCTTTGTCAAAGCATTTACTGTATTTAACATTTCGTTGTAGGCTCTAAATTTGTTCGAGCCGTAAGAAAATGTGAAGGCTTATGCCAACCCCAATTTCTGGTTTTTTTTTTGGGGGGGGGCGGCCCCTCTGCCCCCCCCCCCCCCTCTGACTACGCCATTGCTACAGACTACAGTATCTATGACCTGCAAAATGGCTACTGCTGCTATTGAATGAGTGGTGACGACAATTGCAACTACATTTAGATGGAGAGCAGAGAATAAGGTATATAGTTTTATTCTGTGCGGAAGGAGAGCTTCAATAGAGGAAAATATAATGAAAAGTTAGTAAATAGTTGACACGTTACACATGTTTTTACAAACTTATGTAATATAAATATTGTATATATTTGTTTGTGTTTAAGTGTGATTCATAAACATCGTATACTATTTAAGGCTAAGTGAACAGGATCTGAGGATGAACGCGTGACTTTCATAACATGTGATCCAATCAAGTAGGTATTTGTACATAAAAATTGTGTTAGCTTGTGGGGTGGGTGGATGTTTGTTTCCCACCTGGTGTGATTGGGCACAGTTCGTATTGGTCGACGGAAGACCTTTCTTTATTATTAATCTATTACGAGTATTTACAAATATCTCAATATCTGGGAAGGAGATAATTTACCTCTTTCTAACTGGTGCCGATAACCTAGACGGTAGGCCCCTTAATAACAATTATGCAGGCCTAATCATTGTCATCTTTCGAACTGATAAGCTAACGCCAGCTCTCGTACAGAATAAACAAAAACATGTATCCTTAACATCGCTTCACCTTTAAGATTTGCCGTAATTGAGTGTTTTTACGCAAGTAGGAAAGAAAGCGAGATGTTTCTTTTTCACTCTCCTACAGTATATACCACGTTCTCACTCACTGGTTCTCCTCTCTCGTAATTCGCGAGATAACGGTTGGTGGTATCTATTGCGCTTGCGCGGATAAATAATGGCGGGAAGCCATGACAAAAAGCTTAATGGAATCAGCGCTCAGAGTTAACCGGGGTGTAATTGGCTGGACGATTCCCAAGGTCTGCAGTGTCAGCTACTGGACCATCGCATCCCTAGGAAATTACATGTCTCCATTCTTGAAAGTGAGCTACTCCAAGACAGACAGCATTCCAGCAAAATCCAATCAGATTCATTGAATCAGTTCATTTCGAACACCCTGTCCCAGCTTAACTAGTTCATAAAACACAGGCGTGCACTCAGTAAGTGGACGACTAAGATATTATTACGTCAATTCAGTGAAAAGGTGTTAATTTAATACCCCAAAATTGACCTGAAAACGTAACTTTGCAGTAATATAACGAGATATCAGCTGAAAATTATTTATGTCAAAGGCTATAAAATAGCTGGAAACATACATGTATGTATTATTTATTGTCAGACAGGTAGGCTCCACTAGTGACAATGTAATAATTAACTATAACATTTATAAGTATAAACAAAACAAAAACAGCATACACGAACAAAAATAGAAATACACTATTATATATCAACAACCACAACCATACAGACACGCACTCAAACATCCAATCTCTAGCATTCATTCATACAATCCCTTTGTACAAGAAACATTAAAATAATTATTACAGAAAAAACTATCTACAGTAAACGGATAAAGGCAACAATATAAATGAAAAGATAAGAAGAAAAAGTTCAGAACCCAGAGAAAAAGCAATACAAGAGTGACATTCGAGGATCTAGAAAACAGCAAACAAAAATACATTACTTCCGTCGCTCGTACATTGAATCAAAAATCAATCAATATCAGTAGCACTTTTACTCTCAACCGTCTTTAGAGTGTAGATTCTCTTAAGACTGATTTATATCAAGCGTGGTGGAAGTAAGTTTTAGATATGGCTGTGCTGTTTAGGAAGAAAATGAAAATCCACAGCCTGCTTCCAGTCTCCGACCGGGTCAGGAATGGAATGAATGAAGCCCCTATCTAGCGGCGAGGATATGAACTGTGCCGGCTGCCGAGGCCTGACGCACTCCTCGGGGGCAATGATTAAATGAATGACAGATGAAATGAAATGATAGTGGAGAGTGTTGCTGGAATGAAATTGTGACAGGGAAAACCGGAGTACCCGGAGAAAAACCTGTCTGCCTCCGTTTTGTCCAACACAGATCTCACATGGAGTGACCGGGATTTGAACCACGGACCCAACGGTGAGAGGCCGGCGTGCTGCCGCCTAAGCCACGGAGGCTTACGCTGTTTAGGAAGAATTTCCGAAATTATTACAGTAACCGGAACAAACTGTTGTTTCTCTCCCCCCCCCCCCCCCACTTCCTCCCCAAGGTAAATGGGAGGATAGTAGGCTACCTTATTTATAGTCCCGGAGAACCTACCCCATCCTTCCCCTTAATACAGAGGTACGCACACTACTACAGACATCACACAACACAGGATATCAGAAAGTTGAACACACACCGAAATGCGAAAGGCAGACAACCAAGATAACCGAAACCTCTAATATGAATCAACAATAACGAAAATAAATCCTGAAAAAATACAAAATAGTCCATTAGACTTCCTCCTTTGTCAATATATAATAATAATAATAATAATAATAATAATAATAATAGGACGAAGAAAAGGAACTAGCTCAGAGTTAACCGGGGTGTAATTGGCTGGACGATTCCCAAGGTCTGCAGTGTCAGCTACTGGACCATCGCATCCATAGGAAATTACATGTCTCCTTTCTTGAAAGTGAGCTACTCCAAGACAGACAGCAAAACCTCAAAAAATCGTATAAATGGTAGGAAGGCTAACTACAGGTATCTACCTAAAAAGAAAAACCTGTACAACCCAATTTAAATTAATACTATATTCTGAAACTTGGCAAGAAGTGGCTCTAATCTACAAAACAAAATATAACAAGATGTTCAGTAAAGAATATATAGCTTACTTTCTGCTAAATGCATGGGTATAGTTATAACTCATTTTCCTTTTCAAGGAGTATAATTGAATGTTGGTTGTAGTAGCTTATTGAATAACAACGTACTATATTATACATTGATGATTGAATCCTCACCTGAATTATAAATACACACACTAATACAGCCAATACAATGACACAGGTGAGAAGATAAAATTCAACACTCACCAAAGTACACGGGGCTAAATATCCATGATGTCCAAGCCTCTCAAATGAAACAAAACAACAACAGATTGCTACCCAAATCCTTCCTCGTTTAAAAGTACACACACAGACATCACAGTGACACAGGTTGTTAGACAACATCTACACACACACCTAAATACACGGAGCTACATGACCGTGATGCCGCAAAGCCCCTATAGAATCATCAACAATAACAACAAATAGCAGACTCAACCGTGGATCAACGACAGCTTCCTACACAAATCCTTCCGCATTTGCTGTTCAAGTAGGCTACACACACTAGTACACACAACTAGTAAAGCCCCTAATGAATCAACAAGAACAGACTCTACCATGGATCAAGGACAACGAATTATAATCACTGTAGTTCAGTGTTGAAATATGTGGTATTATAAGTATATATCATATTTTCGATTGCAAATACACACTATACCAGGCTGTTCTAAATCCACGAGTTTGAGTATGCGTACACGCGAGTACTCTGCAGTGATGCTCGGAGTACGGTTGGAGATGGTCTGGGTGTGATAGCCGATACGTCACTGGGCGAAGGTCATAACACAAGTCCATGCGCTTCCTTCCAGTCTTGATGTATTCACCGCGCAGTAACGGCAGATCCCACAGCAGAGCTGTATTGAATTTTGCAGGTTTACTCACGCAAGGCAGCGAGTACGCCGCTGCTCTCTGGCGAGCAGCTCGGCTGGAACAGCCTGCACATTACCTATATAATATGCTTAAGTTTGTAACTTGTAAGCAGCTTTAAATCAATAAATATTAAATAAATATTGAAGCCGCTAGGATTTGAACCTCAAACCTTCATATTAGGAGTCTAGAAGGCTACCACGCTGCTACACATACCCACTGCGCTTATCAATGTTAACAACAGCTTTACTATAACAACCTAGCATATATTTTTGTCTTGGAATGATCGATTTTATTAGCGTTTTCTGCCATTTCTCATAAACCATTTGATACTAAATTTGTATTATTTTGTTCAGTACATTCCTGGAAGACTATCAAGCTACTGAAATATGGACTAGCGAGCAAACAATAGCCTCCATATTGACCCAACGATACGGCACGGCCCAGTACGATAAGGCACAGCCTGCCTGAACTTCTATGGTATAATATTCTATTATAAGATGTTAATATCCTACGGATCACCTCCTTGAGGACAGTTTAAACCACCCTCTGTGCGATAAACGGATTTGAATCGTAAGTGACGGTTAGGCTGTATTACTTGCATGATTCATACGTTCACCAACGTGAAGCTATTTGGCTGATGACCTCGTAGTTTGGAAAAATAAACTTCCCACATCAAGGTACATATTTGTAAAATTTGGTAGAGATCAGATGATTAGGTTTGTCGTAATTTGATTAATGCTTAGAACATTTGGTGGGCGTCATTTCTTTTTTTGTTATGATGGCGGCGATATACAACATGACAATGAGTAGTCCCTTCCTAGTTCTACCTCTGTACCAAATTTCGTTCACTTCGGTTTCGTCGTGTTTGAATTTATAAGGGGAGACAGATATACTTTCTCTCTCTCTCTCTCTCACACACACACACACACACACACACACACACACACACTGACAACTATTGGCCCATGTAGATCTCATAAGTCTACTTTCATTTTTTGCAAAAATTGGAAGTAGGCTAAAAATAGACCCTCTAAATAAGCCTGGCATGGATTGACTATTCCCGTAATATGTACAGAGTTCCACATTACCAGTGATATTGTACCTCCCGCCACACTCCTGCTGTTGGCAATGTGTCACCAATTCCTTGCCGCCACTGTTATACAACGGAACCCGGTTGCAGATTGCAAATGGTAGTACCTCAATACTGACACAGTTCTTCTTTAAAGACGTACTTATACAAATCACAGTTAAGAATGTTCCAGCATAACAGCCAAACTCATACACGTAGCATTTCACAAATGCAGATGACAGTTTAATAGTTCAGTACTACTGCCTAACGGCCACGCCGTTACTCACACGAATAACTCAGATACTCAGTAATTCATTCCTCCGGAGCACCAGCCACTCCCAACACTTCGATGAACAGAAAACAAATCTGAAATATCATGTCAGACACAGTTTTTTATAGCTAAAGAACTCTTTACCTTCGCCACAGTTAAAAACATAGGTTTTGCACCGAAACCAACCAATTGTCACTCGGGCTGCAGTTGCTGAGGCCCCACTCATCCGTCCACCAATCATATAGTTCGTCTTTACTCTAGATTCAGATTGATGTCCTCCAATAACACAGAGATACGTTCGCTGGGCGGTACCTAGTTGATGACAGCGTTTCCATATCGCTAGAGCGATGAGTCATGGGACAGACCTATGCGTCATTTAGAATAACCCAAGCTCTGAATTTCCCATACAGGAATAAAAAACAGTCTTGTTCAAGTTAAATCCTGCCAGGCTCAATACACATTCGAAATCTGTACAAACTGAGTATAAAATGTATTATAGCCTACACAGAATTAAACCAAGCTTCAGAATATTGTCAACACACAACTATAAATTAACCCAGATTAAATGATGACCTCAAATATAAATAATAAATATAAATAATAATAATCCCTGCCTAGACAGGAGTCCATTGTCCTTAGGGGATTAAAGGGCTGTATTTTTATTATTATTATTATTCTTGCATCGTTATGCCCGACTCAGGAGCACGGTTGAACCTGTTTAGCTGATGTGTTGGCCTTCTTTTCCTTCCAAAATCTCTTCATCCTCTCACTGAGCGCCTTTCTTCGGTCTTCTGTCCAATTTATGGTGGCCCTGGTGTTGGGTTTGTCTTCAAATTGGTGATTGTCGATTAGGGTTCTGAATTTGCATCTGTCCTGTATAATATTGTCTGAAATGTTGATTTCCTGGAGATCTGTTTCAATTTCACGTAGCCAGCTGTTCTTGTTTTTTAGTGAGAGGGCCAAGTTGAGAATTAGTCAATCTGCCATTGTTCATTCTGATAATGTGCCCGTAAAATTTCAATCGTCTTTTCCGAAAAGTATGAGACATTTTTTCACATTGGCGATATATTTCCTGGGATGACTTTTTCCTCCAGATTCCCTCTATAAAAACTGGGCCAAAAATTTTTCGTAAAATTTTCCTTTCTTGTTTTTCAATCTCTTTAGTTAAAGATTTTCCACCAATGATTAAGGTTTCTGATGCATATAACGCCTCCGGTTTGATTACTGTATTATTATTACACACATCAAAAAAGTTTTGCATCACCTCGGTTCCCAGATCTCCGGCATATAGACGTTGACTGTGTATATTGTATCAAAGATACAGTCCCTTTGACTGTTCATAGATGTCACTAAAACTGCTCAAAGATGTAAACAACCATGCATGAGCAGGGCCTATTAGACGGAGGGGTACGACAGCCGATCAGTTCCAGTCATTCCACCAGGACGAAGGTACGCTGCTCATGTTGTCTGTAGTTCTACCATGCCTAGAAGGTCAATACCGCAGTTCGATCGCGTCCGCATTGTTACTTTGTGTCAAGAAGGGCTCTCAACAAGGGAAGTTTCCAGGCGTCTCAGAGTGAACCAAAGCGATGTTGTTCGGACATGGAGGAGGTACAGAGATACAGGAACTGTCGATGACAGGCCTCGCTCAGGCCGCCCAAGGGCTACTACTGTAGTGGATGACCGCTACTTACGGATTGCCGCTCGGAGGAACCCTGACAGCAATGCCACCATGTTGAATAATGCGTTTCGTTCAGCCACAGGACGTCGTGTTTCAACTCAAACTGTGCGCAATAGGCTGCATGATGCGCAACTTCACTCCCGACGTCCATGGCGAGGTCCAGCTTTGCAACCCCGACACCATGCAGCGCGGTACAGATGGGCCCAACAACATGCTGAATGGACCCCACAGAATTGGCATCACGTTCTCTTCACCGATGAGTGTCGCATATGCCTTCAACCAGACAATCGTCGGAGACGTGTTTGGAGGCACCCTGGTCAGGCTGAACGTCTTAGACACACTGTCCAGCGAGTGCAGCAAGGTGGTGGTTCCCTGATGTTTTGGGGTGGCATTATGTGGGGCCGACGTACGCCACTGGTGGTCATGGAAGGCTCCGAAACGGCTTTACGATACCTGAATGACATCCTCCGACCCATAGTGCACCCATATCGGCAGAATATTGGAGAGGCATTTGTCTTCATGGACGACAATTCTCGACCTCATCGTGCACATCTTGTGAATGCGTTCCTTCAAGATAACGACATCGCTCGACTACAGTGGCCAGCATGTTCGCCAGACATGAACCCTATCGAACATGCCTGGGATATGTTGAAAAGGGCTGTTTATGGACGTCTTGACCCACCAACCACTCTGAGAGATTTACGCCGAATTGTCGTTGAGGAGTGGGACAATTTGGACCAACAGTGTCTTGATGAACTTGTGGATAGTATGCCACGACGAATACAGGCATGCATCAATGCAAGAGGACGTGCTACTGGGTATTAGAGGTAGTGGTGTGTACTGCAATCTGGACCACAAATGCTGAAAGTCTAGCTGTATGATGGTACAACATGCAATGTGTGGGTCTCATGAGCAATAAAACGAGCTGAAATGTTGTTTGTGTTGATCTCTAATCCCTTTGTATTTAAAGGTTCCGGAACTCTTGGAACCGAGGTGATGCAAAACTTTTTTTGATGTGTGTATTATTATTATTATTATTATTATTATTATTATTATTATTATTATTATTATTATTATTATTATAAGTTAAGAAAATAGTGACACTGCGTCTACTGCATACGGACCAATGCAATTAGACACGTTACCAACACGATAAAGTATAGATGTAAAATTTATATAAAGCAATTATTAATACCAGAAACCTAAATTAAATGGTCATAGGGGACTCATAAACATATTGGTTACAGTACCTAATTAAGGCAACGTCCACCTCCTACCCAAAATCCTGGTTCCAATTAAATATACACACACTAGTAGAACCCTCACAATGACGGAAGTTATCAGACAGACACACATAAGTACACGTAACTCTATGAACACAATGCCAATACTCATGAATGAATCTTCATCAACAACAGCATTAATCTATTATTAGAAGGTTTTCAGTCGGTCAACACCAGGTTCTCATATTGGAAGGAGTATGGAGAAAATCACACTCAGTCTTTTTAGCCTATTTTCAATTTTGAAAAAATAGGCTTATGAGATCACCTTTTGTCCGTGTGTGTGTGCGTGCGTGTGTGTGTGTGTGTGTGTGTGTGTGTGTGTGGTGTGTGTGTGTGTGTCCCCCTAATAAAATCTAAACGGCTGGAGCGATTTCAATGAAACTCGGTAAGTTCATAGCATTATTCCCGGCGACCTCGACCGTGCCCTTCAAATTTTGTTACTTCTCACCAATCCAACATGGCGGCTGTGCGAAATATTTCACTATCATTCAATATCTCCGAAACGATTACCGATATCGCCCTGAAATTGTGTACGGTGATAAAGGGCACTACTAGAAGTTCATCTATGAGACCTTCAAAAACCTGGTGACTACAAAACCAACATGGCGGCCAAGCGAAGTTGAGACTTTTAAATAGACTTATCTCGCGATTTAACTATCCAAACGTAATGAAACTTGGTACAGCAAATGTTTGTACACATTGTAATGCAATGGAGTCTAATTTAGTTCAATTGTTTACATAACCTCAAAATGGCAGCTGTGCGAATTATTTCACTGACATTCTATATCTCCGAAACTATTACAGATATCACCTTGCAATTTTGTACGGTGATAAAGGGTACTAATACAAGTTTATCTAACAAGAGTTTAGTGCTTTTCAGTCGGTCAACACGAATGCACCCAAAAGAGATGGGTTATGCCCTAATCCTGAAATAAATTACATGAGATTAATAATACACTAGGATGACCAGTTTCGATCGTCAAGCGATCATCATCAGATCCAATACACTTAGGCTATAAAATCTATGTTTGAAATACAGGTGAAAATATTTACAATATGTACAATTATTTAGTTGCAGTATTGGTACTGCAACTGTCAGTGTATGCTAAATGCAGTATATATGTTAGGTGAAATGCTAAATGGTGATGGCTATCCGGAGATTGTACTTTAGAGAGATTATATGGTTGTAAACTATGGTTAAACTATAAAATTTTAGGCTAACTACTTATCTGATTGTCTTCCGTACTACAGCTATTCGCAGTTTCCGTGCTCACTTGAACTCGCTGTGCGGTCGACTGCGGTGGTTATCTTAACGACTGGTTTTCCCCTGCCTTCCCCCCCTGTCCCTACGTGCTGTGGGGAGTGATCGCGATGTGTTTATGTGAGGTGTTGCCAACCTAGATAAGATGTATGTTATTGAATGAGGTGGATCTACAACTATTAAAGACCGTGGATTAGTCCTCGCCACGCGTGGAGCATAACCCATTCGAACTAAGCGTTGACGGTCTTATGAGGACGTCCCGGCACCTTTAATACTGCCTCTAATATGGGCCTTGGTTTATTGCAGAAGAAAAGTACATCGTACACCTGATCCAGATAACATTTACCTATTAAAAACCCCTAATTTCCCCCCTTTTTTTATCTAGCTTGGCTGTGTCGCTAAATTGTGTTTTGTTTCCGACAGGGTGTGTTTTTTAGTAGCGTGAAGAGGGGTGAGCTCTCCATGAACGTGTGTTCATTTAGATTGTTGGGATTGTTTCGTTTGGCTAGGTGTATCTCGATTGCTTCCTTTATGTCAAGAGCTCTGCCTTTCGATTCGTGATGGATTATTTTAAGGTCCGACTCTATGTTGGTAAAGCTATGCCCTGCGTCACACATATGTTCGCACACGGCTGAATGTGTTCCGTATCTTATCGCATTTCTATGTTCATTATAACGTGTGTCTACTCGCCTTCCACTCTGCCCGATGTAATTAGCTTGACAATCGGTGTCTTGGCACGTTATAGAATATACCCCTGACCTTGAATACGGGTCACGTTTATTTAGATTACTATTTAGGAGGTGCCTAGCGGTTGTGTTTTTCGTCGTGAAAGCTATCTTTATGCCTTGCTTTTTGAATAGGTTAGTGATTTTATATGTATTCGCATTCACATAGTTGAAACGCGCAAATTTTTTCTCATTACTGTCCGGTTTGGGAATCGTTTTATCTTTATTTTTATGTTTGGCTATAATTTGATTTATTTTGCTTGGCGAGAAGTTGTTTTCCTTTGCTATTTGCATAATAGTTCTTATTTCCTTATTATAGTTGTCTTTTGACATGGGTATGTTTAAAGCCCTGTGCACCATTGAATTGAAACCCGCTAGTTTGTGCGTACTGGGGTGATTAGACTGATTGTCGATTGCATGCGAGGTTTGTGTTGCTTTCCGGAATATGGAATATGAAAGGTCGTTGTCTTTACGTTCAATAGTTATATCGAGATAATTTATTTTCCGGTCTATTTCGGATTCCTTAGTGAATTTGATAGAATGGTGAAGGCTATTAATGGATTGGAGAATTGTTTCTTCGCTTGTTAGTTCAGTATCGTAGATGCAAATTACATCATCTACGTATCTTTTCCATATTACTATTCCCTTTGTTGAAGTCTTTTCTAAGAACGCATTTTCTAGTGCATTGATGAAGATGTCAGCGATTAACCCACTTAGTGGCGATCCCATTGCTAGGCCTTCTCTCTGTGTGTATATTTTATTGTCGAATTGAAACACGTTTTGGGTGAGAACGACCCTCAGTAATCTCACAATCTCTTCAATTTCTTTTACCGAATTGTTGGATTTTAAGTTGTTTTCGATAGTGTTGATTGCTTCAATAATCGGAATATTGGTGTACATGTTAGTTACGTCGAAGGATACTAGCCTGAAGCTAGGTTTCATTTGTAGGGTGTTCAATGCTGTTACTAGTTCTGTTGTGTTCTTTACAGAGTTGTTTTTGTCGTTGGAAAGACGGCATTTTAAGATTTTTAGTAACTCTTTGCTGATTTTGTAATTAGGGGCATTCCTACAATTGACTATTGGTCTCATTGGGCATTCCTTTTTGTGTATTTTTGGTTGTCCCCTCAATGACGGTATTTTCGGGTTCATGTTTATTAGTTTTGATTTTTCAGCTTTGGTCAGTATGTATTCTGTTTCTTTTAGCGCACTTTTTATTTGTTTTTGGAATTTGTTGGTGGGGTCTTTTGTTAATTCCTTGATTTCGTTGTTGTTTAGGAATTCGACTGTTTTTTCAATGTATTCTGTTTTGTTCAAAATTACTGTAGTGTTTCCCTTATCTGCTTTTGTGATGATTAAGTCATGTTCTTTTATTTTTTGTTTCAACGACTTTATTTCTTTGATTTGTTTATTGTTTTGAATGTTATTGCTATCGCCCTCTCGTTTGAGGATTTTTTTTGGCTTCGTTGGTGGCGAGATTTTTGGTTAATTCCCTGTCTTCTGCTGGGAGCTTGTGACTGGCTATCTCAATATCTGTGATTAACTGTTTTATATTGTGGTTCGTGTGTGCGTCTGTGCAGTTGTATTTCAAACCTTTGTCTAACATATTCAATTCACCTTGAGAAAAGGTTACGTTCGTTCTGTTGTTTACTCTGCTGTGGAAATTGAATTCATTGTTATTCGTGTGTTGTTCGTTAGATTGATGGTTCCGTGTTTCTCCTAGTTTTCTTAATTTATTTTCTAGCGTTTCATGCTACCTCGTTGCTCTGATTTTGATGGTGTCATGTAGGTGTTCGGTGAAGCTGTCCCATTGGGCTGCGTGCCAGAAATTACTTAGTTGCAATTGAATGTCGTATAATTGTTGGTTACTTTTTTGCTTTCTTATGTATGCAAATCTTAATTCGTTTTTTATCCAAAGCGCTTTGGCTTGTTTAGTTGAAATGATCGAGGCTGGTGTGTTCGGTACGGTTTTAATTGGTACATATTTAGGGGTGAGGTTTAGTTCTATACATTTTTTGTTGAACCAAATTGACTTGTCTAAATTCATGAGTTTAAGCCTGAGTGATTTGAATTTCTTGGCTTCACGATTTGCCTGACTAGCCGTGAACATTGTGGTGTTTGAAGCCATATTTTCAGTGTTGCCTTAGTAAACAAGAGTTTAGTGCTTTTCAGTCGGTCAACACGAATGCACCCAAAAGAGATGGGTTATGCCCTAATCCTGAAATAAATTACATGAGATTAATAAAACACTAGGATGACCAGTTTCGATCATCAAGCGATCATCATCAGATCCAATACACTTAGGCTATAAAATCTATGTTTGAAATACAGGTGAAAATATTTACAATATGTACAATTATTTAGTTGCAGTATTGGTACTGCAACTGTCAGTGTATGCTAAATGCAGTATATATGTTAGGTGAAATGCTAAATGGTGATGGCTATCCGGAGATTGTACTTTAGAGAGATTATATGGTTGTAAACTATGGTTAAACTATAAAATTTTAGGCTAACTACTTATCTGATTGTCTTCCGTACTACAGCTATTCGCAGTTTCCGTGCTCACTTGAACTCGCTGTGCGGTCGACTGCGGTGGTTATCTTAACGACTGGTTTTCCCCTGCCTTCCCCCCCTGTCCCTACGTGCTGTGGGGAGTGATCGCGATGTGTTTATGTGAGGTGTTGCCAACCTAGATAAGATGTATGTTATTGAATGAGGTGGATCTACAACTATTAAAGACCGTGGATTAGTCCTCGCCACGCGTGGAGCATAACCCATTCGAACTAAGCGTTGACGGTCTTATGAGGTGCCGGGACGTCCTCATAAGACCGTCAACGCTTAGTTCGAATGGGTTATGCTCCACGCGTGGCGAGGACTAATCCACGGTCTTTAATAGTTGTAGATCCACCTCATTCAATAACATACATCTTATCTAGGTTGGCAACACCTCACATAAACACATCGCGATCACTCCCCACAGCACGTAGGGACAGGGGGGGAAGGCAGGGGAAAACCAGTCGTTAAGATAACCACCGCAGTCGACCGCACAGCGAGTTCAAGTGAGCACGGAAACTGCGAATAGCTGTAGTACGGAAGACAATCAGATAAGTAGTTAGCCTAAAATTTTATAGTTTAACCATAGTTTACAACCATATAATCTCTCTAAAGTACAATCTCCGGATAGCCATCACCATTTAGCATTTCACCTAACATATATACTGCATTTAGCATACACTGACAGTTGCAGTACCAATACTGCAACTAAATAATTGTACATATTGTAAATATTTTCACCTGTATTTCAAACATAGATTTTATAGCCTAAGTGTATTGGATCTGATGATGATCGCTTGATGATCGAAACTGGTCATCCTAGTGTTTTATTAATCTCATGTAATTTATTTCAGGATTAGGGCATAACCCATCTCTTTTGGGTGCATTCGTGTTGACCGACTGAAAAGCACTAAACTCTTGTTTACTAAGGCAACACTGAAAATATGGCTTCAAACACCACAACAAGTTTATCTATGTATATTTCATAAGCCGGTAAAGTACAAAACGAACATGGCGACCAAGCGAATTTGAAATATTTTAATAGACTTTTCTCGTGATTTAACTCTATGAGCGCAGTGAAATGTGGTACAGTAAATGATTTTGCAGATTGTAATGCACTGCCATCTAATTTAATTCAATTGTTTACATAACCTCAAGATGGCGGCTGTGCGACATTTTAAAATTAAGTTTTTATTTCTTGTGTCGTAATCATGCGATCGAAGTGAAAGTTTGTATAATGAACCTAGGCAATAATTGTCCATGAATGGTACATAACTCTATGGCCTATACATATAACAATCCTAAATGGCGAGCTTCCGAAATATTTAGACGGTTCTCAATATCTATGAATCTTTTACAGCAACCAAACTGAATTTTTTTTATGTTCATAGAGACTATGAACATATGTTCACCTATAGGACTTTCGGTAACCTGGTGAGCACAAATCCAACATGGCGGCGACGCGAAGTATAAATATTTAAATGGACGTTTCTCGCGAATTATCTATCGGAGTGCCATGAAACGTTGCACGTTAAATGCTTATACAAATGTTGATCCACTGGCATCCAATTTATTTCAATTGTTTGCATAATCACAAGATGGCTGCTGTGCGTAATTTTAAAATCTCGTTTTTACTTCTTGTGTTCTAATCATGCGATTGAAGTTTGAATACCTCACGTACACAATAATCTTAATGTAATAGTACAAAAATAAAAATCCAACCTGGCGACCATCTGAAATATTTAGACGGTTCTCAATATCTACGAATCTGTTACGGCAATTAAACTGAAATTTTGTATGTTGATAGAGGCAATTAACATGAGCAGGATATATGAAAATAGGCTGTTAAGTTCTTCACGGAACTACTTGTTTTATTTTTATTTTTTATCGTGGGCCTCGGGTGCCGGGTGCAAATTTTGTTAATTGACATCCAGAGGGCAGCTTGCGTGTTGAATTTAATGCTCCTTGGAGCGCTATGAATGTCAAGGAGGTTAGATAGCCTATCTAAACTCCTTGAACACTATAGCGCTTTCTAGTAGAGAAATGAGGAACTTTGTGTTGGCGGAAAATCCCAAGATTAATTTTGCCATTATGAACTCGGCCTACTGAATTCAAATGGGTTCTTTAACATGCCAACAACGTATGACATGAATGTCGTGATTTTTGTCGCCTTTCAAAAATCACTTACCATGGCCAGGAGCGAACATGCTATCTTTGGGTTGGTAGTCCGACACTATAATCACACACCCACCGTGGCAAGCACTCAGGATGATCGAACATATCTTTCTAATACTACTACTAATAATAATACTATCGTATGGCCTCGAGTGCCGGGTGCAAGCTTTGTTATTTGACACCCAAAGGGTAGCTTGCATGTCGAATTTCGTTCATCCTTGAAGCACTATGAAAGTAAAGGGGGCTAGATATCTACGCTCCTTGAACACTATAGCGCTTTCTAGTAGAGATATGAGGAACCTTGTGTTGGCGGAAACTCCCGAGATTAATTTTGCCATTATGAACACGGCCTAATGAATTCAAATTGGTTCTTTAACATACCAACATCGTAAGACATGGTGTCGTCATTTTTGTCTCCTTTCTAAAAATCACTTACCACGGCCAGGAGCGAACCTGCAAGCTTGGGGTTAGTAGACCGACACGTTGACCACTAACCCACCGTGGCAAGCACTTTCTATCTCTGGACGTTCAAAACTTTATCTTGATCGCGACTTCATGTGCACGACTTCGCAGCAGCGCCATTGAATTTACGATGAAAATATTCCACAACTAAGGACAACACGGCTCTAATATCTTCGTGCTCATAGAATTAATATGCTAGAAGAAGAACTTTTAGTTTTGTTCCTTGTCATGCGCAGTTTTGTACTTTTTGTCAAGCAGACAAAATGGGATTCTGAAGGAAGGAGAGTGTTCTTGTTCAACCCTGGCACGCATATATTGTTTTATATTATTATTCTGGAGTAGTCGGGAGTGGAGTCATTTGTACGCCATCAATCACAAGCGGAGCTGCGTCTGAAAGTCTTGAGGGGAAAGTCGATAACACATTCTTCATTAAGGAATACTGATTCCAACAACTACGCTTCATGCTTCTTTCCCTTAAGAATTTGTTTTAAATGTGGTATCGTCTAGGATTTTATGTGTCCAATCTGTTCCAGTGTTTGTACTGTAATTGGGGCTGTACGTTACGTACTGTATCATCTCGCTCCGCACGCAAATAATACATTTTATTTGACATTATTTAGCATATTTTGCCAGTTTGGGACGATAAGTCGTTATTTCACATTGTTCGAATTTTCTTATTTACTAATTTCATGAAATTTTTAAATAGGCCTACTTTCAATTTACTATATTCTCTGTTTGTTTGCAACTATTAGTTCCCATGTGACACATTGGTTTAAAGGGTGTTTGTCCTTCCTGACGTCAATCACACCGAGGGAGTTAATGAGAGATGAAAAGTATGAAACTGGGCGAGGAGTGTAAAGAAAGTGTCACTTCGAATTTTGAATCTGGGATCGAGAAGGAAAGGGAAGCAAAAGGGAATTGGAAGGAAAATGGAAATGGAAGGAAACGAGAAAATAGAAGGAAAGGGAACAGGGGAGAGGGAAGAAAGGGAAGGAAGGGGGAGGAAGGAAAAAGAAAAGGAAAGGAAAGGGAAGGAAGGGGAGGAAGCGAGAGGAAAGGGAAAGGGAAGGAAAGGGAAGGGAAAGGAAAGGGAAGGAAAAGAGAAAGGGAAGGAAGGGGAAGGAAGGAAAAGGAAAGGGCAAAGGGAAGGAAAGGGAAAGGGAAGGAATGGGAAGGAGCTTGTTGTTTTACATGACCATTAATCTCACGATCATAAGCCAAGATACCTTCTTTTACGTGGAATCTGTACCACTGGATGTGCTATTTCACATCGAAAATTTACCGTGATTCGAACCCGATACGCCTTGGTGAGAAAAGAAAGAAAGAAAGAAAGAAAGAAAGAAATACAAATTGTGCAGTTACCAAGAGTGTTAGAGTAAGTGTACAATGATATAGGAAATTATGAAAGTATCAAAATGCAAACAATCGCCATTGCGCTGATTAACACACTACAAATTGGGGTAGATGACCTCACTGCTCTTCCCCTTAAAGCAACAATAACTAACTAACCCACAACAACAACGTAAAAGTGATATAATTCGAACATTAGCTCGAACTAACTAACAGGGAGGCATGGAGAGCTGCATCAAACCAGTCAAAAGACTGAGGACTCAAACAACAACAACCAACAACAACCTGGGTCTTCCAGGTGGTCAGACAGGGATCTATCTCAAAGCCGTATTGGCGATGGAATCCTCAACACTTTGTACAAGGTGCCCATACTATCTCAGCCAATCCTTCTCTACTGTCGGATCAACAGCGATTCACAGACGGACACATGCTACCACGTTTTTACCGAATGATCCAATGTAGCATGCGCATGCGTGCTTTGATATTGCCAGCCCCACTCATTTCTATAGAGGCTGACAGAACGAGCAATGACCGTCATTTTTGCCTTGAATCTTTGAAGCATCCGTTGTTGACATAGGACACCAGTGACTTGTGTCATATTAATAACCAAGTTTAAGGGAAACAAATCTTCACTTTGTGTCCTCAGAGGTCTAGGGGGAAACATTTAGGTCTTTGTCATGTTACCGCATTTGGGCACATATTTTCTAAACACCCTGTAGAAGGCAATGCCATTGACTTGCTGCAATGCACGTACCACCAGAGAAATCGAAGGTCAAATTTAGTAGTTCAAAGACGAGTTTCTGAGGTTATGCAGTTGTGGATTTTATCATCCAACTCTATGAATGCTCGGAAATATGCTACTTATAGTGCAGCAACACAAACCCAGTAAGGAAATCAGTGGCAATCTACCTCTCTTCTCACCTTGCCCAGTACGCCTCATTATAGCGCTGCCTTGTTTTTTTTGTACCGGTACCCAATTAACCAACTAAAAATAGCGCTGTCGGGGTTTTGTTTGTTTCTACCCACTTCACCTATGACGGAAGTCTTCGAGTATCATACCAGCCTTCAGGCTGACTACCTAACATACTGTACCAACGGTTAGTCAAGACACAATATGCATTGATAGGATACGAAGTGCATCATACTCATATACTGTAAGTTATCCGTATTGCCATATAAATTAAAATATCTATATTTTAAATGATGTAATGCCTTATTTCAACTTCTAAGTGTCAAAATGACACACCACATCGTATGGCCAATGGGTATGGAACTTCTATTTCGAAGGTCCTGATTTAATTCCATGGTCTGGAAAGAAGATAAATCCTGGCGTAAGTGCTGGAACGGGGTATAGTTAGCCTCCTGAGGATATCTGAGCAGCGTGGATTGGAGAGATAAAGAATAAAACTGAGGTTGTTATTGGAAGGAGTGGACGTGGCTAATTAGCAAACACCACCCCTGCATTTGCCAGGAGATAAAAATGGGAAACCACTGAATATCATTTCAAGGACGGCCGGTGCATAGTGCAGCTCAAAGTCAATCGTATTTCGAGTCCACATGTAGCCATGATCTTGTGCGTTATAGCGTGGAGATAAACCAGTCTCTGATGATGATGATGATGATGATGATGATGATGATGATGATGATATGTTTAGGATCTCCTTATCAAGCACTTACAGAATCCTATCGATGCGAGTTTGGTGTCTGTGGGTAATTCTTTGTTCTCCCCTCATGAATAAAGGGAACTTTTTTCTTCTACTTTTCCGCTCGTCAACTGTTATCCGAGGATATTTTTAACGTTTTTAAAGCCCAGCTACATGAAAGATTTATGGAACCCAGGCAGGATGAAATTCTTACTAAAACTTGACTAATGATAGCTCGTTATTCTAATTGAACAATTAATAATCCATGTTAAGTTTGTGAAAAATACTTCCGCTCCACCCTCGAGACACCACTAAAGCAGCGGGAAGAATGACATTGGCTAGTTTATCAGGTCTAAAAGAAACACTTGAAGATGAAGCTATTTATGATCTCACTCCCGCAAGTAGATAGAGAATTTATGAAATGCTATTGCTTTAAGCTAGTTGGTCCGTGGCCTAGTATTATTTCCGTCTTCCTGTATGGTGCTGGCAAGGGAACATCTCGAGTGCGAATATCCTGGTTTTGCTGAAATTTTGCATACATGTTGGTGAGATTACATGGATAACATCTGCGAAGATCTTTTATGACCAAATTCATTTACGCTATCATAAAGAGCGCAACGTCATATAGGATCAAATACGGGAGCGAGACTTGGAGGTACCTTTGTGGACTACTATTGCCAGGCAGTTGGAATTGCATAGAAATCGGATTGGATTAAAGTCTGGTGACATTGCAGACACCTTTCACTCTACCTTCTTGCTTTGTGAAGTTATTGAGTGTATAGTTGCAATTTATTGAGTTGTTCTAAACTCAGTACAAATGTTGGTTCCTCAGTTTAGGGGCTGCGACAACGCGGTCATGAAGCCCCGACGTTGCTCACGTCCGTAGGTATTGCCTTCTATTATCCTACACGTGACCCCTGGGTGGTGCTAAACAAGCAACAGCGTTAAAGGTGACTTACAATATGCACAGAAATATAACAAGTAACGGTCCTTTTCAGAACCATCAAACTAGAGATGAGATACACCAAGATCGCATTATGCAACTTAACATTGAAGGCATGCGTTTTGCCAAATGCCAATATCTGCAAAAACAACTGTATGGCCATAACATTGATGTTGTAAACATTCAAGAAACCCATGCCAAAGATGATCAGGACCTTCAGCGCAGAGGACGAATATCCGGTTATACCCTGGTCGAAGCTATCCACAACCCACTATATGGGATAGTCACTTATGTGAAGTCAAGTTTAAATGGAGTGCAAGTAATTGGTCGTTCAGAAGATGGCTACATTTTTACAATAGCAATTCAGATAAATGATTTAAAAATTGTCAATCTGTACAAGCCTCCGGGTGTGAATTGGGCTCCTACAGTACTGCCAGCCTTTGACCACCCTTGTATATACACTGGAGACTTCAACAGCCATCACTCAAAATGGAGGTATGACGCCGTGGATGTGAATGGAGAGTCACTGGTTCAATGGGCAGAAATTACCAATATGCATTTGGTTTTTGATGTAAAAGACAAGGGGACCTTCCACTCTGCACGCTGGATTAAGGATTACAACACAGACTTGACATTCGTGCCTAAAGACCAGCTAGACCTACCACTCAATACCACTCGTATTGTTTTGCCCAACTTCCCAAACAGTCAACACCGACCTGTTTTGGTGGAAATTGGTTTGAATATTCCTCTTGTAAACTCAATGTCCTTACCGGGATGGAACTGTCAACGAGCCAACTGGGATGGATTCACAAAAGACCTTGACTCCAGTTTAGCTGCGGAGAACCTTCAACCAACAGCAAATAACTAAGTCAAATTTGTTAAACTAGTAATGGAAAATGCTAAGTCCAACATTCCTAGGGATTGCAGAAAGGAATATGTACCTGGATGGAATGAAGAAAGTGAGGCCTTATACCAAGAATACCAAAGTTATGGAAATCAAACAGTGGGCTCGCAGCTACTCCACTCTTTAAACAAGAACAGACGATAGAAATGGGAAGCAACACTTAAAGAAATGAACTTCGCAAAGTCAAGCAGGAAAGCCTGGAGAATCTTAAATGGGCTAACTGGCAAACAACACCCTAAATAGTCGCCTCCTAAACTGAATCCTGATATTATTGCCGACAGGATCATAGACCTCACGAGGACAAAGAGGGACAAGAATCATACCAGAATGTTCAAATGTAACCTCTCTAAACCAGGGACCCGGAACAGAACTGAAATGCGTTACGTAACGCTGTGTTCCACGTTACGTTACGTATGCCATACCGCGGCCCCGAGCTGGCTTGCGGTATCGTTCCGGAACTGTAACTTGGAACTCACTACGAGCATGTGGAACGTTACAGCGCTGGAACGGTACAGTCGGAACTCGACTCCCAACTGTGCCGAGCATCAAGGTACGTGTTAGCGGAACGTTACGTATGGAACGGTACATGACTGGAACGATTCCTCAGCGTTACCAGTTGGAAAGTTACTCTGCGTACCGTTCTTGGTTATCGAAATAGAGTAACGTTTCCACCAGTACCCGGTTACACTGTGTACCGTTCCAGGTTATACCAACCAGCCACCCGGTATCTATGCGTAACGTTCCAGGTTCTCATGTTCCAACGGAAAGTGGAACGGTACAGAGCCTGTAACAGTACAGCAGCATTTCCCAAAATGTATGTAGGCCTACAGACTATTACAGGACTGTTACCGGAACTACTGCCCATTAGCTATTAAAACCATTATGGCTGTTACACCGAATTTTTACGTAGACTATTACGGCTATTACACAGTCTATTTAGTTACCACGGCAATTGTAACACTGCGTTTATTACACTGTTACGCTGGTTGTTACAAACTGTCACATAATAGCCTAATTACACAACAACTACATCAATTACATACCTGTTATCTAATCTAGGGGCATTTCTTTCATGATATCGAAATACTCTATCTAGCCTAAGGAAATTTTTCAGTATCTACTGTCCTACCTAGGACCCTGATGAAAAGATCCTTTTTTCTGCGTCAACAACTATCCCAGTTTGAACGATGCCATATGCAATTCCAGGCAAATTATTTATTCAAACATAGGATAATTACTTCTTGAAATATCAATAAAAATAAAAATAAAAATACTGATTTCAGTCTGAGTGCGTGCCGCATCAGACAGGGCAAGGCACGTTGCTCGTTTCGATCGCGGTCATACTGTAGCCTACGTTAGAAATATGTTTCCTGAAAACAATACGATGGATCCCATTGATTCGAAATATTTATTGTTGCTCCATATAGAGGTTTGGAACATAGGTTATTGTTCATCGGTCCATGTAGTTGAGGTTTTTATGGAATTTGTCTGATAGGTCTAAACTTTGTAATTGTGATGTCTGTAGTAACGCGTGTATTTGTAATGATGGCATGGCTTGGGAAGGAGTAGGCCGTGGCCTTGACTTAGGAACTATCCACGCATTTTCCTGGAGTAGAAGTGGGAAACCACGGAAAACCAATCTAAGATGGCTTAAATGAGAATCCAACTCACCTTCTCGCAGTGTTGCCATATAAGGCAGAGTGTAACCTACACAGCAAACTTTAGCTCCTTTGTGACCAATAATAGTATTTCTTTTCTAAATTAAACCTCCCGTTCTTGCTTTTCGTTTACTTGTTAGCCTATTTTCATTTAGTAGTGATAGAAGCCATTTTTCAGTGATGCTTAATTCTAATAATGAAAGCTATTCAGTCGTGTTGACCGACTGAAAAGCTTCCTTTATTATTTACATTTATGAAAGATAGACCTATGACATCACATATAGTCCGTGTGTGTGTACGTATGTGTGTGTTTGCATGTGTCCGTCGCCTCGCTCCCCTCCCTAATAATATCTAAACTGCTGGAGCGATTTCAACGAAACTCGGTATGGTCATAGTACTATTTTGTCCAACTCCGACTGTGCATTTCAAATTTTATTACATCTCACCAATCCAACATGGCAACTGTGCGAAATATTTCACCGGCATTCCATACCTCCGAAACTATTACAGATATCATCCTGACGTTTTGTATGAAGGAAAAAAGCACTAATAGAAGTGTAACGATGGGACTCTCAAAAACCTCTTTATAAAACGAACATGGCTATACCATACCAAATCATTTTAATATACAGTAATCAATATTTTATTAACACAACTCAACATCGCATCCAAAGACATTCCAAAGACACTACACTCAAAGATAACAAAATCAAAACTATGTAAATCAAAACACTGTCTATTTTCTAAATCAAAACACTGTCTATTTTCTACAGGAAATAGATTGCTCGAAAGCGCTTTAGTTCACTTTCTCCACATTCTCCCACCTTGCAAAAGGTAGTTTTGCAACACACACTCATAAACTGAAGTAAACATTCTAAAATTATAGTTGAACATTGAGCTCAGGAATGTGAACCACTATAAGTCTAGTTTCTTGAGTTGCCTAACAGTTCTACCACAACGAGTCTTGAATTCACTCTCCTTTTCAGTTCCTGAGTTACTGCAGGGAATATCTTCATTAAGGACCGGCTCACTTAGTCGGTGTTGTGAAGTGTTGATAGAATCACGTTTGTTAAGACAGTTTATCTCTAACGAATAAAGTCGCTGTACTGGACGAAGTAGAATGCCAGTTGCTGTCTTAATTTTAACCAGACGAGTCACATTGTCTCTTCCTGGTAACAGCTCCACCACTCTCCCTAAGGGCCAGTTGATACGTTTCTTGTTGTCGCTCTCCACCAGTACTATGTCTCCTACTTGTATGGATCCCTGTTGCTTTTTGCTCCGTGATCGGAGGAATCCCAGGTATTCTTTGTTGAAGCGATTTCTCAGGCTCTCCCGAACAGCTTGTAGATAACGCCATCTGTCGTTTAAACTGCTGGTTTGAATTTGGTCTAAGTCGGTTACATCATTACCCTCTAGGCTCTGTAGGAACATGGAGGGTCTGAGTGGCTTGAGTTCATCTTCTTCAGAAAGATAAGTCAAAGGTCGATTGTTCATCAGGTTCTCACAATCGCACAGAAGAGTACACATTTCTTCATAATTTAGGCAAGCTTTACCCAAATTACGGCGAAGCAAATCCTTTAGAATCTTAATCAACCTTTCCCAGAATCCTCCCCACCAGGCTGCAGTGGGAGGGTTCAGCTTCCATTTAATCTTCAGAAGGCTGCACGTCCTCTCTATTTCAGTCCAATCCAATTGCTCCATGGTTCTGCGAAGTCCGGTGAAATTCGTCCCATTGTCCGAATACATGGTATTCACTCTTCCTCTTCTTGCCGCAAATCGGCGTAGTGCTTGGATATACGCTACTGTACTAAGTGAAGTGATCAATTCCAGATGTACAGCCCGATAAACTGCACAAGTGAATATCACAATCCATCCCTTTTCTCCTCCTCGTAGAAACACAGGGCCGGCCAAGTCTGTGCCCGTGATCTGGAAAACACTCGATGCCTTGATTCGATCCTGTGGCAACGGAGGAAAAGGTACCTCAAAACCCTTAGCAGAGTTACGACGACAGATCACGCATTTCCGAACAACTGCTGCCACCGTCCTTCTTCCTCTAATTATCCAAACCCTTTGGCGCAACAAAACAAGCAGTGTGTGCGTCCCAGCATGGTTATGGAATCGATGAAATTGTTCAATCATTCTTTCAACCATCACATGTTTTGATGGAAGTAAAACTGGATAGGTATACTCAGGAGTGTCGTCAGAATCAACGACTCTTGACTTCATTTGTAGAATTCCTTCATCGTCTGTGAACACCTCCAGATTCTTCAATTGTTCTTTTCTCTCTTCTTCATCAAGCGTTTCCTTCCGGATAAGGAAGTACAGTTTCTTCTCTGCATTGAGAAACTCTTCGCTATCAATTTCCGTTGATACGTGGTCTCTACGATTCCTTTGTTTCAATCTCAAAATCCAAGCAATGGTCCTAACAATTTTGATGTATCCAGAGAATCGTGAACTTAATTGCAGTAAAATAGTTTCCACAACAGTGTTCTTAGCAGCTACAACTGTTTTCCTCCTTTCCCTGTTGACTTCTTCCAACAATGGTTCCGGACGATTAAATACGCATTCTTCTTCTTTACATTTAAGCCAAGACGGACCCTCCCACCATCTGGATCTCCAAAGTTGTGTTGGTGAACACCCTCTAGACAGGAGATCTGCTGGATTGAGGCTGCCCGGTATGTGTCTCCATGAACTAGCCTTACTGTACTCATGAATTTCCTTTACCCTATTCTCTACGAACACCGACCAAAGCCCTTTATTAGCAATCCAAGCCAAGACTACTGTTGAATAGGACCAAAACACTGTGTGTATGTCATTCCGGTGTAGGCATCGAAGGCTCAACCGAGACATTCTAACTCCAAGGAGCGCTCCCATCAGTTCAAGGCGGGGTAGTGTCAGTTCTTTGAGAGGCGCCACTCTAGATTTAGCCATCAGAAGACTCAGTTTGATCTTACCTTCTTCTTCCGTTCTCAGAAATATGCAACAACCAAACGCTCTTTTGCTAGCGTCCACAAATACATGCAAAGTGCTGTTGTCATTCAGGAAAATCCTTCTAGGTATCTGACAGTCATGTAGGTATTGCAACTGCTGAGTCCATCGACAGAATTCCTCACAAATGTCTCCTGGTGAAACCTCATCCCATCCTATACTTTTCTGCCATGTCTTCTGCAGAATGAGCTTGGGAATCAGAGTTACTGGGGCTGAAAATCCAATCGGTTCAAATATTTTTTGCACGCTGGATAGTACCACTCTTCGGGTTACTAAACCGGTAGTCGGGCTGAAGTTACATCCAAGTTCATCTACGTCGCAATACCAACGAAGTCCTAAGACATTCTCAGTTTTACCAACACCACAATCAAAGGAATTCACCCATCCCCTCAAATTGAAACCTGCGGATAACATCAATTCTTGTGCCTTTAAAATAAAGGGTCCAATTTCTTCCTTTGAAGCGACTCCAGTAAGACAGTTGTCCACATAAAATGCAGGTTTCATTTTTGTAGCTACTTCCTTCAAATGAGTTGAGGGCTCTTCCAGAAGGTTGTTCAGTACAGAAACCAATAGAAAGGGACTGGAACAAACACCAAAAACCACCCGGCAATGTCGAAAAGTGGTAATCTTATAATTATCCCACCAGAGAAAACGGAGCATATCCCTGTCTTCAGGATCAATTATAATCTGCAGGAATGCCTTCTCTATATCAGCTATTAGACCTATAGGATGGGTTCGAAAATTGGTCAGCACTGATGGAACAAGGTCGATGAGGTTGGGTCTGGGCTCGAGGCAATCATTCAAGGAATGACCATTTCTGTCTTTGTTGGAAGCATCGAACACCGGCCTTATCTTTGTAGTGCCACCATCTTTCAGCACAGCTCTATGAGGCAAATAATGTGTAGGTCCATCCAAAACCTCGTTTTCAACACCTTCGATAATCCCTTTGTTTACCCATTCCTGTAACACCTCATCATAATCCTGAAATGTCTGCATCACTCGTAACTTTCTTGAAGTGTTCAATAATCGTTTCTGAGAAATTTTACGATTCGTTTCCAGAGAAGTACAACCATCAATCCAGGGTAGTTTGACAATGTAGCGCCCAGATTCCTCTTCTCTCTTCACAGTCCTATCGAAGAACATCTGAACTTCTTGTTCCCTTTCTTCCTTTTTTATCTGTTCGCCAGGATCTTTTATACCCAAAGTCTCAATTTCCCACAAATCCGCCACTCTTGTTGATTGAGTTAAAGTAAGTAGAGTGTAAGACGAGGCAGTAGTTGAAGTGATCTCAGAAGAGCCTTAAGTGTCCACCCTAAACAAGTTCTCACAGCTACTAGACTCTTGTTTACATGTAGAAAGTCTGGCGTGATTATCTGAGCCCACACGTCAGCTCCTAACAATACCTGAATGTCAGTACTGTTGCCACCATTATCTTGGCCAACATCACTAAGTTCAACTCCCTTGTCCCTCAGTAAATTAAACAAGTCAGCATCAACTAGGGGAGCACCTCCACAGATACTATCAGAGCCTAACACTGCAACCTCACAACTGTTTTCCTCGTTCATACCCACCAAAGTTATTTGATAGGACTCGAAACAAACAGGTGCTGTTTTCCTACCTCCAAATAATTCTTGACTTAGTGTTACATTTCCAGTTTGTTCCAACTCTAATTTCTTAGCACAAGACTTCTTTATGTAGCTTCTCTGCGATCCACTGTCACACAGAACTCTTACTCTGTGCGTGGATCCACCAACAACTACTCTAGGAACTAAAGTCTGCAGATAGGTCACATGTCCTTTATTACTACCTGCCATCATGCTAACTGTTTTTGGAACCGAATTACCTTTTGGTTCATCTGAGTCTGTTTTCGCACACATCAAAGCGTAATGTTTCCCCTTGCAAAATGGGCACTTCACAAACATCTTACACTTAACACTGACATGTCCCGGTCGTAGACACCTAAAACAAGCTCCCTTTTTCTTTAACGTTACTTGGCGTTCTTCTTGAGAATAATCAATAGCTACAGCACAGTCTTGAGAAAGATGTGAGGTTCTGCCACAGAATATGCAAGCCGTATCTTTGTTATTTCTGTTTCCCTTACTAACTGAAACATCCTCTATTGAAATTAAAGAAGCCGCTGAAGGTATGTCCCTATTCTTAGTCTTGGTCCTATCATCTTGCTTAACTCGATCCGTCCTCTCGTTAACTTCAAAAGAACTATGTCTTAGCTTAAGCCGTTCTTCACCTTCTACCTCAGTCTTTAAGAAGGCTAACAATTCACTCAAGGAACAGTCAGGCTGTCATTTAGACTTTCACGGCCCGTGTTATTATTCATAATGTTGAATTTTGGGCTTATGCCGTGTTTTATTATATTGAAATACGACGCGTTTTGAAAGAAACCATGTCTTTCATCGTCAGGAATAATCTGGAATACGACAATGTTGCTAAGAGAAAGCAACGAAGAACATATAGAAGGTGCCCAAAGATGGACGCCATTATAGCCCCATGTTAGGGACAACGGAAAGCAGCAGTGAATTACTTTCTCAGGGTTCTGATAATAGGTAGCCAGGATTCACTGAGATTGTAGCCGGTGTCGCGGTTGAAATTATCTGGGTGTTTACGTATTTCAACCGCCTCCCTGATGATTCTGGGACGATATTGCTTTATACGGGCAAGAACATCCACTCCTTGGAACATGACATCATGGCCAGGTGTTAAAGCATGATCGGCAACAGCTGATTTATCAGGTTGAATGAGCCTGATACATCTATTATGTTCCTTAATGCGAGTGCATATTGTTCTCGAAGTCTGCCCGATGTAAACCTTGCCACAAGTACAGGGAACTCTGTAGATACCCGGTTGTTGCAATTTAGGCAAACTGTCCTTAGTTGGGCGCAGGAGTTGCCTAATCTTAACAGAAGTTCCAAATACAGTCCGTATGTTGTATCGACGTAGGATTTTTGCAATACGATCCGTTGTGTTATGTATGTACGGAAGGTAAGCAGTTCCTCTTACATCTTACATCTCTTTTCTCAACTACGTCAGTTGAGAAAAGAGATGTAAGAGGAACTGCTTACCTTCCGTACATACATAACACAACGGATCGTATTGCAAAAATCCTACGTCGATACAACATACGGACTGTATTTGGAACTTATGTTAAGATTAGGCAACTCCTGCGACCAACTAAGGACAGTTTGCCTAAATTGCAACAACCGGGTATCTACAGAGTTCCCTGTACTTGTGGCAAGGTTTACATCGGGCAGACTTCGAGAACAATATGCACTCGCATTAAGGAACATAATAGATGTATCAGGCTCATTCAACCTGATAAATCAGCTGTTGCCGATCATGCTTTAACACCTGGCCATGATGTCATGTTCCAAGGAGTGGATGTTCTTGCCCGTATAAAGCAATATCGTCCCAGAATCATCAGGGAGGCGGTTGAAATACGTAAACACCCAGATAATTTCAACCGCGACACCGGCTACAATCTCAGTGAATCCTGGCTACCTATTATCAGAACCCTGAGAAAGTAATTCACTGCTGCTTTCCGTTGTCCCTAACATGGGGCTATAATGGCGTCCATCTTTGGGCACCTTCTATATGTTCTTCGTTGCTTTCTCTTAGCAACATTGTCGTATTCCAGATTATTCCTGACGATGAAAGACACGGTTTCTTTCGAAACGCGTCGTATTTCAATATAATAAAACACGGCATAAGCCCAAAATTCAACATTATGAATAACAGTCAGGTTCCTTGGTAGATGTTTCTTTTGATACACGATACCTGTCCCAAGTTCTAAACATAACCTCTGGCAAGGCACTCTCTACTAGTAGAAATAACATTGCAGCATATTTCTCCTTTGTTACGCCCAAGGAATCAAGTGCTCTCAACTGTCCCTCCAGACTGGCATACAGTTGGGCTATGAATCTTAAACTATCCTTCTTTAACACCAAGGATAAAAGTTCCCTAACATAGTACTCAATGAGCAACTCATCCTTCCCATACCTAGACTTCAACAATTCTATAGCCTTTTTGTAGTTTTCCTTTGAAGGAGGAAAGTTTTCTACCAACTACTGAGCACACGAACCAGGTTACATACACTGAATCAAATAAACAAATTTATCTTCATCTTTAAGCCTGCTATCTTCATGTATTTTAGTAAATTGCGCCCAAAACCCAATCCAGCACTTCACGTTTCCGTCAATTTTTTTCAGTTCTAGTTTTGGTAGTCTTAGTAGTCTCTGATTAGAAGTACGTGAACAGTTACTCGTATTAGCTTCAGAAACGGCTTGATCTCCAACTTGTAAGGCCTGCACCTTTTCCCTAACCTTAAAATATTTCAAGTCGTACTGACTGCAAATGTTTATCTCTGTTTCAAGCACATTGTCTTCAAGGTCTTCCTTTAGCAGCAGCTCATTGTAAACTTCATCATCCAGACGTTTTAACTTCTCGTAGCGTTCCACAAGTGAAGCATATCTGCTACGAATCTCCACGTGGTCACCATCAGCAAGCGCCAACAGTTCTTCAAGCTTGTTTACCTCACGTGTAAATACGCCGCGTAATACTCGACGTTCGGTCATCGTTGTTCTGTTTTATTTGATGTTGAGATTGCCAGTAGTCCTGTCACGGTCGCCAGTTATATGCCGTACCAAATCATTTTAATATACAGTAATCAATATTTTATTAACACAACTCAACATCGCATCCAAAGACATTCCAAAGACACTACACTCAAAGATAACAAAATCAAAACTATGTAAATCAAAACCCTGT
Source organism: Meconema thalassinum (assembly GCA_946902985.2). Classification (NCBI taxonomy): domain Eukaryota; kingdom Metazoa; phylum Arthropoda; class Insecta; order Orthoptera; family Tettigoniidae; genus Meconema; species Meconema thalassinum. Next base: position 296,253,362 of record OX336390.1, on the reverse strand, counting down.
CTATATTCTAAATCAAAACACTGTCTATTTTCTACAGGAAGTAGATTGCTCGAAAGAGCTTTAGTTCACTTTCTCCACAATGGCGGCCAAGCGAAGTTGTTGTATTTAAATAGCCTTTTCTCGCATTTAAACCAAACGAGCGCTGTCACACATGGTACAGCAAATGGTATACACCTTGTAATGCACTGACATCCTATTCAGCTCAGTTGTTTACATAACGTCAAGATGGCGGCTGTGCGAAATTTTAAAATTAAGGTTTAATTTCTTGTGGCCTAATCATGCGATCGAAACCAACGTTTGAACAATGAACCTAATCAATAATCATCTAATAGTACATAGCTCTATGGCCTACAAAGTATATAAAAATCCAATATGGTGGCCATCGGAAATATTTAGACGATTCTCAATGTCAACTAATCTGTGACAGCAATCAAACGTAATTGTTTTTTTTACCACGAAATGGCGCCAGCGTCAAATTTTAAAATCTCGCTTTTAGCCTATTTCTATTTATGAAAAAATAGGCTTATGAGATCACCTTTTGTCCGTGTGTGTCCGTGTGTGTGTCCCCCCCCCCCCCCACTAATAAAATCTAAGTGGCTGGATAGATTTCAATTAAATTCGGTAAGGTCATAGTACTATTCTGGCCGACCCCAACCGTGCCCTACAAATTTTATTACGTTTCAAAAATCCAACATGGCGGCTGTGCGAAATATTTCACTGGCATTCTATATCTCCGAATCTCAGAAGACTTCTGTTACTTAGGAAGCAAAATAACCAGTAATGGACGGAGGAAAGAGGATATAAAAAGTAGGTTGGATCAGGCAAGAAAAGCGTTTCTACAGAAACGAAATCTGTTGGCATCGAGCGTGGGCTCTATGGAAGTGAAAATTGGACTATTGGCGCAGCAGAAAAGAGGAGATTAGAAGCGTTTGAAATGTGGTGTTACAGGAAAATGATGAAGATCAGATGTGTAGATAGGGTTACAAACGAAGAGGTATTAAGACGAGAGGGAGAGGAGAGATGTTTCTGGCGACTGCTAATGAAGAGAAGAGATAGGTTAGTAGGACACTTACTAAAACACCCAGGAATAGCAAACTTAGTTATGGAAGGAAGGGTCGAGGACAAGAACTGTAGGGGTAGACCGAGATTAGAATATGTTAGTTTGCCTCGAATGCAGGGTGTGGTAGCTATGTAGAGATGAAACGCCTAGCTCAGGACAGGGAGGCATGGAGAGCGGGATAAAACCAGTCAAAAGACTGAAGACTCAAACAACAACATCAGCCGATATGAATGAATTGATAAATATCAAAGACACAAGATAAATGTATAGCGTAACACTAAAAAGTCCCTTGGTATTAAACCATATATGGTGCACCATAAAGAAGGATGGAAAATTGAACGCCTAAATCAACATACCGTAACATGTTGTGTGAAAATATGATAAAATAATCATTTGCAACAAATTTCAAACACATATTAAAACTCTAAAAATGCCTGATTTTCCAACAGACCATTGCCAGTGGAATAACGTGGCTAGTATTAAGGGACTTTTTTCAAGAAACATTGTGTGTCTGTGTGTGTATATGTGTGCTCCCTCCTTTCAATTGAAACACGAAATTTTGTCCAGAGGAAGCACTAGAAAAGGGAACCTCAGTGTCATGTTTATTTTGCCGCCATCTTTACCAAATCTCAATTGTGGCTACTCAATTGGTCAAAACTTAACATTAATAAACGACTAAACTAATCATCAGGGACCCGGAACAGAACTGAAATGAGTTACGTACCGCTGTGTATGCCATACCGCGGCCCCGAGCTGGCTTGCGGTATCGTTCCGTAACTGTAACTTGGAACTCGGTACGAGCAAGTGGAACGTTACAGCCCTGGAACGGTACAGTCGGAACTCGACTCCCAACTGTACCGAACATCAAGTTACGTGTTAGCGGAACGTTACGTATGGAACGGTACAGTCGGAACTCGCCTCCTAACTGTACCGAGCATCAAGGTACGTGTTAGCGGAACTTTAGCTCCTTTGTGACCAATAATAGTATTTCTCTTCTAAATTGAACCTCCCGTTCTTGCTTTTCGTTTACTTTTAGCCTATTTTCATTTAGTAGTGATAGAAGCCATTTTTCAGTGATGCTTAATTCTAATAATGAAAGCTATTCAGTCGTGTTGACCGACTGAAAAGCTTCCTTTACTATGTACATTTATGAAAGATAGGCCAATGACATCACATATAGTCCATGTGTGTGTACGTATGTATGTGTTTGCATGTGTCCGTCGCCTCGCTCCCCTCCCTAATAAAATCTAAACTGCTGGAGCGATTTCAACGAAACTCGGTAAGGTCATAGTACTATTTTGTCCAACCCGGTCTGTGCTCTTCAAATTTTATTACATCTCACCAATCCAACTTGGCAATTGAGCGAAATATTTCACCGGCATTCCAAATCTCCGAAACTATTACAGATATCACCCTGACGTTTTGTATGGTGGAAAAAAGCACTAATATAATTGTAACTAAGGGACTCTCAAAAACCTCTTTACAAAACGAACATGGCGGCCAAGCGAAGTTGTTGTATTTAAATAGACTTTTCTCGCATTTAAACCAACCGAGCGCCGTCACACATGGTACAGCAAATGGTATACACCTTGTAATACACTGACATCCTATTCAGCTCAATTGTTTACATAACTTCAAGAGGTCGGCTGTGCGGAATTTTAAAATTAAGGTTTAATTTCTTGTGTCCTAATCATGCGATCGAAACCAACGTTTGAACAATGAACCTACGCAATTATCGTCATCCAATAGTGCATAGCTCTATGGCCTACCATGTATATAAAAATCCAATATGGTGACCATCCGAAATATTTAGACAATTCTCAATGTCAACTAATCTGTGACAGCAATCAAACTTAATTGTTTTCTTAACCACGAGATGGAGCCTGTGTCAAATTTTAAAACCTCGTTTTTTGCCTATTTCTATTTATGAAAAAATAGGCTTATGAGATCACCTTTTGTCCGTGTGTGTCCGTGTGTGTGCCCCCACGCCCCACTAATAAAATCTAAGTGGCTGGATGGATTTCAATTAAATTCGGTAAGGTCGTAGTACTATTCAGGCCGACCCCGACCGTGCCCTACAAATTTTATTACGTTCTAATAATCCTACATGGCGGTTGTGCGATATATTTCACTGGCATTCTATATCTCCGAATCTCAGAAGACTTCTGTTACTTAGGAAGCAAAATAACAAGTGATTGATGGAGGAAAGAGGATATAAGAATTAGGTTGGTTCAGGCAAGGAAGGCATTTCTACATAAACGGAATCTGTTGACATGGAGCGTGGCACTCTATGGAAGTGAAAATTGGACTATTGATGCAGCAGAAAAGAGGAGAATTGAAGCGTTTGAAATGTGGTGTTACAGGAGAATGATGAAGATCAGATGGGAAGAGAGGGTTACAAACGAAGAGCTATTAAGGCGAGTGGGAGAGGAGAGATGTTTCTGGCGACTGCTAATGAAGAGAAGAGATAGGTTGGTAGGACACATTCTAAGACACCCAGGAATAGCAAACTTAGTTATGGAAGGAAGGTCGAGGACAAGAACTGTAGGGGTAGACCGAGATTAGAATATGTTAAACAGTTTGCCTCGAATGTGGGGTGTGGTAGCTGTGTGGAGATGAAACGCTTAGCTCAGGACAGGGAGGCATGGAGAGCGGGATAAAACCAGTCAAAAGACTGAAGACTCAAACAACAACATCAGCCGATATGAATGAATTGATAAATATCAAAGACACAAGATAAATGTATAGCGTAACACTAAAAAGTCCCTTGGTATTAAACCTTACATGGTGCACCATAAAGAAGGATTGAAAATTGAACGCCTAAATCAACATACCGCAACATGATGTATGAAAATATGATAAAATAATCATCTGCAACAAATTTAAAACACATATTAAAACCCTAACAAGAAGTTCCGTGACGAACTAAAGAGCCTACTTTTCCTAAAATTAAGTTTCATACCAATGATTAAACTAGTGTATATGAACCTATCTAGAATAATGACGAAATTAAGTTGTTGATATCGAAATGTCTAATTAGTTCGAAATATACCTGGTATAATGTAGTCTAATAGAGCAGTACTGTTGGCAGCCCTGGCGACTTAATATATACATCTTAGTTCCATCTCTTAAGGTACAGAATACACAATTTGGTTGAATTCCAATGAACTGTACATGCAGTTAGACTCTGTATTTATCAGCACGCGTAAAAGCATGTTTGGCAACAATGTCATGCGTGTGCTGGTCAGAAATGATCTGAAATATTATGATATCTTGTTGTGCCAATTATGGATGAGATCCATTTTTAGTATACAAGTTACATGTTTTTTTAAAATTGAACCTATCTGCAGGCATAGAATCATGTTGGTAGCACTGTCTTATATTGATTACTCCAAATTTATCTAGAATGCCAGGTGCTATATGTGTGCAAATTATGGAGCTGTTGGCTTGCATATTTTCTGATTTATTGATATTAGGGAAAAAATATATAGACAGCATTTATTAACAGTTGGCAGCCCCGATTTCTCTTAACAATAAGCATAGTCATATCTGTTATGGTACACATAGCACATGCGAAATTTGGTTGAAATCCAACTGATAGTATAGGAGTTACATGTATTTAAAATTTGGTGCTATCAGCAGGCTTAGAATCATGTTGGTAGAACTGACTATATAAGTTACTCCAAATTAATCTAAAATTTAAGGTACTAAACGTGTGCATAGTTTAAAGCTGTCGGCTTGCATACTTTCTGATATTTTGGTATTTGGATGAAAAATAGAGAGAGCAATTATTAACAGTTGGCAGCCCTGGTGGTTCTTAAAAATACGCTCAGCCATATCTGTTTATGTCCAAATATTACATACAAAATTTGGTTGAAATCCAATTGATAGTGCAGAAGTTATATGCATTTAAAAACTTGACCTATCAGAAAGCTTAAAATTATTTTGGCAACATTGTCACGCATGGCCTCCTGGAAATTAAACAGAAATAGCATTATCTACTTGTGTGCCAATTTTGGAATAGCTCCCATGCATACCTTACAAGATATCCAACATGGAGCTCAAATTTCTAAGGCGTTTATTTCAGCAGTTGGTAGCACTGACATCATTTTCAAATATGGGCTTGAGATATTCCGGTATTCATCTTTACTCATACTAAAAAATGGTTTCGATTGCTGAAGCCGTTTATGAGTTGATAGGGGGGGGGGGGAGACACACACAGAGCCAGCCAGACAGACATACAGACAGGTAGCCAGACAGAAACACATTTTCCCGGATCGATCTCATAAGTCTACTTTTTCCTCATTTTTGCAAAATGTCAAAAGTAGACTAAAAATGCCTGATTTTCTTACAGATCACTGCCAGTAGAAGAACGTGGCTAGTATTAAGGGACTTTTTTTTTCAAGAAACATTGTGTATCTGTGTGTGTATATGTCGGCTCCCCCCTATCAATTGAAACACGACATTTTGTACAGAAGTAGCACTAGAAAAGGGCACCTCAGTGTCATGTTTATTTTGCCGCCATCTTTACCAAATCTCAATTGTAGCTACTCAATTGGACAAAACTTAACATTAATAAACGACTAAACTAATCATCAGGGACACGGAACAGAACTGAAATGCGTTACGTACCGCTTATGTTCCACGTTACGTAATGTACGCCATACCGCTGCCCCGAGCTGGCTTGCGGTATCGTTCCGGAACTGTAACTTGGAACTCGGTACGAGCGTGTGGAACGTTACAGCCCTGGAACATTACAGTCGGAACTCGACTCCCAACTGTACCGAGCATCAAGGTACGTGTAAGCGGAACTTTAGCTCCTTTGTGTCCAATTATAGTATTTCTTTTCTAAATTAAACCTCCCGTTCCTGCTTTTCGTTTACTAGTTGGCCTATTGTCATTTAGTAGTGATAGAAGCCATTTTTCAGTGATGCTTAATTCTAATAATGAAAGCTATTCAGTCGTGTTGACCGACTGAAAAGCTTCCTTTATTATTTACATTTATGAAAGATAGGCCTATGACATCACATATAGTCCGTGTGTGTGTTCGTATGTGTGTGTTTGCATGTGACCCTCGCCTCGCTCCTCCCCCTAATAAAATATAAACTGCTGGAGTGATTTCAACGAAAATCGGTAAGGTCATAGTACTATTTTGTCCAACCCCGACTGCGCTCTTCAAATTTTATTACATCTCACCAATCCAACTTGGCAATTGCGCGAAATATTTCACCGGCATTCCAAATCTCCGAAACTATTACAAATATCACCCTGACGTTTTGTATGGTGGAAAAAAGCACTAATAGAAGTGTAACGATGGGACTCTCAAAAACCTCTTTACAAAACGAACATGGCGGTCAAGCGAAGTTGTTGTATTTAAATAGACTTTTCTCGAATTTAAACCATCCGAGTGCCGTCACACATGGTACATCAAATGGTATGCACCTTGTAATGCACTGACATCCTATTCAGCTCAATTGTTTACATAACTTCAAGATGGCGGCTGTGCGAAATTTTAAAATTAAGGTTTAATTTCTTGTGGCCTAATCATGCGATCGAAACCAACGTTTGAACAATGAACTTACTCAATTATCATCATCTAATAGTACATAGCTCTATGGCCTACAAAGTATATAAAAATCCAATATGTTGACCATCCGAAATATTTAGACGATTCTCAATGTCAACTAATCTGTGACAGCAATCAAACTTATTTGTTTTTTTTAACCACGAGATGGCACCAGTGTCAAATTTTAAAATCTCGTTTTTAACCTATTTCTATTTATGAAAAAATAGGCTTATGGTTCACCTTTTGTCCGTGTGTGTGCGTCCGTGTGTGAGCCCCCACGCCCCACTAATAAAATCTAAGTGGCTGGATAGATTTCAATTAAATTCGGTAAGGTCATAGTACTATTCTGGCCGACCCCGACCGTGCCCTACAAATTTTATTACGTTTCAACAATCCAACGTGGCGGCTGTGCGAAATATTTCACTGTCATTCTATATCTCCGAATCTATTACTCATATCAACCTGAAATTTTGTACGGTGATAAAAGACACTACTACAAAATCGTTCAAGGGACTTTCAGAAACCTGTTAACTACAAAACGAACATGGCGACCATGCGAATTTGAAACATTTAAATAGACTTTTCTGGCGGGTTAAAAATCCGAAAGCAGTGAAACTTGGTACAGCAATTCTTTATACACTTTGCAATGCACTGACATATATTTTTGTCAAATTGTTTATATAACCTCAAGATGGCAGCCGTGCAAATTTTTAAAATTAAGTTTTAATTTTTGTGTCGCAATCATGCGATCGAAATCAACGTTTGAATAATGAACCTACGCAATAATAGTCATCTAATAGTACATAACTCTATGGCCTACATATGTTACAATCCAACATGGCGAGCATCCAAAATATTTAGACGGATCACAAAATCTGATAATCTGACAGCAGTCAAACTGACATTTTGTGTGTTGATAGAGGCTATAAACATAAGTTCACCTATGGAACTTTCATAACCTGGTGATCACAAATCCAACCTGCCGGCGACGCGAAATGCGAATATTGAAAAGGATGAGCACAGTGAAACTTGGTATGGTATATGCTTATACAAATTTTAATCCACTGGCATCTAATTTATTTCAATTTTTTTTCAGAACCAGAAGATGGAGGCTGTGCAAAATTTTAAAATCTCGTTTTTACCATTTCTTGTGTCCTAATCATGCAATTGAAGTTTGAATAATACTCTTACACAATAATCTTCATGTAATAGTACATAACTCTAAGGCCTACATATATAACAATCCAACATGTCGACTATCCGATATATTTAGACGGTTCTCAATATCTACGAATCTATTACAGCAATCAAACTGAATTTTGTATGTTGATAGAGGCAATTAACATAAGCAGGATAAATGAAACTGGGCTACACATTTCTTCACGGAAATAATTGTTATTTCTTGTGTCCTAATTATGCGATTGAAATTTGAATAATATATTTACGCAATAATCTTCATGTTCTTATATTATATTTTTAAGCGTATGGCTTTTAGTGCCGGGAGTGTCCGAGTACATGTTCGGCTCGCTCAAGTTTTCAGCTACTTCTATGCGGACACCCTTGGGTTGAGCTACAAGTACCGTCCCGTGTGGTGGTTGTCTGGCGAGGAAAGTGTGAATGTAAGGATGAGGAATTGGAAGGTAGCGGCTGTGGCCTATAGTTGGGGACTAACGCCGGCATTTGCCTGGAAGGAAGATAGGAAACTACAGAAAACCATCTTCAAGGTTTCCGGTGGAGGGTTTCGAGCCTCCTCGCCTACCGGATGTGAGCGACTGCCTGCAGTCACGCCGTAACGAGCACGGCTAACTCAACCGGTATCTTCAGGTAATAGTAGTCTACAAAACTCTATGGCCTACATACCGAACGGTCCACTGGCCCCTTGCGATCCAGTTTTATGCATTCTGTCACATGTACTACAATTCTGAAAGACATAGGTCCCTCTCCCTAAACCGGGGTAATATAACGGGATGTGTGTTTACGGGCTGGAAGACAGCAGGAATCATGAGCGCCACTATTAATTCAGTATGGGTACCTCGAATGAACCCGTTAAACGAGCCGAGATACGCAGAACACACACTTGAAAACAAGAGGTGCACGCACACACCAAGAGCAGGTATTGTATAGACCGGGAGGTGCGCGCTGCAGGTCAAATGTCGCAGTAGCTCACATGGCAAGCGCGCGATTGGAGTTGCCTGGCAAGTGGCAAGGTTATATACTTAATCGTTTTCACAGACTGATTAGTTGTTTTTTTTTTCGTTATCTTTTTACCCTCCTGGGTTGGCTTTTCCCACGGACTAAGAGAAGGACGGTGTCCTGCAACTTGAGGCTCTGAATCAGGGGATACAACTGGGGAGTGTGACTAGCAATTCGCCCAGGCGGCCTCACCTGCGAAGTGAACAGGGGCCTGATGAGGGGATGGGAAGAGTGAGAGGGATAGGCAAGGAAGAGGGAAGGAGGCGGTCGTGGCCTTTGGTTAGGTACTGTACCTTTCCAGCATTTGCCCGAAGACGAAGTGGGAAACCACGGAAAACCACTCAACGATGGCTGAGGTGGGAATCGAACCCACTCTACTCTTCTCCCCGAGGCTGAGTAGACCCCGTTTCAGCCCTCATACCACTTGTCAAATTTCTTGTTAGAGCCGGGTATCGAACCTCAGACCTACGGGGTGGCATTTATGCACGCTGACCACTACACCACGGAGGCGACACGATTTGTTTATTTGGCTCTGTAAAAGACCATGTTACTGCGGAGGCCCGGGTTCAAATCTCGGCTCTGCCACGAAATTTTGTTCCTGGTCTGAAGCCTGGAACGGGGTTCACCCAACCTCGTGGGGCACACAGACTTAGTAGAGGCAGGTTCGCTTCCTGCCTCAGCCATCCTAGAAGTGGTTTTCCGTGGTTTCCCACGTCTCCTCCAGGCGATTGCTGGGATGGTTCCTTTCGACAGGACCACGGCATCTTTCTTCCCACTCCCTTCGCTGCCCTTTCCTTCATTAGACCCAAGTTCGTTGTCACTTAGGCGATTGGCTTGTCACCATCCCCAGTTGTATCTGCTGTCAAGGTGTGTTCAGCTCCGAGGCACTGTCCTGGAATTCGACGGTAGAGGACTGATCCCTCGCAAAGTCCGAGGGTAAAGCCGAGCTTGGAGGGTAAGCGATCAAATAAAGAGAAAAAGAAAAGAAAACCGTGTGTATCGTTGCATAAGCTAAGGTGCTGGATTGGACAAGGATGAGGAGGTGATTGTCTCTGTCTAGGGCACAGGCAACCAGTTAGCTACGTCGTACATGTTCCAAGCTTCGTAGACCACAGTTAGGGCAAAGTGTGCCCCATTGGAACGAAAACAACATGCGATGGCAAGTCAGTATGTAGCTGCGCGAACTCGCTCCTTCGACGTAATTCACAACACGAAGCGTATTCACTGCCTCGAGATGTATTCCAGCGAAGAGCATATGAATATGTTCAGGCGAGGATCTAGAGTTGGGCTGGGGGGGGGGGGGGGTCAGAAAATCGAAATAGTTAAGCAAAATGGTATCACTAAAAACGCAATCACAAAATAACCAAACGTACAAAACCAGACCAATTTTTTGCAAGCTACATGGATAGAAATTTGATGCGTTTGGCGCACCTACAATATTCGTACAAATTGCAACGGCGTGTTTTGCGACTTTTACATCGAGCTTCGAGAAAAATACCAAAGTACGTTGCAGTTTCGGCAAGTCGGGTTGGTACCGACAAAGGGAGAAAGTCACAGCTTAAATTGCCAACCAAGCTTGCAGTTTGGACGTCGGAAAAATTTTTTGGTGCGAAAAAAGCCCCAAATTCCTATTCGTGCATTGCTGCACATTCATCGTGACATCACTATAAACATCGATTCAGTAATCACAAAGTTTGCTAAACAAAATAGACGAGTTGATTTTGTTACATAAATACTCGTTTTTATATAACAGGTATGAAGTAGGAAATAAGTGCAGTTGTAACAGAACATAATAATTGCAATAAAGAAATTTTCAGTATTGAATAAAATGAAAAAAAAAACTGTTTTTCAGTTAAAATTCGTTAAGTTTCATTTGTCTGGTTATTGTGTTTTGGTTTTTTGAGTTTGTAAAAAATGTGTTCTCCGTTTGGGGGGGGGGGGGTGTCATGACCCCCGTGACTCCCCTCCCCCTTGAATCCGCGCCTGAATATGTTATATTAATGGAGGAGCTCGACAGAAGACGACAGCGGCGCAGAAGCCGCCAGCCGGCGAAGAGGATGGTGTCCCTCACAGCCCGGCTGGCGCAAGCAGCCCTGGAGTAGCTCCCAGCCCGGGGAGCACAGGTAGCCCGGACATAACGCAGGTGTCCCTGCGGTCCGAGTCAACCGACGCCTCCCCAGGGCCCTCTGAGCTAGAGCTAGCCGAGTCCGAGAAGAGTCGGACGCCAGGACCGGCTAGCTCCCCGCGACAGGAGAGCAGCAGCAGCCCGGACGCCAGTTTCAGCTGGGCGAGCGATGCCAGTTTCAACTGGGCGAGCGATGTGAGCTCGGACACCGTGCATGGGCACCCTGGGGCCACTTCCCCAGGCTCCGAGCAAACATGTGGCAACGACCCCAGCGCCTGGGCTTTCTTTGTTTATTACAGGCCAGGCTTCACCCAGGACGAAGAGAAGCACGTCATCGAGGCCTACTTGGAACAGGCCCACTTGGACACGACGGGATCAGCCGGACGCTACCGCGAGGACATCGAGGCCTTCCTCCCGACTGGGGTCTTTATCAGGCCCTATCGGGCGGACGTCGTCACGACCTACCTCGCAGCAATGGCCGAGATCTGGCAGGTCGCCGTGGTACCAGGCTTCATGCCAGGTGCCCCTCCGCATATCCGCCGATATGCGATGGGCGGCGACGAACATCTTACCATCAAGAAGGACGCCACGCCGCATACAGACGTCGGGACCCAGGTGGGCCCCCCGGCCCTCACCGAGACGACGCAGGCGCCACCACCAGCACCTCAGGCGGTGCCATTAGCGGGGCAACCCGCGCCCGCCATCCAGGAGGAGCGACTACCAGAGCCCCAGGTGGGGCCTTTAGCGGGGCAACTCGCGCCCGCCACCACCGCCAGGAAGGGGACGGCCGGGGCCACCAGGACGGCCCCAAAGCAGCGACTACCAGAGCCCCAGGAGGGGCCTTTAGCGGGGCAACTCGCGCCCGCCACCACCGCCAGGAAGGGGACATCAGAGACGGCCGGGGCCACCAGGACGGCCCCAAAGCAGCGGAAGGTCAACCGCAGCAGCCCAGAGGACCGTCGCCCGCAGCGCCCCCAGGAGGGGGAACCAGGACGCCGCGAGGCCACTAGCCGCAGCCAGGGACAGCCGCTACAGCCAGGTAGTATGAAGCCCCGCTCAGGCCAGCTTTTACAGTGTTTTCGCTGTCTGAGATGGGGCACTCCCAGGGATCCTGCGGCTCTCCAGTCCGCTGTAACCGGTGCTCAGGTGGCCACCACCACACCGGCTGCACGGTGCCGCGGGACGCGCCGGTGTGCGCCAACTGCATGGGCGACCATCCGTCATCCCATCGCAGTTGCCCCGTCTACAGGTCCATGGCAAGAGCAGAGAGGAAGGTGGCTCGTTCCCATGGACCGACCACTAGGCCCCTGTTTCGGCAGGCGAGGCCCCCCCTCCACTCTCCGGTGACGGAGGCTCGGTACCAGGGACCCCATGGAGACCGGGTAGTGGCGCAGGTTCTCCGGATCCTTGTACCATTGCTCGGTAGCCGGCAAGGCCCGCGCTGATCCCAGCAGTGCCGAGTTCTATCGGATTCCCCGGAGACAAACTGGCGAGAAGACGGACATGGATCTGGTGCATGATACCTTCTCCCAACTAACATACCTACTCATTTCCATACCCACATTATCCTTGCATGTGGCAATAACCAAGCCGCCAGGTTTTACGTGTAGGCAATCTTTCCTTTCTGCCTATGCGGTTTTCCCTGGCCCTACAATCTTACCCTTATATATGAGTACATATTTATATGTGCTCATATATAATATATACCAATGTTAATACCTACTCATTATGCCTGGTAGATCGCGACCGCGATGGGACAGGCACTAAGTCCTAAAAGACATTCCTTCTATCCAATCCCCTATGCTATCTCTTCTACTATCGTAGATTAATTGCATGTCGGAGGCACCAGTAGTAAGGTCGGGTGCCACGCGGGGGGTGCGGGTACTCTTTTCGGGGCCCCCCCGAAAAAAAAAAAAAAAAAAAAGAATGCATACCAGGCGCATCGCCTGTACCAAGAACTCTATCCGGATAGACAACGACCGACAGGCATGGTATTTCGGAGTGTGGAAAGACGCCTGGGAGATACTGGATCCCTGGGAAAAACACGGCCTGTTTGAGATCATCGCGTGACGTCTGCTCACAATGAAGAGGTTGTGTTTGACGATATCCGGCGTCACCCTCATACTACCACATGGGCCATTGCACTGGAGACGAACATCAGCCGAGTGTCTGTTATGCGGATAATGCACACCCACTGGTCTCACCCGTACCATCTGCACTTACACCTGGAGATACATGGTCATGATTTCGAAGCACGGGTGGCGTTCTGTGGAAACTGATCCGGCTTTTCTAGCGACCATCTTATTTACGGACGAAGCACGATTCCACAACAATGGAACCGTTTATCGTCATAATATGCATTACTGGAGTGTGGGTAATCCCCATTGGGTGCGACAGACATCCTTTTAGGTACACCCCCGTGTGGGTTTCGGGTTAGAATACACACACGGTATGCTCTGCTTGTCGTAGGAGGACACTAATAGGGCCGACAAGACAGACTGACATGACTGACTTTGATTTTGAAGACTCCCTGTTGATGGGAAGAGAAAATTCATCTACGGTATCCCCTGCCTGTAAAAGGTCTTTTCCGACTTCCGGTCCCATTTTTGGTTTGACCCTTAGAAATAAACGTCATGCTGCCTGCGGAAGGGCCACCAACTTGGCCATCTGGCCAGAAAGCCTGGACGGTATTCCCCATCCCGTCAGGTGGGTGCGTCATATACCCTTGCAGTGGTATCCGCCTCACAAAGGAGGTCCCTGCACGGCCGAATAATTTCGCCAAACATATCACTGTGCATGCCGAGGGGGAAGTGCCTATTCAAGGCACTGGGACCTCGGGCAATACCTGCTATGCCAGGTAGGTATTGCCTTGGCTGGGTGGCGCCCATAGTGATGGCCCTCGTTCGGAGTAGGTTGTATTCGGGGAGGGTGATTTCGGGATGACGCGAAAGCGGCCCAATAAATCATCAGAGGGTGTCCCCCTTAAATAGCCGTCTCTTGAGTGTCGGATCAAGGATAAAACTTTCAATGCACGTTTCCCTGTTGACAAGTCACATCGCTACCTGGTAGCTATCAGGACAGACGGGGATTATTTCAAAGTGGTGAAATCAATGATCTTTTCCGAGGAATTCGAGGGGAAATTTGGAGATCTAAACGGGATTTCCAAGCTCCGGAACGGACAACTCCTACTGCATACAATTAGCCGACAGCAAACCGAAACGTTGCTGGAATGCACGCATTTCAGCGAAATTCCCGTTAAGGTCTCAAAACACGAAAAGCTGAATGAGGTCCGTGGAGTTATTTTCCATCGTAAATTCATTTTGAATAGCGATGCGGAATTGTTGTGGAATCTGGGGAAGATAGGCGTCACCAAGATTGGGCGCATCACCCGAAAGATTGGAGAGAACAGCGTCGATACCGGCGCTTTTATTCTCCATTTTGAGGGTGATGTTTTACCTAAGCAGATGTAGGTCACATCGAACCACTGCGATGTTCGACCGTACATCCCTCCACCTATGTGATGTTATCAATGCCAGAAATTCGGGCATGTTTCAGCCAGGTGCACTGCCAAGGCCGTGTGTAGAGAGTGTGACAAGGGGACACATGAGGGTGAGAGGTGTACGCCTCCCCCGATTTGTCCTATACCAGACCCAAAACAACTGGGAACATGGGCTCGCCCATTAGCGTGCGTCCAGCGGAGCGCTGTTGCCACAGTGAGACTGGCAGAGATGACGCAGCTCTACGCTCGCAGTATACACACGACCTTCCCCCAGAACACAAGGCGCTCCGAATGCAAGCGCATGTACGAGCTGGGGGACCTGATCCTACGAATATCTATCCTCACAACGGATTGCACACAATGTGATATGAGGCAGATATAAGATGCCACACAAACGTTATTCGTGAAAGTGACCACCAGCGACCAGCATTCTTGGCTGTCGCGCAGGAGGTTCAGGTTCGATTGCCGGCTCTGCCAAGCTATTTAATTTTAGTCTGAGGGCTAGAACAGGGTTCGCTCAATCTCGTGAGGCAAAGCTGGGAAGATGTAGGTAAAATTCCTACCTCAGACATCCTGAAAGTGGTTTCTCATTTATACTCCGGGCAAATGCCGGGATGGTTCCTAACTTAAGGACACGACCGCCTCCTTCCCAATCCTCACCAGAATAATAATAATACACACACTCTAATACAGACACCACAGTAACCCAGATTTTCAGACAAGTACACGGGGCTAAAGTACCAATATGTCCAAGCCCCTCAAATGAAACAACAATTACAACGTTATTATATCACATGACGTAATCTACACCCCAAGCCATTCTGAGTAACATTGCTTGTTAGCCCTTTATAAGGTAATAGAAACAGAGAATACAATTTTTGGGATCAGTTTTTGTTTATTGGAGACCACCTTGTGGTGTACTGGCTAGCACATTGCTGTCCATTCTTGGCTGTCACCGCGGAGTCCCGGGTACGATTCCCAACAAATGTAATTCTGGTCTGAGGGCTGGAACACGGTACACTCAGCCTCGTGATGCAAACCTAGGAATATGTGGGTTGGATTCCTACCTTAGCCATCCTGGAAGTGGTTCTTCTGTGGATTCGCACTTCTACTCCAGGCAAATGCCGGGATGGTACCTAACGTAAGGCCACGGCCGCTTCCTACGCAAATCCTTCCTCAATTACAAATATACACACTAGTAGAGACATCACAGTGTCACAGGTTATCAGATAAATTCCACACACACCCAAATACACGGGGCTACATGACCACGATGTCACAAAGCCCCTACAACAATAATAATCAACAACAACAACAACAACTCTTGCTGTCACCCATGATGTCCAGATTCGATTCACGGCTCAATCAAGACATTTAGTTCTGGTCTTAGGGTTAGAACCGGGTACTCTATGCCTCGTGAGGTAAGACTGTGAAGAGGTGAGTTTTATTCGACTCAATTTTAAAAAAGAAAACATATTTGCCGACAACACAACAACACAGGTTATCAGATTTTGTGTTTTCACGTACTTCTGTATTCGAAAGATTCTTTAAAAGGCCGTATACCCTGAAAAAATATTGTTCTTGCCTCGCTGTTCGACTGCCACTCGGCTTGCTACGGAACATTGTTATGAGTTCAAAACTTCAGCTCACAGCACTAACTTCTATAAGCTCCACTACTGTTATCTTCCCCAGCGAAACTAAATATTTCAACACCTAACCATTCTTCGCTCTAATTATCCCTTCAGTTCAAGAGCAGATGATATCTCCCGAACGGCTGGTCGTATCGTCATGGGGTTTGCACAGTCAGCTTCAGAATGTTTAGCTCTGTAACATAGGTTCATCTAAATAATTGGATAATCAATGATTTTCGTGCGCGGAGAGAAATAGGGATTTCGTACGGCTCAGCGAGCCCAGATTGCGTAGTTAACTAGGCAACGCCGCGCTATGCAATTGGCTGGCGCGGGTGAGCGCGTGAATCTGGCTCCTCCCTCATGTTCACAGTTATTTTGGGCCTGGTATAACTGCCAAGGAAGCCACTCTCCACGATCGAAGCAGTGCCCTGAGTTCTGTAAAGAAGCCACAATCCAAGAAATCAGAACATTGCATCGGCTTTCATATCACGATGCTCGCAAGAGGTACCGTGATATGGATGCCCCCGAATTTCGGGTGACGTATGTGGCGGCAGCGACGCCCTCATTCACCCCTGCTGTCACAGTTCCCAGTGTAGTACCCTCGACGTCCGGTAATTCAGCAGATTTGAAATCACCCCTCGCTGTACCAGCGAAAATTGTCTGCCCGAAGGAGGTCCCACAACCTTCTTCGGGCAAGGAAAAGAAGGCGACAGTTATACCATCCAAACCGGCGAAATCGGAGAAGTCCTCTTCTTCTTCGAACCAGTCGGCTAACATGTCTTCCTCAGTTAACAGGGGAAAGAAGAGTTTGCCGACCAGGGCTGGTCCTTCTTCCAGTCCACCCAATATGACAAAAGTAGTAGTGGAGATGAGAGAGAAGGTTCGTCGCCGTCTCTCTCGCCCTCCTCCTGACGGAGTGGCTACTGTCTCTGCTGGCCTTCCCGCTCCCACGACCATCAAGGGAGGGAAGCCGGCTGAAGCCAAACTCGTCCGTATGGAGGAACTCCCCTACAAATAGGAAAATACATCAGCGGTGGAGAGAGGAACGGTTCAGCGCCGTTTCTCTTCCTCTCCTAGAGACAGGGCTGCTCAGGTATCTGCTGGCCATTCCACTCCCACCACCACCAGTGGAGCGGTGTCAGCAGGAGCGGTCATGTTTTGTAAGGAACTGGCGTCTGTGGGGAAGCGACCATCTACTTCCCCAAATAGACGTCAGCGCCGATCAAGAAAGAAATCTCTTCGGGACATGTCGGGGACAGACACCCAGTCTTCGGACCGGGAGAAAGTCCCTCGACACCGCTCTCGTTCTTCCCCAAGAGCGAGACTCGTGAAGTCCGACGAGGACCACGCGCCATCCAGGGGACTGCCCGCTCCATTTTCTTCGTCTTCGGACCGAGATGTGGAGATTGAGGTGAGCTCTCCTGCCCCATCATATCCAACTAGAGATGAGGAATGGTGGCAAACGTTCAAGCGTAAGTAGAAGACCCACTTCTACTTACAAGGGAACTGTAATAGCTATTCTGGTCATCTCAATGAGTTACGTCAATTAATATCTTCGTTTTCGGCAACCATTGACTGTCTTCAGGAATCCAGGTTTCGTCCTGGACGTGAGACAATAATGCGTTACTTCAACCTCTTCTCTGAAGACCCGGTGGATGGAGCTGTGGCCGTCGGTGGCGTCTGCATTCTCGTCCACTCTAGCCTCTTTAGTGAAGAGGTGCCGTTGCGTACTCAGCTAGAGGCAGTTGCAGTTCGTACTTCGTCGCCAGTAATGGCAACAGTATGTAACGTGTACATTCCACCTGATTCTCAACTGGATTGAAACCAGCTGGTGGATCTTGTCTCTCAGCTCCCCCCCCCCCCCCTCCTTTTCTCTTTCTGGGATATGTTAATGCCCACAACACCATCTAGGGCTCCGCTACCACTAGTGATGGAGGGAGAGATTTTGAGAGAATGATCAGGTGGCTGGAGCTGTATTTCTTAAACACAGGGGAACCTACGCACTTCTCTATTGCACACGGCACTTATTCAAATGTCGATATCACCTTGTGCTGTCGTGCGCTGGTTCCCCTGCTACAGTGGGGTGTACACGACGACCTTTGTATTAGTGACCATTTCCCGATTATCGTTACTCTTCCGAACCAGAGAGCCATCGAATTACCAAGTCGATGGCTTCTCCGTCGGGCTGATTGGACAACTTTCACAGCACGTGCTGATTTTGCCGAAGATACCTTTGAGAGTGTCTATGATCATACCATTCACATAACGCATGGTATTTCGGCTGCTGCTGAGGAAACAATACCTTCCTCATCCGGCAACTCCCACCGGAAACTTGCCCCTTGGTGGACAGCCGAGATTGCAGCAGCCTTTAAAGATCGTCGACGTGCTTTCAAATGCTATCGGAGGCAAAACACTATGGCCAACCTTATCACCTTCAAAAGGATGCGTGCTAGAGCCCGATATCTCATTCGGGAGAGTAATAAAACGACGTGGAAAAGTATGTGTTGTTTATGACGACACATACTCCTTCATCTCAAGTGTGGACTAAGCTTCGTCGGATCTCCGGACTCCCGATATCATTGATGGCACACGGAGTCTCCATCATCGGAGACATCATCACGGACCAACTCGCCATTGCCAACCGTATTGGATCACACTTCAATGATGTATCCTGTTCTGGGAGTTACGATCCTACGTTTCTGACTCTGAAGCGGGAGGCGGAGGCTCACCCCTTGTCCTTTGCCACTGCTGCTTTGGAGTCCTACAATGTACCATTCTCTGAAAGGGAACTGCGCAGTGCGCTTTCACTGTGTAGGGATACGTCTCCCGGACCGGATAACATACAGAATCAAATGTTAAAACATCTGTGCGAATCCAGTATAAAGCAATTGTTGGTCCTCTTCGATCGTATATGGATTGATGGGCAGTTTCCATCTCAATGGCGAGAGTGGATCATGATACCGGTTCCCAAGGCTGGAAAGGATCCCAAACTTGTCAGCAGCTACAGGCCTCTCAAATGCCCTATGTAAGCTGCGAGAGAAGATGGTGAACCATCGACTGGTGTGGTTCCTGGAAGAGAGAGGCTTACTGTCAGGGTACAGTCTAGATTTCGCTCCCATATGTCCACCACCGTCTATCTGGTGCGACTTGTGAGCGCCATACAGGAGGCATTTCTCCGAATTACCTACGACACCATATGGCGCTACGAGATCCTTTCCACCCTTCATGAGTGGGGACTCCGTGGTAATCTACCGACTTTCATTACGAATTTCATGTAGTCCGACTCTTCCGTGTAAGGGTCGGTAGAACATATCGCAATATTATACCCAAGAAAACGAAGTTCCTCAGGGTTCTGTTCTGTCACCTTGTTCGAGGTTGTCATATCTTTTGGCCAAAGATGCTACATTAAGATTGTTATTTTTTTTCTCTATTATCTTTTTTCCACTGTTGTAAAATTAACTGTCATGGCATCCAGAAGTGTCAATAAATGGTTGTTTTGAATTGATATATTTTCCTTAAATATAAAAGAAGAAAGAATCTGCGATACGCCGGTGAGCGTAAAAGTAAAATAAGTGGCGACCAGTGATAGGATAAATATATCAATATATTTTAATTATGGAGACAACCCAACGTGAACTGGATCGATCGATAAAGCTACGTAAGGTAACACGGGTGGCGTTTTCGAGGCAGTTGAATAATCTCAAAGGTGAAATTGATGACGTCCAATTGACAGCTCATGAAAAGCGAAGGAAAGTTCAGGTTTCCCTTTCTTTACTTCGGAAGAAAAATAATGAGCTCCTGCAGCTGGATGGTAAGGTCGTAAGTCTAAAACTTGACGTCGGCCAAGAGGACTTGGACGACGAATGTAGACTTGCCGATGACTATCAACGTCAATTTCTTGATATAGAGGTGAGTGTTGAATATATTCTACCTTCAGGAGGCATCGCTCAAGACAACAGTGATTGTAGCAGTGTAGATCTTGTGAGTAAGAGAAAATTCAAACTACCTAAATTAGAACTAAGGAAATTTGATGGCGATGTAAAACAGTGGATACAGATCAGGGGCCAGTTTGAAAAGATAGACAAGGATCCGGATATTGCACCGGAAGATAAGTTTCAATACTTAATGCAAGCTACAGTGAAAGGGTCTCGTGCTCGAGAAATTACTAAAAGTTTTCCACCTATTGGGGAAAATTATACGAAGGCAGTAGAATGTTTAAAGAGCAGGTTCGGTAGAGATGATCTGTTGGTTGAAGTTTACGTAAGAGAGTTGTTATCTTTAGTTCTTAAGAAATCTTCCACTCCCGGTGATGGCAATTCAATGTGTAGCCTTTATGACAACTTGGAATCGCACATACGGTCACTTGAAATCTTAGGTGTTACAACAGATAAGTGTGCATCTATGTTGTATCCTTTAGTAGAGTCATGTTTGCCTGAGGAGTTTCTTAGGGCCTGGCAAAGAAGTTCCAATTTTGCACACACACGTGATTCGAAAGATAGGTTAGACAATCTCATGCTATTCATGAAAAGGGAAGTGGAAGCCGAGGAACGGATCAGTTTAGGGATTTCCGGTTTTGGAATCAAAGATAATAACAGGAGTAGAGACCAACCCAAATTGTCAGAGCACATTGCTACTGCAGCTGACTTGTTAAACACTAACCCAGTTGAGGAGAGGAGAGGGTACTGTATTTTTTGTGGAGGTCAACATGATGCCCTTAATTGCTTTAAAGCACACTAATTAGGTCTATCTGAGAAACAGAAGGTCCTAAAGGACAAGGGTGGGTGTTTTAAGTGCTTTAAGAAGGGACACTGTGTCAATAAATGTAAAGCCGTAGTACGGTGCATTATTTTTAGTAAGAGCCACCAAGTTCTGATGTGCCCTGATTTACCTCAGAATAAACAAAATATATCCCATAATAATGTCGAACACAGGCAATCCGGGGGGAAGAATGAACAAAAGACAAATTCGCTGAGTAATATTTCTAAATATCCTAAAGTTATTTTGCAAACTTTGGTTATAAAGATGAAAGGTATTGGCTCTTCCTTCTCTGTTAGAGCTTTAATTGACTCAGGATCCCAAAGATCCTATGTTAAGAAAGACATTGTTAAAAGATTAGGTTACACTCCAGTCAGAACTGAAACAATTAAACATGACCTTTTTGGGGGAGTGAAAACGAGTGTTAATGAACATTCATGTTACAAAGTAGAAAATGAAAGCCTGGATGGAAAATATCAATGTAATTTTGAAGTATTGGATCAGGTTTTAATATGTAATGGCATCCCTTCGGTCAAGAAAGGACCTTGGTTGAATGAACTTGAGGAAGGGAATATCAGCCTAACAGATATTGGGGATGAGTCTAGGCCTGTGGACTTGCTGATTGGAGCGGATGTAGCGGACAAACTTCAGACAGGAAATATTAAAGTTCTATCTTCTGGTTTGGTTGCTGTGGAAACAAATTTAGGCTGGACTTTGATGGGGAAAGTTCCACAACAATCTTCTGTTAACTTGGCAGAAGAAGTTACAGCTCTGTTTGTTAATGAGATCAACGATCGCTGGAGCCTAGATACCATTGGAATCTCAGACTCAGCTGTTAAAATGTCCAAAAATGAAAGACAGCTTCAAATTAGAGATGATTTTCTAAGAGGTATTACTGTAAATGATGAGAGACGTTACGAAGTTTCATTGCTATGGAAAGAAGATAGCTTGGCTCTTCCTAGTAACAGGGAGCTAGCACTCAAAAGGTTAGAATCTACCACTAGAAAGCTTCAGTCTCAAAATCTTCTCATTTCATACGATGCAGTTCTAGCTGAGTGGGAAGAACTGGGAATTATTGAAGAAGTACCAGTCAAAGAAGTAGGGAATTATGGACACTACCTACCACATCGAACTGTTATTAAGGAGAATAGCACCACCAGAGTTCGTCCTGTATTTGACGTGTCAGCAAGAGGTAGAAATGCTCCTTCCCTCAATCATTGTTTAGAGTGTGGACCCAATCTGATTGAACTGATTCCTTCCCTGTTACTAAAATTTCGGGAAGGGAGATTTGGGGTGACAGCTGATGTAGAAATGGCTTTTCTACAAATAAGTGTTCGTCAAGAAGACAGAGATTTTCTTAGGTTCTTCTGGTGTGATCCAAATGACTGGAAGAATATAAAGATATTTCGGCATCGGAGGGTGGTATTTGGATTAAAATGTAGCACTTTCCTTTTAGGAGCAGTTCTTGATTACCATTTGGACAAGGCAATGGAAGATTGTCAATATAGTAAAGGTCAGATATCAAGACTTAAACAGAGCCTTTATGTGGACAATGTTGTAACCAGTGTTGATACTGAATCAGAACTGAAAGAATTCATTAATGAAGCACGTGATATAATGCAGGAAGGAAAGTTCGACCTCAGAGGTTGGCAGGCCAACAATGATGCTTTCATTCTTGTAGGACGGACAGCGGTGCTAGGTTTACGATGGGATTTGGAATCTGACACTTTATTGTTAAACTTGGAATGGTTACAGAACCATGAATTGGGAGTGATCACGAAAAGATCCATTCTGTCAGTTGCACAAAAGATATTTGATCCGATTGGCATAGTTAGTCCAGTACTTCTAGTTCCTAAATAGTTATTACAAAAGATATGGCTAAGTGGTATATCTTGAGATGAAGAGGTTACTACTGATATTAAGGACCAATTTGTAACCTGGTATTTAAGCCTTTTTCTCCTGAAAGAGATGAGAATTCCACGCTGGTTTCATTATTCCAAGAACCACAGGGATGTCAGTCTACATATTTTGTGTGATGCTAGTGCACAGGCCTACGCTGCAGTAGTCTTCATACGACTACAAATTGACGGTGAGAGTAAGGTACACCTTCTTGCAGCCAGTGCAAGAGTAGCCCCATTAAACACAGTCATCATTCCCCGACTGGAACTAATTGCTGCAACAGTGGGAGCTAGATTAGGTAATTCAGTGCTAGAAGGACTAAACTACCAAGATGCCAAGTTGAATTTCTAGACTGATTCGACAACGGTTTTAGCATGGATTCTATGGGAAGAAACATGGACTGTGTTTGTCAACAACCGTGTTAAAGAAATCCATCGGTTGACTTTACCAGAAATGTGGAGATATGTTCCTGGCCATTTGAATCCTGCAGATCTTCCTTCAAGAGTTGTCTGGCAGAAAAATTGTTAGCACTTCAATGGTGGGAGGGGCCAGAGTTTTTACGAAAGGACCGGCCAGAGTGGCCTGGTGAATTTCCACCTGCAGAGGCAGAGCTGATTTTGCAAGAAAAGAGAAAATCAACTCAAATAATGAGTTACTTTGTAGATACTTCATGTAGCACCCCAAAACATGTAAATAATGATCAGTGCAGGTACCACGATTTTAATTGGTATTACTTATATTTTTCAAGCTATGGAAAAATAATTCGGTTGGTTGCTTGGATAAAGAGGTTTATCCAAAATACGCGAAGAGCAAACCTTACAAGAGCTTGTGGAGAATTATCATGTGAGGAGATAATGTCAGCAGAAAAAATAGTCGCAAGATTGGTACAGGAAGAGCCTTTCTCTTCAAAAAATGACAAAAGTCTCATTAGCCTAAATGTGTTTAGGGATGAGAAGGGATGTCAAGAGTAACCACTAAAAGTGGTAGAGCTGTAAATACACCACAGAGATTAGATTTATGATTACTGTATTTTGAGGTAATTATAGTTATTTATGTATGGTTGAGTTGTTCTTCCACCAACTCAAGGTGGGAGTGTGTCATATCTTTTGGCCAAAGATGCTACATTAAGATTGTCATTTTTAGCCTATTTTCAATTTTGAAAAAATAGGCTTATGAGATCACCTTTTGTCCGAGTGTGTGTGTGTGTGTGTGTGTGTGTGTGTGTGTGATTCGTGTGTGTGTGTCCCCCTAATAAAATCTAAACGGCAGGAGCGATTTCAATGAAACTCGGAAAGTTCATAGCACTATTCCCGGCGACCTCGACCGTGCGCTTCAAATTTTTTTACGACTCACCAATCCAACATGGCGGCTGTGCGAAATATTTCACCAGCATTCAATATCTCCGAAACTATTACCGATATTACCCTGACATTTTCTATGGTGATAGAGGGAACTACTATAAGTTCACTTATGTAACTTTTGAAAACCTGGTAACTACAAAACCAACATGGAGGCCAAGCGAATTTGCGACTTTTAAATAGACGTTTCTCGCGATTTGACCAACCAAACGCAATGAAACTTGGTACAGTATATATTTATATACATTGTAATGCACCGACATCTAACTTCGTTCAATTGTTTACATAATCACAAGATGGCGGATGTGCGAAATATTTCACCGGCATTCTATATCTCTGAAACTATTAGCGGTAACTCCCTAAAATTTTGTACGGAGATAAAAGGCACTACTGGAAGTCCACCTATAAGACATTCAAAAACCGGTTAACTACAAAACGAACATGGCGGCCAAGCGAATTTGAAAATTTTAAATAGACCTTTCTCGCGATTTAATGTTCCAAGGGCACTGAAACCGGGTACAGGAAATATTTATACGCATTGTAATCCACTGGTATCTAATTTAGTTCAATTGTTTACATAACCTCAAGATGGCGGCAGTGCGAATTTTAAAATTAAGCTTTTATTTCTTGTGATGTAGTCATGCGATCGAAGTGAAAGTTTGAATAATGAACCTACGCAATAATTTTCCTTTAATGGTACATGACTCTATGGCCTATACATTTAACAATCCAACATGGCGACCATCCGAAATATTTAGACGATACTGAATATCTACGAATCTATTTTAGAAATCAAACTGCATTTTTTAATGTTCATAGGGGCTATGAACTTAAGTTCACCTATAGGACTTTAAATAACCTGGTGATCAGAAATCCAACATGGCGGTGACGCGAATTATAAATATTCACATGGACGTTTCTCGCAATTTAACCATCCTCGTGCAGTGAAACTTGGTACAGTAAATCCTTATACGAATGTTAATCCACTGGCATCTAATTTACTTCAATTGTTTTCATAACCTCAAGATGGCAGCTGTGAAAATTTTAAAATCTCCTTGTTTTTTCTTGTGTCCTAATTATGCGATTGAAGTTTGAATACTACACGTTCACAATAATCTGCATGTAACAGTACATAACTCTAGGACCTACATATATACAATCCAACATGGCAGCCATCCGAAATATTTAGTCGGTTCTTAATATCTACGAATCTATTACAGCAATCAAAGAGAAATTGTGTATGTTGATAGTGGCAATTAACATAAGTAGGATATATGAAAATAGGCTGTATAGTTCTTCACGGAACTACTTGTTTCTTTATTATCTTTTTTCCACTGTTGTAAAATTAACTGTCATGGCATCCAGAAGTGTCAATAAATGGTTGTTTTGAATTGATATATTTTCCTTAAATATAAAAGAAGAAAGATTCTGCGATACGCCGATGAGCGTAAAAGTAAAAGAGGTTGCCATAAACGGCATTGTTACCGCCACCGGGCCCACGATAGTTCCATCGTTGTATGTAGCCGATTTAGCTCTGCTTTACAGCTCTGGAAGTATGTCAATCGTGGAACGGCAATTGCAGATAGCTATTAACCGGGTCGACAGGTGGGCTCACGACCGGTTTTCATCAGCGAAATCCTCCGTCGTCCATTTTTGTCGGCTCCGAAGGCTACACTTACACCCTGAACTACATCTCAGGTATGCTGCGTTGCCGTTGGTTGACACTTATCGCTTCTTGGGGCTCCATTTTGACAGCAAATTAACGTGGCAGCCCCATATACGGCAACTAAGAACGACGTCTCTCAGGAAACTGAACATGCTCAAGTTTCTTAGTAGCACTACGTGGGGGGCTGACGGAGCGGTGCTGCTACGGTTCTACCAAGCCCTCGTCGTGTCCCGGCTAGACTATGGTTCTGCGGCTTACGGTTCAGAAAAAACCGGCAACCTTGAAAATGCTGGACAGTATCCACCATAGTGGCGTTAGGCTGGCTACTGGTGCCTTCCGGACCAGCCCGATACCCAGCCAACTCGTCGAATCGGGTGTTCCACCTCTAAATTATCGACGCCATCTTATGCTTTTGGCATATACTACTAATGTGCGTCAGTACCCAATACGACCAGAGGTACGCCAGCCAGCCTCGAACCACTCGGCCTGTTGGTATTAGACTCGATAGCTCGTGTACTGAAATAGGAGTGGCTGTGGGCCCTAGCCTACTTTTCACATTTTGCAAAAATGAGGAAAAAGTAGACTTATGAGATCGATCCGGGAAAATGTCTGTCTGTCTGGCTGGCTGTGTGTGTGTCTCCCCCTATCAACTCCTAAACGGCTGCAGCAATCAAAACCAAATTTAGTATGAGTAAAGATGTGCACCGGAATATCTCACGTCCATATTTGAAAATAATGTCAGTGCTACCAACTGCTGAAAAACGCACTAGAAATTTGAGCTCCATGTTGGATATCTTGCAAGGTATGCATGGGAGCTATTTCAAAATTGGCACACATGTGGATAATACTATTTCAGTTTAATATCCAGGAGGCCATACATGACAATGTTGCCAACATAATTTTAAGCCTTCTGATAGGTCCAATGTTTAAATGCATATAACTTCTACACTATCAATGGGATTTCAACCAAATTTTGTATGTAAAATGTGTACGTAAACAGATATGACTGAGCGTATTCTTAAGAGCCACCAAGGCTGCCAACTGTTAATAATTGCTCTCTCTATTTTTTTTTATCCAAATACCAATATATCAGAAAGTATGCAAGCCGACAGCTTTAAACTATGCACACGTATATTCCGACATTTTAGATTAATTTGGAGTAACTTATATACATCAGTTCTACCAACATGATTATAAGCCTGCTGATAGTACCAATTTTTAAATACATGTAACTTCTATACTATCAGTTGGATTTCAACCAAATTTCGTATGTGCTATGTGTAACATAACAGATATGACTATAAGTATCGTTAAGAGCAATCAGGGCTGCCAACTGTTAATAAATGCTGTCTATATTTTTTTACCCTAATATCAATATATCAGAAAGTATGCAAGCCAACAGCTCTATACTTTGCACACGTATAGCACCTGACTTTCTAGATTAATTTGGAGTAATTAATATAAGTCAGTGCTGCCAACATGATTCTATGCCTGCTGATAGGTCCAATTTTAAAATACATGTAACTTCTATACTAACAAATGGATTTCATCCAAAATTGGCACAACAAGATATCATAAAATTTCAGATTATTTCTGTCCAGCACACACATGGTATTGTTGGCAACATGCTTTTACGCTGGTGATAGATCCAGTGTCTAACTGCATGTAACGTCCATTGGACTTCAACCAAATTTTGTATTCTGTACCTTAAGAGATGGAAATAAGAATATATTCAGTCACCAGGGCTGCCAACTGTAGTGCGTTATTAGGCTACATTACACCAGGTATGTTTTAAACTAATTAGATATTTCGATATTACCAACTTAATTTCGTAATTATTTTAGATAGGTTCATATACTGTAGAATAATCATTGGCATGAAAAGTAGGCTGTATAGTTCTTCACGGAACTTCTTGTCTTACTTACGAAACCACCCAACCATCTTCTTCTTTCCTGGCGTTTATCCCAGTACAGAGTCCGCTGCTCTACCACCCAACCATCAGAATATAATAAATAGGGGCCGGATTTTGGTGGTTTTTAAAATTGTCATTTTAGGTTTTCAAAAACATAAAATTGTTCTTTTTAGGTTTTTATTAGGTAGAATGGGTTTTTACAATAGGTTCTTATGTTTAAAGGGTAGCGAAAGTTGACATACATTACATAAGGCTTAAAATTAATACCTCATTGTTAGTAGACAATCTGATTGCAACGAGAGAGTAAATATTTTACATAATGATGCGTAATCAAATTATCACCGATAACTTTACACTTTTAGGGATTGCAATAAAGCCAAGGATGTCAGAGATGATTTTCACACTCTATCTCGTTCAAATAATGTTGATTCTTTACTATATTGGATTCTTGGGAATAATAAGAGATTTATTCGCTCTTTCCTCTCGGTAAATAACCAAACAATAATATATAAGCTGGAAAGTGCTGAAAATATTTCATTTTTCCATTAGGTAGGATTGCTTTCAATCGACTGGAGCTAGGAATAAACATTATCTTCACATTTAATTTCAAGGATTATGGACAAAATTTGAAATATACTACAATAAATGGTACAAAACTGCAATTAGTTATTTTTAGGTACTCGCGTATTATTTAGTTTATTAGGTAGTACGGAATTTCAGTGTGATTCGTAAAAGTATTTAGAAGTATGGGAAAAATAGATAAGAACCTAAGAATCCGGTTCCTAATAATAGGCTAACTGCGCCCCGATAGTATAAGGTAGTTTCTCTGTTGCTGGATAGCGAATTTTTGTACAAACTCAATTGTCTAGAATAATGAAAAATATAATAATAATAGTATACTAATAATAATCATTATTGACTAATAATTATGAAAATAATAATAACATAACTGTCTAATGATGATAATAATAATAATAATAATAATAACAATAGTCTAATAATAAGTATTTCGCTGTACTCTTGGAGTGACGATGTGGGTAGTCATAATATAGCCTTATTCTGAAAGCAGAGACATAAAATGATTGTCAATGATATGTAAGCCAACCAAAATTTGATTAAACTAGAGAATCGTCTGTACTCCCCTCTCCAACTCCAGGCAGCTTGAAATGTATAAATTGTATATGTGGTCTCAAACCTCATGTCTCGGTGATAATCAACGTTGAAGTACAAACAAACACTACGGTGTTCCCGCAACTTAGATCTACTTAGTTATATACGGAAAATGTGCCACGGAACCGCTTGATAGCACTGTGCTTTGCCCATTGCCCTACCTCACAAATCGTGTACGGTATCCCAAAGAAATTTTGATCAACCGATCACAACGCGGGGACGGAGTCGCGCAGCTTCTTTTGGGGTACAGGATCTCTACATTAGCTGAAACAGAAGGCTGGCGTGCTGTGAGGTGAGCGGGAAAATGGGATTGAGTGAGTAAATGCATGCACGTCGTCCCAATAAAAATAACAGCTACATCGCACGCCTTCTGCTTGACCTTGAGACGTCATAATGCAGCCTTGTAACAATACAATCCCGTTAAATTTGTAACGTTCCGTTCCGTCTGTTTGTTCCGTTATTATAAGTAGAATGTTCCGAACTGTAACGTATCGGATATTCCTCTGTTCATTTCGGTACGGGACAACGTAACGTTCCACCCGTCTCCAATACGCTGTACCGGTACAGGCTCGGCTAACATTCCACTGTTCCAGATACCGGGTACGGTTTCAGAATCAGTTCCGTTCCAGGACGGTAACGTTACGCTTGGAACAGACAGCGGTAACGTTACAACTTGGAAATAACCTTGGAGATAACGGAATTTCTCCGTTCCACATAGACAAGAGTTCCGTTCCGCGTTACGTTCTGTTCCGGGTCCCTGCTCTAAACTCAAGCGCAGTGCCCCGAAAAAACGAGCCGCTCTCCAGGCCCTTCTCCACAGCGGAAGTAGAAAGTGCAATTAAACAACTGAAAATCGGCAGGGCTGCTGGTCCGGACATCTATAATGAATTTATTATGAACACGAGCCTGTACTGTATATGCTGGCTTACTTCTCTCTTCACTTACATTCTCCAAGAGAACAGACTGCCCAGTCATTTCAAACTAACAAAAGTTATAGCCATTCTCAAACCTGGCAAACCCGAAGTTTGCCCCGAAAGTTATCAACCAATAGCACTGCTCAGTTGCATATTCAAGCTTCTTGAACGAATCCTCCTAACCAGAATAGCACCTTTCATTGAAGCTGTTATGCCTGCTAAACAAGCTGGATTCAGACATGGACGCAGCTGCACCGATCAAGTTCTTGCTCTAACTACACATATCGAAGAAGGTTTTCAATGACAACTGAAATCAACAGCTGTTTTCATCGACTTGACTGGAGCATATGACACTGTTTGGCGACAAGGACTAATCTAAAAACTATTGCAAGTTGTACCAAGTCGAGAAATCGTGGATCGAATATCTAGTATGCTTAGTGAAAGACAATTCGAAGTGTTTCTAGGCAGCACTAACAGCCACAGACGTAAACTAGATAATGGGCTACCACAGGGATCTGTATTAGCCCCATTGCTCTTCAATTTGAACATGCATGATTTACCAGTAACTACATCAAGTTCATATATGCTGATGACATCGCTCTTGTAGCACAGAGTAATAACTTTGAAGATAGTGAACAAATCCTTACAGAGGATCTCATGAAGTGTCAAGTTTCTTTAAGACCTGGAGATTGATCCCCAGCACTTCAAAAACTGAAGTCTCTTGTTTCCATCTATCGAATCGTGCTGCAAACTACAATCCAAGAGTTTTGTTCAACGAACGAAATCTGAGGTACAATCCTTTTCCGAAATATCTTGGAGTCACTTTAGATCAGTGGTTCTGAGCCCATAGAAGTCTGCGGACCATTCAGCCTGAGATTGAACCGTGTATGGACCCCCCACTCCGCCCCCCCCCCCCCTCTCCGCCCTTCCCCCTCTCCGCCCCCCCCCCCCAACAATACACCTCATCAGTTGTAACCCTTCCTCAATAACACTTATTTTAAAGATACTTCAATTCTAAACCTGATAGTCATCGCCACGAACACATTCAGACGATTCTCGTTCAACGCACATCGTTTTCGAAATCCCCATTTATTGGCCACTTTTAGGTAGATTTCATTAGAAAGCTAACTATTGCAATGGGTACCATGTTTCGACTTCCGGAAAATTTCGACATATCTTCGCGTTTCACATCCCCTAGACCCCAAAACCACCGTCAGTTCAAAAGTTTATATATAATTTATGTATGTATATATACAATATATATATATATATATATATATACTAGCAAAAGTACCCGTTCTTCGAACGGTCTTCGGTATTAATGGCCATGCTTTCTCAGAAAGGCAGATATTTGTAGCGATTCGTGACAAAGATTCAGAGAAGGAGAGAAGCAAGATAATGTTACGTGCCACCCCCTAGTGGCACTTATGTTAACTGGATTACGGTGGGAGTACAAAGCACAACACCAATTACTGCTTAAAGAAATAATTAACTTTATTGTGGCCAGAAAATTACACTAATCAGCAAATACAGGCAATTAGGAGCCTTACTCCAGTTTCCTCAAGTCTCTTCCTTGAGCGCTCTTGGCCCTTCCACTTGTCAACAGATCACAGAAGTTAATCCGTCCTAATGAGTACGGTGGCCTTGACAGAAACTACCTGCTCCTCTCCTTTATGTTCACCGACAACAATTACTTACGATCACTTGCAGCAGGCTATCTCGCTGTCCACAAGCTGGAGAAACAATGTCACTGGATTTCGTAACTCGCACAGCACTTCGTCACCACACTTCTGTCGCACTGGCTCGAAAACACACACCCACAGAAAAACTCCGTCCCCTCACTGTTGAAGCCGCTTATATAGCAGGCCGGTGACTCAATGAATTTTTCTAGATCCATCCAGGGTCCACGGCTTCTCGAGGTTTCCATCTCTGGTCCAGTCACGAATATTCTGGACTATCCCTTTTGTCCTAGTAGCCTGTTGCATAAGGCGCGCGCAAACAGGAGGCAGGGCACAGCCCAGCCCTGGGGCAGTTGTGACTCATGCGGCGAGCGATGACACAAACTCACAGCCGTAACACCACCCCCTTCCTAAAAAGGCTGATCGTCCCGATCAATCATTGGTCCGTCTGTGTCCCTCCGTAGGCTGCCAGGCGATCTCGATGCACGATCTTCATCTTCGCCCTCGGGCTCCGCTGGATCCTGTAGACGACATCGTTGATCCGTTTCACGACTCGGTACGGGCCCTCCCAGGACTTCTGCAGTTTGGGTGACAGGCCTTTCTTCCGTAATGGGTTGAAGAGCCAGACCAGGTCGTCCTCGTGGAATCCGCCAGCATCCGTCTGCTGGTCGTATCGGGTCTTCATTCGGTCGGTCTCGATCCGCAGTTTCCTCCTCGCGAACGCGTGCACGTCCTCCAGTAGGTCGACCAGTTCTTGACAATACTGGCTTACCGGGATCGGATCATTCCCAGGTCGGCCGAAGGCAAGATCGACAGGTAGACGGAGCTCCCTCCCAAACATGACCCGGGCTGGTGTGCACCCGGTGGCTTCATGCACGGCGGCGCGGTAGGCCAGGAGAAATAGTGGAAGATGTTTGTCCCAATCCCTCTGGTGCTCGCTGACGACTATTCGGAGATGGTTCTCGATGGTGCGATTGAATCGCTCTACCATCCCGTCGGACTGAGGGTGTAACGGCGTCGTCCTTGTCTTCCGGATTCCCAGCAGTTGGCATAGGTTCTGGAACACCTGCGACTCGAAGTTCCTCCCTTGGTCGGAGTGCAGCTCCAGGGGTACTCCGTACCGGCTGACGAATTCCTTCACCAGGGTCTCTGCAATCGTCGCGGCTTCTTGGTTAGGGAGCGCATACGCCTCCGGCCATTTGGTAAAGTAGTCGCTGACGACTAATATGTAGCGGTTCCCTGCCTCGCTTAACGGGAATGGCCCAGCAACATCGATGGCCACTCTCTCCATGGGGCCGCCCACATTGTAGGTCTTCAGTGGACCCCGTCGTCTTCGTCCTGGGCCCTTGCTGGCTGCGCAATCGTGGCACCTCGCGCAGTGGTTCTCCACGTCTGTTCGGTATCCGATCCAGTAGAACCGCTCTCTCAGCTTCTCCAGGGTCTTCTTTATCCCTAGGTGTCCACCAGATGATCCTCCATGAACTTCCTTCAGGACTTCCTCCGTCATAGCCTTTGGAACGACGACTTGTTCCCGAGATGTCTTCCCGTCGGTGCTCTCCCAGGCGCGGCAGATGAGGCCATCCCTTACATTCAGCGAGTCCCACTGTGCCCAGTAGGACTTAAACTTTGGGCTGCAGTCACTCACAATGTTCCACCCGGGTCTGGGGACACAGGCCCTCTTCCATTCGGCTATCAGTCCCAGGTCATCATCTTCTGCTTGTGCCCGCGTGAAAGATTCGCGGCTCCAGTTCCCCTGAAGTTCCACAGTAGTCCGTCGGCACTGTATCCCGGTGTTCTCCTCCCTTCGGGCACAGAAGGTGCAGTCTTCGGGGCACGGTCTTCGTGACAGGGCGTCGGCGTTAGAATGCAGTTGGCCTTTCCTGTGCTGAATCTCAAAGTTGTGCTGTTGAAGCCTCTCTAACCACCGCGCGAGTTGACCCTCGGGCTGCTTGAAGTTCAGGAGCCACCGCAGGGATGCATGGTCGGTCCTGATGAGAAATTCTTGCCCGTACAGGTACTTGTGGAAGTGTTCAATGGTCTTCACGATGGCGAGCAGCTCCTTCCTGGTGACGCAGTAGTTCCTTTCTGGCTTTGACAGGGCCTTGCTGAAGTAGGCCACTACTCTCTCCTCGCCGTCCACTACTTGCGACAGGATTCCCCCTATGCCAAAGTCGCTGGCATCGGTATCGACGATGAACCTTGTTCCAGGTCTGGGGTAGGCCAGAATAGGTGCGGTGCACAGAGCCTGCTTGAGTTGTTCGAAAGCACTGTGGCATTCTGCTGTCCACGTGAAGAGTTGGTCCTTCTCAGTCAGTCGATGTAAAGGTTTGGCGATGTCGGCGAATCCTCTCACGAAGCGACGGTAATAAGTGCAGAGTCCCAGGAAGCTTCGTAGTTGGGACTTGTCCTTTGGAACTGGCCACTCCTTCACAGCTGCGGTCTTCTCTGGGTCGGTGTGCACCCCTTCCTCGGAGACGATATGCCCAAGGTACTGGACCCGCTTCTGGAAGAGCAGACACTTCTTGGGGCTCAACTTCAGCTGGGCAGCCCGTAGCTTCAACAAGATCTCCTTCAGGTTGCTGTAGTGCTCCTCGAAGCTCCTCCCCAGAACGATGACGTCGTCTAGGTATACCAGGCAGGTCTTCCAGTGTAGTCCCCTCAGAATGGACTCCATTAGCCTTTCAAAGGTCGCAGGGGCGTTGCACAGACCGAATGGCATGACGGTGAACTGCCAGAGCCCGCTGCCCACAGAGAACGCCGTTTTCTCGCGGTCCTTAGGGTGGACCTCCACCTGCCAGTAGCCACTCTTCAAATCCAAGGTGGAGAACCATCTTGACCCTGATATGGTGTCCAGCGTGTCGTCGATCCGGGGTAGAGGGTAGCTGTCCTTCTTCGTGACGTCGTTCACCCGCCTGTAGTCCACGCAGAACCTGGTGGAACCGTCCTTCTTCTTCACAAGCACGACCGGAGAACTCCAAGTACTATGTGATGGCTCGATCACCCCTTGCTCCTTCATCTCTTCTACCATCCGGTCGACTTCGGCTTGCTTGGCGAGCGGGACACGTCGGAATGGGGCCCTAATCGGTGCGCTGTCCCCAACGTCGATTCTGTGCTGGACGAAGCTTGTCCTGCCGAAGTCTTTGCTCCCCACGGAGAAGACATCCTGGAATTCGCGTAGCAGGTCCTGAAGTTGGCGTACTGGATTACGGTGGGAGTACAAAGCACAACACCAATTACTGCTTAAAGAAATAATTAAGTTTATTGTGGCCAGAAAATTACACTAATCAGCAAATACAAGCAATTAGGAGCCTTACTCCAGTTTCCTCAAGTCTCTTCCTTGAGCGCTCTTGGCCCTTTCACTTGTCAACAGATCACAGAAGTTAATCCGTCCTAATGAGTACGGTGGCCTTGACAGAAACTACCTGCTCCTCTCCTTTATGTTCACCGACCACAATTACTTACGATCACTTGCAGCAGGCTATCTCGCTGTCCACAAGCTGGAGAAACAATGTCACTGGATTTCGTAACTCGCACAGCACTTCGTCACCACACTTCTGTCGCACTGGCTCGAAAACACACACCCACAGAAAAACTCCGTCCCCTCACTGTTGAAGCCGCTTATATAGCAGGCCGGTGACTCAATGAATTCTTCTAGATCCATCCAGGGTCCACGGCTTCTCGAGGTTTCCATCGCTGGTCCAGTCACGAATATTCTGGACTATCCCTTTTGTCCTAGTAGCCTGTTGCATAAGGCGCGCGCAAACAAGAGGCAGGGCACAGCCCAGCCCTGGGGCAGTTGTGACTCATGCGGCGAGCGATGACACAAACTCACAGCCGTAACAATAATATTGGAAGAAGTATGAATTTTCCAACTGTAGAACAATAAAATACTCATACATTACTTAATACCATTTTCTTCTGTAATAGTGTTTAGAAGAAACCATTGAAATTACGAGTAGACCTACATTTTTAAATAATATTTTACTTTTTTCTTCCATAAAAGTAATTATGAGAAATATTTGATAAACAGATCCGTAACAGATGTGGGCTTGAATTTGATGACTATATAAACTAATATTGTGAAAATGACATTTATCTAAGTAATTGGTGTTTGTATATTCCTATAAAATATACTAAAAATAGACTAAAATTCTTTTCTTTAAAAAATATCTTCGCTCGTAATTACAATATTTTCTTTTCTCTTAAAAACAATTACTGAAGAAGGCCATAATATGGCCGAAACTGGTATTAATTAATGTATATACTGACCAATACTAAATACCTATTGGTTATTTTATTTATTTAGCTTACGGCGTTTAGTGTCGGGAGTGTCCGAGACTGTAGCTGCTTCAATGCGGGCACCCATGGGGTGAGCTACAAGTTCCAGTCAATTTCAAGTAGTTCCAACTTTCGCTACCAGATCTCACTGATATCTAGTGGTGAACGTGGGAACTTTGATAGAGCGTTTCAACGAAATGTAACCTACAATTTACCTTCACACAAGTATAATTAGTGGAAGGTTCTTTTACTTGCCATAAATCTATGACATGGGACCTCCGGCTTTACTTCTCCTCCGAAGGAAGCCATACTGAAGGATTTTAATGCTCTTAAGAAATCCGATGACGTCGGCCGGGTTTGAACCCGCGATCTTGGGCATAGAAGCTCAGCATGCTACTGACTACGCCACTGAAGCCGCATTACCTATTGGTATTTCATTTATACAAATTGTGCTCTTGAAAGATAATGCTACTTTGATAAGTAAAAGTATGCTTCAATCCGATTTCCGTGAAAAGGAGGCCGATAGTATTAAAAGATGCATACAACTAAAGAAATGGATATTTCATCAACATTTTCACCAACAGAAATCAGTTACGGTTAGTAACACTAAAAAGGTCACACAAAAGTAAGAAGACGAATATTTAAATCAAATTTCGAAGTAAACAATGACACAAATAGCACACAATTTGTTAAAAGAAATGAAGCAACTGACTGACAAAATAATGGGGTGACTATGATAAAACAAATGAAGTCGTGGAATGACTTTCCTAATTAACTAAGTCAGTTAACTAAGTAATTAACTAACCAATTTATCGTGAAAAGATCTATCACTATAAAGTTATACACTGTAAGTAATGATGAGAAATGTTAATGACGCATCAAATTTAACCAAAAAAGAAAAACGAAGTAAACTCATGCTATAGGCCTATATACAGTAGTTGGGAGTAGCCATTCGTGAATGGGCTGATGACTGTAACGTTATTCAAGGGGAATTGCTTTCCGCTTCTGAGGCGAGAATCAGCAGTATTCTACCTAAGTGCCTCACGGTACACAACATTAGTAGTTGTGTTTTCAGGAGCACACACGAAAAGCTTGTCGTTACTGCCCACCCGCGAGAAGGCAACATACAACTGCCCGTGCGAAAAACAGTGAGATCGAAGATCAACGCCAGCTATATTTCAACGTCTGCCCTTGTGATTTGTTTATTGTCATAGCAAAGCATACGGTGATCGTAAACTGCAGACGCTTAAACTCAAATGTATAATTCGTCGGTATAAGGGGAATCCTCGCCCTTGCCACAACCTGTCAGGATGGTAGTCTCGATGACATTTTTATGTAGTGACTTCACTCGTAACCTAGTTCCATTGCAGAGCTTAGGGGCACATAGGTTACGGAGAAGCATAATCGGTGCTCCAACTTTCAAAATAATTTGGTGCTCAGGAAGACCAGGTGCAGTAACATTGTTTAGAAACTCAGTTGGATAATGCACAGCATCATCTTGGTTTAAAACAGTGTTTATAGATCTATACACCACTTCATGAGCACGAAATTCTTTAAGGATAGCACAGTTGATACCGGCGGCTAGGTCATTCTTAGGGGTCAAAATGGCTCGTTCGCAGAGCCAAGAATTGTCTCTGGACGAAATATCCTCGATACCTGGATACACACAGCAAATAAGCTCCTGGATCGTTTGTACAACAGTACAAAGGGAGGGGAGAAGGGTTATAGAACTTCCTTCCTCCTGTAAGGTCCCTTCACCTATCCTCAATAGTAAATCAGAGAACTCTTGGCTCCGAAGATCACCTTCCAGGTGAACCCTCATATTTACTGATAATGATTGCTTCTTGACCAGTGTCCAAAGTGCAGAACTCTTGAGAGAGGCATTGACTTCGTCAGCTCTAGTGCCATTCGGTACGACTGGCAGAGTCTGACGGAAGTTACCTGAAAAGAGGACCGTGATGCCTCCCATCACTCGATCATCTTCTCCGACATCTCTCAATGTCCTGTCTAAAGCTTCTACTGCTTGTTTGTGGGACATAGTGCATTCATCCCAAACGATCAATGCACATTGGGCAATTACTTGAGCAATATTGCTCGTTCTGGTTATGTTACACGATGGTGTCTCTATCTTATCCACATGTAATGGAATTTTAAAGGTAGAATGGGCAGTCCTGCCACCCGGAAGCAAAGTTGCTGCAATGCCAGATGACGCAACAGCAACCGCAATTTTTCCATCACATCTAAGTTTAGACAAAAGGAGTTTTACTAAAAATGTTTTTCCCGTCCATCCGGGGGAGTCAAGGAAGAACATATCTCCCTCCCCTTTGCTTACGCTGTCCAATATTGTGCGGTAAATGACGGCTTGTTCTTGTGTTAGCCTTGGTTCATTTTCACGAACCAAGTTTCCCATCTCCACAGGATCATAATTGGTTTCTCGCAGAAATTCTTCGTTGAGGTCCGTTTCATGCAGTACCTGAGGTGACGGCAGACCATAATGTTCAAGTCTTTGTCCTCCAACTGAAACGACTGCAGCCTGTAGAGACGAAAGACCTTTGTTGTAGATGTGCTCATTGTACATGATGTTGACATCATTGCATGTTCTTTGTAATTGCCGAAATATGTCCTCGCATAGGCCATTTCTATACTTGTTCCATAAGGAAAGGGGATCACTAAGGTTGCAAAAGACCAACATAATTGCGAACAGCTCCCTCAATTTGGACGGGCAATCTGAAATGCTGGCTTCGCTCAATGTGTCGTCCCAATGACTGTCATCTTGTAAAAGACCTAGCACTCTGCAAGCTGTCTGGTATGTTGGATGTACAACACCATCAACAGTCCTTAGGTGTTCAAAAGATGTTGGTCCTTTCACAGTATGCAACGACATTCTCAAATAGTAGCATTCCGCATTATTGAGGTGGACTGTGTATATTCTCCCAATAATATGATCCTTCCTCATTTGAGGGTGTCCGTCTACGGGTTTTCCCTGCTTCCTGGGAGAGAACATACCTCTTTGTGCATTGAAAGTGTAATAGCTCGGTACATCTTCGTAGAACAGCCCCCTCGCAAAAGCATCATTGCAACATAGATCAAAAATGCCATGAGAGTGGTATTTTTAGCGGTTGCTATTTGTTCTCGAACATTTTCTGGTTGAAAATAAACCCTTTGCCCATTCTCTAGATGGACGGCCAAATGTATTACAGGAGGATATCTTTCGTGAATTGGGAAAGAAAAAATTCTCCATACTGCCTCTGAAGTACTGATATATCTCCCGCTCTGATATTTCAGTACTTCATCAGCTTGATTCCCTATGCCAAAACAGGCCTGGTCACTGCCCTTATTAACGTATTTGCATATGTATTTTATCGATTTTACACTACTGCAAAATTCTACTTTAATATGGGCATTGAAGGTTCGTGACAGCACAGGTGAATATGGAACAACCCATTTACTGTCCACGTTGATCACTGTGTTATTCAAACGTATTTGGGCTGTGTATCCTCCTGAATCAAGGTCTCTACGCCTGTATGTTGGGTAACCGTCTTCGCCAGTAATTGTCTCGTTGGTAAATTTCCGAGGGTATTTCTTGGTGCACATACCCTCCTTCATACAGGGTGAATTGAGGTTTAATCTGCCGCAGGGACCGTGTATCATATGAGTCTTTACAACCTCATAAAGTTCAGGGTCATCTGCAGGGTTTGGTAGCTCAGCCCGAATCACATCATCAATTTGAGATGGCCGTATCTTTTCCTCGAGCCAAATGAGGATATGGGCGTGAGGAAGCCCTCTTTTCTGCCAGTCAATGGTGTTCATATGACACCGTGTTGAACCAAACAATTTACCCTTCACTATGATATCCATGAGCTTCTTGATTTTTAAGTGGAAAACCCTAGAAATAATGTCATGGCGGTCTTGCGGCCTCTGCCCTGGGAGCAATTCCTTTTAAATTTCTTCCCACTTAGGATTTGTAGTGAAAGTTACGAAAAGATCAGGGCGAGAGTATTTACGTACATAGCAAAAGGCGTCTTGAGTCCTTTGATGCATGTACCTTGGACCTCCAGTGAAAGACGAAGGTAAAATAACCAATCGGCCCAAGTTATCCAATTCGCCATCCTGTCGTAACGCATCTTGAAGATGAATATAATTATCTGCCCGCAACCTTTTCTGGTTATTTCTGATATAGGACAGTCGTTCAGTCTCTATTTTAGCGTACGTGTCCACCAAATATTGATTGAACAGTTGCTTAAAGTATGGCAGGTCTTTCATTTGCTCTTATCATGATAAGAAAGGAATAAAATTCCAGGGCAGAAGTCTTTTTCCTCATATCATATTGTCCAGTCACAGGATCGACATGGTGAAGTGTAAAGTTGTAACCATCCTCACCTCGGCAGAATATTAAAGGGTATTGCAGAGCGTCGTAAGATCGATGTGTCTCGCATATTCTCTGCAAGCCATCGCCTCGCCTTCTAAGTACTATATCCCTCTTGTCACATTGCTGGTCGACCAAGAGTACTGCAACTTCGTCAGTCGTTGGCTCATTGTACCTCCTAGCGTGTTCTGACGTAGGTTTCCGATCAGCATTGATCACAATTTTATAATTATCCTTCCTACCTTCAGGAATGGAATCTATTGCAGTTTTAAAATTATTGACATAAGTATTGCATTGATGGAGCATATGCTGCAATTCGGTAACTAAATGTCCATTTACATTCCTTATATAGGACATCCTAATAGCAGCCTGTCTTTTATAGTCAGTGATGAAGTAAATTTGAAGAAATTTTGAGTTTTCAGAGCTTTTAGGTAGCAATGATCCAATGAGATGATACACCTGGCCCTGCACCTTCAAAGTTGGCATAAAACCCCCTTCTATAATTTTGGAAGCCCCAAATGATGTCATTTGGAAAGCGGAATTATATGCCCGAATGTTTTCTAGGAAGTGTTTGGACTGGGGATGATGACCGTTAAGTAGAGATAAGAGAGGCTCTGGAGGAGGTAAAATAGTAGCAAGTCGCACTTTTCCCAAAGAGCAACACATCCCTGGGGCCTCTCCCTTCCACTTGAGAGCGTGACAAAACCTGCATACTTCAGTCATGGATCCAATGTTGGCTTCTTGTCGATAATCAAGTAGAGGATTGTAATTGAAGCCACTATTACATATATCCTGCCACTGTCTCAACTGCCGTACCTCGCAGTTCTGCCTAGCTTCAGTCCGCCGCTGCTGTCTCTCGATCTCTGATTCAGTAACCCTAGCGAGAGCATGCCCTGTTCGATCAGCACTCTGCCGCTCCATTTGGGCTTGCGAAGACTCCAACTGGCGAGCAGTAGCGACACTGATCATGCGGTTTTCAGCCCTCTCGTTGCCTTGAACACACTGAATTGTGTAGCGAGTTCGAGCATGTTCCCGCCGGTTGTCTCGCTCCTCATTACCTTCTATTTCACGCCTGGAAGCGTGGTTCTCGCGATCCGCCAATATACGCTGCTCACGCTGTTCATCAGTTTCTGCCTCGCGAGCGAGAGCAGTGCTCACTCGGTCAACTTCTTGCCGTACCGAACGCTGCTCCTCTGTCTCCAGCTCTCTGGAGAGAGCAGTGCTTACTCGGTCAGCTTCCTGCCGTACCGAGCGCTGCTCCTCTGTCTCCAGTTCTCTGGAGAGAGCAGTGCTTACTCGGTCAGCTTCTTGCCGTACCGAACGCTGCTCCTCGTTCTCCAGCTCTCTGAAGAGAGCAGTACTAATTTGGTCAGCATCCTGACGTGCCGAACGCTGCTCGTCAGTCTCCC
Source organism: Meconema thalassinum (assembly GCA_946902985.2). Taxonomy (NCBI): domain Eukaryota; kingdom Metazoa; phylum Arthropoda; class Insecta; order Orthoptera; family Tettigoniidae; genus Meconema; species Meconema thalassinum. Next base: position 296,211,882 of record OX336390.1, on the reverse strand, counting down.
GTTCTCGAGCGAGAGCAGTACTCATTCGGTCAGCTTCCTGACGTGCCGAAAGCTGCTCGTCAGTCTCCCGTTCTCGAGCGAGAGCAGTACTTTTACGTTTAGTCTCCAGCCTGGTCTCACGATAGTGAGAAGTAGATTGGCGTATAGGTGATTGGCGACGTCGCTCGGCTACTAAGCACGCCTGACTGCCGTCATCCGATTCGAATTCTCGCGACGTTGACTGCTCTTGCCTTTGAGAAGCAAGCCAACTCTCACGCTGCTCTTGGATCTCTGACTCCCTTTGAGTTTTTGATCGTTTTGCCTTGCGGCTTTTCTGACCAATGTTGGATTTTGTACGTTTCGGCATTCTGAACAATAAGCAGAATTCAGAGTAGTTATTCTAATGATAATAATTGCTGTTTTATGAGTCCTAACATGAAGGTTATCGGCCCGTAATGGTTTGGTCGAAAACTAAAGTCTATGAAATGGAAAACTAAAATTAAAACTAACTACCAACTTACCGGTACAAGTAACTTAAGTAGACTACTACACGAAGAAAATGGCAAATAAAGAGAAAGAAACCACAGAGGAAATAAACGCTCTTAATCCTCGAAGAATGAAGACTGAGGGACTTAGAGATAAGTACGGCCATGAAAGGCGGTTAGAGAAGGGAAAGAGGAGGGATAGTCTACCCCAAAGTGAATGGAATAAGGGATAAACGCACGCAGCTTAGGAATCCCTCGGGATCGCCAACTCCCGAGCCCAGTGTATCAGCAACCGCTTAAAGTAAAGAAAGTGCAGGCCAAGTCAATATTAACCAACAGTGTGTAGAAACGCTACCGTTGCAGTTCGTATCGCGAAAACCATGCACGGAAACGAAAGTAGGCCAGGTCACTACCAATAAATTCGAATAATAATGATTAAAATCGCTAGCCTTGTGTCGACAAAGAACCGTGCACAATAACCAACGAATTTCAATATGAGTGTGAATAAATCCAACCGTTAAACTATATTACAACACAACAACAACGCACAATCTCAAACTTCCAAGCCAAGCCAACGCCAATAAACAAATGTCTCCTAGCAACACGAAACGTCACTCGGCACCAAAGACCATATACGGAAAGATGGGAAAAGTGTCAATGTCTCACCTTTCCGAATGCTCGGCAAGAACGAAACACGACTGCAGCGCTCCAGCCAAAGCCGCCTCATCTACGAAACAGCAGGAATTGAGGAAGTGAGACGGAAGCAACTTGCGTTGAATTAGTACACTATATTTACGGGCAGAGAGTGTCACTATTCCGCCTCTTGAAGCAACAATAACTAACAAACTGGCACTTCGCGTAGTGTTCAGTGAATGTGATGGTTCCACAAAACGTCAGCTATCAAAAATAAATGAAAATGCACAGTATTTACATGAATAGGGATGTATAGAACTAGCACCGATAGAGCGCACTGCTGTTAAACTGGGTAAGCGCAAGGCGCTCTTCATTTGTCTCCTATGTTCTTATGCCGCTAATATCCACGAATTTAAGTTGTTTAAATTGTTATTTTCGTAACTATGCCGAGCTATTGCAGTGTTCCTCTTTGCAAAAATCAGTGAAGCCCGTTTTCGTTTCACCAATTTCCACAAAATAAAGAAATGAGGAAGAAATGGTCACATGCGTTTAGAAGCAAACATTTCGGTGAGAAAAATCTGACCGAATATATTAAAGTGTGTTTCCATCATTTACAACCCGATGACTTCACGAAAACTGTGTTGGATAAGTGTGACTTACAATGGAAAATAATTCCTATTTTGTACCTATAAACTGATTAGACATTTCGATAACATCCACTGAATTTATGCGTTTGTAGGCCTATTTGAAGGTGAGAGAGCAAGATAAAAACCGGGCGCTGTTCTACCGCTTTTTCCGTGGACCACGAACACAACAAAAATAATTATTTAGGAAGAGGCCATACACAAGAAAATTGCCGGATTATCACGATAAGCCTACAATATCGGAATCTGCAGAAATCATCTCCATTGAAGTACGGGAAGAAATCGTCAATATACACGAAGAAATGAAAATAACATTTCTGACTCCCATTTTCAAAGACATCAATAGGCTACTCGGTCAAATACTTCAAGAATAAATGTCGCAACATTAACAGTCACAAATGTATTATGGTTGGTTTCTTGAAATCGGAATTAATCGTCAATTTCCATCTGCCTGACGGAGAATGTGGTAGCGACTGACTTCTACATTCTTGAGACATAGTCAGATGAATGGAAACAGTTCGTGGCCCTAAAGCAGGGATTCTCAAACTTTAAAAAAATTGTACCCTCAAGTCCTTTCCCAGGGGTAAGGGAACGATTCTTATTGAGAAATTGCCAAAATTACATAAGAACCAAACGTTGTGATGCATTTTCGAGGTACACATTTAATTACCGGTATCAACTTTCTTTGATTATGTTTACCTTAAAACACGACAGTTTCATGTAAGCTATCAACCTAAAAAAATACATGAATCGAAGTCTGTAAGCAGGGGGAGCAAGTGAATATTTAAATCTCAATTTATGATTTAAGTCTTTTGGAGATATATTTATCAATATAGGCCTACAATACTCTGGTAATTGTAATCTTTAGGAGAAATCATGCTGACTCATATTCATTATTTGAATAAGAAGCGTGTTAGAATTTTGTTATTACCGCTGTAGGCTATTAATTCTTCCTTCCACCCGCTAGTTTTAGTGCCTCTAGTCCGTAGCTCATTTTGCAGCTGTTTAACGCTTAAACGCTGAAAATCGTTTATCATATATTAGGCGATATACCTATAGAATTAATTAATATAGTCTTGGAGTAAAATTAGAGAAGATATAATTTACTTTAGCTTAGAAAACTCGGTCACAATTTACACATTCATCGCAGCTGACTGGGAGAAACATAAGACGATCGCCTTGCGCTTACCCAGTACTACACGAGCGCTATCTGGCGCGAACTTTCTCCCGCTACATCCCTATTCACCGATGCTAGTAGAAATACACGCACATCGAACGATCGTAGGTATTCATATAACAAACTGGAGTATCTTGCAAATATGAATGTCTTGGCTGATTTGTATTGTCAAAGAATACCGGTAGATTTCGCCTACACACATTGATCAAGAAGTATGAAAGTCGACCTGGAATTTATGGTCGAGTTAGGCCTACGTCGATCCACATATCGATTTCCAGCTTTTCATAATATGGCGTTGTTTGTCGGTTTGTACCCACGAGGAAGTTGATTGTCATAATGAGCAATAGTAATCTGTAGGTCCTTGCTGGCGCAAAATTTTTGATGTAAATTTATGTTGACATTGTTATTAAGGTACGTATGGCAGCGGCTCGGTGGCGCAGTTGGTAGCAAGCTGAGCTTCTATGTCCAAGATCGCGGGTTCAAACTCAGCCGAAGTCGTCGGTCTTTTTAAGAGCGTTAAAAATCCCTAAGTATGCCTTCCTTCAGAGGGGAAGTAAAGCCGGCGGGCCCATGTCATTGATTTATGGCATGTAAAAGAACCTTCCACTATCTACATTTGTGTGAAGTTAAATTTGTAGGTTACATTTGATTAACGCTCTATTAAGTTCCAACGTTCGCCACCAGGTGCTGGTTGCGGTAGCATCTAGTAGCCAAGTTTGGAGCTAGGTGTCATTAACGGTAGCATTTGGTAGCAAAGTACTTGAAAATTGATCGTCTGCAGTCCGTACCTGAATTACAGAGAACACACAATAATACAGCCATCACAATAAACACCGGCTATCAGCCAAAGTCTACACACTCCCAAAGTACACGAGACTACATGACCGCGTTGTCGCAGCCCCTAAACTGAGGAACCAACCAATTTATAGCTTATCGCTTAAGCGAACAATGTGAAAGTTTCGTTAATGTAACTGAATATGCTAAGGTTCCTCAAATGGGCACTTGTTTCTTGAAAGCTTGAAACATCATTGGAAAAAAAATGAAATAAAAGAAGAAGCTTGTAGTTTTACGTGACCGTTAATTATGCGATCATGAGCAACTGGACCTCCTTTTTACGTGAAATCCGAACCACAGGACATGGCATTTCACATCGAAAATCTCACACTCACATGCATTGGCCAGGAATCGAACCCGGTCCACCTTGTTGAGAGGCCAGCAGCTTGACCGCTGCGCCACCCCGCCGTCTCCTATTTTCTTCCACAATCTATCGTTCGGCATTAATTCCTCCCACTATACTCCTCTTAGGTCACATCTTCACCTGGTCTATCTTGTTGTCTCGTCCTTGTAAGCCTATTTCAGCATGTATTTTAAGGGGGTATTCCCCCTTTTTGTTGCAGTTTGGAACCGGGTGAGTTAGCCGTGGTCGTTACGGCATGACTGATGGCAGTCGCTCACATCCGGGAGGCGAGGAGGTTCGAATCCCCCCGCCGGCAACCTTGAAGATGGTCTTCTGTGGTTTCCCATCTTCCTTCCAGGCAAATGCCGGAAGGCCACAGCCGCTACCTTCCAACTCCTCGTCCTTACCTTCTCACTCTCCTCCCCAACGGTACTTGTAGCTCGCCCATTGGGTGTCCGTCTCGAAGCAGCTACAAAACTGGCGAGCCGAACATGTCCTTGGACACTCCCGGCATTAAAAGCCATACGCTAAAAAAAAGTTGCAGTTTGGAGATATAATAGACCCTCCGTACGACATATTGCACGTGTGAAAAAATTCTATTGTATCCCTTGACCCCCTTAAGCGCACTATATGCATTGATGAATATATAACTTAGCCATTAGCAAACTTTCACAGAAATGCAATACATGCAGTGGCATTGCCTTTTACAGAAATACTTGAGATACTGTTGCCATGCTAACGGGCTTGCATTCCTTCGTTAGTTTATTACATGAAATTCGTTTTGATGAATTGTACAGCGTAAGTTGGTTCCGTGATAATCTTATAACTTAACCATTTGCAAACTTTCACAGAAATGCAATACATGCAGTGGCATTGCCTTTTACAGGAATACATGAGATACTGTTGCCATGCTAACGGGATTGCATTCCTTCGTTAGTTTATTACATGGAATTCGTTTTCTGGGAATATCTTAGAAACTATTAGTTTTAGAGCCTAAAAGCATGATTTTCGGGGACCCTTTAGGGCCCCCGAGTTGCGTTTCTGACATCGAGGGGCTGAAATTAAGCTTTGTCCCGTCCTTCTACGCCTATTTTAGCATGTATTTTAAGGGAGTAGGCCCTCCTTTATGAGTAGGTTGGCGACCACGTGGCCCCAGCTGAGTCCGGCATTGCGTCCACTTACTTGTGCCGGGCTCGTCTCTGTCTCCTTTCCTCCGGTTTCCCCCCTTTTATCCATTACCTGTAGGGCGGACCCTCTTCTCTTTCACTTTCCTATCTGCCTTTCATGGCTCTCCTTCCTTCCAAGTCCCTCATTCCGCATTCTTCGAGGGTTGAGGGCATTTCTTTTCCTCCTGTAATTTATTTGCCTTATTGTCCTTTTGTTTTCCATATAAGTTAGTAGTTTTAGTTATAGTTTACATTTCATTATCATCTTCTCGATCACCCAAACCAGTAGGGGCCTCCTTTATGAAAGAAAGGACCGGGTACGATTCCCGGTCAAGGCATGTGAGATTTTCGAAGTGAATTGCCAAGTCCTGTGGTTCGGATTCCACGTAAAAAGGAGGTCCCAAGGCTCATGATCGCGAGATTAACGGTCACGTTAAACTACAATCTTCCTTCCTTCCACCTTTGTGAGAGGTACGGAGAAGAGTTACATAAATAATTGGTGTCGTGCCTGTGATGGATATCTGTGCCAAATTTTACGTTAATCCACAAAAATAATAATATAAAAAATACAATATAGAGATAGGGATATAAAACACTTTCCGTACCACACCCGCACGTGAAAATCGCGTGAAGGAATTCTAGTGTACCCTTTGACCCCCTTAAGCGGATTATACGTATTAATGAATTGTACAGCTTAATTTGGTTACGTAATAACCTTAAAGCCGTTTGCAAACTTCACAGTAATGTAATAAATGGAATTGCATTGCGTCTTACAGAAATAGATGGGCCTCTGAGATTTTGTTGTCATGGTTACCAGCTTGGATACTTAGATTATTAAATGAAATTAGTTTTCTGGGAATATCTCAAAAACTGTTGGTTTTAGGGCCTTAAAATGTGGTTTTCGGGGGCTCTTTAGGGCCCCCGAGTTTTGTTTCTCACATCGAGGGGTTGAAAATAAGCTTTGTCTCGTCCTTCTACGCCTATTTCAGCATGTATTTTGGTAGGCCCCGTTTTATGAGAGGTACGGAGAAGAGTTACATCAATGATTAGTGTGGTGCTTCTGATGGATATCTGTATCAAATTTTACGTTGATCCACCCAGCCATTCTCAAGTTATAAGGACTCGAAGAAGTTGTCCACAGATAGACAGACAGACAGACAAAATTTTTATTTTTGCGCGCATCCGTCATAAAACAGCATGAAACGCGCAAATATCGCAAATTTCCGTGGAAATTCAGAAAAAACAGACAAACTTTCATTTTTATATACATTTATGTATGTATATATATATAAGTTTCTTGTGGACACGATAACTGCCGTAATTTTGCACCAATCACTTTGAATTTTTTACCGAATATGTATACCTATAAAATCTCGGTCGAGTTCGTTACTGGGCTAAATCGGTCGAAGGGGGTGAAAATGGGGGTCTTTTTTCGAAAAAGTGAAATATTGCTATAACTCTCTTAATATATGAAATATCGAATCCGTTCAAAGTTCATACTATGTGTCGGATAAAGACCAAAAATTTATGTTCGAAGAGTTTTTTTTATAGCACCAACCATTGACCAAAGGGGTGGGAAAAAGTGGGTTTTTCGGGAAACATTAATCATATCTCTCTTAATAGGCACAACATCAAACCCGTACAAAATGAACAATATTCCCCTAATAATAACCTAAAACTTTTGTCTGAAATAATTTTTGATATGACCCACCATTACGCCAAGGGATGAGAAAAATGATTTCGGAATTATAAGAAAATGCCAAGAGCTATCAGAGGTTGCCATGGCATCACTACTAAATTGATGAGGGATGAGCCATCAGACGTTGTCATGACAACGCACTTGCACGAGATCAGATTCAGATTTCCATCTGACTAAGTGTGAAGCGGCTTCGGTGACGTAACTGGTAGCATGCTGAACTTCTATGCCCAAGGTCGCGGGTTCAAAGCCGGCCGAAGTCGTCGGATTTTCTAAGAGCGCTAAAAATCCCTCAGTATGCTTTCCTTTGGAGGGGAAGTTCCAACGTTCGTTGCGAGTTGCTGGTTGTGGTGGCATCTAGTAGCCAAGTTCAGAGCTAGGTGTCGTTGACGGTAGTGTCTGGTAGCAACATTAGGAACTACTGCTTGAAATTGACCATCTGCAGTCCTTACCTGAATTACAGACAAATACAGCCATCCCTAAGTACACGGGGTTACATGACCGCGTTGTCGCAGCCCCTAAACTGAGGAACCAACCAAAATCTCTGCGGGAGATAAAATTTTGCGTGAAGACGTAACAGACCGTTAGATAGTTACACATCAGTGTCGAAACCTTGCATAAGGACAGTGTGACCACAAGTATAAAAATGGACCCCATAAGACAATAAAATGTTTAAAATATGCATAAAATTACGAAAAACAAAGTTAATTAAGCTCCAATTATAAAAAACTTTCTCGCAATGAATGAGGTCTGATCCTTCTACGAAAACCTGCATGTTCTGCCTATCTTCGCCTATCCCCAAGTTTGCCCGGTGAAATATACCTCCGCCTTCCGGCGTGCCGAGAGGACTTTTACTAAATTGATAAGGGATGAGCCATCAGCAGTTGCTATGACAACGCCACTGCACGAGATCACATTCAGTTTTTTCATCTGTCTGTGGGAAGCGACTTCGGTATCGGAACTGTGGGAAACGGCTAACTGGTAGCATGCTGAACTTCTATGCCCAAGGTCGCTGGTTCAAAGCCGGCCAAAGTCGTCGGATTTTCTAAGAGCGCTAAAAATCCCTCAGCATGCTTTCCTTTGGAGGGGAAGTTCCAACGTTCGCTGCAAGTTGCTGGATGCGGTGGCATCTAGTAGCCAAGTTTACAGCTAGGTGTCGTTGGCGTTAGTATATGGTACAAAATTAAGAACTACTACTTAAAATTGACCGTCTGCAGACCTTACCTGAATCACAGACTAATACAGTCATCACAATTAATACCGTTTATCAGACAGATTCAACACACACCCAATGTACACGGGGTTACATGACCACGTTGTCACAGCCCCTAAACTGAGGAACCAACCAACATCTCTGCGGGAGATAAAATTTTGCGTGAAGAAGTAACAGACTGTCAGATAAATACACATCAGTTCCAAACCTTGCATAAGGACGTTATGATCATAAGTATAACAAGTAGTTCCGTGAAGAACTATACAGCCTATTTTCATATATCCTGCTCATGTTAACTGTCTCTATCAACATACAAAATTTCAGTGTAATTGCTGTAACAGATTCGTAGATATTGAGAACCGTCTAAATATTGCATATGGTCACCAGGATGGATTTTTATTTTTGTACTATTACATTAAGATTATTGTGTACGTGTGGTATTAAAACTTCAATCGCATGATTAGAACACAAGAAGTAAAAACGAGATTTTAAAAGTACGCACACCAGCCATCTTGTGATTATGCAAACAATTGAAATAAATTACATGCCAGTGGATCTACATTTGTATAAGCATTTAACGTGCAACGTCTCACGGCACTCGGATAGTTAATTCGCGAGAAACGTCCATTTAATGATAGAGCGTACAGTCACTCGTCCTGATAGAAGAACCTTCCGGAAGTACTTTTGTACACAGCGGTGCGTCCTTCCAGCAGGACTTAGGACCCTTATGGCAAATGTTTGAACTGGCCTTCGAGCAGGATGCGTCCTTCCGGCAGTACTTGGGGTTATCAGAGCGTAATAATACTGCAGATCTGGTACTGGGCAAACAATAATGTCTGTAAATATTCTAAAACAGTGTAATATGACTCATATTGACTAATACAATAACTGTCTCGTAATCACTTATTGACTATAAAACGTATAACGTATAAACGTGTTTTCTTACAGTACAGAGACTATATAAATGTAGGAGAAGTATAAAAAAGTTGTAAAAATTTTAAGATCTAAAATAGGCTATATAAAAATGTATAAAAAGTGGGATTTATTTCCCTACAACTTGAGCCATTTGAAAGAAGTAATATCTAATATATCTAAAATTAACATCTAAAATATATAAATGAAAAAATGTTCGATATCTTGCTTCTCGACTGTAGTCATTTCAGTACACATCTACGTAACGGTACGACGTATGGGTATACCGCTTCTTATGTGGTATTCGAAACAATCTCTGCCAGTTTGGGGCTACACATAACAGCTGTAGGCCCGCATTTCTTGCAAAAGTAGCTTGCTTCATTTGTTTTCTATGCACTCTCGAGCAAATCAGACATTTTCTCTGAACGCGCAGCCGCTGGGCTTCTTTAGAAAGATTCACAAGGGCGTGTGAGGTTATCTCTACAGGTAAATTCACTTCATCGGCCAACAAAGCTTCTACAGGTCTTGTTTCTGGCGGAACGCCAAATATATTTAGTGATATCATAATTACTAGCAAATAACGAGCGACTCCATGCATTTCCACTGTTTGGAGCATCTAAATAGGTAGCAAAAACATAAACACGGTCAACCTTACGTATAATCGCCGCCATTACTGAACGGTCAGAGCTACCAACTTCAGACTTGCATGCGCTGATTCGTTACATATCCCTCTTTATAATGATAAAACGAACGGTCGTTGCCAGCAGGACGCTTCGTCTTCATATAAGCAATTAAATTACGTACTCAAATGAGGACCTAACGTCCTGCAGGCAGTGCCTTGTACGTTCTATCATTAAATATTTATACTTCGCGTCGCCGCCATGTTGGATTTGTGCTCACCAGGTTACTGAAAGTCCTATAGGTGAACATATGTTCATAGTCTCTATGAACATAAAACAATTCAGTTTGTTTGCTGTAAAAGATTCATAGATATTGAGAACCGTCTAAATATTTCGGAAGCTCGCAATTTAGGATTGTTATATGTATAGGCCATAGAGTTATGTACCATTCAAGGACAATCATTGCCTAGCTTCATTATTCAAACTTTCACTTCGATCGCATGATTACGACACAAGAATAAAAACTTAATTTTAAAATTTCGCACAGCCGCCATCTTGAGGTTATGTAAACAATTAAATTAAATTAGATGGCAGTGCATTACAATCTGCAAAATCATTTACTGTACCACATTTCACTGCGCTCAGAGAGTTAAATCACGAGAAAAGTCTATTAAAATATTTCAAATTCGCTTGGTCGCCATGTTCGTTTTGTACTTTACAGGTTTATGAAGTATACATAGGTAAACTTGTATCAGTACCCTTTATCACCGTACAAAATTGCATGATGATATCTGTAATAGTTTCGGAGATATAGAATGCCAGTGAAATATTTCGCACAGCCGCCATTTTGAGGTTATGTAAACAATTGAACTAAATTAGACTCCAGTGCATTACAATGTGTATAAACATTTGCTGTACCAAGTTTCATTACGTTTGGATAGTTAAATCGCGAGAAATGTCTATTTAAAAGTCTCAATTTCGCTTGACCGCCATGTTGGTTTTGTAGTCACCAGGCTTTTGAAAGTCTCAAAAGTGAACTTCTAGTAGTGCCCTTTATCACCGTACACAATTTCAGGGCGATATCGGTAATAGTTTCGGAGATATTGAATGCTAGTGAAATATTTCGCACAGCCGCCATGTTGGATTGGTGAGACGTAACAAAATTTGAAGGGCACGGTCGAGGTCTCCGGGAATAGTGCTATGAACTTACCGAGTTTCATTGAAATCGCTCCAGCCGTTTAGATTTTATTAGGGGGTGACACACACACACCTCACACACACACACACACACGGACAAAAGGTGATCTCATAAGCCTATTTTTTCAAAATTGAAAATAGGCTAAAAATGAACCCCAAATGACAAGAAGGTTACTATCCCCATAAGACAATAAATTTATAAAAATATGCATACAAAAACGAAAAAAGAAGTTAATTAACCTCCAATTGTAAAATATTTTCTTGCAGTAAATGTGGTCTGATCCTCCTACGAAAACCTGCATATTTTGCCTATTATAGCCTATCCCCTAGTTTGCCCGGTGAAATCTACCTCCGCCTTCCGGCGTGCCGAGAGGATTTTTTTATACGTGCTGGTGGACCCTTTTCTCCCGCGGACCACTCCCGAGGCACTCGCGGATCAACCTGTTATGTACCACTGCTTTAGATAGATCCCTGAGCTACAAAGAGCACATCACTAAGCTTTCCCACAAAGTCGCCGCAAGAAGCAACATATTGCATAAGCTCAGTGGTACATCTTGGGGAGCATCTGCTGACTGTTTACGCTTATCTGCCATCAGTCTTGTCTACTCGGCCGCTGAGTACTGTGCACCCGTCTGGTTGGAAAGCGTACATGTGAAGAAGGTAGACACATAATTGAATGATACAATGCGTTGTATTACTGGTTCCATCAAACAACTCCATGTCACTGGTTACCCATGCTGAGTCACATCCCTCCACCTCACGTAAGGAGGAAGCAAGCTCTGCTAAGGGAAGCAAAGAAAATCTTTGCATCACCCTCTTTGCCATTGCACCAAGAATTCTGCCATCCATCGCAGCAACGACTGCAATCTAGAAGACCAGTAAGTGTCACTGCGGGGCATCTCATTGCTGCTGGATTTGATCTAATTGACTTGAGTGGTCAACTAAAACACTGGGAACAAGTGCCCACCATCGTGATCCCACAAAGAAACCAAACGGCTTTGACTTACCGAGGAACTTCTGGTGCCGCATCAACAGGCTGAAGACTGGACATGGTTGCTGCAATTATTTCAGGTACAAGTGGGGCTGGATCAGCTCACCAATGTGTGAGTGTAAACTGGAAGAACAGACGATCGAACATCTGGTCCAACGCTGTCCTCTTTATTCGTACCCTGGCATTCCTGACGATTTGATCGCTCTCACACCCAATTTAACCGAATGGTTGAGAAGGATGGACTTTCAAGTTTGAATATTACCTTGTTATGTATAATTGTATATTGAATAAATTACCATACGATTAAATAAATAAGTACAAATCTAAATTTCACATGATAAAAAATAGTCCTAAGCTGAGTTTTGTTGTTGTGGGGTTAATGAGTATATGTGGTGATTATAATTCTTGTTAGATACTAAAATAGTATTGGTTTATTGGACAATAGTAGAGCACGGTTTATAGACGGAGAACCTCAATGGTTGGTGACGCTTGAGTGTAGCCGTGCCTTGTGACCATCACTTCCAAGAAGAGGTTGTTGTGTTAAGTAGCAGTTAATGCATGCACTGTGTTCTGCTATCCTCTTCGACATATCGAACTACTACATTTGGAGGAGTGCAAACTATTAAACTGAGAAACAGAATTGAAAGCAGTCACAATTTTTGAACAAAAGTTCCTTTCTGGACCCACTAATTAAACTATTCTTAGTCTATTGTGAGGTTTGAAGCCATTTTTCAGTGTTGCCTAAGTAAACAAAAGGTTGGTGCTTTTCAGTCGGTCAACACGAATGTGCCCTAAAAGAGCTGGGATATGCCCTAATCCTGAAATAAATTACATGAGATTAATAAATACACTAGGATGACCAGTTTCGATCGTCAAGCGATCATCATCAGATCCATTATACTTAGGCTAAAACATCTATGTTTGAGAATACAGGTGAAAAATATTTACAATATGTACAATTATTTAGTTGCAGTATTGGTAATGCAACTGTCGGTGTATGCTAAATGTAGTATACCTAATGTTAGGTGAAATGCTAAAATGGTGATAGAAATCCGGAGTTTGTCTGTTTGGGGTGATTAGGCCTATATGGTTATAAACAAGTAGTTCCGTGAAGAACTATACAGCCTATTTTCATATATCCTACTTATGTTAATTGCCACTATCAACATACACAATTTCTGTTTGATTGCTGTAATAGATTCGTAGATATTAAGAACCGACTAAATATTTCGGATGGTCGCCATGTTGGATTTTATATATGTAGGTCCTAGAGTTATGTACTGTTACATGCAGATTATTGTGAGCGTGTAGTATTCAAACTTCAATCGCAAAATTAGGACACAAGAAAAAACAAGGAGATTTTAAAATTTTTCACAGCTGCCATCTTGAGGTTATGGAAACAATTGAAATAAATTAGATGCCAGTGGATTAACATTCGTATAACGATTTACTGTACCAAGTTTCACTGCACTCGGATGGTTAAATTGCGAGAAACGTCCATGTGAATATTTATAATTCGCGTCACCGCCATGTTGGATTTGTGATCACAAGGTTATTTAAAGTCCTATAGGTAAACTTAAGTTCATAGCCCCTATGAACATTAAAAAATGCAGTTTGATTGCTAAAATAGATTCGTAGATATTCAGTATCGTCTAAATATTTCGGATGGTCGCCATGTTGGATTGTTAAATGTATAGGCCATAGAGTCATGTACCATTAAAGAAAAATTATTGCGTAGGTTCATTATTCAAACTTTCACTTCGATCGCATGACTACATCACAAGAAATAAAAACTTAATTTTAAAATTCGCACTGCCGCCATCTTGAGGTTATGTAAACAATTGAACTAAATTAGATACCAGTGGATTACAATGTGTATAAATATTTCCTGTACCAGGTTTCAGGGCGCTTGGAACATTCAATCGCGAGAAAGGTCTATTTAAAATTTTCAAATTCGCTTGGCCGCCATGTTCGTTTTGTAGTTAACCGGTTTTTGAAAGTCTTATAGATGGACTTCCAGTAGTACCCTTTATCTCCGTACAAAATTTTAGGGAGATACCGCTAATAGTTTCAGAGATATAGAATGCCGGTGAAATATTTCGCACATCCGCCATCTTGTGATTATGTAAACATTTGAACGAAGTTTGATGTCGGTGCATTTAAATGTATATAAACATATACTGTACCAAGTTTCATTGCGTTTGATTGGTCAAATCGTGAGAAACGTCTAATTAAAAGTCGCAAATTCGCTTGGCCGCCATGATGGTTTTGTAGTTACCAGGTTTTCAAAAGTCACATAAGTGAACCTATAGTAGTTCCCTCTATCACCATAGAAAATGTCAGGGTAATATCGGTAATAGTTTCGGAGATATTGAATGCTGGTGAAATACTTCGCACAGCCGCCATGTTGGATTGGTGAGTCGTAACAAAATTTGAAGGGCACGGTCGAGGTCGCCGGGAATAGTGCTATGACTTTCCGAGTTTCATTGAAATCGCTCCTGCCGTTTAGATTTTATTAGGGGGGGACACACACACGAATCACACACACACACGCACACACACACGGACAAAAGGTGATCTCATAAGCCTATTTTTAGCCTATTTTCAATTTTGAAAATATAGGCTTATGAGATCACCTTTTGTCCGTGTGTGTGTGCGTGTGTGTGTGTGATTCGTGTGTGTGTCCCCCCCTAATAAAATCTAAACGGCAGGAGCGATTTCAATGAAACTCGGAAAGTTCATAGCACTATTCCCGGCGACCTCGACCGTGCCCTTCAAATTTTGTTACGACTCACCAATCCAACATGGCGGCTGTGCGAAATATTTCACCAGCATTCAATATCTCCGAAACTATTACCGATATTACCCTGACATTTTCTATGGTGATAGAGGGAACTACTATAGGTTCACTTATGTGACTTTTGAAAACCTGGTAACTACAAAACCATCATGGCGGCCAAGCGAATTTGCGACTTTTAATTAGACGTTTCTCACGATTTGACCAATCAAACGCAATGAAACTTGGTACAGTATATGTTTATATACATTTAAATGCACCGACATCAAACTTCGTTCAAATGTTTACATAATCACAAGATGGCGGATGTGCGAAATATTTCACCGGCATTCTATATCCTGAAACTATTAGCGGTATCTCCCTAAAATTTTGTACGGAGATAAAGGGCACTACTGGAAGTCCATCTATAAGATTTTCAAAAACCGGTTAACTTCAAAACGAACATGGCGGCCAAGCGAATTTGAACATTTTAAATAGACCTTTCTCGCGATTTAATGTTCCAAGCGCACTGAAACCTGGTACAGGAAATATTTATACACATTGTAATCCACTGGTATCTAATTTAGTTCAATTGTTTACATAACCTCAAGATGGCGGCAGTGCGAATTTTAAAATTAAGTTTTTATTTCTTGTGATGTAGTCATTCGATCAAAGTGAAAGTTTGAATAATGAACCTACGCAATAATTTTCCTTTAATGGTACATGACTCTATGGCCTATACATTTAACAATTCAACATGGCGACCATCCGAAATATTTAGACGATACTGAATATCTACGAATCTATTTTAGCAATCAAACTGCATTTTCTAATGTTCATAGGGGCTATGAACTTAAGTTCACCTATAGGACTTTAAATAACCTGGTGATCACAAATCCAACATGGTGGTGACGCGAATTATAAATATTCACATGGACGTTTCTCGCAATTTAACCATCCGCGTGCAGTGAAACTTGGTACAGTAAATCTTTATCCGAATGTTAATCCACTGGCATCTAATTTATTTCAATTGTTTCCATAACCTCAAGATGGCAGCTGTGAAAATTTTTAAATCTCCTTGTTTTTTCTTGAGTCCTAATTATGCGATTGAAGTTTGAATACTACACGTTCACAATAATCTGCATGTAACAGTACATAACTCTAGGACATACATATATAAAATCCAACATGGCGACCATCCGAAATATTTAGTCGGTTCTCAATATCTACGAATCTATTACAGCAATCAAACTGAAATTGTGTATGTTGATAGTGGCAATTAACATAAGTAGGATATATGAAAATAGGCTGTATAGTTCTTCACGGAACTACTTGTTTCAAAATTGAAAATAGGCTAAAAATCAACTATGGTTATACTGTAATAATACAGGCTGAAACTTATCCGATTGTCTTCCTGGCTGGGACTTCGAGCAGTTTCGTGTTCACTCTAGCACCAGTTGTGGTCGACTGAACCCGGGTGTTAACTGGACGAAACTGGTTTTTCCTTTCTCCCCCCTTTGTTCCTATGTTCTGTCTGAGTTCAGTGCAATGTTTATTTGTGTTGCGTTGCCAAATCTAGATAAGAAAGTAAGTTATTGAATACCGGTACAGGAAGATCTACAACTATTAAAGACTGTGGAACTGTCTTCACCACGCGTGGACTAAAAAGCCATTCGAACTAAGCGCTGCCCGGTCTATTGAAGACGTCCCGGCACTTTTAATACTGCCGGGCATACCGGCCTAGGTTTAGTGCAGAAAAAAGTTCATAGTACACCTGATCCAGATAACATTTACCTATTAACCACCCCTGTCGGAAACAAGATACAACTTAGCGATACAGCCAAGCTAGATACAAAAGCGGGGGAAATAGCGGTGGTTAATAGGTAAATGTTATCTGGATCAGGTGTACTATGTACTTTTTTCTGCAATAAACCTAGGCCGGTATGCGCGGCAATATTAAAAGTGCCGGGACGTCTTCAATAGACCGGGCAGCGCTTAGTTCGAATGGCTTTTTAGTCCACGCGTGGTGAAGACAGTTCCACAGTCTTTAATAGTTGTAGATCTTCCTGTACCGGTATTCAATAACTTAATTTCTTATCTAGATTTGGCAACGCCACACAAATAAACATTGCACTGACCTCAGACAGAACAAAGGAACAAAGGGGGGAGAAAGGAAAAACCAGTTTCGTCCAGGTAACACCCGGGTTCAGTCGACCACAACTGGTGCTAGAGTGAACACGAAACTGCTCGAAGTCCCAGCCAGGAAGACAACCGGATAAGTATCAGCCTGTATTATTACAGTATAACCATAGTTGATTTTTTACAACCATATAATCACCCCAAACAGACAAACTCCGGATTTCTATCACCATTTTAGCATTTCACCTAACATTAGATATACTACATTTAGCATACACCGACAGTTGCATTACCAATACTGCAACTAAATAATTGTACATATTGTAAATATTTTTCACCTGTATTCTCAAACATAGATATTATAGCCTAAGTGTAATGGATCTGATAACGATCGCTTGACGATCGAAACTGGTCATCCTAGTGTATTTATTAATCTCATGTAATTTATTTCAGGATTAGGGCATATCCCAGCTCTTTTAGAGTACATTCGTGTTGACCGACTGAAAAGCACCAACCTTTTGATTCTTAGTCTACTTAGTATGGATTTTCTCCCATGAAGGGTCTTCAAATTGTTCCAAGATATTTGAGAATTGGAGATACCTGAGCTAGGTTGGTTTATCTTCTTCTAGTAACTTGGACGCATAGGCCTATATTCTCAGTCAGGAGTTCAGTAAAAATAATTTGAAGTTCTATATTCTAAATGTTCAGTAAATCTAAAATACAGTAATCAAAACTACAAGTGAAAAATTCTCAATAATCAAGGCTGCCTCATTTTGTAGAATTCCTATTAAAAATATTACCAATATCTCAAAATGAAAGTCTCCAATAACTAGAGAAAAAATATATTGCATTGTCTTGAACAACATATTTTACTATCTTAGTCAATTTTATTCTTCAATTAATTTTTAAGTAGAGTCTGAAGGAAAATCATGGAAGACTGGCTGCGTGGCTCCGCGGTAACGTTCTCGCTTGCTGGGCCCAAGGTTGCAGGTTCGTATCCTGGCACAGTCAGCTGGCATTTGAGGGTGCGCAAATGTGAGGGTACCATGTCAGTAGATTTACTGGCAAGTTGAATATCCGTTTCAGAGAAAAATTCCGTCTCTAAAAGCCGCAGTAGTTGAAAGGGATGTAGAACAAAACAACATTATTACACGGTAAGAGAATCAGTGGTATACCTAGGAGTCATTGGTTGGATTCAGTGTTGAACCATTTCAAAGTCACTGAAAGCACTGTCTGAGAAGTTACACAGTTTCCAATATTCTCATGTCATTTTTATATCTTCCTTATTGCCCGACTACCTGTCTTAGTTCTGAATAGATTCTTTTTTTGAGTCACGTTGTTTACCTTCTGTTTGCCTCTCGTGGAAGGAAATTATACGATGTTCATTATGAAACGCTGGTGTGGAGTTTTAATACGATCTGGTTGACGGTAGCCTTCTTCCTGATAGCCCTGCAGCGTGTGGGATGGAATATAGAAATAGAACCCGCTACGTGTGGGATTGTTTGCGTCTCTCCCACCGCTTGTTATGCTGTGATACAGAGTGGGCTTCTTGTGCGCATTTTCAGAATAAGAAATAACGCTTGAGGTTTCAGACTTCTTCATCAGTAAGTTATAGGCGATAAACCGTACCATTGACACAACGAGATTCTGTCTGCTTATTGGTATTTCTGCAATGTGTTGGACGAGATTAATATTTTCTAATTTCTTTATTTCTCCAGGGAATTACAATTTTAGGACCATGGAGCCTATATTGCACCGGACTTGGCCTAGAAGTACGGGGTTCATCCCTTTCGTTCCTTCCTTGGTCATCTGTCGTTCTCTTCCAATCGCTACGGTATTAAGGTATCCTAAGGTAAGGGAAGCTTTTATTTCCCCACATTTCATAGTCATATTTCCCCTACACCGTCATTTCTCGAGACGTATCTTCTAGGATCTGATCGTTCGATTCCCGACTCTGTCAAGATATTTAATTCTGTTTTAAGAATTGCAACGGGACACACCCCTTCTCGTGAGGCAGAACTAAGAAAAGAAGGCTTTGATTCCTCCAGCATCTATTTTAGAAGTGGTTTACCGTGGTTTCACACGTCTACTCTAGGCAAATGCCGGGATAGTTCTTAACTTTTATGGCCACAGCTGTCTCCTTGCAAATGCTTGCCTCAAATTCAAATGCACACATTACTACAGCCATTACAATGACACAGTTTGCCAGACATATTCCACATACACATCCAAGTACACGGGGATACATGACCACGATGTCACAAAACCTTTAAATGAATCAACAACAGTGCAACCATAGCTGGAAACATTAATTCATTTTCTGGTCAATTGTTTAAGTACCTGACTGGCTGCGTGGCTCAGCAGTAACGTTGTCGCCAGCTGTGCCCAAAGTTGCAAAATCAAATCCTGGAGCAGTCAGGTGGCATTTGAGGGCGCGTAAGTACGAGGAGCCGACACGCTAAAGATCGCCTTCGGGGCAAAATTCTGCCACCCCGGCGTCTCTAAAAGCCGCAGTAGTTAAATGGGACGTAAAACCAATAACATTATTATTATTATTATGCAGCCACGTTGTAATCCAAACTTTCATTGATTTTGCTGGCGTTACTTTGATCTTTTCGCAATACTAGAATCTTGCCAAATTCTAGTTCATTTCGATGTAGCTCTTCTGTCTATTTGTATAGAACGTTATCGATTTAGAGAGCTCTCTCTGTGTTCATTAACAAGCTTGTGGGATATCCTGTGCTATTAATGAACATTCACACCCAGAGGTAAATGGAACTGTCACTGGCCATTATTGCGGGTGTTTGGTAATTGTTGAGAACACCTCTCCCAATTTCCTCTCTGGGCACTATTCAGAGATATCCCTGCCCTGCTGCCGTCTTACCTCCGTAAAGGGAAGAGAGTCAGTCGATCTAATCGCGAGAGAACGGCCCGCCTGGGAGTACTAGGTGCCGTCTGCGGGAATTAATAAATGTTGCAAAACGGGAACATCCGATGAGCTTTCCTCAAACATGTGTTTCCAGCAAGACTAGGGGGGATTATTTATTACAAATCTTCAATGATTTCTTTCTCTCTCTTCCAGATTCTTTCTCCTCCTTGCTTGCATCAGTGAACAGACGAATAGTGGATGGAGACGAAGGCGTGATCAGAATTGCCAACATTCTTCACACGTGCTTGCTTGCTAGCACTGGTTTTCTGCACGTGGTTCTATCTGCCTGCCAGATTGAATGCCTGCATATAAAAGTGGTTCAGAGTCTTGCGTAAAAATATTGAATCACTTCAATGTGTAGTAATTTATATCCCACATTTTCGAGGTACAAGTATGTTCTATTTGATATACTATGTAAAAGTTCCTCAACTGCTTAGCATACGTGTTATGTAAGATAGTCAAACCATAGGCGTAAATCGGGCGTGCCAAGGGTGGCAGCTGGCACCCCCATATTTAAAATAATAAGTTGTTTAAATATACAGTACTAGCAACCCACCCCAGCTTCGCCCAGAAACTGAAGCATCATTTATCTAATTTATGGAGGAATCATAATTCATAGCAGAATTCTTTTTATCAGACCACAAACCATGAACATTTCTTCCCTGTGTCATAGGAACTTTGGGGATGACCCCTCTTGTGAATTCTTTCATTCTCTCTCTTGTGGCAATCGAGAAATTATTTGTTGCTCAGTTTCATTGTTACGTGATAAGCGTATATTTTTCGATTTCAATGAACTACGACCTATATCATTTTCCGTCCCGGCATGATGGGATAAAATCACTGACTGGACTATTCATTATATTATCATGGAGTTATCATGTGTAGCGAATTATTGTCAGACGCCATTTAAGAATGGCAAGGTGCATGAATCACAAATCCCCCTTCCGTCCAATCTAAACTTGACTGTGTATTCTGCGGAACGAAACGTCCACAGGCGAAGTAAAGAAGAGCCGAGTTGCACTACGAGGGAAACTCCAAACACATCCACTTTTCTCTGAAGTCTTCACTCGATACGGCTCGACAGTGTCTGGGGTGATAGGCCCGCTCGCCAGCCAGATAGCTCGTAAACTGACTCGAAGCTAGTAATTGAATGGAGATTATTGGAAGAAATAAAAACGTAAAAACACTTATGGTAAGCGATGTATTGAAGATAGAGATTATGCTATCACGGACTGTTTTTGTAGAAATTTTCACGCTGAACAATTCTTACGCTCATAGGATATAGATATTTTTTAACGGTTTAGGCTACTCAGCGTAAGCTTAAAGATGCACGGACGCCAAGTTTTCTTTCGAACTTTTCACTGAAATCGTTCCTGCATAAATAAATTATTTTCTACATAAACCTTCCTCGAGATATCCTTTGCAGAATGGTGAAAACTTCATCAAAATCCATCCAGTGGTTCTCGAGATTATCCATAACATCCAAGATTCGGGGACTTTGTTTTATACAAAGTAGAAATTTATAATTACCGGTACTTATTTAAAGATTCGAACAACAAATATACTCACTTAAAATCTAACCACCAACAATCAATAAATATATTATTATTATTAGTTATTTTATGAACTAATTTCGGCCACAGTGTGGTCATCGCCAGTATTCTGAACAAGTTGCATAAGAAACTATTAAAAATAAAGTTGCAAGTTATTGAATATTGCTTATTTCTATTGGATTATGCTGTCGGTCAGCATCAAATTTATTGTGTGTCTGAAGATAAACTTAATAATATCAAAACTGTAGAAGACTTGTATTTAAGGATTATCCTTAACATACAAAAAATTGACTACGTTGTATTTTTGAAACGCTCTTAAATTATTCAAAATTCTATCTAAATCAGACCTGTTACAACATTTTAACAACGAGAGTGAAATTATTTGAAAATAGTTGAAATATCAAAATAAAATATATGTGGATTCAAGCAAACTATCTTCAATAAAACCTTTGAAAGCACCGTGTTGCTCTCAAGATTTGAAATCAAATTGAATATATATTTTTGCACATAACATGAATATTCAATTTTTCCTCCTGATGAGAACCGCATTGATGCGCTGCTTTCTCCACTTAAGTGGAAATAATTGTAATAATTACCCCTTGGGGTAAATCTGAGACTTGTTCTCTCATACAACACTGTCACTTTCAGTAAAATAGGACAAACGCGAAATCTATCAATGGTAATCGCTACTTAAGTGATAAAGTAGCGCATCATTGCGGTTCTTATCACGAGGAAAAATTGAAGAAAAAGGTTGTAGTTTAACGTGACCGTTGGAAAAAAATGAAGAAAATGAATATTAATTATACTGTATGTTAAAACCAAATGGAAAGGTCATTCTCAAACTCATACAATCATAAGTAGCGTCTATGAGGACGGCAATATTGATCCACGTAAAACACACATTATATCCATCCTTTTATGTGAGCATCTATATAAACTACATAACCTTCCAAGCTGAAAAGATCCAAGGAATACAAAATGTAATATACATTCAATTATCACAAGCTCTTACGAATATGTTCTTAAGTGTATATGAAATACTGATTAACCCTTAGCTACACGCATCTCTTTCACTAACATTCATACACGCTAGCGGCATTTTATGCCGCAATATATTTTTTCATTCTTTTTCGTAATTTAATGTCTTGCTAAACGGCTAAAATTGATTTGTATGGAGAATTATGCAGAACCTACGAGAATACATTGAAAAAATTCTTATCATTATGTATGAAATTCTTATTAATAAAATATATTATTGGGAGGGATGGGATAAGGACATATTTACTATTCATACTTAATATAATTAAACATTCTTATAAACATTTATTGGACAACGAAGAAAAAATAATAATTTTAGCACTCAAAAGAGATATTGAGAAATATTGGATTGAGATTGCCCTTTTTTCAGGCTCATATTACCAGACATTGCACCTGATGCTCAACAAGCTGAAGAAATACACTTGTCAGAATCATGTAGGCCTTTACACTAAGATTCTTGGCTTGGAAAAGGACACTTTCTGCTAATTTACAGTACTAAATAATATACAGTGCCTAAATACACAAAATAACTCTGCACGTGGACTTAAAAATCGATTAGATCGTCTTCATCCAGTGACCCTTCCTGCTCATCAAGTACTTGGAGCAACCTTTCAATCTCCTGTTGTTGACAGCCATGTCGAGACCTATAAACAGAAGGCAAGCGTGCAGACTATGTGCTGACATCGATAATAATGATAGAAGCATCGAAAAAAACAACAAAGGTAACATAAGTTAAATACTTACATTATTTCACAACGCCAGTTCAGCCAGTTGTTACACGCTTGCGGTACGGAATGCCGCATTCGCGCACCTCGCAACTTTGACAACCTGTCTCAGACTAACTGGTAACCAGACAGGCTCCGAACCTACGCACTCCCCTGCAGCACATGTCGAACAAAGGATATAGCGGGCGATCTCACAGAACTCGTAAGTGTTTACCACGTCAAACAAAATTTTGCAAAAAAGCGGCACTGAGTGCCGCTTAGCGTGTATCTAAGGGTTAAGCATTCCAACAATATTGCACTACACTACATCTCAATGAAGCGCACCCAACGCTACGATAAATTGATTGGTCTTATGCCAGAATGAACTAAGTGACGTTCAGTTAGTTTTGAGAAATAAAGGACTGAAATGCGTTTATTTGAGGTTTCGTTGTTTTTCTCACATTCCAGAATGAACCATGTTCACGAATAGTAAACCCATAGTCACTGCACAATCTATTGCGAGTATATGTCGATATTTCGGCCAGTGTTGCCATCCAATAATGAAGGAAAAAACGAGTAGTACCAACCTTCTGCTAAAGAAATCACTTGCTACAGCAACGATACGAGCCGAGTTGTCAGATAGTTCGTTTTTGCATAAGACAAAATGAAATCTCTACATTTTAAAACTGTGAATAGCTCAATATTTTATAAAAAGTCGCTTACTTCATTCTGTTATAAAACCATTCAAATAAAGAATGACTCACTTTAGCGTTGTGACTAGCATTCTTTGCTGTCACTGCTGAGGTCCGGTTTTATTCCCGGCTCTGCCAAGTCATTTAATTGTGGTTTGAGGGTTGGAACGAGGTTCACTCAGCCTCATGAGACAGAACTGAGAAGAAGCGGGTTCGATTCCCACTTCAGCCATCCTAGAAATGGTTTTACGTAGTTTCCCAAATTCCGTGTTGGTACCTTAATGAAGGCCATAGCCACCTCCTACCTAATCCTAAGACCATTTACAAATACACACTCTACTATAGCAATCATCATGGAGCAGGTTATCAGACCACACACAATTACGCGGAGCTACATGGCCATGAGAATCAACAACATCTCGCACCAGTAAAAATATGGGATTAACGTCCACTTTAACTGCTGTGGTTTTAGAGACGCCGGGGAGCCTTTTTTTTTTTCAGAAGAGATTCTTTGTCGTATTAGTAAATTCCATTTATTTATGCTCCCTCAAATGTCAACAGACTGTGCCAGAAATCGATCAGGCTATCTTGTGCACCTCACAGCAGGCCCTTACAATAGCAGCCTTTATTATCTTCCATGGCGTTTAAGTTCGTGCAGGTTGAGTGGCGCAGCGGAAACGTTCTCGCCTGCTGTCCCCAAGGTTGTAGGAACGAATATGTGAAGGAGCCGTGTCAGTGAATTTACTGGCACGTTAAAGATCACCTTTGGGGTGAAATTCCTGCATCCCGGCGTCTCTAACAGCCCCAGTAGTTAAAAGGGACGTAAAACTAATTACTAAGGTTCGTGCACAGTAAAATATTCGGTACATCACGTGATATTGCTTGCTGACTGAAGCTACCACGTGCCAGATTCATCGGATGCCTCACAGTGGACGTGACGTCACTTCGTAACAGCGAAATCAATAAAAATAATGATAATACACTATTAAAATCGATAAATTCTACCTTTTTCAAATGTGGTTTTCTATTGTAAGAACGCCGGTGAAATCATCGTCACTGAGATACACCCCTGTCAGACCGAGCGTCTGATGAACGCATCATGTGGCACGGGTAGTTGCACGCGGTGTTTCCCCGTGTGAACTTTATCTGTGACGGGCTAAATGGACAAGACGAAAGCAGAAGAGCCAAATCTAGAGAATGAAAATCAAAACAAGGCCTGCATTGGCCAGATAAGAGCAATCAGTGACACAGTGTTGTGTGGGGATATCAGTAACGCCAACTGCTGTCTGCAAGAGTGGACAACACTGGCCAGTAACTTTCTAGGCACATGCTTTTACACTAATTTATTTATTTGTAAACATTACACTGTTGATGTTGATTCGTTTATGGGATTTGCAACATCGTAGGCACTTCTTGGGTCAGCCCCATAATCTCTGTCATTGTTGTGACTATACTAATGAGATAGGATTTGGATAGAGGGTGACCTTCGCGTTAATTTATGTACCATCCCAGCATTTGCCTGGAGTAGAATCGGGGGAAATCACGGAAAACCCCTTCTAATATGGCTGAATTTAGATTGAATTACTTTATTATTCAAAGAACTACCACTGAGGCTAATGAACCCCTTTATAAAGCGAATACATTGTACTGGTTTAAAATAAGGCAAAGAGTAACTAAAACCTCAACTAATGAAACAAAATAAGAAATACACTTATAATTAAGCATGATAATAATAATAATATCGTATGGCCTCGGGTGCTGGGTACAAGCTTTCTTATTTGACACCCAAAGGGTAGCTTGCATGTGGAATTTCGATGTTCCTTGAAGCACTATGAATGTCAAGAAGGTTAAAATCTAAGCTCCTTGAACACTATAGCGCTTTCTATTTGAGAAATGAGGAACTTTGTGATGGCGAAAACTCCCGAGATTAATTTTACCGTTATGAACACGGCCTACTGAATTGAAATGGGTTCTTTGACATGCCAACATCGTATGCCATGGTGTCGTAATTTTTGCCGCCTTTCAAAAAATCACTTACCACGGCCTGGAGCGAACCTGCAAGCTTGGGGTTAATAGACCGACACGTTGACCACTCACCCACCGTGGCAAGCTATTAAGCATGATAATCAGTGGGTCATGGGGTAGAAGCCCCTGATATGAAACAAGAACAAGGACGAAAAAGAGAACGACAACAAGAATAAGAACATTAATCTAAGTTTTTATCCAGGTTAGCTGGTGTGAGCATATAGTTTCTATTCTCTGACCAATACCTTAACCTTAACATGTATACAAAAGGAATTAAAATAAAAACACGGCAACTAAAGAAACTAGAGGACCCGTGTGAGAAATCTCGCATGTTCATAAGCCACACTTTCCCCAATAGCTTTATAATGAGAGCCGTAAGGAGAAAGGTTGATAATTTTTAGGTTTTAGACGACAACTCATAATTGCTGCATGTTACAGCAACATTATTTGCAAATCGAACACCTCTTACAAAAATCAATATTTATGAAATTAGAATGCAGAAATAAAACCTGTAAAAGAATTAACGTTTAATAGTTTTAAGGTTTTAGACGACAACTCATAATTGCTGCATGTTACAGCAACAGTATTTGCAAATCGTACACTTCTTACACAAATCGATATTTATGAAATTAGAATGCAATTCGTCACTGCTAATGTCAGTTTTGAGCTAAGTTCATTGATTGACAGCTTAGCTGTAACACTCACCGGTAATTCGATATTTATAGAATTATACGATTTAAGTACTCATTCCTTTGATTTACTGTTTCTGAAAGCCATGCAAAATGATAAACGAAAGACCTCAGAATGTTAAAATGACATGAAACAGGCGTCACAGCGGCCAAAATGTGAAGAGGACAGCAATTATGAAGCTTATTTTCCCACAGCTACAGTATTCGCAAATCTCTGTCTTCGTGCATTTCTAAAAGTCATTTTTAAATTAATTATAGGTATTTGTGAAATTAAAGTGCAATTCGTCACTGTTAATGTCTATTCTCGTTCATTTGAATGCTTATTTTTCACGATCAGTCGCTTGTGAGCGCCGCAGGTGGGATCTATACTACTGAAATAATACATAATAGAGGACACGTGCGAGAAATCTCGCATGTTCATAAACCACACTTTCCCCAATAGGTTTATAATGAAAGCCTTAAAGAGAAAGGTTGCTGTAGCACTCACCGGTTATTCGATATTTATGAAATTATACGATTTGAGTTCTCATTCCTTTGATTTACTGATCTGAAATCCACGCAAAATGATAGGCTAAAGGAAAGACCTCAGAATGTTAAAATGACATGAAACAGGCGTCACAGTTGCCAAAATGTGAAGTGGACGGCAATTATGGAGCGTAGTTTCATACAGCAACAGTATTTGCAATTCGCACAATTCGTACATTTTTTTAAATTCATTTTTTAAAGAAATTATACACATTTATGAAATTATAGTGCAAATCGTCACTGCTAATGTCTATTCTCTTTCATTTGAATGCTCATTGTCATGATCGGTCGCTTGTGAGCGCCGCAGGTGGGATTTATAAGCCTACTACTGAAATAATATATATGATGATAATCCACCTTAAATATCATGAAATATATTGTAAAAATTAATTACAGCATATTAAAAGAGACTATTAATTTAATATGAATACATAATATTTACACAATCAGAACATGTTAATACTGTATGTACTCATAGTACAAGAGTGACTTAAATTTCCCGAACCACTATCAGTTCAACGGAATTTATATCATGGAAAATTAAATATCATAAAACAAGCCTTTGGCGCGGATATCTCTTATATAAAAACAAGATGTTCAGTAAAGAACATATAGCCTACTTTCTCCTAAATGTATGAGTATAGTTATAATGATGATGATGATGATTGTTGTTTTAAGGGGCCTAACATCTAGGTTATCGGCCCCAGTATAGTTATAACTCGTTGTTATTATCAAAGAGTATAATAGAACTATTCTTTGTTGAAGACCTTAGAAACGATTTACCTCTACCAAACGCCACAACCTAGATAAAAAAAACTGCTACCATCATTGAAGAAAGAAAGATAAGAAGTATATCAAGAATGTTATGGATCTGGAGACATAATCGACCGGACTGGCTGCGTGGCTCAGCGGTAACGTTCTCGCTTGCTGGGCCCTAGGTTGCAGGTTCGTATCCTGGTGCAGTCAGCTGGCATTTGAGGGTGCACAAATGCGAGGGAGCCGTGTCAGTACATTTACTGGCACGTTAAAGATCCCCTTCGGGCCAAAATTCCGGCACCCCGGTGTCTCTAAAAGCAGCAGTAGTTAAAAGGGATGTAAAACCAATAACATTATTATTATTATTATTATTATTATTATTATTATTATTATTATTACATATACGACCTGCCGTGGGCAACATCCAACTTTGAGTTGAGGCATGTCTTTACACGTCTGGTTGTGCATGGCTTTCACAACCCTAATTGAATTAACAAATCTTTCCAGGACCCTACAGAGACGTGTGTACACGAACTATGTGGATATTTTCGATTGCTATTTGCCTGAAATAAAAGTAGTAATTAATAACCTGAACTAACACCAACAGCATGAATTCAGTTACTATGTGAAATCGTTTTGTTCTTTACTTCAAATGACATTTTCAAGTAACGCAAAATAGGCTGTTACAAACCCTTTAAAATAAAAAGTAAAAATGTATCGTAGTATCATCTTGTCATTCTTCAAATTCGATGCGCATAGAATGCCAATGGTATAGTAATCAATGGAGCCCCACGTAGACTAGTCGTGACATCTAGTGGTGAAATATCGAACAATATAATCCTAACAGAGCGAGTGCATTCTAGCGGCCAGAAGAAGAAACTTTTCAATAAAATCTGGAAGTTAATAAGTAGGTCAGCGTGCAGTTACCTTTTTGGCAGCTAGATGTCTCGAGTAAATCTGCTGGCGAATTATGTTTTAATTAAATATATATTTTACACCATAATATGCACAATATAACGCTTGATTTTAAAATATCTGAGTCATTACAAAACAATAAACATATATTTCAAG
Organism: Meconema thalassinum; assembly: GCA_946902985.2. Taxonomy (NCBI): domain Eukaryota; kingdom Metazoa; phylum Arthropoda; class Insecta; order Orthoptera; family Tettigoniidae; genus Meconema; species Meconema thalassinum. The sequence continues at coordinate 296,183,095 of OX336390.1, read as the reverse complement.
CAAAAAACCTAGCTCTGATCGGGTTTGAACCATAGTCATTTGAGCGATAGGCGAACGCTCTACCACTGAGCTAATTGTGTCAACGAATATCGGTCTATATAAAATGACTTACATAGAACTTGTTAGCAAATAACGATTTATACTAAACGATTTCATCACTGGAGTATATTATTTATATATAAAGCATTTCATACAAAGTTTATTTATTTTGTATCAGTACGCTATATTGCATGCAATACTCAAATTAGTGAAATATAAGTCAGGCACAAGATATCCGCTGCCATCTTGTCTTATTACTGAATCGGCTCAGCTTTTTAAAATCACGTCTGCACTATAGTATTACAAAATAAACTTTTAATTTCGAACGTGCCTCTTCCTTTAGAACAGTTAAAACGATTCTCGGCTCGATAATCGGAACTGGTGGGTCCCATGATATGGATTTTAAAGTTTGCATAATTCGCACGGCCGCCATCCTGAAATGGTATGGCGGACGACCATGTAGTTTGGTCACAAGACGCATCCTATACTAAGGTATGTTGTTACCAAATTTGGTAGAGATCGGATGATTTGGTTAGTCGTTATTTGATTTTACGTTTTGAACGTTTGAGTGGCCGCCATTCAGTTTTAGTAAAGACGGCGGCGATATAAAACATGACACTGAGGTGTCCTTTGCTAGTGCTACCTTTGTACCAAATTTCGTTCAATTCGCATTCACCGTGTTCGAATTGATAGGGGGGGACAGACATTCAGAGTACACACACTCACACACACACAGACACACACACACACAGACTCACACACACACACACATACACAAACACACACACACATACACACACACAGACAGACACACTTTTTTCGCCCTGTGTTGATATCATAAGTCTACTTTCATTTTTTGCAAAAATCGAAAGTAGGCTAACAAGTGTCCTGACTGACTGACTCACTGACTGACTGACTCATCATCGCCCAGCCAAAACTATTAATGTTAGAAACATGAAATTTTGGGAATATGTTCGTTGTAAGTCGAAAACGCCCACTAAGGAAGGATTTTTGGATATTCAAGTTCTAAAGGGGTGTTAAAGGGGTACACCTGCATATCATTGAATAACAATATATCCGGCTTGGTTTCATTGAGGGATGTGATACTCGGCATATAAACTCACCATTAAAAATAAGAAGACATGTGTCTGAGGATTTTTCGATGAGGTGTATATTATGAGGTGAAAGGGGTGAAAAGTGGGGGTTGAAGGATTCCTAACGGAGCGTGTATCTCTTAAACGACGTAAGCGAGGAGTTTGATACTCAGCGGAAAAAATTCAGCTTACAAAATAAGTAAATAGGTGTTTGACCGTTTTTTTATAAATCCAACTTAAGGGGCCCATGGGGAGGGGTGATATTCTGGGAAAAAAACAGGAAAGAAAGTGTCCTAACTGATTGACTGACAGACTCACTCATCAAACTCAAGGGGGAAAACTGCTTAAAAATAAGTAAATAGGTGTTCGACAGTTTTTTTATAAGCCCAATTTAAGGCGATCATGGGGAGGGGTGAAATTATGAAAAAAGGAAATTGAAAGAAAAAGTCTTAACTCACTCACCATCGCCCAACCAAAATTATTGAAGTTAGAAACATAACATTTTGGGAAATGATCATTGTAAGTCAAAACCGTCCAGTAAGGGAGGATTTTCTGGTATTCAGGTTCTAAAGGGGTCTTAAGGGGGTTAAACCTGCATTTCATTGAATAACAATAACTCACGATTGGTTTCATTGGGGGATGTGATACTCGGCATATAAATACATCATTAAATATAAGAAGACATGTGTCTGTGGGTTTTTCGATTTGGTGTATATTATGATGTGAAAGGGGTGAAAAGTGGGGGTTGAAGGATTCCTAACGGAGCGTGTATCTCTTAAACGACATAGGCCAGGAATTTGAAACTCAGCGGAAAAAATCAGCTTAAAAGATAAGTAAATATGAGTTCGACCGTTCTTTTTTTCATAAATCCAATAAAGGGGCACATGGGGGTGAAATTCTTGGGGGGGGGGGGGACAGGAATGAAAGTGTCCTAACTGATTGACTGACTGACTCACTCAACAAACTCAGGGACAGAAAACTGCTTAAAAATAAGTAAATAAGTGCTCGACAGGTTTATTTTTCATAAATCAAATGTAAGGGGTTCTTGGGGAGGGGTGAAATTCTGGAAGAAAAATGAAAGAAAATGTCCTGACTCACTCACTCATCATCGCCCAGCCAAAATTATTGAAGTTAGAAACATGAGATTTTGGAGATATGTTCGTTGTTAGTTGTATGTCAAAACCGTACACTAAGAGAGGATTTTCTGATATTCAGGTTCTAAAGGGGTCTTAAGGGGGCTAAACCTGCATTTTATTGAACACAAATATCTCACGAGTGGTTTCATTTGAGGATGTGATACTCGGCATATAAACTAATCATTAAAAATAAGCAGACATGTGTGTAAGGGTTTTTCTATGTGGTGTATATTATAAGGTGAAAGGGGTGAAAATTGGGGGTTGAAGGATTCCTATCGGAGCGTGTATCTCTTAAATAACATAGGCGAGAAGTTTGAAACTCAGCGGAAAAAATCAGCTTAAAAATAAGTAAATCGGTGTTCGACCGTTTTTTCATAAATTCAATTTAAGGGGCCAATGGGGTGGGATGAAATTCGGGGGGAAAAAGGAGAGAAAGTGTCCTAACTACTGACTAACTCACTTACTCATCAAACTCAGGGGAAAAATACAGCTTAAAATAAGTTAATAGGTGTTCGAGCGTTTCTTCATAAATCCAATTTAAGGGGCCCATGGGGAGGGGTAAATTTCTGGTAAAAATTATTGAAAGATAATGACCCGACTGACTCACTCACTCACTCACTCATCAGTGCCCAGCAAAAACTATTGAAGTCGGAAACATTAAATTTTGGGAATATGTTCCCTGTATGCCAAAAACGTAAACTAAGGAAGCATTTTTGTTTATTCGGGTTCTGAAGAGGTGTTAAGGGGGTAAACGTGCATTTCATTGAATAACGATATCTCATGAGTTGTTTCTTTGGGGATGTGATATTCGGCATATAAACTAATCATTAAAAATAAGCAGACATATGTCTAAAGGTTTATCGATGTGGTGTATATTATGAGGTGAAAGGGGGGAAAATTGGGTGTTGAGGGATTCTTAACGGAGCGTGTATCTCTTAAACGACATATGCGAGAAGTTTGAAATTCAGCACCAAAAAACAGCTTAAAATCTAAGAAAATAGGTGTTCGACCGTTTTTTCATAAATCCAATTATATGGCCCTTGGAGAGGGGTGAAATTCTGGGGGAAAAACAGGAAAGAAAGTGTTCTAACTGATTAACTCACTCACATATCAAACTCAGGGGGGAAGAACATCTTAAACATAAGTAAAAAGGTGTTCGACCGGTTTTCTTTTCATAAATCCAATTTAAGGGGCTCATGGGAGGGGTGAAATTCTGAAAAATAAATGAACGAATATGTCCTGACACTCTCACTCACTCACTCACTCACTCATCATCGCCCAGCCAAAATTATTGAAGTTAGAAACATGACATTTTGGGGTTATGTTCGTTGTATGTCGAAAACGTTTACCATGGAAGGATTTTTGGATATTCAGGTTCTAAAGGGGTGTTAAGGGAGTAGACCTGCATTTAATTGAATACCAATATCTCCCGATAGGTTTCCTTGGGGGATGCGATACTCGGCATATAAACTCATCATTAAGAATAAGAATACATATGCCTGAGGGTTTTTCGATGTAGTGTATATTATGAGGTGTAAGTGTGAAAAGTGGGGGTTGAAGGAATCCTAACGGAGCAAGTATCTCTTAAAAGACAGAGGCATAAAGTACGAAACTCAGGGGGGAAAATCAGCTTGAAAAATAAGTAAGTAGGTGGTCGACCGTTGTTTCATAAATCCAATTTAAGGGGCCCATGGGGAGGGGTGAAATTCTGGGAAGGAAGTCCACTAAGGAAGGATTTTTGGATATTCACTCATCCCCCAGCCAAACCTATTGCAGTTAGAAACTTAAAAAAATTGGGGGATATGTTCGTTGTATGTCGAAAACGTCCACTAAGGATGGATTTTTGGATATTCATGGTCTGAAGGGGTGTTAAGGGGGTTAAACTTGCATTTCATTGATTAACAATATCTCACGAGTTGTTTCATTTGGGGATGTGATATTCGGCATATAAATTAATTAATAATAATAATAAGCAAGCATATGTCTAAAGGTTTATCGATATGGTGTATACTATGAGGTGAAAGGGGTAAAATTTGGGGGCTAAGGATTCTTAACGGAGCGTGTATATTTAAACGACATAAGCGAGAAATTTGAAATTCAGCGGAAAAAAATCAGCTTAATAATTAAGTAAATAGGTGTTTAAATTGTTTTTTTTTTCATAAATCCCATTTAAGGGGTTCATGGGGAGAGGTGAAATTCTCCAAAATAAATGAAAGAAAATGTTCAGACTGACTCGATCACTCATCACCGCCCAGCCAAAATTATTGAAGTTAGAAACATGATTTTTTTTTTGGATATGTTCGTTGTATGTCGAAAACGTCCACTATGGAAAGAGATTGGGATATTCAGGTTCTTAAGGGGTGATAATGGGGTAAACATGCATTTCATTGAATAACAACATCTCACGAGTGGTTTCATTTGGGGATGTGATACTTGGCATATACACTAATCATTAAAAATAAGCTGACACATGTCTAATGGTTTTTCGATGTGGCGTATATTTTGAGTGAAAGGGGTGAAAGGTAGGGGTTGAAGGATTCCTATCGGAGCGTTCATCTCTTAATCGACATAGGCGAGGAGTTTGAACCTCAGAGTAAAACAATCAGCTTAATAATTAATAAATAAATAATTAAATAAATATGTGTTCGACCGTTTTTTCATAGATCCAATTTAAGGGGCCCATGGGGAGGGGTGAAATTCTGGAAGAAAAACGTCCACTAAGGAAGGATTTTTGTATATTCACTGTCATCGACCAACCAAAACTATTAAAGTTAGAAGAATGATATTTTGGGGATATGTTTGTTCTGTGTCGAAAACGTCTAATAAGGAGGGAATTCAGGTTCTAAAGGGGTGTGAACGGGACTAAACCTGCATTTCATTGAATAACAATATGACAAGACTATGACGCGAGCGAAGCCGCGGGTACCTGTTAGTACAGTATATTATTCAAGAATATCTTATGACATATTTATATTTTAGATTGAGAAGCACATTCATGGTTTACGAATATAACATCTGAGGTATTTCGTACCCTTCAGGCTTCTTGACGTCAGGTATTTCTTGAGTTGTGTAGTGTTAACAGAGTTCGAGATAGGATACGAACCCGCCTCTTTTCAGGTTTGCCCCACTGGGATGAATGAACCACGTTCCACAACTCAGAATATAATTAAATTACTTGTCAGAGCCGAGTTACTGCTAGTTACTGCGTCACGCGGTCCAAGCCCCTGATATGAAACAAGAACAAGAACATGAAAATATGTATTTTTCCAGGTTAGCTGGTGTGAGTATATAGTTTCAATTCGCTGACCAATTTAATTGGGCACAGTGACGTGTTGCCCGATTGAAAACTAATGTGTTCTGTAGAGTACTGACCGGCAAAAAAAGTGGAACACTTTAATTTTTTATGTAATTTCTTAATTTATTCCACTAAAATGTATCGGTTTTCCAATATTTGCATTATTCATGTAAATTTTAGATGTTTGGCAACAGAAAACACCGAAAAATGTTTTACAACACGCTTTAACTCACAAATTTCGTTACATTTTGCAAATCTTACAATTTTCTATTTTTTAGTAATGCTCTTTTGGGCTGGTGTTTATCAAACGTATTGCCAAACAAAACAGTATTAATGTTTGCACTGCACTGCACGAGAACACTGGTCACTAGAAACGAGTGTTTCCACCTTTAGCGTCTATGGCAGGTTGTAAACGCTCAGGCATACTGTTCACAACTCGTCGAATGGCATCTGCCGGGATGCGATCCCATTCTTCCAGCAGTGATGTTCTCAGTTGTGCCAAGGTGGTGAGGTCACGCTGTCTGACGTTCCTTCCAAGCATATCCCATACATGTTCGATCGGGTTCAAGTCAGGACTACGAGCTGGCCAGTCCAGGGTTTGAATCTCAACTTCCTGCAGATATTGTACAACACAGCGAGCAGTATGGGGGCGGGCATCATCATGCATCAGCATGAAATTCTGACCAATGAAAGGCGCAAAGGGCATCACATGGTTCACCAGGATCTCTTCGATGTACCTTTGGGAATTGAGCGTTCCGTGATCGATGCACACCAACTCAGTGCGGGCCATAACGTTGATGCCACCCCACACCATCACCGAGCCACCTCCAAATGGAGTCCTGGAGGAGAAAGCAACAGGGCTGTACCTCTCCCCGCGCCTTTTCCACACTCTTTCTCTTCCATCAGTAGATCTAAGGTTAAAGCAACTCTCGTCAGTGAAGAGTTCAGAGGCCCACTGCTCGTGGGTCCATTCCAGATGCTGCCTTGCGAAGCGAAGATGCGCCTCTCTGTGATGTCGTTCGAGTGTAGGTCCACGTGCAGGTCTCCCGGACCAAAGATGAACTTCTTCAAACCTTCTTCTCACTGTTCGCTCACTCACTCTCACATTTCTGACATTTTCCAGTTGATTTCGTGCCTGAGCTGCTGTGGTATGCCGATCACGCAAAACTTGGAGGGTGAGAAATCTGTCATCCCTGGACTTGTGCTTCTTCTATGGCCTAACCCTCGTCTCCTGTCGTATGTTTGGAGCTCTCTGTAACGTTGCACTGCACGATGTATGCTACCGAGAGATGATCCAATGACCTCAGCAACATAACGGAAGCTGCGGCCATTCTCCACCAATGCAACTGCCTGTGCAGCTTCTTCACGGCTATGAGGCATGTTTTAGTGTGAACTGCAAATGGATAACTTGCTAAAATGTGTGACAATGGTTCACACGTGTTCAACAAATGCCAGTTGTTATCCCTAGAAGAACAATAAGCGAGCGGCAACACTCATAAACCTTAAACGCTTACAGTCCGCTTCCCGCCATAAAACAATTAAGATAGGCTCATCGAAGATGGGGGGGGGGGGGGGGGGGGGGGGTAATTGGTGGTAATAAGCCACCCTAAGAAATGTCACATTATCAATTTCTATTCACGGATGTTTCAGATGTTTGTTCTAATGCATGAAAAGCTTTTAAAATGTCATTAAATCTTTTTCAAGGCTAGTTTTATACTATTCATATTACTTTTATTAACTGTTCCACTTTTTTTTCCGGTCAGTTCTTGTTGCTCAGTTCTGGCCGCGCGCTGACTAAAACATCCAATGGAGCCTAAATTCTTGATCCAAACATTCAGTTTGAGAAGAATGCACCAGATCAGGCTAAAGAGGTTGACGAGGAGAAAAAATCCATCCATGAAGTTTGCGTTCCGTACTTTCGAGAACATACGGAGATAGCTACAGGAATCACACCTTTAATGTGAGAGGAATGCTGTTTGGTGCCAGGGGCACTATCCATCGAGAAGTTGTGGAACTGTTCCAGAAGCTTGGCATAGAAAGCAATAACCTGATCACTCTTGCTGAGGGTATCATTGTTGACTCTGCGGCCATATTGCAGCACCATATTTACAAGAGTGCCAACACTTGACATTTCTGATAAGAAAATACCACTGGATTTTAAATTGTAAAAATAATGTTTAATGAATTGTCCTAACAAGGATTGAGGGGTATGCTGCACCTTAAGGCATCTTGGGGAAACCAAGCAGCTCCAGTTTCTTATTACTGTACTTTGTGAATAAAACTCTGTTAAGTTGAGGTTTTCTATGTAGCATGTAATGAAAGGTCAAATGCATTTCACTTTCGTTAATTTTATAGAAAACTAGCTGAAATCCCGATGTTCGAACGACCTTTCGTACTTGCCGGCCAAACACATTCAAATAACCACTCACTTGTAATATAGTGATGTTATTACCTCGATATTAATTAAAATCATAACTTAATCAGTGGCACCTAACACAGCTCAACAGTAATGATCTGATAGCGTTTCGTGACATTGATGAAGTGGAGAGAGAACCAAGTTAGTCTTCGAAACTAAATAATTACAACACTTAAATTGAGAAGGAAAACCACATCAACGACAACACAAAAATCAAAGTCAAAATACCAGTTATGTGAAACACTTTGAAATAATATAATGGAACGATTATAAACTATAAATAAACAATTAGTGATTGGCGAATAAGTGACATAACCAGCAGTCAGTACTATCTTATAAACAGTAGCTGAATGTACTCTCTAGTATTATAGAGAACACCTGTAGCTCAATTTACCACAATTGCATTTTCGGCTCTTTCGAACATGATTGAAGATGAAAACTTCCTTTTCTCTTAATTATAATCTCGGTACAGATTTTTAAAATGCTGAGTTCTCTGTGCAACAATACTTCAGCGATCAACTACAGCAAGGGCCTTAGCACTGAGTGGAAGCGTGAGAATTTATGTGGTCGTTAATATCACGTTTTTAATCCACATGCCATCCTTCTTACATGGAATTCAAACCACCGGATGTGTTATCTCAACTTCAAACTCCCATATGCATTAGCCGGGAATTGAACACATTGGCAAGAAAAAAAAAACTACGACTTCACAACTGCTGTAATTGAAACTCCGATTGACGAGGATTTAAACACAACACCTCAAGCAAGCATTATTTACAACAAATTAAGTACTATAAGTCCTAATATTCGCTAGAGTGTCGGAAAATCCCTAAGAAAAGTGTCACCAACAGAATAAAAATAGACCCCAAATGACGGAGTTGTTTCTTTCCTCGCAAAAGAATAAAATTAAAAGTACGCATAAAAGCATGAAACACAAAATAAGATAGGCTCAAATTGTAACTTAGTTCCTGACAGAGAGGGGCATAAAATGAGATGTATTGGGTTCTTCTACGACAACCTCAATATTTTGTCGAGTGCCAAAATAGAAAGAAATATGCCTATTTCGAAACAGCAATAGTGTTGTGTTTGATTCGGGTATATAAACTATGTTCATTCAAGATGTCACCCTGTTCGGTTGAGTAATATTGTGTGAGTACGTAACAAACAGACACGACTGATTTTTTATATATTAGTATAGATAAATAAAAGGAATGTTTTAAATTTGATTATAAGGAAAGAATTACATCAAAATATCTATCTTTGGATAAGTACCATTGTTGCATCCGTACTCGAATTCATCATCAAATTTGCGATTTTCTCGATAGTTACAAATGGAATATTATTTAAAGAGCTAACTATGGATAGTAATTGAGAGATTTTGATCTCTACGTGTGTCCAGTGTCGTACGGTATGGAAATATTAAGGTGTTAGAGTAGATCACAAAATTCTCCTTCCAAGCTAAACACTTGTTCCAAAATAAAACTAATTTTTAATGTCATTATGTGGGATAAATACACGAATAAATGAATGAAAGAATTAAATATGTAAATAAGTAAAATATGTACTGTACATAAATAAAGAAATAGAAATAACTACATAAATAGAGGAGACAATTTTCAACCAACATGATAAAACTCTTTCGGAGTTATTATTAGAGTCGATACTTCCCTGAAAAACAAGTTGTGTATTACTTCCATGAAATTCCCTTTAGCACTGTCTGCGGGCATTGGAGATCACACAGTTAGCTTTTGAAATATTGACTCTTTTCAAACAGAGCAAGCTCATGAAAAGATCATTAGTAGGTTGCAGTGAAGCTTTGTGAAGATGAAACACTAAAACGAAACCATGTGATATATTACAAATTCAACGGACCCTTCCTACTAAGCCAACTTGGCTTAAAAGGTGTCCTTTGTAATTTCTGCTTATTTCGTACTGTGTAAAGTAAGCCTATGAGAATATGATTTCTGTGAGTAAGCTCAGTATTTCCATTCGTGTCTAAATACTAGCAGAAAATTACTTAACTGGCGCTGATAAGGTTTCGTCAGTATGACGTAGGTCCCCTTTTGGTTCTACCCAGAAGCGGCTCAAGCTTAAATTCTCAGGCTAGGCTAATTATGTATAAATTACAGTACATATTTACCCAACAACTTCAAAACTCTCAGAGCACAAATAATAAATTAATAGGCTATTTATAAAGACAAACCACAAAATATTCCACATTTCACAAGCAGATGAATGATACTTGATGACAACACTGCAGCTCGGGAAATTATCTCAGTATAGTACGGGGTCGTGAACAGTCGGCAATTATTGTAACCGATCGGGTAGGTCAGGTTAGATCTCGCCATGCCAGCCCAAGTTCTATACGCATGCGTTCAGCATGGAAGAATTATGAGCTATTATTCGTATGCTCATTCAAAGAGAACGCACTCTGAAATTCGGTGACTAGGCAAACTCTCACTTTGCTTATCATACAAAGTTATTTTGTTGCGAAGTATGTTTCACTTTCGAGTTATGAGTATCTTACTCGAGGAAGGTACTCAGTTTGTGTGTCTGTAATTGTCAAATGTGGAAATAATATGTAGTGTGCTCAGTCGAGTAACAGTGATAGGGATATGATTTGCCCCTGAAAATAACGTTATTGTTCTATGTGCCCAGGTATATGTAAAGACTGGAAGTATTGAAGTTAGACCAGTGAGGTATTGTTATGTCTGGAGTTTGGTGACGATAAGGGAGTGAGAGTATGCACACTTATACCGCGAGTGCAGAGAAGAGATGGACTGTTATTTTCAGGGCGTAGCGGGATGGAAAGGTAATATTAAGAACCAGCACAAAAAACATATCGGAAATGTTAAAACAACAAATTACTAAATCGAAATTAGGTAGAAACAGTTCTCTGAAGGTTTATTTATCTCATTTATCAGCAAATATCCCAAGCTATTATTTCTCGGGAAATAATCTGCTAAGCTTAATCTAGCTAATCATTCCTTAAAAAAAACATAACATCCTACGTTTCGTCCTTAGAATTCCCTCAAGAGACCTATCAAACAAAATATAAACAACAAACTCGGCAGACGACACAACAAAAATCGCCCAATCAAAAATATAAAAAACAAAATATAAAATATTCCTAGGCACATAGATCCTAGGACGTGGTTACAGATTGCTTGATCTGTCAAATTATACAATAATCGAACGAGATTCGATACAAATGTGCGCATTGAAAATATTAATAATTTACAATGGTGTCATTTCCAACATTAACCTTAAACGTTACAACGCCTTCTAAACATCCTAACCCATTCTAATCATAACAATAAAAAATTATACGAGCCTTACAGTAGTCGCATATGATGTGTAACATGTGACATGTTATCCTACTATGTGTGTGCCGGGAGTGCAAATCCCTTGTTAACAGTGAATTCTGTTGGTCATTGAAATGACTACTTGTAAAACTCCAGTGCCAAATCCTGACCGTAATAAATCATAATTCTTATTTGCTAAGACATTGTATCTTAATCGATTGATAATATATTGTGCATTTTGCAATGGAAAATTAAAAGTGTACTAGTTGAAACCCGTCAAAACATGACGGTCATTGGGAAAATATTTACGGAAGGATTTTCTTATATGCATTCTTTGTATGATTTCAGAGAAAGATCGACTTTGCAACATATAACTGCCCATGACTGAAAACTTGATGAGACAAATAGTGACCTACACGTTCCAGAGTTTCCCCTTGATCTTTATTGATTGTGATAAATTATGCCAAGCGATTGGAAATTGGTGGCTCTTAAAAGAAAATGGGAGTATTTTTTATGGCATATTTATATTGGATTTTTAAAGTGGCTTCGTATTTTGTCCGATTTCTCACTTTATTGCGTCAATTTGTAGTTTACATACGACCGGACAATGTTCCTTTTCGTCGAACGGGGTTTTATAGTAGTACTAGCTATTTTACCTGGCGTTGCCCGGGAGGTGACTTTACTTGTTATAGAAAGATACATGCCAATATATATTCGCAAAGTATATTCACTTTGCCCCTAAGTGAGTTTAAAACATAGTTCTCCAGGGCTCGGAAGTTAATCAAGTGCAATATTAACTCACTGTAAATCTAGGCGAAAAGTACTGTGGAGTACAATAACGTAGTAGAGAATGCATCAATAACAAACAAAAAAGGGCTGTATATGCACATTTCTCAAGGATCTAGTCTGACAATTACAGTACTTTCCTGATAGTCTTTATTTTTTGTTGCAATGGGTGTAATTTAGACGTGTTCACATAGAGCTCTTTAATTTTTAAATTATTGCATCCACTTTTTTGAAAGGAAACGATATTTAAATTATTCAATGTTTGGAATATAAAGTCATCATTCTGGAGTCAAATATACTTACGATTTTTAACCCCGCACAAATGGTGTGATTAATGAGAAATGACTTATTCATGTACATAAGACAGTGTGTAGTCTACTATAGCTGCATATTAGGGAATAGTATTGCTGTATTTACATGCTTATTATCTCATATTGGGCGGCTTTGGTGGCGTATTTGGTAGCATGCTGAGTTTCTATGCCTAAGGTCGCGGGTTCAAACCCGGCCAAAGTAATCGGATTTTTGAAGAGCGTTAAAAATCCCTAGGTATGCCTTCCTTCGGAGGCGAAGTAAAGCCAGTGGGCCATGTCATAGATTGATGTGGTGTAAAAGAACCTTCCATTAACTACACTCGTGTGAAGGTAAAATTTGTAGTTTAAGTTTTATTAACGCTATTAAGTTCCAACCTTCACCGTCAGGTTGTGGTAGCGGTGGTACCTTTTAACCAAGTTTTCAGCTAGGTGTCGTTGACGGTAGCATTTGGTAGCAAAAGTAGGAACTACTTAAAACTGACTATCTGTAGTCCTTACCTGAATCACAGTATAGATACCAATACAGTATGGACACTTCGGCAAAACCGGAAGAACGGATTTTCAAAAAAACAATTGATAAGGGGGAGCACCAATACACCTGTAAGCCGCTAGGTAGCACCACTTACGGACAAACACATGATAAACAGCTGATTGATGAATGTATATTTTATGTCATTTATTTAACTCTATTTCAACACACTAGCTCTCTTTATAATCAGATATTTTAAGAAAATAAATAACAAGAAAATAGAAAGTGTTAATGCTACTGTGTTTTAATTCTAAGAAGTGTGGAATTTAATGTTTAACACCAGATTCCTCCAGTCCTGGGGTGTCGCATTGTGATTGCTTCGTAACGATGAAAGGTTATGATATGTTCTTAATGATTAAATTAACACACGATATATTGAAAAGTGTGGGGGAAATGTGGATTTTGTTTCTTAAACTTTTGTAGTCTGAGATAATGCAATTCAAGTTTTCTGCAGTAACTGTAAATAAGTGTTAATTTTTAATGTTCTTAGCTTCCTAACGTAAATACCCGGGAATTTATTTAGTCAATAAAAAAGTCATGTTGAGGGGTGGGGACAGCCTTATTATGCAGTGTTATTTTCACATTTCATGATATGCCTAGGCCACTTCTTACTCCTCATTTCTTAGCCTACTCACACTTCCTTTCATTATCTTGTGTTCCAAGAAGAATTCAATAGCGGTACAGTACTGTAAGTCATGTGCTAAGGAATCTCTTTTCATTACCTTTATTAGTTCCACGTCTTTGTGTGGCTATTATAGGAGCAACAAGTAGCTTTCAGATTCAACAAATAGACTATACATTTACTGGTAGATTGTTTAGTTTTGCCTACAGATGGCCTAAAAATAAGTAAAGCTGAAATACAAGCTCAGGGCTTACAGTAAGTAAACCGGCCAACCACCCTTCGTACAGATGCCTGCTTCTTTAATCCTAGATGCCAAGGTCACACCCAGATCTCCATTCGGAGATCCTAAAGTCGTCATATTATAGTTTTGGACTGGGTTTTGATTCTTGGTTAATGCATGTTAGAATTTCAGAGTTGCATCCAGTGGTTCAAATTCCAAATATAAAAAAAAGAAAGGTTCTGTGGCTTATGATCACGAGAGCCACGTGAAGCTACAAGTTTGCTTTGCTTTCTGTCGCTAGTGAATGTAATATGTAATATAACTGGTAAATAACACTATGTCGCCTACGTAGCGGAGTGGTCAGCATGGTTCGATTCCCGGCTCTGCCACGAAATTTGAAAAGTGGTACGAGGACTGGAACGGGGTCTACTCAGCCTCGGGTGGCCCAAATGAAGGGGGTTCGATTCCCCCTCAGCCATCCTCGAAGTGATTTTCCGTGGTTTCCCACTTCGTCTTCGGGCAAATGCCGGGATGGTACCTTCTTCAAGGCCACGGCCGCCTCCTTCCCTCTTCCTTGCCTATCCATCCTCACCTTCCCTCACGAGGCCCCTGTTCGCTTTGCAGGTGAGGCCGCCTGGGCGAGGTGCCAATCCCACCTCACCAGTTGTATCCCTTCCGATTCGATGTTCCCAGCTCTAGGACACTGCCCGTAGAGGTGGTAGTGGTGAGTTCCCTCGCTGAGTCCGTGGGTTCCACCAACCTGGAGGGTAAAGGACTAAAAAAAAAAAAAACACTATGTGCAATGGTGTCGCCAATCAATCAAGTAAAACGCTCAGTCCTAAACTTGCTCTAACCATAGCTTAAATCAGACCTAACTTTAACGTCGTCACGACTAATAAGTTGCCATCTATCCGCACCGCACTTTTTACTTGTCAGTGGTATGTCAACTCCTTATTCTCCCAATTCTGCAGAAATGGAGATAATGTAGGATGAGTTTTCCAGGCGATGGATGGTTTTAACACCTGGATGAGAGAAGTGTTAGGCTCATAATGCTGTGTGGCTTTTGGAGAGGCCTGGGGCAGGTCTTTCCAGTTGGTACCTGTAAGCGACATGTACATCATAGTGGAATTAATACTGGTCATTAGGAGGCCTAACTACACACATCAAAAAAAGTTTTGCATCACCTCGGTTCCCAGATCTCCGGCATATAGACGTTGACTGTGTATATTGTATCAAAGATACAGTCCCTTTGACTGTTCATAGATGTCACTAAAACTGCTCAAAGATGTAAACAACCATGCATGAGCAGGGCCTATTAGACGGAGGGGGTACGACAGCCGATCAGTTCCAGTCATTCCACCAGGACGAAGGTACGCTGCTCATGTTGTCTGTAGTTCTACCATGCCTAGAAGGTCAATACCGCAGTTCGATCGCGTCCGCATTGTTACTTTGTGTCAAGAAGGGCTCTCAACAAGGGAAGTTTCCAGGCGTCTCAGAGTGAACCAAAGCGATGTTGTTCGGACATGGAGGAGGTACAGAGATACAGGAACTGTCTATGACAGGCCTCGCTCAGGCCGCCCAAGGGCTACTACTGTAGTGGATGACCGCTACTTACGGATTGCCGCTCGGAGGAACCCTGACAGCAATGCCACCATGTTGAATAATGCGTTTCGTTCAGCCACAGGACGTCGTGTTTCAACTCAAACTGTGCGCAATAGGCTGCATGATGCGCAACTTCACTCCCGACGTCCATGGCGAGGTCCAGCTTTGCAACCCCGACACCATGCAGCGCGGTACAGATGGGCCCAACAACATGCTGAATGGACCCCACAGAATTGGCATCACGTTCTCTTCGCCGATGAGTGTCGCATATGCCTTCAACCAGACAATCGTCGGAGACGTGTTTGGAGGCACCCTGGTCAGGCTGAACGTCTTAGACACACTGTCCAGCGAGTGCAGCAAGGTGGTGGTTCCCTGATGTTTTGGGGTGGCATTATGTGGGGCCGACGTACGCCACTGGTGGTCATAGAAGGCTCCGAAACGGCTTTACGATACCTGAATGACATCCTCCGACCCATAGTGCACCCATATCGGCAGAATATTGGAGAGGCATTTGTCTTCATGGACGACAATTCTCGACCTCATCGTGCACATCTTGTGAATGCGTTCCTTCAAGATAACGACATCGCTCGACTACAGTGGCCAGCATGTTCGCCAGACATGAACCCTATCGAACATGCCTGGGATATGTTGAAAAGGGCTGTTTATGGACGTCTTGACCCACCAACCACTCTGAGAGATTTACGCCGAATTGTCGTTGAGGAGTGGGACAATTTGGACCAACAGTGTCTTGATGAACTTGTGGATAGTATGCCACGACGAATACAGGCATGCATCAATGCAAGAGGACGTGCTACTGGGTATTAGAGGTAGTGGTGTGTACTGCAATCTGGACCACAAATGCTGAAAGTCTAGCTGTATGATGGTACAACATGCAATGTGTGGGTCTCATGAGCAATAAAACGAGCTGAAATGTTGTTTGTGTTGATCTCTATTCCCTTTGTATTTAAAGGTTCCGGAACTCTTGGAACCGAGGTGATGCAAAACTTTTTTTGATGTGTGTATATGCCATAGCTTCAGTTACTAGGCCTAAGTCAAGAGATAACAAAGGGCTATCGTGGTGTAATCAGTTCACACTCGGCGAAGAGTGCTGGGATTCAGTTTCAAGTCGTAACAGCAGTCTTATTTTAAACACTAAAGTTTCAAATTATGTATAATTTTATTAATGCAGCCAATGGACGCGTACTTTTCTTTTCAGGACGGGTCAGGGAAGGGATATTGGAGGGAAATTGGCCGTGGATTTATTGAAAGGAACCGTCCCAGCATTTGCCTGGTAGTGAAAATGGGAAACCACCAAAACCATTTTCAGGACGGTAGAGGTGGGATTCGAACTCACGCTCTCCCGATGCCAGCGAGGCACGAGGTAGCACATTAGCGCTCTCGGCCACCAAGGCCGGTTCAAAGTATGTATGCCTCTTGGTAAACTACAATCTGGAGTCATTTATATAACCATATTTTTTGACATACCGGTACTGTATATATTATTATAGTTCCAATTAGGACCTCTTTGGTCTATGACCCGTGTACTTGTGTGTGCATGGTATTTGATAATCAGTGTTGTGGTGAATGTAATGTAATTGTTGTTTTAAGGGGTGGAACTTCGAGGTCATCTGCCCCTAGAGTGTTGTGGTGACTAGCAGTGTTTGTAACTTGAACAGTACTCAAAAAAAGGTTTTGCATATTGCGATTTAGTGTTTTGCTATGTGTACTATCCTACCAGCGAATTGTTACCGGTGGCGGAAATCGGAACTAATGCGCTCCGCCCAGCCACACGCCTGCGATAGACGTGCAGTTGTCGCCAGCGAAACCTCATCGCATGTCATTTGTGTGCATGATTCGTGCGCTGTGCGGTGTGTTCTCATTGTACGACTGTGCATGCGTTCCCCCTCTTGCCCAGCAACCGCTTGCGGCAGCCATAACGAGGCAAGCTGATGTAATGTGTACACAATAGCCGTGCTCCACGTCTAGCAGTAACAATTCCCTGGTAAGGTAGTATGTAATGACATACAAAGAAAAAGAACACACAATATGCTGCGCAAAAGAGACAAACACTAAAGGCATAACAAAAGTGGCAATCTTTTTCATGTTGGGGCATATCAATACCATGTATGGCCACCAAGAGCCCTAAGGCATGCTTGCCGACAACGAGGCATACCGTACTGAGAACCAACGAACCAACCTGGTTGAGGGCAGATTATCCCACTCTTGGAAAGCAGCTTCAATCAGTTGCTGAATGTTTGTTTGTTTGTTTGTTTGTTTGTTTGAGGATTGGGACAGTGCGAAACTGCACTCTTAATCTTTTCCCATGCATGTTCGATACTGTTCATGTCCACAGAATATGCAGGCCACTCCATTCTCCGTATGCCTTGCATCTGAAGGAACTGATGACCACCCTAGCTCAATGGGCATTATCGTCCACTAGTGTAAAGCCCTCACCCTTTGTGGCATCGAATCCTGTAACGACAGGTTTGAGGATGTTGTCTCTGTATACCAGACCGGTCATGTTACCGTGGATAGGAATTAGAGGCGTACGTCGACCAAACATGATCCTTGCTGTTGGAGGCGTTCCTGGATGAAGAGCTTGTGAAATCTCTCACCCACCCGTTGCCACACTCGATTGCTCCTGTTGTATGGGTTTCTTCTCACGCCCAAGTATGCAGGGCTGATGACCATGATGTACAACCTCCTACATGAAACAACAAGCATTAGCATAGCCACCTGGCTATGGCTTCATGAGACAGTGACGGCAGAGAATCCCAATCTTCGTGCTCCAATAGAGGAACAGTTTGACTATGGTATGATAATGCACCGGATGTTACAGCCATTCCAATAGACCAAGAGGCACTAAGGAGCAATCTGGCCACAATGTTAGACAACTTCTGTACATCGACTGCAATCTGTTGTTTCATTTCAGGGGCCTGGACATCGTGGTCATTTAGCCCCGTGTACTTGGGCGAGTGTGGAATTTTGATTGATGACCTGTGTTATTGTGATGCCTGTCTTAGTATGTGTATTTGAAATTCCGGTTAGGATTGGTAAGGAGACGGCATTGGCTTTAACTTAGGAACCATCACAGCATTTGCCTGCAGTAGAAGTGGGAAATCTCGGAAGACCACTTCCAAGATGGCTGAGGTGGGAATCAAACCCTCCTCTTCTCAGTTGTGCCTCACGAGACTGAGTGTGCCCTGTTGCAGCCCTCAGATCAGAATTACATTTCTTGGCAGAGCCGGGAATCAAACCCAGACCTCTGGGGCAACAGCCAAGAATGGTAGTCACTACGCCACAAGGTGGTCCATGACTGCAATCTAGATCCGCTGTAAATATTCTCAGAATTGCTCATTAACATCACACATAGTATGGATAGTTATTGTTATTTAAGGGGCGGAACAGCAAGGTCATCTGTCCCTCTTAACACAAATTAATACAAATTTTAGTTGAGTTAAAATTTATAGGTGGATGCTTAATATTAATAAAACAAACAAAAATCATATGTTTGGAATAAAAATTCAGAAAAGGAAAAGTTCTTTGAGAAAATGCACATACAGGTACAGTATTTTTCTCACCAAGATACGATGAACTATATTATTAGTAGGGCCATGATTCTTATGCAAGATATGTTTACGTAATAGTAATAATGTGTGAGTCCTCCAGAGAGACTCGTGCGGGTATTTTTAAAGTTAACACCCATATACTGTACATTCTAAGAATACTATTGAAACCGTAGTCTCCGAACTACCATTAAAACGAAACAAACAAACCCCGTGGCACTACAGTCCATGAAGGGCCTAGGCCTACCAAGCGATCGCCACCCAGCCATTTGGCCTGCAGATTATGTGGTGACGCGTGGTGAACGCCTCGGGTCCCCTCGGCCGTTAATCTTGGTCTCCACGAGCGTGGCGCTGTCTCATTGTCAGACAGCTATTCAATTGTCCTTGCGAGGCTGTGTACACCCAGTTCCAGCCCTCACGCCGGTTTCTGAAATCCCTGACGGAGCCTCGAATCGAACCCGAGGTCTCCTGGTGCGAGGCAGGCGCGCTACCCCAACACCACCCGAGCTATATTACTCCATTTAATTGGGCATGCAAAATAATTTGAAGATGGAATGTTTGGTGCATGGAGCATTCTGGGAGGGGGGAAGGGGAATTAGAAACCATAGAAATTCACTTCTATTATGACCAAGAGGTGGATTAGAATCCATCCCTTTTCACTTAGATCACCTCGTGGTGTAGCAACTAGCATTCTGGTCTGAGGGCTGGAACGGGATACACTCAGTTTTGTGAGGCAAAACTGAGAAGAGGTGATTTTGATTCCCATCTCGGCCATCTTGTAAGTGGTTTTCCTTGGTTTCCCACTTCTACTGCAGGTAAATGCCGAGACGATAGGCTACCCCTAACGTAAGGCCATAGTCGTCTCCTTCCCTATCCTCACGTAAAATTATGAATGCACACACTAATACAGCCATCACAATAAGGCAGTTTATGTGACAAATGATACACACATCCAAGTACACATGACTACATGCCAAAATTTAAATTCTCCTTGGCAAAACCAGGATTCAAAACTGGGCCAACCAGTTAGAAAGCAGCTATGCTTACTTCTAGACCATTGCAGTAGCTGTGGAAACAATGGGCTTATATGTTTGGCTATTTTTATTTCTTGGATATGAATATTTCTTTTATCCCCTTACTTCACTCCCAAAGTCTTTTTCATCCTAATTGACAGTGTCATGGTGCCCTTTCATTCTAGAGAAAAGGATCATCCATGCAGCCTCAACGTAGATGGAAAGTAGAAGAGGCTAAGAAAGGAATGGGGAAGTGACTGTGGTCTATGGGAAAGCCACCATCTCAGCATTTTGAGATGAGAAACAAGGAAACTAACTTGAAAAGACAGGTGAAGGGACATGAACCAACTTATTTCACAAACCAGGTCTTCAGTGTGGTGATGTGATTTGCAGTTAATGTTGTACAACATCCTTAGGTCTCAAACCCCAATCCTTCCATTTTCTAACGGGATGGGATAACCCAGAAGTAATGGATCGTTGCACCTGTCTAAAACCATGGAGGATTATGTTAAGTCCTTTGGCTGTCCAACAATAAAATTGTAAGTTATTTTGATTTAGAAGTTATTGCTTAATGAGATTACTTCCAAATTCTTTGTTGTAATGCAATAAACAAACATTCCTGATACCGCCATGATCTCAGATCACTGATTTGATTTCTGATAGAGAGAGTCAGTTTTTGAAATAATGAACTGCTTCAGACCTGTCTATCACATTTGTTGACAACAAGACAAAACTATAGTTATCAGTCACAGAAGCTGCAGGTTATCTGACATGAATTCTAGTTTCTCTACTAAAAGGTAGCGATAAACAATATGTTGGTTTTTGGTGTAAAGATTGTAAGTTATTGCATATTACTTTTCTTGCAGGTATAGTATTATTAAATTTCTTTCGTGTTAGACCAACTTAAATGTTACAGTATTGTAAATTTGCTCCTCAATGACAATGCCAGGGCATTAAAAATCACCATTGAGAAAACCTCTTTACGATTAAACACTCGCTACCATATTTTATATACTGTAGGCTTCTAGGCCAAGCCACTTCAGGATATAGTCACAAAATTGGTGAGCTTCACCTCTGAAAATTGAAAACAGGAAAAAATAATGTTTCTTAAAAAAAAAAAGTCAAATGTTTCCATGAAAATATATCAGAATACCCAAACATTTGCAGAAAAATATGCCTGTTTGAGTTGGAATGTTTAGGCTTTCATGGCCAGAAAATAAATTACTGCAAATTCTTCTAGGTACGGTACTATGGATATGATGGGGCACAGACATGGCATAATACCTAAAAGAATTCACTGTAATATTTGTACGAGTTGTTTCTACATACCGGTACCGTAAACCATGTAAACAAGTAAGTAATACTGTAATGCAGAAAAAATGTGCGATTGCAAGCAGAAGTTTGTTCTTGACACTTTTCATTCTCTCTGTGGAGTTACTTCAGGAAGAATATAGTGGTCGTAACCAGATGTGGCTGGTTGAACAATATAGGGGAAATCTGCTGGGACCTTTCCTTTCAATAGATCACAGGCTTTTCCAGTACCTTGCCCAGTTTCATTCATCTCTAATTAACTCTGATGAGTATAATATTTCTTGAATTGTAATCTTCTGTAAATCTTTCTGCCTAATCGACCCTTAAATGAATAAATAATGTGCAAATAGTAGGACATGTTCTGTATATTAATTACATCCTTCATCAGCCATTACAATTTTAGTATGTCATTATAAAGACACACCACTCAGTCCTTCACACATCCTTAAAAAGAAAGGAGACAACTTTTCCTAGCATCACTTCACAATCCATACGATTCCTGACCCCCACTTAAATATGAATAATCAAGGGTAGAAATTAAAATTGATGCACATTCTGAAATGTATACCGTTCCACATACTATGACAAGTGTAGCAAGCACAATGCCTATGTAACATTGACATAGAGGTACTGGTACTGGATACTTGTGATAAACATTTATACCAAATTCTACACCTTTAGCTTGTACCACATGAAACCTTGGCTATGTTTACAGCTAGTATTAAACAGATTATTTCTGCAATGATGAGAATCAAGTCCTTGCCCAACAATAGAATAGGATGTGAGTTGCAGCATGACATTATCTGAGGAATTTCCGACATCCCTGAACAGGTTTGAACAATGTGGCTTGATGTAAACATTGAAATCTGTTGCTATGACTTAAGATAACTGTAGGCCTACATTTTAAAACCATTGAGCTTTAAAATGGTATATGAAACTCAAATTTATGAAAATGTTTGGATAGGCAGTAGGCTATTTTCATGTAGATTTATATAGCCTATATTTATGACCAATACATTACATTTTCGCGAGACCACCTCGTGGTGCAGCAGATAGCTTTCTTGGCTGTCACCCCCGTAGGTCTGGTTTTGACTCCCGGCTTTGCCAAGAAATTTTGATTCTGGCCTTAGGGCTGGAATTGGGTACAGTCAGCCTCGTGAGGCAAAACTGAGAAGAGGAGGGTTTGATTCCCACCTCGGCCATCCTGGAAGTGGTTTCCCTACTCAAGGCAAATGCTGGGATGGTTGTTAACTTAAGGACACAGCCACCTCCTTCCCAATCCTATCCCCAATTTACAAATGCACACACAGCCACCACAGTAACACAGGTTATCACACAATATGCCCACCCAATTTCTCAATTCCCGAGTGATAGTGTACGGCTTGTTGACACCCAGAGTTTGGTTAGGATCGTTGCTGAAAGTATAGAAGTATCCAGGAATTTGATTAGTGTGTATCGAAGATACAGTTGTTGTTGCTTATTTTAAGGGCTGAGACTTCATGGTCATATATCCCCGTGTATTTGGGCGTGTGTGGAATGAGAGGGAGGTATCACTTGAGAATAAATTGGGTGGGCTTATCATTTACATGGGTGGGCAAACTTTTAGTGGTCTCACAGAATTAAATAAAATTAAGGGCATTGTGATATGTCTATGAGGTAGGAACATCAAGGTTAACAGCCCTGGTTTTTAAGTCACACAGCCTTAATGCCATGCCGAGCGTAGTGAGGGGGTTGCTAACCTCAATAGTTTGTCTCTGAAAGCGACACTATTTACAATTTTGAGGGACTGGAGTACCTTCAGTCATTTCATGGGATTGTAGCTTTGGGTACACGACAATCCAAACTTCTCCAGAACTCTTCAGGAATAGCACAAAGTCCCATAGGTGTGGGAGCAAATGTTAAATCTGATTTGCATTGTAGCTTGTAATTAAAGCACTTAATTCACTGTAAAGGGCTGCAGCTTAACAAATTACAGTTAATAAAACACATCAACTAACTTCAGTCAGGAAACCATTTGCCTCCTAGGCTAAGTGGGGTTAGAAAACGGACACTTTAAAGGAGACAATAGCTTCTCTAGGGTGGAGATTTAATGTTTGTTGGGCATTATTACCTAATCTCAGCCTAGCACTGCCCTCCTTGTGGTTTAAAACACTTCCTTTGAGAAATAAAGGCTACATACCATATATATTGACGTGTAGATTTGCCACGTATGCCAGTAAATCCTCCTGATTACAGGCCTTTATCCAGTCATTATATCTGGATTAGGAATGAGGAATTTGTGAATTAATGGATAGGTGTTTGAGGGACTGACATCTCATGGGTATTAAAACCAGAATTATTCGATGAAACGTGTGATATTTGTATTTACCGCTCCAATGCACGAGGAAACCGGAATGCTGTTATGTCCAGTGTGACAAGAACGGCGCAAAAATTACCGCACAGATGTTGGTTTCCCACATTTCTGCCATTGGTTAAAATGCAAAATTATATTTCTGAGTTGATTTTAATAATTACAAACAATGTTTTCATCAGACAAAATCGACATGCCGCACTCAATGAATACGGGTAGACTGCTCTCTCGCGGATACATGGTGAACCGTCGCCGCCATGCGTGCGTGCGTGCGGTGATTCCGGAACCGGCCGATTCAAAACCATGACGAAAAAATTACATGGTAAAGGCCTGATGTGTCCTTACTGTATTGATATCTATACTGTGCCTGAATTACATATAACACACAATAATACAGCCATCACAATTAACACTGGTTATCAGGCAGATTCTACACACATCCAAAGTACACGGGGCTGCATGACTGCGTTGTTGCAGCCCCTAAACAAACAGAGGAGCCATCCAACCTATCTCACCTACTTAAAGTAAATGCAACAACGTATAATCCCAGTTTAATGTTAAATACGATGCATTGATTGAGAACACATTGGGCTTCTTTAGCTCCTAAAATATTTCGTAAGATAAGAAATATATTCTCTAAATCCATACCGTAATGATCACTAAAATGCTATGGCGGAGTTCAGGGAATTCGTGATAACTACGCCATTACACAATATCATTCGTCAGTAAGCACTAAAATGGCTAAGACATAGGAAATCAACAAAATGTGGGATGAACACCCTTTTTACTTGAAGAAATAATGGATCAGATATGTACAAAGAACAGCACTCGTTTGTAAATAACCCATGGCTACCGCTAGCCTTAGTCAACACTTTATTTACAGTATATCCTCTTTGGTCAACACTAATATCTTTGGATTGTCTCTGTCCATTGCGGTACCTGGTGTCATTCTGTGTTACCACCGCCACATCGCTTCTGGTGGAAAATTGTGTTACTACCGCCGTATCTACTGTTTGGTCCTTATCATCCAAAATCTAATCACAAAGAAAATAATGCTACTTTAAGAACAATCTGCAATAGTATGTCGAATGCAAGGTTTGCCAGTGTATTTCTTTTTTAATTTCATTTCACTATTACGACCCCTGTTAATAAAAGAGATACGGTTTCAGATTTTTATTGCGTTCAGATTTCTAATGTTATTATCGTACTTTGGATAATAAATGGTGTGGCCACTGCCTGCTGGATCGCGTCCCTACTGGTTGCTTTAAACTGCCTGCCCATTAAACAATATTACAGTATTGGTTTATGCGTACAACCTCGTTTTCAAATATAGGCGTCGTGTTCGCAGCTTTTTCAAGTCACTGTTACAGACATTTGTTTTGTATTGAAGTTAATGGTGAAGTTGTGTTTTGTATTTTTTGATGGCGTATTGATGTGTGTGCTTTCGTAAATCAGAACAGGTCAAGTTTGAATGCCGAGGAATCTCATTTCATGAGTTACCAACGGACAATTCACTGGACTTATAAATACACACTAATACAGCCATCACAATAAGACGGGTTATCAGACAAATTCAACACACCGCCAAGTACACGGGGCTACATGAGCACGATGTTCCAAATCCCCTAAATTAATCAACATCCCTTTCTTCGGCGGCCGGAGGCATTTCTTTTCCCTGTCTTTTATTTCCCTTATTCTTTTCTTTTCATATCGTCTAGTATGTAAGTTAAATTTAAATTATTTGGAAGTAGTTGTATTTTTTTAATCATCCCTACCGTATAATTACGGGAAAATGAGCTAGACATTTCGCCCCTTCAAAATAATCACCTCCACCACCATGTATGTTTCTCTTTCCTTTAAATTGAAAATTTGCCCATAAGTATGTGTCTAAATTAATATCATGTGTGCAACCGCATTGCCCACCAACAGCTGAAAGTGACCTTCTGTCAGCAAAGAGTTAGGCACAATTTCAGCCCTAAGTATCTGGCATCACCTTGGACCGTTCCTTAACCTTCAAGAAACACTTGGAATACACAGGCCAAAAACTCAAATCGCGGAACAATATCATGAAGAAATTGGCTGGCACATCATGGGGTGCTGATGCAACTTCACTACGCACGACTGCCCTCTCCATGGTTTATCCTGTAGCAGAGTATTGTGCCCTAGTGTGGCACGGTAGTGCTCATACTAAAATGATCGATGTTCATCTGAATGAAAGTATGAGGGTCATAACAGGTACACTGAGATCCACCCCCAACTCCCTGGTTAAACACTATCAGTATCATATCACCTCCAGACCTAAGACGACAGGAAGCAACAGTACGTGAGTGGAGAAAGGTACATCAACAAAATCACCTACAGGATCTCCCAATTCATGAAGTGCTTAATGATCTTTCCTCCAGTCGGAACGTCTAAATGATAAATATCATATTCTTTATGCTGATTGAATAACAAAAGAACTAACTTAGTGCCATGTTTTCACGTTTTTTCAATCTCGATATTAAGCCTCCAAAGTTAAAAACCCTTCGTTTCAGGTATCGTCTCCTTAAAAAGCCGCGGAAGGTTGGCGCTGCAACCTAGTGGTGAATTAATATACAGTATATCCAGTACGCGTCTGAGTGTTGAATGGGCAGGCAGTTTAAAGCAGCCAGGAGGGATGCGATCCAGCTGGCAGTGAAAGTGCCGCGGCGATCACAGTGGGTAGATGCTGCAACCTATCTTGTGCTAAATGGACAGGCAGTTTAAAGCAGCTTGGAGGGATGTGATCTAGCTGGCAGTGGGTGTAGCATGGCCTCTCACCGAGATAGATAGAAACTTGATGGCCCCGTCTTGAGTTAGTGTTGCCATGGGGATGGCCCGCCTTGCCATTATTTTATCTGTATATTTTCTGACTTTATTTGCCTTTGCTCGAGTGCAAAAAGGCCGAAATCAAAAGAATGAGAAAGACTATCGAAAATGCATGTAGCCAGTGATTCCTCCTGGGTCCTAAACTATGATTATGTAAAATATGGATGAGATTGGTGGAACGGTGTCGATTTGTATACGGAACCAACCCACATACATACATACAGTACATACATACAGACTTTCACTTTTATATATTAGATTTCTCCCAAAATTGACGTCTTATTCGATAACACTATAGTGCCCTGCATCAATGGAGCCGCTAAATATTAAATGGCAAATAATACTCCCATTGCAAAAACAACAGTATGGTTAGACTCATTGTTATGTACTCTAATCAAATAAAATCAATAAACAATTGGCTTATACAATGAAGTTCAACACGACCAGTGTATTCACCGTCCAGATACTTTCATACTAAGTTGGTTGCTGAGGAGAATGCGATGAGGCTGATCGCCAATAATAAAATCCTAATAATTATCCTTCCCAGCAACAATGTTTGCAATAGTTTGCAAAAGCAGCTCAGGGCGATGTTCTTCATCTTGATATAAACAGCACGAAACTTCTCGAAATATCTCCGCAAGGCCAGATTAACGTAAGTTAATGGATCACAATGCATACTGTCAACATCAATTTCGTTTAAAACTCCCTGATTGGAAAATACGGCTATGTGGCGGTGTGAAGCCGGAGCACCGTCTGGTGTTTCAAAAATAGCTGCAATCTCTGAGGAGGCTGGGTTATTCTAACGTCTAGAATCTTCTTGAGGTTCATGGTAAAAGCGCATGACCAAATCTAACGGTTGACGTTTTTCTCTTAAAGCCAGTTCATTTTCTTTGAATATTTTTGAATGCATTGTCTTATACAGTTGAATGTAAGGGTTATTCTCTTGCAAATTATTATTTAGAATAAGAAGTGTACCCTCCCTGATGCAAGAATTCGCTCAATTTGCTAGTCTGATTTGATTAGCTTCTGAGCAGTCTAATATATAAAACTAGGCCGTAACAACTATCGCTTATATTTTTGGAATATATGGAAGAAATGCGATGATGTACAATTCCTGAAATTTTAAAACAATATGGACCGTGTTCAGGCGGTACGGTAACATTGGCACCAAAGGAAACGAAGGACATCGAATTGTTGTACTGCCGAATATTCTCTCTGAAGTTCCTTGAGGTATCATCATTTCTAGTGAAAAATGGTTTAAGCCTGTCAAGTATTCTATATTCCGGCAGATCAATTTTACCATTGCAACAGCAAAGGCCAAAGCAACCAAGCGTAGTTTTTTTTTTCGCAAGAGAAGAACAATGCAGAACAATATTTACATTCGTTCGTCAAGGACCCAACACTGTACGGCATAATATCTGGCATTGTTTCTGAAATGGCAGATTTATATTGTATATTAAATGTGGTTTCGCCTTTTCTCCGATTTCTCATTATTTTGCGTCAATTTGTAGTTTCCACACGACCGGTTAATGTTCTTTTTCGTCGAATGCGTCTATTTACAGTAGTATTTATCCCCAAATTAATTGTCCTGCATCAACGGAGCCGCTAAACTATAAATGACAAATAACACTTCCATTGCCATAATCTGCAACTTAGTTGTCTCATTGTTATGCACTCGAAACAAAATCATTAAACAATTAGCTTATACAATGGAGTCCAACATGACCAGCATATTCACAGTTCAGAGACATAAGATTTTCATACTCAAGTTGGTTGTTGAGGGGAAGGTGATAAGACTCATCGCCAATAATAAAATCCTTATAAATATTCCAGTCAGCAACAATTTTTGTAACAGTTTGCAAATGCAACTCACTATGACGTTCTTCGTTTCGATATAAACAGTACGAAACTGCTCTAAATAAGCAATTTCCGTCACCTGTTATTGGTACAATTCTTCGGATATCCATAACAGTAAATTATGAAGAGGAGCATAGAACCACTTCGCCAGTCACCTTAATAATGGAGTCAGTTTTATAATTATATTTCCTGTGCGTGTCAAAGGTCGTATTTACACAGGGAAGCCCACTCTTAAAGTTGGCAATGAATTATCGAGACAAATCGGCCCAGTAATTCTGCGTAGTCACTTTCTAGTATGCCATAGTTATGGTACCGTAATTAAAATGTAAGGTTTAACAATTCGTAGAAGCAGCGATATGTGTTCTCGACAGACAACGACTGACCTGGACTGACTACCAAAGACTATAACAGACCACCAAAGACTATATAACAGAAAGATCGGAAACACAATACAAATGGCGGTTCCAACATTCGACTGCAGCGGCATATGCTACTGAAACATAGAAGTTAATTTGGAAAACAATGGAATCAAAAATCGGCCTACATTTGTAATATCAGAATTTCAACGTAGGCCTACTGTATATTAATGCCGTATAACTGGTAGTCGCCTCCGTAGCGTAGCGCTCAGCATGGTTAGCTGCCGCCCCGGAGGTCCTGGGTTCGATTCCCGGCTCTGCCACGAAATTTTGAAAAGTGGTACGAGGATTGGAACGGGGTCTACTCAGCCTCGGGTGGTCCAAATGAGTAGAGGGGGTTCGATTCCCACCTCAGCCATCCTCGAAGTGGTTTTCCGTGGTTTCCCACTTCGTCCTCGGGCAAATGCCGGGATGGTACCTTCTTCAAGGCCACGGCCGCCTCCTTCCCTCTTCCTTGCCTATCCATCCTGACCATCCATTACCTTCCCTAGTGAGGCCCCTGTTCGGTTTGCAGGTGAGGCCGCCTGGGCGAGGTGCCAATCACACCTCACCGGTTGTATCCACTCCGATTAGATGCCCGTCGAGGCGGTAGTGGTGAGTTCCCTCGCTGAGTCCGTGGGTTCCACCAACCTGGAGGGTAAACGACTAAGAAGAAGAAGAAGAATAACTGGTAAAGGTACAGTTCATTAGTGGAGTTTCATGTAACAACATTTTGGACAAGCCTTGTATGTTTATAAGGCGAAGAAAGAACTGAGGAAAACAAATGAGTACCGTAGCACATGGCGTGATTTGAAGACCCTCGGAAGTAAGTCGCCCAGGCGGGTGGATTCTAATGTGTTGGAATTCGTACAATCCTTGATTCACAGTCGGCTTAACAGTTATCCCATGTGCAACAATATGCCAAAACTTCTGTAGCAATAAAGATAAATAGCCTACCGTTATGGCAAATGTAATCTGTCTAATGTTGGAACTTATAAAGCGTTTCAATGAAATTACCATAGCGTTTAAAATGGAGATGGGAACGCAGAATTCCTTAGTTTACGGGAATGCCAAAAGTTAAATATGGTTTGTCAATATAATAGCAATTGCAAAAAAGCAAAATACGGAAATAAAAAAAACATGCCGTAGGGGGGGATTCAAACCCCCTCACATTGGGCGATGCATAAATTAAGAGAATACCGCGCTGCCACCTGAGCTACCGACGCACCGGATATGGTACGCAATATTAAGTTAGTTAAACCTCATGCACACTCAAAATTTGATGTCGGTTTACGTTTTTCAACATTTTCTATCTGGTATAATTATATTCCAGTGTATATTATGGAAATATCATAAGCAATGTTCCCTTCCATTATAAATCTTATACATAACTATGAAATTAAAATGCGGTGGACTTGTAACCGCCATGACTGTCATGAGGCAAGGCGATTATGCGCATGCGTGATATGCAAGATTTCTGATTTTTTGTTTATTAATTTAAAAATATTCTGTAACATATTTTTTATTTTAAAGACACTCTGCAAATCTACATGCCAAGAGCTCTCGTTAGAATGCATTACGAAGTCAATCGGTTGAGACGTTATCTCATTCTCGATGTAACAAAAATCGCCTTAGTGTTTTAAATATATAGATATTGTAATATTATAGTGAAGAAGTGGCTTTAAAAAGCTGAGCCATCTCGGTTGCAGACAAGATGGCAGCTGAGCTCTCGTTCTGAACTATATTTCACTAATTTGAGTATATTGCGCCCGTTGACGCATGTTTGCTCAGACAACAAAGACTAAAACTTATGCTGAAATGTAACTGAACACACCCTGCGAGCGGCGGGAAGAAGCTGAAGCAATATCGCTTATGATTATATTTTTACTTATTTTTCACATTCCAATAATCTACTATAATTATAACCAAGTAATTCTGCATATTTGAAGTACAGCATACTTCGTAAATCGGAGAAACTATCAATTTACGCGGCCAGCTCATGTACTGAGAGCACGCCATATTTGGTAACACCAGTTCCTATTCGCCTGTGGAAGAGACAACATGTGCATGATGGAGCACAAGTGAAAGGAAACCATGTGGCAGGAAAAATCTACGAATAACTTTCTTATGGATAGACATCATGGCATTGTGTAATAGTTTATGGATTGAAGACATTCACCACTACGAGAACTGTAAAATATTTTTATTATTATCCGATGTGAAATGAAGGACTTGTGTGAAGAAAACTTTGCGACCGCATGGTCTCATTCTCACACACACACAGATGTTTCAGTGTTCTATAAACTGTGTATTTAATTAACTTTATAACTGTACAATATCTACAAGTACAATCTTTATTTGCCGGATGGGCAGTGATTTTGATTTACTTTTTGTTAATATTTTCTTGTGTAAATATCAGTGCAAGTCACGAGTGAGTGTCGCACAAGCGACAGAGGCTAGAGCCAGTGGCGGATTGAAAATGGGCAATTTTTTGCCGCATATTAGCTGCAGTGCGCGACAGTTTTATTTAATTATGTGCTACATTTTTACCAACGCTAACATCGCAATAATGATAAACCAGCAGATCTTCAGATACAACTCCAACCGCGCGATGGCATGTGATTGCTAAATCATGCGTGGGGAATTGGCGACGGAGGATGTCCAGACACAATGAAATGGTAACCTAAAGCCATACACGAGACCGCATACAACATCTCATGGCGGGACTCGAACCAAGTGACGATGAATCTGTAAGTCAGATCAAATATTTATAGCGTATTTATTTATTTATTTATTTATTTATTTATTTATCGTATGGCTTTTAGTGCCGGGAGTGTCCGAGGACATGTTCGGCTCGCCTGAGTCTGTAGCTGCTTCCAGCGGACACCCTAAAGGGCGAGCTACAAGTTCCGTTCAATTTCAAGTAGTTCCAACTTTCGCCACCAGATATCAATGATACCTAGTGGTGAACGTTGGAACTTTGATAGAGCGTTCTGACGAAATCTAACCTAACAAATTTTGCTTTACACAAGTTTAGTCTGTGAAAGGATCTTTTACATGCCATAAATCTATGACATGGGACCGCCGGCTTTACTTCCCCTCCGAAGGAAGGCATACTGAAGGATTTTTAACGCTCTTAAAAAAACCGACGACTTCGGCCGGGTTTGAACCCGCTATCTTGGGAACAGCAGTTCAGCATGCTACCGACTACGCCACCGAAGCCGTATAGCGTATTGTAAGAGTGGAAAACAGTAGACTTAGTTGATTTTGGTTTCATTTATTTAGTGCACAATGCAGGTAGCTAATTATAAGACGCGTGTGGAAAATGTAAGTTTTTGTTTAATGTTTAATGTGGTTATATCGGTGGTAATGAACTAATTAAAGTCGTACCAAAACCGAAGGCGCCTGGATCAATGGATCCGAAATAAGAGTAAAATAATTGGTGAAGACATAGGATGTCTAATAAGTGTGATGAAATATTGATAAAGACACAGGGTGTCTCGTAAGCTATTGAACTATTGAGTTATTTGCTTAAGTTGGATACAAACGTTACCTGAATACACTGAACGCTTTTAAAGGTCCATAAACTGAACAACAATACTGCCAGGAATAAATAATTGTGTGAAACTCTAATAATAATCAAAATAGGGTTTTGGAAACTAACAAATCTTATAATCCCCCCGAACCTAAATAAAATTTATAAACATTAAAAATAAACTATTTTTCTGGACCAAATGTTAACACTTAGATACTGTTAAGCTATTGTAGATACATTTTGATACATTTTCACATGATTAGTCGACCACTAATTGGTGATGTGATAACTGAAGCACACACATCAGATTAGTAGCAATATGAGTCGATGTAATTGTTTAATTACTATCGCATTTGCAGGCTTTCCTATATTTTATATTTTCTTAACACTTTGACACTATGATCGTTTGTTACAAACAGTAACAAATCGAGTACTTAGGCAGTGCCAATTGCACAACCATAGGAGTGCTGAATTATTGTATGCATTTGTGTTGTATTAGCATAGTTTTTTATTCAGCAACATTGTGCACATAGCTTGATTTTCTTAGTAATAAACCCATCTCGTTTATTAATTAATGATATTTAGGACTAGCTAACACTTAACTCTAAAGATAAATGTTAGGGATAGCACCATCATAGCATAGGACAAATTTTCCCCTTGCTACTAAATGTAGTTATTTCGATGTAATTGCTTAGGGCCGATCTTACGTGCCATTCTCTTAGCTTGTTCATTTTATCGAATTTTGTATTAGGACCATGAGAGTAATTTAGATCTCGTTTAGGATTTTTTAAATATTTCTTTCAGGGTAGAATAGTATCGGACTAGCCGTTTGCAACTCTCAAGGTAGGCTAGGGATATATTCTGAATAAAATTTATTTGTGATTTTAACCTAAGACTGACCTCTCTTTCTTGTTTAGTTTTGTTATCGAAGCATTCCTATGAGCTGGTTAAAGATCGAACCTCACTAATTCCCGACACCCCCGAGTGCAGACTTTTGTGCTACACCAGCCTATGAATGTATCGTCCCCCATACTTGTGTGTTAACTGGAAGAGGGTCTCGGAAGGGTCATTTGAAACCAGTGGCTCCCCGAAACCTTCGGCCAGCGGGCACAATTTTGTGTGCAATATGGCCTACAGGTATAAAAATATTAGGAACTTTGTATGAAATGAACTTTGTTTGAAATATACTCCAGTGAAGAAATCGTTTAGTCAAAGTCATTATAGGCTAAGACGTTGTATCTTAATCGATTGATAACATTCACATTGGGAGGACATAATTAGGTCTGTTGTTACAACGTTGGTCTCTCAATCGGCCGGCTGGGGTTCTAATCCTAACAGAGTTGTATTTTTTGCTTAATTTTTTATATTTATTGTTTTTTGAGTACTGAGGCGTTATACTATTGAGCATTATATTGTGCATTTTGCAATGGAAAATATATATTTAATTAAAACAAAGTACTTCAATGGATCTACAGAAGTGGCATCTACCTTCAACTAGTTGAACTATGGTATGGTGTAGCACGGCCGACTGGATGCGAGCTGCGCTCTATACCGGCCAGTTAGTGAACCCATGCCAGCGATGTTTTTGAAGCCGATAGAGCGCACTGCCAAGTATAGGCGCGATTAAAAATTAGGTGTGCCGTAGGTATGTGTTTCTCCCAGTGATACGTTTTAGACCAACGAAGTTTCAATTATTGTTAGTAGTCGGTGTTAATATACTAAATTCCTGCGTTGTTTGGAGTGTTTGTTGTTGCGATATAGCACTCGAGGTATCGAGTGTTTACATTAAATAAGACTACAGCAAAAGTATGAAGATTTAATAAATCGTATTTTTTTCAGCAAATATGATATAATGAATATTTTCGCAACAAATAACGACGACTTGAAGCTGATTTATTGCATTAATTTCTTTAATGGGGCCTCCAAACCCTGAGGTAAACCGTATGCGATTTACATTACACATAGTCTCATGGCCTACAGAACGTCGTTGTACCGATCTCCGCCACCGCGCGCGCTCATTGTTTCCGTCCCATCCACTTCCGTCGCATCCACTTCCGTCACTTTTCCAAAATCACACCCACAAAAATTGCCAGCTACCGAGTGCCACAAAAATATCCAGATGCCGAGTGGAAATATGTTACACATAAAAATAAACTATCCTAACTCTAATCTAGTTTATGCATTGTACTGAATATTTATTTACACGTATTTACACACCAGTAACCTCATTATTCTCCTAGTCATTCATCGTTTATCATTGATCATCCATTTATCTTGTCGTCTCAACTTCGGTGAAGTATAAAAATTGGCGAATTATTCTTTTATATAGAGCAAATCTAGGCAGGGTCAGTTTATTAAGGCACTATTTTGAATCCATATTTACTCCTAATCATCAAGTTATATTATCTCAAAGTACAGTGTTGTAATTTAATCACGATGTAAGGTCTCTTATTTATGTTTCAATTTAAATTCAGGTCTTATCTAGGTACGGATTAATTCATACTTACTCGCTCGTCTTATTTTTTTTCTTCATTATTTTATTACAATTATCATCGTCGTAGACATTCTTTATAACATTACTCTTATTCTCAACCATCTCATCAATATTTAACTGGATATACTGATGAATTCCACTTGTACAAACATAATAATTTATCACGATTAATACCTCGAGTCGTCAGAATACTATTAACATCTCCTTAACTCTCTACTGGTGCATCTTATATTCTCCACAACCTTATTATACGTCGTCATTCCATAGTAGTTCTTACCAAGCACACAATATTTTACTAAGCATATTCCATTTTATTAGAAGACCCGTCTCGGTCTCCTCTCATGATAACATAGAATCAAATCATTCTACCTTAGCGTTTTCAATACTCATAACCTGCTACAAACTTCCTCAAAGCTGCTCCATGATCAAAGAGCAGTCCCCAGAGTCAATATTATACATGGCTGCGTGGTTTGTCGCGTCAATCCTCCATTTATGAGTTAAGTTACCATCATTTCAGTGCTATGACCTGGTCAAAGGAGATGTTCCGAACTTCCATTTTTTTTCTTCTTACTTGAGAAACTCACTATTTTCTGCTTCTTTGTTATAGCCTGATTTTCACGCACAAGCTCTATCACACGGCCTCGAATATCTGAGTGCATCAGGTATATTCCGGTACGTTTCACCTTCAAAAGTTCACCATACATTCACTTAGACAATTTGCACATACTGTACATTTTGACAAACTGACAGCACGTCCGCTCTCTTTACGAGCTACAAATGTTGTTATATCTCAACGCATTTCTTCTTTCCTTCTGTGTTGCTCAACCAATCAGCGTTAGAGGAACCTTCAAAAGTTCGAGAAGGCACAGTATAGTAACCATACAGTATGGACACTTCGGCAAAACCGGAAGAACGGATTTTCAAAAAAACAATTGATAAGGGGGAGCACCAATACA
The DNA here is from genome assembly GCA_946902985.2 of Meconema thalassinum. Taxonomy (NCBI): domain Eukaryota; kingdom Metazoa; phylum Arthropoda; class Insecta; order Orthoptera; family Tettigoniidae; genus Meconema; species Meconema thalassinum. Next base: position 296,147,416 of record OX336390.1, on the reverse strand, counting down.
CCTGTAAGCCGCTAGGTAGCACCACTTATGGACAACCACATGATAAACAGCTGATTGATGAATGTATATTTTATGTCATTTATTTAACTCTATTTCAACACACTAGCTCTCATTATAATCAGATATTTTAGGAAAATAAATAACAAGAAAATAGAAAGTGTTAATACTACTGTGTTTTAATTCTAAGAAGTGTGGAATTTAATGTTTAACACCACATTCCTCCTCCAGTCCTGTGGTGTCGCATTGTGATTGCATCGTGACGATGAAAGGTTATGATATGTTTTTAATGATTAAATTAACACACGATATATTGAAAAGTGTGGGGGAAATGTGGATTTTGTTTCTTAAACTTTTGTAGTCTGAGATAATGCAATTCAAGTTTTCTACAGAAACTGTAAATAAGTGTTAATTTTTAATGTTCTTAGCTTCCTAACGTAAATACCCGGGAATTTATTTAGTCAATAAAAAGTCATGTTGATGGGTGGGGACAGCCTTATTATGCAGTGTTATTTTCACATTTCATGATATGCCTAGGCTACTTCTTACTCCTTATTTCTTAGCCTACTCACACTTCCGTTCATTATCTTGTGTTCCAAGAAGAATTCAATACCGGTACTGTAAGTCATGTGCTAAGGAATCTCTTTTCATTACCTTTATTAGTTCCACGTCTTTGTATGCCTATTATAGGAGCAACAAGTAGCTTTCAGATTCAACAAATAGACTATACATTTACTGGTAGATTGTTTTGTTTAGCCTACAGATGGCCTAAAAATAAGTAAAGTAAAGCTGAAATACAAGCTCAGGGCTTACAGTAAGTAAACCGGCCAACCGCCCTTCGTACAGAGGCCTGCTTCTTTAATCCTAGAAGCCAAGGTCACACCCAGATCTCCATTCGGAGATCCTAAAGTCGTCATATTATAGTTTTGGACTGGGTTTTGATTCTTGGTTAATGCATGTTAGAATTCCAGAGTTGCATCCCGTGGTTCAAATTCCAAATATAAAAAAGAAAGGTTCTGTGGCTTATGATCACGAGAGCCACGTGAAGCTACAAGTTTGCTTTGCTTTCTGTCGCTAGTGAATGTAATAAAGTAATATAACTGGTAAATAACACTATGTGCAATGGTGTCGCCAATCAATCAAGTAAAAACGCTCAGTCCTAAACTTGCTCTAACCATAGCTTAACACCAATCAGACCTAACTTTAACCTCGTCACGACTAATAAGTTGCCATCTATCCGCACCGCACTTTTTACTTGTCAGTGGTATGTCAACTCCTTATTCTCCCCATTCTGCAGAAATGGAGATAATGTAGGATGAGTTTTCCATGCGATGGATGGTTTTTACACCTGGATGAGAGAAATGTTAGGCTCATAATGCTGTGTTGCTTTTGGAGAGGCCTGGGGCAGGTCTTTCCAGTTGGTACCTGTAAGCGACATGTACATCATAGCAGAATTAATACTGGTCATTAGGAGGCCTAACTACATGCCATAGTTTCAGTTACTAGGCCCAAGAGTTAACAAAGGGCTATCGTGGTGTTATCAGTTCACACTCTGCGCAGAGTGCTGCGATTCAGTTTCAAGTCGTAACAGCAGTCTTATTTTAAAAACTAAAGTTTCAAAGTATGTATAATTTTATTAATGCAGCCAATGGCCATGTACTTTTCTTTTCAGGACGGGTCAGGGAAGGGATATTGGAGGGAAATTGGCCGTGGATTTATTGAAAGGAACCGTCCCGGCATTTGCCTGGTAGTGAAAATGGTAAACCACGAAAACCATTTTCAGGACGGTAGAGGTGGGATTCGAACTCACGCTCTCCCGATGCCAGCGAGGCACGAGATAGCACATTAGCGCTCTCGGCCACCAAGGCCGGTTCAAAGTAGGCCTATGTATGTCTCTTGGTAAGCTATAATCTGGAGTCATTTATATAACCATATTTTTTGACATACCGGTACTGTATATATTATTATAGTTCCAATTAGGACCTCTTTGGTCTATGACCCGTGTACTTGTGTGTGCATGGTATTTGATAATCAGTGTTGTGGTGAATGTAATGTAATTGTTGTTTTAAGGGGCGGAACTTCGAGGTCATCTGCCCCTAGAGTGTTATGGTGACTAGCAGTGTTTGTAACTTGAACAGTACTCCAAAAAAGGTTTTGCATATTGGGATTTAGTGTTTTGCTATGTGTACTATCCTACCAGCGAATTGTTACCGGTGGCGGAAATCGGAACTAATGCACTCCGCCCAGCCACACTCCTGCGATAGACGTGCAGTTGTCGCCAGAGAAACCTCATCGCATGTCATTTGTGTGCATGATTCGTGCTGGGTCGTGCGCTGTGCGGTGTGTTCTCATTGTACGACTGTGCATGATTCCCCCTCTTGGCCAGCAACCGCTCGCGGCAGCCATAGCGAGGCGAGCTGACGTAATGTATACACAACAGCCGTGCTCCACGTCTAGCAGTAACAATTCCCTGGTAAGGTAGTATGTAATGGCATACAAAGAAAAACAACACACAATATGTTGTGCAAAAGAGACAAACACTAAAAGCTTAACAAAAGTGGCAATCTTTTTCTAGTTGGGGCATATCAATACCATGTATGGCCACCACGAGCCCTAAGGCATGCTTGCTGACTAAGAGGCATACCGAACTACGAACCAACCGGGTTTGGGGCAGATTATCCCACTCTTTGAAAGCAGCTTCAATCAGTTGCTGAATGTTTGTTTGTTTGTTTGTTAGAGGATTGGGACAGTGCGAAACTGCACTCTTAATCTTTTCCCATGGATGTTCGATACTGTTCATGTCCGCAGAATATGCAGGCCACTCCATTCTCAGTATGCTTTGCATCTGAAAGAACTGATGACCACCCTAGCTCGATGAGCATTATCGTCCACTAGTGTAAAGCCCTCACCCATTGTGGCAGCGAATCCTGTAACGACAGGTTTGAGGATGTTGTCTCTGTATACCAGACCGGTCATGTTACCGTGGATAGGAATTAGAGGCGTACGTCGACCAAACATGATCCCACCACAAAACATGACAATTTCCTTGCTGTTGGAGGCGTTCCTGGATGAAGAGCTTGTGAAATCTCTCACCCACCCGTTGCCACACTCGATTGCTCCTGTTGTATGGGTTTCTTCTCACGCCCAAGTACACAGGGCTGACGACCATGATGTACAACCTCCTACATGAAACAACAAGCATTAGCATAGCCACCTGGCTATGGCTTCATGAGACAGTGACGGCAGAGAATCCCAATCTTCGTGCTCCAATAGAGGAACAGTTCGACTATGGTATAATGCGCCGGATGTTACAGCCATTCCAATAGACCAAGAGGCACTAAGGAGCGATCTGGCCACCATGTTAGACAACTTCTGTACATCGACTGCAATCTGTTGTTTCATTTCAGGGGCCTGGACATCGTGGTCATTTAGCCCCGTGTACTTGGACGAGTGTGGAATTTTGATTGATAACCTGTGTTATTGTGATGCCTGTCTGAGTATGTGTATTTGCAATTCCGGTGAGGATTGGTAAGGAGGCGGCATTGGCTTTAACTTAGGAACCATTACAGCATTTGCCTGCAGAAGAAGTGGGAAATCTCGGAAGACCACTTCCAAGATGGCTGAGGTGGGAATCAAACCCTCCTCTTCTCAGTTGTGCCTCACGAGACTGAGTGTGCCCTGTTGCAGCCCTTAGACCAGAATTACATTCCTTGGCAGAGCCGGGAATCAAACCCAGACCTCTGGGGCAACAGCCAAGAATGGTAGTCATTACGCCACAAGGTGGTCCATGACTGCAATCTAGATCTGCTGTAAATATTCTCAGAATTGCTCATTAACATCACACATAGTATGGATATTTATTGTTATTTATGGGGCGGAACAGCAAGGTCATCTGTCCCTCTTAACACAAAATAATACAAATTTTAGTTGAGTTAAAATTTATAGGTGGATGCCTAATATTAATTTTAAAAATAATAATAATATGTATGGAATAAAAATTCAGAAAAGAAAAAGTTCTTTGAGCAAATGCACATACAGGTAAGGTATTTTTCTCACCAAGATACGATGAACTATATTATTAGTAGGGCCATGATTCTTATGCAAGATATGTTTACGTAATAGTAATAATGTGTGAGTCCTCCAGAGAGACTCGTGCGGGTATTTTTAAAGTTAACACCCATATACTGTACATTCTAAGAAGACTATTGAAACCGTAGTCTCCGAACTACCATTAAAACGAAACAAACAAACAAACAAACCCCGTGGCACTACAGTCCATGAAGGGTCTAGGCCTACTAAGCGATCGCCACCCAGCCATTTGGCCTGCAGATTATGTGGTGACGCGTGGTGAGCGCCTCGGGTCCCCTCGGCCGTTAATCTTGGTCTCCATGAGCGTGGCGCTGCCTCATTGTCAGACAGCTATTCAATTGTCCTTGCGAGGCTGTGTACACCCAGTTCCAGCCCTCACGCCGGTTTCTGAAATCCCTGACGGAGCCTGGAATCGAACCCGAGGTCTCCTGATGCGAGGCAGGCGCGCTACCCCAACACCACCCGAGCTATATTACTCCATTTAATTGGGCATGCAAAATAATTTGAAGATGGAATGTTTGGTGCATGGAGCATTCTGGGAGGGGGGAAGGGGAATTAGAAACCATAGAAATTCACTTCTATTAGGACCAAGAGGTGGATTAGAATCCATCCCTTTTCACTTAGATCACCTCGTGGTGTAGCAACTAGCATTCTGGTCTGAGGGCTGGAACGGGATACACTCAGCTTTGTGAGGCAAAACTGAGAAGAGGTGATTTGATTCCCATCTCGGCCATCTTGTAAGTGGTTTTCCTTGGTTTTACACTTCTACTGCAGGTAAATGCCGAGACGGTAAGCTACCCCTAACGTAAGGCCATAGTCGTCTCCTTCCCTATCCTCACCTAAAATTATAAATGCACACACTAATACAGCCATCACAATAAGGCAGTTTATGAGACAAATGATACACACATCCAAGTACACATGACTACAGGCCAAAATTTAAATTCTCCTTGGCAAAACCAGGATTCAAAACTGGGCCAACCAGTTAGAAGGCAGCTATGCTTACTTCTAGACCATGGCAGTAGCTGTGGAAACAATGGGCTTATATGTTTGGCTATTTTTATTTCTTGGATATGAATATTTCTTTTATCCCCGTACTTCACTCCCAAAGTCTTTATCGTCATAATTGACAGTGTCATGGAGCCCTTTCATTCTAGAGAAAAGGATCATCCATGCAGCCTCAACGTAGATGGAAAGTAGAAGAGGCTAAGAAAGGAATGGGGAAGTGACTGTGGTCTATGGGAAAGCCACCATCTCAGCATTTTGAGATGAGAAACAAGGAAGCTAACTTGAAATGACAGGTGAAGGGACATGAACCAACTTATTTCACAAACCAGGTCTTCAGTGTGGTGATGTGATTTGCAGTTAATGTTGTACAACATCCTTAGGCCTCAAACCCCAATCCTTCCATTTTCTAACGGGATGGGATAACCCAGAACTAATGGATCGTTGCACCTGTCTAAAACCATGGAGGATTATGTTAAGTCCTTTGGCTGTCCAACAATAAAATTGTAAGTTATTTTGATTTAGAAGTTATTGCTTTATGAGATTACTTCCAAATCCTTTGTTGTAATGCAATAAACAAACATTCCTGATATCGCCATGATCTCAAATCACTGATTTGATTTCTGATAGAGAGAGTCAGTTTTTGAAATAATGAACTGCTTCAGACCTGTCTATCACATTTGTTGACAACAAGACAAAACTATAGTTATCAGTCACAGAAGCTGCAGGTTATCTGACATGAATTCTAGTTTCTCCACTAAAAGGTAGCGATAAACAATATGTTGGTTTTTGGTGTAAAGATTTGCCTAGGTAGCTCCATTCAAAAATTGCACATTAATTTTCTTAGTAGGTAGCTAAAACCTTACAGGTATAGTATTATTAAATTTCTTTCGTGTTAGACCAACTTAAATGTTACAGTATTTAGGAAGTTAAATTTGCTCCTCAATGACAATGCTAGGGCATTAAAAATCACTATTGAGAAAACCTCTTTACGATTAAACACTCGCTACCATATTTTATATACTCTAGGCTTCTAGGCCAACCAACTTCAGGATGTAGTCACAAAATTGGTGAGCTTCACCTCTGAAAATTGAAAACAGGAAAAAATAATGTTTCTTAAAAAAAAAAGTCAAATGTTTCCATGAAAATATATCAGAATACCCAAACATTTGCAGAAAAATATGCCTGTTTGAGTTGGAATGTTTAGGCTTTCATGGCCAGAAAATAAATTACTGCAAATTCTTCTAGGTACGGTACTATGGATATGATGGGGCACAGACATAGAATTCACTGTAATATTTGTACGAGTTTATTCTACATAAACCATGTAAACAAGTAAGTAATACTGTAATGCAGAAAAATGTGCGATTGCAAGCAGAAGTTTGTTCTTGACACTTTTCATTCTCTCTGTGGAGTTACTTCAGGAAGAATATAGTGGTCGTAACCAGATGTGGCTGGTTGAACAATATAGGGGAAATCTGCCGGGACCTTTCCTTTTAATAGGTCACAGGCTTTTCCAGTACCTTGCCCAGTTTCATTCATCTCTAATTAACTCTGATGAGTATAATATTTCTTGAATTGTAATCTTCTGTAAATCTTTCTGCCTAATCAACCCTTAAATGAATAAATAATGTGCAAATAGTAGGACATGTTCTGGATATTAATTACATCCTTCATCAGCCATTACAATTTTAGTATGTCATTATAAAGACACACCACTCTGTCCTTCACACATCCTTAAAAAGAAAGGAGACAACTTTTCCTAAGCATCACTTCACAAACCATACGATTCCTGACCCCCACAAAAATATGAATAATCAAACGGTAGAAATTAAAATTGATGCACATTCTGAAATTTATACCGTACCACATACTATGACAAGTGTAGCAAGCACAATGCCTATGCAACATTGACATAGAGGTACTGGTACTGGATACTTGAGATAAACATTTATACCAAATTCTACACCTTTAGCTTGTATCACATGAAACCTTGGCCATGTTTACAGCTAGTATTAAACAGATTATTTCTGCAATGATGAGAATCAAGTCCTTGCCCAACAATAGAATAGGATGTGAGTTGCAGCTTGCCATTATCTGAGGAATTTCCGACATCCCTGAACAGGTTTGAACAATGTGGCTTAATGTAAACATTGAAATCTGTTGCTATGACTTAAGATAACTGTAAATTTTAAAACCATTGAGCTTTAAAATGGTATATGAAACTTAAATTTATGAAAATGTTTGGATAGGGAGTAGGCTATTTTCATGTAGATTTATATAGAATATATTTATGACCAAGACATTACATTTTCGCGAGACCACCTCGTGGTGCAGCAGATAGCTTTCTTGGCTGTCACCCCCGTAGGTCTGGGTTTGACTCCCGGCTTTGCCAAGAAATTTTGATTCTGGCCTTAGGGCTGGAATGGGTTACAGTCAGCCTCGTGAGGCAAAACTGAGAAGAGGAGGGTTCGATTCCCACCTCGGCCATCCTGGAAGTGGTTTCCCTACTCAAGGCAAATGCAGGGATGGTTGTTAACTTAAGGGCACAGCCACCTCCTTCCCAATCCTATCCCCTATTTACAAATACACACACTAGTACAGCCACCACAGTAACAAAGATTATCACACAATAAGCCCACCCAATTTCTCAATTCCCGGGTGATATAAGTGCAAGGCTTGTTGACACCCAGAGTTTGGTGTTACATCTCCTCACTTATGCAAGGCTCCACTCTTGTATGATTATTATGTACCGGTATTCATTTTCAAATAACATGGACCTATACAGTATTGCTTTAGTGGTACCATGTTCTGCATGTGACATAGTGAAGAAAAATCATCCCTAGGATCATTGCTGAAAGTATAGAAGTATCCAGGAATTTGATCAGTGTGTATCGAAGATACAGTCGTTGTTGCTTATTTTAAGGGCTGAGACATCGTGGTCATATATCCCCGTGTATTTGGGCGTGTGTGGAATGAGAGGGAGGTATCACTTGAGAAGAAATTGGGTGGGCTTATCATTTACATGGGTGGGCAAACTTTTAGTGGTCTCACAGAATTAAATAAAATTAAGGGCATTGTGATATGTCTATGAGTTAGGAACATCAAGGTTAACAGCCCTGGTTTTTAAGTCACACAGCCTTAATGCCATGCAGAGCGTAGTGAGGGGTTGCTAACCTCAATAGTTTGTCTCTGAAAGCAACACTATTTACAATTTTGATGGACTGGAGTACCTTGTCATTTCATGGGATTGTAGCTTTGGGTACACGACAATCCAAACTTCTCCAGAACTCTTCAGGAATAGCACAAAGTCCCATAGGTGAGGGAGCAAATGTTAAATCCGATTTGCATTGTAGGTTGTAATTAAAGCTCTTAATTCACTGTAAAGGGCTGCAGCTTAACAAATTACAGTTAATAAAACACATCAACTAACTTCAGTCAGGAAACCATTTACCTCCTAGGCTAAGTGGGGTTAGAAAACGGACACATTAAAGGAGACAATAGCTTCTCTAGGGTGGAGATTTAATGTTTGTTGGGCAATATTACCTAATCTCAGCCTAGCACTGCCCTCCTTGTGGTTTAAAACACTTCCTTTGAGAAATAAAGGCTACATACCATATATATTGGCGTGTAGATTTGCCACGTTTGCCAGTAAATCCTCCTGATTACAGGCCTTTATCCAGTCATTATATCTGGATTAAGAATGAGGAATTTGTGAATTAATGGATAGGTGTTTGAGGGACTGACATCTCATGGATATTAAAACCAGAATTATTCGATGAAACGTGTGATATTTGTATTTACCGCTCCAATGCACGAGAAACCGGAATGCTGTTATGTCCAGTGTGACAAGAACTGCGCAATAAATTACCGCACAGATGTTGGTTTCCCACATTTCTGCCATTGGTTAAAATGCAAAATTATATTTCTGAGTTGATTTTAATAATTACAAACAATGTTTTCTTCAGACAAAATCGACAGGCCGCACTCAATGAATACGGGTAGACTGCTCTCTCGCGGATACATGGTGAACCGTCGCCGCCATGCGTGCGTGCGTGCGGTGCTTCCGGAACCGGCCGATTCAAAACCATGACGAAAAATTTACATGGTAAAGGCCTGATGTGTCCTTACTGTATGGTTACTATACTGTGGAGAAGGATGATTAAGATTCCAAATAAGTGCAAAGTTATTCCAAAGATGTTCAACATTCTATTTAGTAAATACAAACAGAATTTCCAACTCATGAAATATGTCAAATAAAGCATGATTTAGCTGTTGCTAGGAGGTTACAGTGACTCCTTGATTTCATTCCTTTACATATTTTGACTCCTTTACATAGTTTAACATTTCTCGGTGTAGTGCATCCATAAAATAAGATTGCGTGTATTCTCCATCTATTTACTTGGTAGTCATATATCATATCGTCCAAAATTTCAATTGGCGCTAGATTTGAGCACGCACAATAAACTTTTATATAGATACCACCGAAACACAGGATATAGGACAAATTGTGCACACACCTACGTTCAAAGTGTCGGAATGGTCACGAAGATAATAACCATGCAAAACTACAATCATATGTTTAACTTGATCTCTCTTGCTCTGGTCCTATGCAATAGTTTCGAAATAAATGTTACTCTTTACTCAGACGGGTAATAGGGGCAGACGACCTCGTAGTTTCGCCCCTTGAAGCAACAATAACTAACTCAGATGGGTAATAGAAGCCGATTGTTGCTGAAGAACTACAACAATACACGATCATTGGCACACAACCGAGTCTCTAATTGAACACAAATAATTCAGATCTAGAGATTAATTTAATCACTAGCCTATCTGTAGGAGAGGAAGCATGTATTGAATACCACGATATTATAACAGTATTTCAGTCTATGAAAATAAAATTAAAGACATAATATGAAAATGGCTCATAAATTCATCACCTGAAATAAGTTTCAAGGAAGATATGTATAAGGTCGAAGTTCTAATTTTTTTATCCAGATAATCTTTTAAATACTGTGTAAATGTTTCACTACGGTATGGAGTTATATATAATTCATATTATACAATTTATTATAACTTACTTTCTACACAGTTGATATACAATTTGTGTGAAAAGTTAAGCAGGGAAGATGTACTATATCTCGGTATTTTGAGTACAGTTTCGTAAATATCCTTGAATCTGCATTTTCTGCAGTTTACTTGAAGAATGTCCGGACTTGGAGAATCATATTGGGTAGCGGAGATCTCTCGGGATTCTTTCCGTACTTGTTTGTACTCCTCCAAGGATGAATTGTACAGGCAAAGACTGTATATACACATCAAGTGCTCCATGTTTCAAAGCGAATTTTTAATAATCCCCCGCAAATAGTGATGGTAACCCCTCTGCTGGAAATAAAATAGAGATTAAGAATTTAGCATATTTACTTCATAGCTGGAGTGTATCTATGGCAATATAAACATTCCCATTGTTGTTTCGTCTAATGATGATGATTATAGTTTCAAGGGAAGGAACAGAGAGGTCATCAGCCCCTTTGGTTTCTAAAGGCTTCTCACGACGTTGACGTTGGCCAGTGCATTGGCGAATATTGCTGGGTCACATTGGTCGGTGTTAGATAGCTGGAGCTAACGTTGGGTGCAACGTAATTTGTCAAATTATAAATGAACGATTAGATATGTTAAAACATTGCTCATTGTTGGCTAAAGCATTGGGTGCTTTTCATAGGGTGTCGATATCTGGATCTTACACTTTCTGGTGTAGCGGCTAGCATTCTCGGTTGTCACCCCTGGAGGTCCGGGTCGATTCTCGGCTCTCACAAAATATTTAATTCTAGAACGGGCTACACTCAGCCTCGTGAGGAAGCACTGAGAGGAGATGGGTTCGAACACCACCACATTCATTCTAGTGTTTTATTTTTTGTTTTCCGCTTCTATTCTAGGCAAATTCTGGACCACCTCACTCCCAATCCTCACCTGAATTACAAATACACACACTTATACAGCCATACAATAACATAGGTTATCAGACAAAAGTTCCACCTCACACACAATCAAGTACACATGATAAATAACCACGATGTCCACGCCTCTCAAATGAAACAACAGTTTTAAAAACACATTACGCAAACTAATCACGCAAAATTAATTCTGATTGAAAGGAAGGAAAACATCTGAGGCAGATTTAACCTGTAGAAGACTGGATGTGATGGTTTGATTAATTTTTTAAATAAATTACTTGATGAATAGATAGTCGACCTCTTGTTCCTTATTATTCGTAGACCACCTTAGCTCTGAACCAAAGCGAGCTAACTGAGTGGAGGTGTGTTGAGATTAGGGTACATGATTCGTGGGCGTACCTTGTTACATCTCAAACTAGCATCACTCGTAGTGGCTAGCATTCTTGGCTGTCACCGTTGAGGCCCGGGTTCGATTCCCGGTTCTACCAAGAAATTTAATTCAGGTCAGATGGCTGGAACGGGGAATATTCAGCCTCATGAGTCAAAACTGAGAAGAGGTGTGTTCGATTCCCACCTCAACCATCCTGGAAGTCGTTTTCCATGGATTCCCACTCCTACTCTAGGCAAATGCCGGGATGGTACCTAACTTAAAGCCACGGCCGCTTCCTATCCAAAACTTACCTCAATTACAAATACACACACTAGTACAGAAATCACAGTGATACAGGTTATCAGACGAATTCTACTCATATTCCAGTACATGGGAATAAATGACCATAACGTCGCAAGGCCCTTAACCCTTTATAGGTTAGTTGTCTGTAAATTTCAATCAACCATATATCGAGTTACTACTTTTTTGGAAGTGTTAATATTTTTGTAAACCAAATATTAGACCAAAGGTGCCTGATAAAATTATATTTTTAAAGAATAAAAATAAAAATTGTAGAATAAAAATAATATTATAATAAAAATTAGAAATAAACAAGTAGTTCCGTGAAGAATAAAATAGCCTATATTCTTATATCCTACTGGACTTAGAACACGAGAAATGAAAACGAGATTTTAAAACATTGCACAACCGCCATTTTAAGTTCTCATGACATTCCATGAAATTAGACGTCAGTATATTAACGCTTGTATGAAGATTACCGTGCCAAGTTTCACAGAGCTTGGATGAAAAGTCGCGAGGAAAATCCATTTAAATATTTAAATTTCACGTCGCTGCCATGTTGGTTTTGTGCTTACCAGGTTATTGAATGGTCCCTTGAGTGAACCTAAGTTATAGCCTCTGTGAACATACACAATTTCAGTTTGATTCCTGTAATAGATTCGAATATATTGAGAACCGTCTAAATATTTCGGATTGTCGCCATGTTGGATTGTTATAATATACTGCTCAAAAAAATTAAAGCACCACTTTTTTCAAAGGCCACCAAATTTTGAAAAGTTGACCTACAAGCTCGAAATCTCAGTATGACGTTTGACCTGACGCCTACCAAGCATATGCTTCAGCACAACTCCCCAACTTGAGTAGTTTCGGGGTAGCACCCCGAAAACCAGCCCATTTTCGAAAACCGCAAATTGAAGTTTGCGAAAAACGCTGCAGGACTTGTCGCAGGTTGCCAAAGCAGTCGAAAATGAATGAGTCTTGCTCTTAAAGGTTCCACAAACACGTAGAAATCGTTACATTTGACGTTTGGGCATTTTCAACCCCCTTCATCATCCCCTAAACATGGACTACCATTGGGGGCGTCTGAGAAGGTACCGGGTGTGTTTAGCCATCTGAAAACCTGCACACCGTCCTCAGTTGCTGATTTCAGTAAATTCTTAAGGCCTCCGCAATGTCCACACCCCCTAACACCCTCAACTGGCATGGGACCAAATCACCCCCTCTCGATTCACCCCTAAGGATGGTTTTAATCGAGATGTTTATCAGTGCTGTGAATGCGGGGGTCTTCCCCTACCGTTTCAAAAAAGGAGCTGTGCCTTTGTCACCACCCCTTCCCCTGCAACCCCCGTTTGTATGATTTTTCGAATCAGGCCCTTTTTAAGGGCTGGAACGAGGTCTTAATCGCTGAAAGGGCTGTAAAGGTCCTTAGAAGTAGTGGTGACACGAAATCAACCCCTTCCGATCGATGATTGACATTCCGTCCCCGAAATTCGAAATTTTTGCACCCCCAACCCTCCCTGTCTGGACGCGTAACGCGTCATGGCAGAGTTTTCAGAGTTGGATGGAAATGAAGCTTATGGCCTGCAATGGAACCAAAAACAGCAGGTTGGATGGAAATTCATCGGTAGGGTGGGAAACGGGACCAAAATGTTTTCAAAAAAGTTAACAGCCTCTAGTAAGTACACCAATGCATAGGCAACCCACATCACGTCATTTTTCTCTCATTGCCAAACTTTGTAACCTATTGCCGATCATAGGCAACCCACACGCACGGACGTGATGTGGGTTGCCTATGCATGGGCGTACTTACTGTAGGCTGTATACTTTTTTGAAAAATTTTGGTCCCGTTTCCCAACCTACCGATGAATTTCTATCCAACCTGCTGTTTTGGGCTCCATTGCAGGCCATAAGCTTCATTTCCATCCAACTCTGAAAACTCTGCCATGACGCGTTACGCGTCCAGACAGGGAGGGTTGGGGGTGCAAAAATTTCGAATTTGGGGGACGGAATGTCAATCATCGATCGGAAGGGGTTGATTTCGTGTCACCACTACTTCTAAGGACCTGTACAGCCCTTTCAGCGATTAAGACCTCGTTTCAGCCCTTAAAAAGTGCCTGATTCGAAAAATCATACAAACGGGGGTTGCAGGGGAAGGGGTGGTGACAAAGGCACAGCTCCTATTTTGAAACGGTAGGGGAAGACCCCCGCATTCACAGCACTGATAAACATCTCGATTAAAACCTTCCTTAGGGGTGAATCAAGAGGGGGTGATTTGGTCCCATGCCAGTTGAGGGTGTTAGGGGGTGTGGACATTGCCGGAGGCCTTAAGAACTTACTGAAATCAGCAACTGAGGACGGTGTGCAGGTTTTCAGATGGTTAAACACACCCGGTACCTTCTCAGACGCCCCCAATGGTAGTCCATGTTTAGGGGATGATGAAGGGGGTTGAAAATGCCCAAACGTCAAATGTAACGATTTCTACGTGCTTGTGGAACCTTTAAGAGCAAGACTCATTCATTTTCGACTGCTTTGGCAACCTGCCACAAGTCCTGCAGCGTTTTTCGCAAACTTCAATTTGCGGTTTTCGAAAATGGGCTGGTTTTCGGGGTGCTACACCGAAACTACTCAAGTTGGGGAGTTGTGCTGAAGCATATGCTTGGTAGGCGTCAGGACAAACGTCATACTGAGATTTCGAGCTTGTAGGTCAACTTTTCAAAATTTGGTGGCATTTGAAAAAAGTGGTGCTTTAATTTTTTTGAGCAGTATATATGTGTAGGCCATAAAATTATGTACCATAAGATGAAGATTATTGCGTGGGTTCATTATTCAAACGTTCACTTCAACTGCTTGACTAGGACACAAGAAATAAAAACATAATTTTAAAATTTCGCACAGCCACCTTCTTGGGGTTATCAAAACAACTGAGTTTAATTGGATCTCAGTAGATTAAATTCTATATAGCCTATGAGCATTTGCCGTGCAAGTTTCACTGCGCTCGGATGATTACATCGCGAGTAAATTCCATTTAAATGTTAAAATTTCGCTTGGCCGCCATTTTGGTTTTGTGATCGGCGTGTTATTAGACGTCCCATAGGTGAACGTATGTTAATAGCCTCTATCAACATACAACATTTTAGTTTAATTGCTGTAATAGATTCCTAGATATTGAGACTCATCTAAATATTTCGGATGGTCGCCTTGTTGTATTGTTATAATAGGCTATAGAGTGATGTACAATTAGACGAAAATTATTGATTATTGCATAGGTTCATTATTCAAACTTGCACTTCGTTCGTCTGATTAGGACACAAGAAAAATAAGCTTAATTTTGAAATTCGCTCAGCCGCCATCGTGAGGTTATGTAAACAATTGAACTAAATTAGACGTAAATGCATTGCAATGTGTATAAACATTTCCTGTACGAAGTTTCATTGCGCTCGGTTGGTTAAATCGCGAGAAAAGTCTATTTACATGTTTCAACTTCGCTTGGCCGCCTTGTTCGTATTGTACTTAACAGGTTTACGGAAGTTACATAGATGGTAGTATCCTTTATCACCGTACAAAATTTCAGGGTGATACCTGTTACTGTTGTGGAGATACAGAATGCCAGTAAAATATTTCCGCCATGTTGGATTGGTGAAACGTATTAAAATTTGAAAGACACAGTTGAGGTTGCACGAGGTAGTAATATGCACATTCCGAGTTTCATTGAAATCGCTTTGGCTGTTTAGATTTTATTAGGAGGGGGGGGAGCGGGGTTAAGAAATAATTATGTTGGTAACAACAAAATCTTTATTGATACTCAATTCACATGTAGGCATTACTGCATATTGTAATTTGTTCAACAATAAATTCATTACTCATTGCAAATGGCGTCCCAGCTGATTGTCCCATATCACCTGAACTATAAAAACATAAAACTTTAACAGGTTATTAGCCTAGGTGACTCTAAAATACAAGTAAAAGTGAAAACAGGTGACAGTAAAAACATTTAAAAAACAAGATATTCAGTACAAAACATATAGCCTACTTTCTCTTAAATGTATGGGTATAGCCTAGTTATAACTATTTGTCTTCACCAAGGAGTATAATAGAATCATTTCTAGGTTGAAGACCATAGAAACTATTTACCTCTACCAAACACCCGAGCCTCGGAAAAACTACTAACATCATTGAAGAAAAAAGAGAAGACATACCACAAGAATTTTATGAACCCGGAGACAGGATCGACCGGACGTGGGCAACATCAAACTTTGAGTTTAGGCACGTGTTTACAAGTCTGGCTGTCCAGGATAGCCTACTTTCTCCTAAATGCATGGGTATTGTTATAAATCTTTGTCCTTTTCAAGGAGTATGATTGAATGTTGGTTGTAGTAGCTTGTTGAAATACAACGTGCTATAGGGATATTAAACATGAATATGAGGTGCCCTTTGCTAGTGCTACCTCTGTACCAAATTTCGTTCAATTCGGTTTCACCGTGTTTGAATTGATAGGGGGAATCGATTTGCACACATACTTGGCCACCATCTGCAAACTATTGGGCTGATGTTCTTGCAGTTTGGTCAGAATATGTTTCCCACATAAAGATATGGTGTTGCAAAATTTGGTAGAGACTAGATTATTAGGTTGGTCGTAATTACATTTTAGCTTTTAACATTTGGGTGACCGCGATTACGTTTCCGTCAAGATAGCGGTGATATAAAACATGACACTGAGGTACCCTTTGCTAGTGCTACCTCTGTACCAAATTTCGTTCATTCGGTTCCACCGTGTTCGAATTAATAGGGGGAATCAATATTGACATAAAGATGGCCGCCATCCGCAAACTATTAGGCTAATGACCTATTAGATTGGTCAAAGGATGCTCCCTCCATAAAGGTATGTTGTTGCAAAGTTTGGTAGAGATCGGATGGTTATGTTAGTCGTAATTTGATTTAAGCTTTAAACATTTGTGTGGCCGCCATTACGTTTCTGTCAATATGGCGGCGATATTAATCATGACACTGAGATTTCCTTTGCTAGTGCTATCTCTGTACCAAATTTGGTTCCATTCGGTTTCACCGTATTTGAATTAATAGGGGGAATCAATTCTGACACAAAGATGGCCGCCATCCGCAAACTATTAGGCGAATAAACTATTAGATTGGTCAAAATTTGGTAGAGATCGGATGATTAGGTTAATCGTAATTTGATTTAAGCTTTGAACATTCGTGTGGCCACCATTACGTTTCTGTCAAGATGGCGGCGATATAAAATATGACACTGAGGTGCCCTTTGCTAGTGCTACCTCTGTACCAAATTTCGTTCCATTCGGTTCCACCGTGTTCGAATTAATAGGGGGAATCAATTTTGACATAAAGATGGCTGCCATCCGCAAACTATTAAGCTAATTACCTATTAGATTGGTCCAAGGATGCTCCCCCCATAAAGGTATGTTGTTGAAAAATTTGGTAGAGATCGGATGATTAGGTTAGTCGTAATTTGATTTACGCTTTGAACATTTGTGTGGCCGCCATTACGTTTCAGTCAAGATGGTGGCGATATAAAACATGACACTGAGGTTCCCTTTGCTAGTGCTACCTATGTACCAAATTTCGTTTCATTCAGTTCCACCGTGTTCGAATTAATAGAGGGAATCAATTTTGACATAAAGATGGCCGCCATCCGCAAACTATTAGGCTAATAACCTATTAGATTGGTCAATGGATGCTCCCTCCATAAAGGTATGTTGTTGCAAAGTTTGGTAGAGATCGGATGGTTATGTTAGTCGTAATTTATCTTAAGCTTTGAACATTTGTGTGGCCGCCATTACGTTTCTGTCAATATGGCGGCGATATAAAACAAGACACTGAGATGCCCTTTGCTAGTGCTACCTCTGTACCAAATTTCGTTCCATTCGGTTTCACCGTGTTTGAATTAATAGGGGGAATTGATTTTCACACAAAGATGGCCGCCATCCGCAAACTATTAGGCTAATGACCTATCCATTTGGTCAAAGGATGCTTCCTCTATAAGGGTATGTTGTTGCAAAATTTGGTAGAGATCGGATGATTAAGTTAATCGTAATTTGATTTAAGCTTTGAACATTTGTGTGGCCGCCATTACGTTTCCTTCAAGATGGCGGCGATATAAAACATGACACTGAGGTGCCTTTTGTTAGTACTACCTCTGTACCAAATTTCGTTCCATTCGGTTGCACCGCGTTCGAATTAATAGGGGGAATCGATTTTCACACAAAATGGCCGCCAATCGCAAACTATTACGCTGATGACCTATTAGTTTTGTCAAAGGATGCTCCCCCCATAAAGGTATGTTGTTGCAAAATTTGGTAGAGATCAGATGATTAGGTTAGTCGTAATTTGATTTAAGCTTTGAACATTTGTGTGGCCGCCATTACGTTTCCGTCAAGATGGCGGCGATATAAAACATGACACTGAGGTGCCTTTTGTTAGTACTACCTCTGTACCAAATTTCGTTCCATTCGGTTGCACCGTGTTCGAATTAATAGGGGGAATCGATTTTCACACAAAGATGGCCGCCATCCGCAAACTATTATACTGATGATCTATTGGTTTGGTCAAAGGATGCTCCCCCCACAACGGTATGTAGTTGCAAAATTTGGTAGAGATCGGATGATTGGGTTAGTCGTAATTTGATTTAAGCTTTGAACATTTGTGTGGCCGCCATTACGTTTCCGTCAAGATGGCGGTGATATAAAACATGACACTGAGGTGTCCTTTGCTAGTGCTACCTTTGTACCAAATTTCGTTCAATTCGCATTCACTGTGTTCGAATTGATAGGGGGGGACAGACATTCAGAGTACACACACTCACACACACACAGACACACACACACACACACACACACACAGACTCACACACACACACACACACACACACACACACACACACAGAGACTCACACACACACATACACACACACACACACACAGACAGACACACTTTTTTCGCCCTGTGTTGATCTCATAAGTCTACTTTCATTTTTTGCAAAAATCGAAAGTAGGCTAATAAACTCAGTGAAGTGAAGTAAGTGATGTCCAAAAAAAATGGCCACAAGACCCAAAGACCTAGCACATGTCGAGAAACTCAAGGGAGTCGACACATATCCTATGTGGGTGTTGAAGTTAAAAATGCTGCTTACCGTAAAAGAACTGATCAAGATTGTCGACGGGACAGACGTGTTGTTGACCAATCCACCCAGAAATCAAGCTTCAACAGACCAGTGGAAGACTCGAGATGCAAGAGCCCAATAATATATTGTCACATCCATTGACAAGCAAGTTAGGCCTCATATCATAACATGTACAACTTCTAAACAAATGTTTGATACTCTTCGTAACATATACCAGAGAGACTCGAGCCAACAAAAATGTTTGCTGCTACGAGACTTTTACAACTTCCAATTTGATGCGAAGAAGGACATGATGAGCAACATTAGTGATCTCCAAAACATCTCCTGCATACTAAACAAACTCGACCAGAAAGTTGACGAAATTATGCTTATTACCAAGATCCTGTCCGTGCTGCCTGAAAAATATACCCATTTTAGCACAGCATGGGACTCTACTCCAGAGGCGTCCAGAACCATAGAGAACCTGTGTTCGAGGTTACAGATGGAAGACAGCAAGTTGAGGCACACTTCAGCAGAAGAGCAAAATGTATCCTTTAAAGCAGAGTTAAAAAACAAACAAGGTAGATCTAAATCTAAAAACAAATGTATGAGCAGTAAAAAGTGTAATATATGTAAAAAGACAAACCATGAAACCAAAAATTGTTTTCTCAAAGACAAGCATCAATGCTCAATATGTAAAAAGTTCAATCATGAAGGGAAAGACTGCTATTTTAGGGATAAAAATAATTCTAAGGTGGAAAATAAAGTGTCATTTCTTGCAGCTGATTGCAAGGGCTCACATAACGCTATACTAAAAGGAACCAGGCGTCTAGTAGTAGACAGTGGATGTTCAACTCACATGGTAAGTGATGAAAATTTGCTAACAGGTGTTGTGAGTTGTAATGAATAAATATTAGTGGCTAAGAAAAATCAGGCTATGTCTGTAGTAGGTAAGGGAACCTTAACCTCTGAGCAGTGTGTTCTCAATGATGTTCACTGTGTGCCTGATTTGTCTAAGAACTTGATGTCAGTAAGTAAGATAACAGAAAATAATGGCATTGTTGTGTTCACAAAAGATGATGTCAATATATACCAAGAAAACAAAGTGGTACTAAAAGGTAAGAAAAATGCAGTAGGACTGTATACTGTTGGCCTTGATGTTAATATGCAAAATGAAGCGCTGTGTGCACAAGGTAATGATGTAGGTAAAGAGTGGCACAGAAAACTGGGTCATTTAAGTTACAGCTACCTTAATAAACTGCCTAATATTTGTGATGGTGTGTCCCCCATTGTCGCACATACTAAAATAGATGAAGTGTGTGAGAAATGTGTAAAAGCAAAACAGATCCGGTTACCATTTAATACAGAAAGGACTAGGGCAACAAGACAGTTGGAAATAATACACACAGATGTTTGTGGACCTCTAGATCCACCCACCCATGATGGCTACAGGTACATTCTGTGCTGTATAGATGATTACTCACATTTTAGCGTTATCTATCTGTTGTTAAATAAAAGTCAAGTTCCTATGTACTTAAAACAGTATGTGACAATGGCCGAAACCAAATTTGATCTGAGAGTAACCAAAATAAGGTGTGATAATGGAGGGGAGTATTCCTCACATGATCTGAAAGATTGGTGTAAAAACAAAGGTATTATGCTGGACTATACAATTTCATATACACCCCAATTAAATGGAACAGCAGAACGGTTCAATCGTACTCTCATGGAAATAACAAAAGCTATGCTTTGTGATTCTAACCTAGATAAAGAGATGTGGGGGGAAGCAGCACAAACAGCTACATACCTGAATAATAGAAGCCCCACTAGTACTGTTGACACAACCCCAGCTGAAAAATGGACATACAAGAAACCAAATCTGTCTAACCTACAAATGTTTGGTTGTGTTGCCCATGCCAAAAATTTGGGTTATCTCAAGAAACTTGAAAGCCGAAGCAAGAAGTGCATTTTTGTAGGCTATGCACCAAACGGATACCGACTATGGGATGAAGAAAACAGAAAGTTATTCGTCTCTAGAGATGTGGTATTTGAGAGAAATATAATGAAATTAGATAAACATAACCCTAAAACTGAAATCTACCAATCTAATGTTGAAGAAACAGAAGAAAACCAAGATGAACGAAATGAAAATCCAGATGACAGAGATGAAAATCAAGATAGAACAGATGAAGAAACAGATCATGAACCACAAGAAGAATAAGATGTTGACTTCGTAGATTCAGATCAAGAACAGAGAGAAGAAAGATGTCATGAACTTGGTTTACGACCAAGAAGAACATTAAAGAGACCTAATAAATATGATGACTATCAACTAGATAGCGGAGAAGACGAAGAAGCAATGATGACATACAGGGAGTCGCAAACAAATGAAGACAAAGAAAAATGGAAAATATGCAAACTGCAGAAAGCATTATACGGACTGAAGCAAGCCCCCTGTAGGTGGAATAAAACTCTCACAGAGTTCCTGAAACAAGAAGGCATGACACAAACTAAGACAGACCCCTGCATCTTCAAGAATTCTGAGAACAGTTTGTTTCTAGCAATTCATGTAGACGATGGCATTATCATGGGCAAAGACATTCAGAAAATGACACTGCTACTCTCTAAACTTGAGAGAAATTTTGAAATGAAGACAACTCATGAACCCAAAACTTATTTGGGGATAGATATAAACAGAACAGAAGATGGTATCTTCATTTCTCAAGAGAAATATGCTCATAATGTGCTGCAACGTTACAGCATGCAAGAATGCAAAGAAGTTAAAACCCCAATAATCCAAAATGAAGAAACAGGTGCAATAGAGGACAGCGTGAAGACAAATTACCCCTATAGACAAGCTGTTGGGAGTCTGTTATATTTGTCTTGTAAAACCAGACCAGACCTGGCTTATAGTGTGAATTATGAAAGCAGGTCAATGGAGAAACCAACATATCAAGATATACAGAATGTTAAACGAACACTTCGATATCTGAAAGGAAGCACAAAAATGGGAATACACTATGCATCAAAAATGAAAGATGATCTGAAAATAATTGCATACAGTGATTCAGATTTTGCTGGTGATCATAAGAAAAGAAAGAGTACTACATGCTTTGTCATAATGCTGGTAGATGGACCGGTGGCATGGCGGTCACGCAAGGAGAAAATTGTGGCACTGTCATCCACAGCAGCCGAATACATTGCTGCAGCAGACTTCTGCAAGGAGTTAGAGTATCTGAAATACTTGATACAAGAACTAACTGGGAAGTCTGTTCCCATTGTTCTTAACATTGACAATCAAAGTACCTTAAAGTTGGTGAAATCAGGACAAATGAGAGGAGAGTCAAAGCACATTCAAGTGAGGTATCACTATCTGCATGAGAACTATGAAAATGAATTGTTTTCACTTCAATTCTGTCCGACTCATGACCAGGTAGCTGACATTTTTACAAAGCCTCTATTGTCTACTAAATTTGAAAAATTCAAAGATGTTCTGTTGAGGAGTGGAGTAGAATAGGTCCAAAGAAAGTATTTGATTTTAGATATGTCAATAACAATTAAGACTATTTTGAAATTGTGACATTTCATGTTTTATTGTTGAAATATCAATGAGTATGTTATCCAATATATAGCCATATTGTAGTTTAAGTCAAATATTGTTTGTACAACTTCTCATAGTTTGAATTAAGATAAAAAATTGTTCTTACGGGGGGATGTTAAGAAATAATTATGTTTGTAACAACAAAATCTTTATTGATACTCAATTCACATGTTGGCATTTCTGCATATTGTAATTTGTTCAACAATAAATTCATTACTCATTGCAAATGGCGTACCAGCTGACTGTCCCATATCACCTGAACTATAAAAACATAAAACTTTAACGGGGGGGGGGGAGGCACACACATAGGCTACACACATACAGTTCATACATACACACACACACACACACACACACACACACTCGCGGACAAATGGTGATCTCATCACCCTATTTTTTCATAAATGAAAATTGGCAAAAAATTGCACATGTACCTTAATGTACATATGACGGAGTGTTTATGTACAACCTTTCATTTGTTTATATGTGTTAGAATCAGAGATAGATATTTTAAAAAATGTTAACTTTTGAAGGCATGAAGCTGTACCGACCCCCTTAAAACGATAATCAACATCATAGCTGAAATCATGCATTATTTTACATCAATGAGATCGTGAAGAACAGATTCTGGAATAAATGAATATTGTTGAAAAAATTGTTCAGATTAAACAATCATTTGGAAACCAAGGATACGATGAGAGATTGAATTTACTGCTGAGCCGAGTAAGAAATGTTTCTCTTCCCTGCATTTATAGTTATAACTTCCTCACTAACTTTAGTTGCGGTTATATATACATTTTCTGCATTCATAGAGAGGGTCATTGCTCGGAAACAAGACGAGGATTCTCACAATATTTGTTAGACCACTGCTCATATTTCCAGTTCGACGTCAAATTCGTGGTTGTATGTTATCCAAAATCCGTCTATACAAGGATAAAATTATTATCGATACTCAGATGGTGATATGTTTTCGCTGCTGATCGACGAACATCCGTACAAGAACACTGCGTTAATTGGCGGTTTATTAACACAGTAGAAGTGTTCCATTCTTCAAGGACATTATGGTTCCGCGAAGGAGTATTATTATGAAATTTATATTGGAGTTGCTGAAATAAAATAAAAATATATTTTGCTAAAATTCTATTTATACTTCAATTCATGTTTTATTAATGGTCATTCAGTGCATTTCTGACGAGGGTTCATTTAGGGGCAGCTGATCTTGCTGTTCTTCCCCTCGTAGATGACCTCGTAGTTCCGCCCCTTAAAACAATAACTAACAGTTCTTCCCCTTGAAACAACAATAACTGACTAACTGGCGCATTAGGTGTGTTCATGTGTTACTGGACTCAAACGTCATTTCACTGTTGCCGATGTATAGTACACAAAATACACGACACAGATCATGCGTAATAGTCCAGTCAAATTAGACCAAAAATGATGGTTTTGCTGCATTAAATCATGTAGTTCCAAATTTTTAGGAATGTGTAGAGGGAGGTTCCCTGAACAACGCCTAATAAAGTCCCGTCGATTTCAGGTGCTGCGGGGGGCAGGAGGGGGGCTCGAAGGCCCCCCTTTTTCGTTTTTGGCGCATAACTTTCAAACGGTGCATCTTACAGAAATTTTATACTTTACTAACTGAAAGGTAATTAAATACCCTACAAAATGGTATATTCATTTTCACACCTGTGTGTTACCTTCTTCGAGATATGATATGGTGAACATGGAAAATTGGCAGAAAAATATGTAGCGCCTCACGTTTCTCGTCAAACTTGCCCTTCCAATCCGTTTGCCTTCCATTTTACAGGAAAGTCGTGAGGAAGGAAGTTGTAGAGCACGAAGTTGCCTTCGAGAATATATATACTTATGGTAATTTATCTTTATATCTGTAAACGTTAGAGCGTTTTAACATATCGGGGTCGGTTTCGTGATTTCGCTAGTAAACTGCTCATTATTTTACTTCCGTTTTCAAAGGCTTTAACACTCTGTATCACGTTATTTATTTTCATTATGCAAAGAAATCGTATTTAACCCATATAGCTAATATAATATACTGTCTGTTGTTGTCAGCTAGAAGGCTGGTTGGATCCTCAAGACAGAAGAAAGCTTGCACAGTGGTTGACTAATCACCCGCCTTTTGCTGTACGTGATTCTTTGATGTCCCTTTCAACCGGTTTAATAGGAACCAGCAACATCAACTGTTACCAAGCATTGGAAATCGGAACCGGTACAATGGGGACTTTTTTTGGAATGAACTTTTCAGAAATTAGGCTGTGTAAGAAGAACGCAGTAGTCCCTTTGGCTGCTATGTGCAAAACTATCGAACTGGACAACGAAGTGGTCGAGCCTTTATAATGGTTCTCTGGAAAATCATTAAACAAGAGAACTGAAGAGGATATAGAGGAGCTGCTGAAGTGTGAGTTAGCCCCATATCCCATGACTCTTTTTGATGAAGGGATGATGAGGAAAACCAAAAAGTCCGCTTTCTACGATGCCTTTCATTTATGCAGTCAAATAATCAACCTGAAGAACTGTTTCACGGTAATCGATGGTGGCTTTCTTCTTCATAGAGTAAACACAACACTAAGTTCGCCTTCATCTGCGATCAATATGTGTCCTACGTTATCAACCATTACGGCCACAACTCTGCTGTTGTGTTTGATGGTTACGAAGACACGAGTTCCACGAAGAGAGGCGAACAACGTCGGAGAGCATCAAGTAAAACATCAGTGGATATAGACTTAGATGAGAACATGGTGGCTTCTGTTCAGCAGGAATACTTCCTTTCCAACGAAAGAAGCAACATTAAGCTGATTAGTATGTTAGCGCAGGCTTTGGATGCAAAAGGTATACAGTTCACTATAGGCAAAGCAGACGCTGACTGCAGCATTGTCAGGTATGGATTACAACATACCCCTCATTCGACTGTGGTGGTAATTGGCGAGGACGTAGACCTGTTCGTCTTACTCGTGGAACTCACACCACGAGACACGAATGTCCTTTTCATGAAGTCTGGTCGAGGCAACACAGAAGACAGACTGTACTCCTCCCAACAACTTCAGACCTTGCCATTCTGCCAGTACATTCTATTTATCCATGGCTTCACTGGACGTGATACCACTTCTGCCATTTTTGGGAGAAGTAAAGCAGCCTTAATCAAATGTTTCGAGCGGTATCCTAACGAAACCAAAAGCATCGCAGAAGTTTCGTCCAACAAGTAAATTTATTTTTATTATAAGAGGGTAACAGTGGCGTTAATTATAAAATAGGCATTTATAACTTATTTTTTAAAGAATATATACAACGAAAAATAACGAACTCTTCAGAACATATATATACCGGTATACTCCGATGGGCTGGACTGCAAACTATTAGATTTTGATCATGTTTTCATTCCCATAAAAACGATATTGTATTCCGAAATATTGGGCTCCCCCAAAACAATCATATATACGCCACTGCGTTCATATATATTTATACATTCTAGGTATATATCATTATTTATATGGGTAACAAATACCATTTATGTTTACATAATCAATAAATAACGAGTTACAGAGAGTTAAAGCCGTTGAAAACATAAGTAAAATAATGAGCAGTTTACTAGCGAAATCTCGAAACCGACCCCGATACGTCAAAACGCTATAACGTTTAAAGATATAAAGATAAATTAGCATAAGTATATATCTTCTTGAAGGCAACTTAGTGCTCTACAACTTCCTTCCTCACGACTTTCCTGTAAAATGGAAGGCAAACGGGTTGGAAGGGCAAGTTTGACGAAAAACGTGAGGCGCTACATATTTTTCTGCAAATTTTCCATGTTCACCAGCTCATATCTCGAAGCAGGCAACACACAGGTGTGAAAATGAATTTACTATATTGTAGGGCATTTAATTACCTTTCAGTTAGGAAGGTATAAAAATTTCTGTAAGATGCACCGTTTGAAATTTATGCGCCAAAAACGAAAAAGGGGGGCCTTCGAGCCCCCCTCCTGCCCCCCGAAGCACCTGAAATCGACGGGACTTTATTAGGCGTTGTTCAGGGGCCTTCCTCTACACATTCCAGAAAAAATTGGAACTACATGATTTAATGCAGCAAAAAATCATAATTTGACTGGACTATAACGAGCTCAGCGAGAAACTATTGGCCTACGAGGTGGAGCGATATACTATTGGCTTCTGTTTGACTGGAAATTACTGCTTGTACCACAAGCAATTGGGTCTGGGGCGTTAGCCCCAGGTTAGGTTTGTTTTTGTATGTAAAGCCTTTTTAACATAGAAACACACCACAAGCGAGCCCATTATTAAACAAATACCACACGTTACCGTATGTGCGAGATTGGAAACATTTTGTTTATCCTTTAAATCACGCCCACAGTCGCCGACACAATTGAAATTTCAATATATAAGTTATGTTATAAAATGGGGAAGCTGGGAGGGTTATAGGCAGCGCAGGAGATAACATCTATTGGGATATTGTTTCCTTTATTATTCATCATTACACAAAGTATTTTAGCTAATTTGTGTAGTTATGTACTTGGTTCATCATTCCCGAAGTGTTACTCTAACCGGTACATCCATATTGGCGTTACCTTAACTGTTAAAAATAAAATTAAAACACAGGTTTACATATTCTATCTGACTCCAATCTATTTATTTTCCTTTCTTACTGTAACAAAAGTCTGTTCATGGCGACAACAAAACGCCAAGTCAAAGCTTAGCTCCTGTAGAGATATGTCACTTCAAGTCAGTAACTTAAAGTCCAAAGAGGTAACCTGAAAGATAATACACCATGATTTATATTTTCTAACATCCTCCCACCTTGGAATTGTGGGAACATTTTCAAAAGTATACTTTTCTATGTGGTCTTCCAACCTATTCCAGCTCAGTCAGAGTACTTGCTGTTAGGTATCACTTCACGACCACTTTTTGTCACATACGAACTCTGCCTTGATGTTTGCAAATCCGATTTTTTATCGAAAATTATTTGTTCACTGTCTATCTCCAGAGGGTAAAGTCTTTCAATTGGGCGAATCAGAACCCCATCTTTCGTTTTCAATTTAGCTACACGCACTGCACCATCGCGACCAAGGCAGAGCATTCAAATTCTCGCCAAAGGACATTCCACCCTTTTCAGTTTCTCAGAATCAAGTAATACCATGTCACCTTCCTTCAGAGATGATGCCTTCTTTCCTTTGGGACGTTGGACCAACTGTGGGAGGTATTCCTTCCTGAAGCGCTGCTTCAGTTTTTGAATTAAGTACTGTCTGAAACGTAAGCGAGAACGGAACTTTTCTTCCTCTAATTTATCTAGATCTGATACATGGGTAGCAATGATCTCATGTAAAAACATGCTTGGATCCACTGATGCGTATGTCAGCGGGCGGCCATTAATAACCGATTCCACATCACATAGTGAAGTTGACAGTTCTTCATAAGTCTGAACGGACTTCCCGAGCATCCTCTTCAGTAACTCCTTGACAGAACGAACCAGGCGCTCCCACCAACAAGCTGTGGGAGGATTGAACTTCCACTCAATTCCATGTATTTGAGATTTATTCAGGATTTTCTGGACGGACATTTCTTTTAGCATATTTGCAGCTCCAACAAAATTAGTTCCGTTGTCACAATATATAATGGATGGACGTCCCCTTCTCGCAATGAATCTTCTTAATGATAGAAGGAATGCTTCCGTGCTGAGTGAAGATACGAGTTCTAAGTGAACAGCCCTGTAAATTGCGCATGTATACAATGTAATCCACGCCTTCTAACCATTCTTTAAAATCAATGGTCCAGCTAGATCAATTCCAGTAACTTCAAATATTGCAGCATCTTTGATACGATCTTGTGGTAGTGGAGCAGTATCTGATTCTGCTTGCTGAGCTCTGTGTCGTTTGCACTGCGTGCACATGGAAATCATTTTTCTAATGGCTCTTCTACTCTGAATGATCCAAAACTTTTTTCTCAGCTGTACAAGGAGAAATTGTATGCTAGCATGACATTGAACTTTTTGTTGTTCCTTGATCAAGGCATCAACTACATCATGATTCCAAGGCAATAACAAGGGAAATAGGAAATTGAAAAGGTCATTCCTCATTGTAATCTTTGTCTTCACACGGACTAGTCCTTTACTGTCTTGAATTACTTTCAATCCGCAGATTATGTCACCATTTCGAGGAAATGACTCCCCTTGTACGAACTTTATAATAAGTAATTCTGCTTCCCTTAATTCTAAAAACGTTAGTGGACCATTTTGTCTCTCTCTACTACTTCGAACGTTGTTGTAGAATCTTAATACCCATCCCATAATTCTTACTCTTTGAGAATAGGTGAGATCTCTTTTCAGATCAATGCCCATCATTGTTACAGGCTCGTCTGTGTTTTTCTATTTTTCTTAAACAATGAGATCCTCGTCATATGTGCCTTCATTGGTGTAATAAACAGGCCACTCTTCTTCAGGACCTCTCAACCAGCGTGGTCCCTAGCACCAGTTGGAATTGGCCAAATCCGATGGATAGCACCCTCTTGATAGTAAGTCGGGAGGATTATAAACTCCAGGTACATGTCTCCAGTGTTTTGGGTCAGTCAGCTGTCTTATTTCCATGGCTTGGTTGCCAACAAAGTTATGCCATGGTTAATTTCTTCTAATCCATGCAAGCGCGGTCGTGGAATCACTCCAAAAATAAATTTTCACATTTTCTAACGAAAGGGATGATTTGACTAATGAAGCAAGATGACCTAACAATTCTAGTCGAGGAATAGTGACCCTTTTGAGAGGTGCTATTCGAGCTTTAGATAGTACTAACTGAACTGATTCACCCTTCTCATCCTTAGTTCTGTGATACACTACTGCTCCGTAGGCATGCTGACTGGCATCATCAAAAGTATGCAATGACCAAGCCTGTCTGTCCGTTTTTCCTCCAGTTACCAGTCTTTGAATCTCTATCACTTCTTATTGGCCAATTTCCTGGTAACGCTGTTTGAACTCCTTCGAAATTACGTCAGACAGAGGGGAGTCCCAATTTGATTTAAACCTTTTTTTACTGGAGTTTTCTGTAGCTTCTATTTTCCACGATTCCTGTAGCAATAATTTGAACGGGAGAATCGCAGGGGCTAGAAATCCAACGACGTCACAAATTTTCATTATTACTGAAAGTATATCCCTCTTGGTAAGTATTGTGCCCAATTTGAGGGAGCCCATAGCTTGTATATGAGAGTCTTTTTCTGGAGAGTATTTTGAAGTCTGCTTGAAGTGAGGTCCAATGAAAGTTTGTGGAGAGCCTGTAGCGCGAGGCGTTACGTCAGATGCGCGAGGTGGATGCACGCGGGATAGCGAGTCAGGTCACTGAACCATGAACACCTGAGTGTGCAAGAGCGAATCGTACGAGATTCGCTTTCATGCAAGTTGAGAATGTATTTCGAAGCGTTCGTTCAGAACTATATTACGAGTACCAGACATATTGCCAGATAATTAGCCTGCGAGGAAACTCTGTCTCAGTGTTATCCGCAGATAGCATTTATATAGTTGGACCAGTTTTGTGTGTTCAAAACTGCTGTGGACTAATATTCAGTCTCACATACAGTTAGCCTATGTGCTGGAACATATTCCTAAAGGATATCCCCATTTAAAGGATTTATTCTATAGATAATGTTGGAAAATATGGCAAGCAATGTCGTCAGTGTACTGCGCTAATACCAGTTGAATGATAGCAAAGTCGTCGTGTACATTTATACTTGTAACACAGACGTATTTCGGAACGGTGACAATAGTCAACTACAGCAGTCTAGATTACGTGGATTTTTTTTTATGGCAGAAGCCATGGTGCTAATGGATACCGTACAGGAATTCATGGTAGCGAACATTCGTGATAAACTTTTGAATAATACTACCATGAATCGATACGTCATTATGGAGTGTTAAACCATATTTGGTGGTGTGATGGAGGTCGATGTAATGGAACTTTGAGGCGTGGTGAACAGCCAGCGGGAACATGTGTGTTCGTGCACATGTGGATTCGAGCCAGCCACATTTCATGGAGGAGGCATGCTACAACAGGTGGATCCATCGCCGCTAACCAGTATCCAGGGAGTGAATAACATCTTTATCTTCTAGTAATTAGTACATGTGATTTGCAGACTGTAGACTATTTAATTCAACCATGTTAGAGATCAACGTTTGATGCCAGCATTTATTTTGAATTATGCCAGAGCATAATGCCTGGAGCCACTTTATGGATTTCTAGGCGATGCTTCAGCACGTCATGTAGACCAACATATCCACGATATAGTTTGGTCGTGGGGTGGTGACATTCTATAGTTAGCTAGTTACTTTTCATAGATTTTCTGGTGTACAGTCGTGTACATAATTTTTTTTGTTGCATTTTTGATCGAAGGCTATCTTTCTTGGATAGTTGCTTGCGATGATATTTCGTTACTTAATGATTCTTGGGAGTTGATTTCAGTGATATTTGATGAGATTAAACACTTAATCGTTACCTAATGAGTTTGATTTTCCACTATTAGGATTTCTCTAATAATTATTATTATAATAATAATTGATGATTGTAATACTTTCGATAATACTTGATTGAATCATGTTGAATGATTATCGGGATTTTGAAGATCTGTTGGGATCATGAACTTGGAATTTAATTATTTTGACTTGTTGAAATATTTAATATTTAATAATAATAATAAATTTATTGGGTGATGGTGAATCATTCTGTGGTGTTCACATAATCGAATTTTGGATCAGATTGTAGACAAGAGGTAATGAGGTTGTAGTTAATAATGTATTTTATATTTCTCTAATGAGTTGATGATGACATTTTTCGAAATGGAAGTTGCGGTGTAGAGCAGTTGTGTCAATTAGGGAGTGTTTTGTAAGATGACTATTGGAGGGCAAAATAATTGTTAATGCCAACTAATGATTTATCTGGCTTGGTAGTTGAGTTAAATAGGAAGACATGCGTGTACTTAGCCCACAGTTTTTATTCTAATCCGTTAATTGAAGCAATGAGGCTCAGTGGAATTTAGAGAAATGGAAGTAGTAATAATGATTAAATGATGTTGTGTGTGTTTGATATTAATGATTTTTGAGGATGAATCCTCGTGTTACGTGTCTCAAAAAGAAGGGTCTAGCCAGAGTAGCAACCCCGCGCCTTAAACCAGATAACGTCATCAGTATAATTTCGGATTCTACTTATTTTTGCTCACACCTTACAAATATTCTACGGAATGACTTTGATATTGCAGTATGATCAATATAATTTGAAACTTTCAATATTATGTGGAGATATAAAATGTGAAGCCTATTAATGCTTATTGATATGGGGCATTCAGAGAAGGCTGACCTCGATTTCAGACGAATTTGTTAGCCGTTATAACTGATCCATAATTCATATAAAAATTAATAATTTCATGATTTTTATTTATTTATTTATCGTATGGTATGGTACACACTTACAGTACATCAAAATACATCTTAATGAAAAAGAAAAAAATGAAAATAAAATAAAGAGAACAGATAGGCTCATAATATTATATCTAAATTCAAAATGTAGTCCACTGATGCAGGAGTCGCTGAGAGAAAATCCAATATGTTGCCTCCGTAGGATCTTAGAGGACAGTCGTGAATGATGTGCTTCACCGTTTGTCTATCGGCTCCACAGTCACACTTTGGAGAGGGTAACCTGTTCCACTTGAACAAAGAGTCCGCACAAACTCCAGAATTGGTCCTGATACGGTTTAATTTCGACCATATCCGACGAGGAAGATCAAAGCCAGGTACTTTGGAAGTGACAGATGGCATGTCTCGGCACTCCTGTGGAGCAAAAATCTTCCAATCATGAGACCACTGCTGGACTATGTCAAAGTTCTCATTCATAAGTCTCATAGCTGTCTTCACAGGTGGCTGCCTTGAGCGAAGTCTGGGTAGACAAGCAGCAGGTATATCAACATGAATAGGGAGATCCTGATTTTGAAGTATCTTTTGGTATGTTTTGACCAGGATATTACACCTGCGGAGATGGGGTGGAGGAATGTAGCTCAGAACAGGAAGCCATTGCATTTAATTGTAACAGATATCAATCGCATGGTCTTGTTGATTTCAACATCGATCTTCCCTATGTGAGGGCTGTTTAACCACACAGGGGCACAATATTCAGCAACAGATAGAACGAGGCTGATTGCAGAAGATCGAAGAGTTGAAGCATTAGAGCCCCATGTTGTTCCACATAGTTTCTGGATGATGTTGTTGCGTGATCTCAGCTTAGCAGCAGTCTTCAAAAGGTGTTGTTTGAAGGATAAGGTTCTGTCTAAAGTAACACCCAAATACTTGGGATGCCGATTGTGTGGCAGAAGGACGTTATCAAAGTACACCCTGAGATCCATGTTAGCCATGCGATTATTCAAGTGGAAGGCACACACTTCTGTCTTGGTCATACTAGGCTGTAGTCTCCATTTGCGAAAGTACTCCCCTAGGACACTCAGGTCTGTTGTTAGTGTGTTCTCAGTTGTTGTTATGTTTGAACTGCTTGTAGCTATAGCCCAGTCGTCTGCATACCCAAATATCCTTGATTCCGTCCTTGGCATATCAGCTATGTACAAGCTGAAAAGAAGTGGAGCCAGGACAGAACCTTGTGGTAATCCGTCATTCAATTTCCTTTGTGCACTAACTGTACTACCCATGACAACTCTAAACAGTCTGTTACTCATCATGTTATTGACTAGATTGGCAATGGTCTTGCAGGGAATTACTCGAAGTAGTTTGTAAATCAGACCTTCCCTCCAAACAGTGTCGTATGCAGCCTTGAGATCAATGAATGCCACTGATGTCTTAAGGCAATTTTGAAATCCTGCCTCAATAAATGTCGTTAGTGACAACACCTGGTCTGTACAGCTGCGATGAGGTCTAAATCCCGCTTGCTCAATGGGTATCTCCGCAAGCAATCTTGGAGCAATTCTGTTCAGGAGGAGTCGTTCCACTAATTTGTAGCAAACACTCAATAGAGATATTGGTCTGTAACTCTCTGGCTTATTATTTGGTTTCCCAGGTTTCAAAACAGCGATGATTTTTGTTTGCTTTAACAAGTGAGGAATCTTACCAGTCTGCAGGATATTGGTTGCAAACTTACAGAGCCATGATCGTGCATTTCTACCACAGTTGACAAGAAATTCGGGATGAAGTCCATCAAATCCCGGTGCTTTACCAATTGACATATCCTTCAAAGCTACTTCAACATCGTCAAGAGAAAAGGGACGAGCATATTCTGAGTATGATTGGCTTTGAGCTTTCAAACATTTCAGTTCCTTTCGGACCTGTCTAACATGCTTCACATCCATTGTTGCTTTTGACACGGAAACTATGTGCGCAGCAACTTTATTAGGAGTTATTGTAGGTGTCTCACGAACTGCTGGTTGACCATTACCCAGTTTCCTCAGCAAGGACCAAGCTTGTCTGCTTGATTTCTTAAGATCCAAAGATTCTACAGTCTCAACCCATTTTTTTCTTCGAGAGTTATCCAAGCTTTGGAGGAGTTCATCAGCAATATCCTGGTCTCCGTTAGTGATAAATTCCTTGTAAAGCTCCTCAGAAACATCAGTCCAGCCAGGAATGTACTCTTTCCTGTAGCCTCTTGGAATATGCTTTTTAGCAACAGCTAGAACGGCACCAACGAATCTGCCATAATTATCGGCATTTGGAGGAATCCATCTAACGTATTTATCGCGGTCTCGTGAGAAATCATTCCAATTTGCTTTCATGAAATCCCATCGAGGTCGTGGGATGGAGGTCACAAAAGGGATTTGAGTGCCAACTTCTAGGACAACAGGGCGATGTTGACTGTGGGGAAAATCAGATGAAACTTCCCGTGTAGTGGGTAGAGGTTGGCCGTATCTGTCTGTGGACACGAAGGACAAGTCAGGATTAAAATCACGTCTCCATGCAGCAGATCGAAAGGTAGCTCTGTCCTTTGCATCAAAGATAAGGTAGAGGCCATTTTCCTCAGCCCATTGTGAGACAGATTTTCCATTTACATCATTTGTCTCGTATTTCCAGTCAACATGGTGGCTGTTGAAATCACCTACATAGATTGCAGGATGAGGATACGGTTTTAACACATGATTTGGCCATTCCATTGCTGGTGGCTTATACACGTTGGTAATTACAATGTCCCCTATCTTAATTGTGACTAGATGTATATTGTCAAAGCTAGTTGCTGAAAGAAGTGAGACATTCTCTAGATTTTTCCGGACGTAGGTAGCTGTGCCATATGCATGATGATAAGTCGCACCAATAATGCTAAATCCTGGTATTCTGCCTCTTTGCTGAAGTTGACCTTCATCCACAGTATGAGTTTCTTGGAGTGCAAGCACATCAATATTGTCATTAATCAGCATTTTGGAAAGATATTGGCACTTTGATCTACTTAAGCCTTCTACATTTAAATGACAGATACGTAAATTAGAACCAAGCTTTCTTGTCAATCGGTCCTTAAAAGAACCATTTTCTAATTTCATGATAATAGCGAGTGACACCCACAAATTTTAATAAGTGAATACATTTATTTTCTTTAAGTGATTATATTGAGTCTTGTGCTCTGCTGTTATTTAGATGAGCGCTTATGTGGACGTGGGACATCCGTCAAACGGTCACAGTATATCTTGGGAGAATGGAAATTGAGCAACAATAAAGACCCCCATTGTATCCAGTCTCGTGTTCCACCTCATGCCTAATACCTTTGTGACACATCCATTGCTTTCAATATCTTCATTGTTGCTTTTGATCTTTGAAAGTTCGCAATTTCTTATTGTAGATTCCCAGCATCTCAGCTCCATCTTGGCTTCAGCTAGAATCCGTGTGCTTTCAAAACGAAACATATTGTATTCTTCTACAGAATCAACTGATGTTACACAGTTATCCACGTGCATAGATTTCATCAGTTTCCGTGTTATCAGTTCATCCTTATTACTAACAGTCGAAAGATGATGATCCAATACAGCACCCAATATAAATGGACTACATGTGGCTCCAAAAAGAACTCTTGAATGTCTATAAATCTTCAATTTCATACTTCTGAAATTCTCCCGCCATAAAAATCGGAGATAATCACGATCTTCAACTCGTACCTCAATCATTTGGAATGCTATCATTATGTCTGCAGTAACACCCAGCTCTTTCTCTCGAAACCTTAAAAGAATTTCAGGGGTAATTTGAACGTAGTTAGGACCTTTCATTAAACAATCGTTCAGTGAAAGCCCTTTGTTTGTTTTGCATGAAGCATCAGAAACTGGTCGAACTGGAGTAGTCAGACTTTCAGGTTTGATTACAGGTCGGTGTGGAAGATAATGACAAGATTTCTCAACCTCTTCCTGTGGCACTTCTTCAATAAAGTCTTGTGCTATCCAGTCTTCAAATATCTTGCCATAGTGTGAGAAGAGACCTGTCTTTTCCAACTTCTGCGTAGTCGACTGAAGTCTTCTTTCTGCTATTTGCTTATTGGACAGAATTTCTGGATGTCCCTCCTTCCAAGGAAGACCAACTACATAACGTCCATCTTCTTTCTGGGTTAAAGTATTGAGTAGATGTTGTTTCGCTTCTCGATCTTGTTCTTCAGCTGACTTGTTTTCTACTGGATCCTGAATACCAATTGTTTCAAGATTCCACAAGTCTGTGATTGAGCCATCGTTGTAAGCCATAGTGATTATTGTATGGGCCATGTTCACTTCAGGAGAGTTGTAGGTTTGTTCTCCACCCAAAGTCCATCCTATCTTTGTTTCTATGGCTGTTAGACCACTCTTAAGCCGAACAACATTTCCAGTTAGAATTTTAGCTTAGATATCCATTCCAATAAGGAGCTGAATTTCTGGACATTTATCACCCACATATCCATATTTTCTTCGTTCTAAGTTCACGAAACAAGGTAGAACATGCTGAAACTCATGGGATTGACTGGCAAATACATGACTGATCCCTGACTTCGATCTCAAAAGAAACGTTACCGCCTGGTTTCTGTACTTCTTGTGATTTATTTCCGAGGTCTTGCTTCCACCGAACAGAACATGGGAAACCAATTCTTCAGCACATGCTATCAATCCGAGTTCTTCAGCTGAGAGCTGAGAGCCACAATCCAAAAGGCTCTCACTGTTTTCCGTCTGCCATTGCTGTAGACAGTAACCATCAGTGTTTGTAATATTACTTGACGGACGGATGTGTGACAAGCCATATTAGAAGTTGTGTGACGCTGACTGACTTTTTCTTCTTTCTTCGATTCATTCTTATCTCTCTGCAAAAGATCAGGAAACATAACTGATATGGCTTTTCCTTCTTATAGACTCCTTGATCTCTATGGATCAGCCATAGTTAATTGTCTTTGTTTCTTCTGTATTCTTTGGTAGATGTCTGATACGCATCGTGTACCGGTATGTGTTAAGTTATGATTAATAAAACCTAACAAACAGGTTTATAAAAGTGTTCATATTTATTACAATTTATTAATCTTAACTAAGAATGGATCGTCTACTAAGACCCGAGCGTCTGAACATCGACCCAGAATCTAGCAACGCACAACAAGATTGGAATCACTGGTACAGCACGTTCAGGAACTTCATAGTGTCTTACCAAGCAAGTGACGCCGACAAATTAAGAATTCTGATAAATCATGTCTCACCTTCAGTATACGAATATTTCAATGAAGCTAAAACGTCCAATGACGCAATAAGCATTTTGGTTAGCACGTTTACAAAACCGGTGAACGAAATATTTCGGCGTCACAAATTAGCAACCAGAAAGCAGCTAGCTGGAGAAGCAGTGTCGAGATATATAGAATCTTTGAAGCTTCTGAGCAAATATTGTAACATTAAGGCTGTCACAGCGGAAATAAATAGAGATGATTGTATTCGCGGCGCTTTCATTGCCAGTCTTCTTAACTCGAATATTCGTCAGAGACTATTAGAAAATCTTCACCTCCCTCTTGAGGAGGCTTCAATACAGGCAAAGGCTTCAGAGTCAGCGATGGAACAGTCCCTTCAGTATCAAGAGCCTGTTTCAGTCAGTGCTGTTCAGAACCGTCGTGTTGGTTCACCCAGACCACCCTCAATTTCTTATGCCAGCCGTGACAGCTGCTCAGGGAATAGTGAAGCCTCGTGTGAAGTTGTTGCAGTGACAAACAGGAAGTGCTATTTTTGAGGACTTGCCTATCACAAGGGGAATGAATGCCCAGCAAGGGAAGCTATTTGTCGTGCATGCTCGAAAACTGGTCACTACGCCAAAGTTTGTAGAAGTGCCAAACCGAATAGTTCCCAAAAATCTTACCTTTGCTATACTGCAGTCTTATCTTCTGCCTCTTCCACACCATCTTGTCTGGCAAAAGCAATAATTCCCTTTCACTTAAATGGAACGAAAGCCAATGCTCTGGTAGACACTGGCAGTTCTACAAGTTTTATTTCTGAGAGGTTGGTCCGGAAGCTCCGGCTCCCCGTGTGTGCTAGTAGTCTCACAGTAACAATGGCCTCAACATCTCTTAGCTCATCGGTTAAGGGAGTTTTCTCAGTCAATCTAAATGTCAAGGACCATGTATATGAAGACGTTCAGCTAAATATACTGACAGATCTATGCTCGGACGTTATTTTGGTTCACGACATTCTTGGTCGCCATTCACCCATAAAAATAAAGTTTGGTGGTAGCAAAGAACCGTTGAATATCTGCGGATTGACAGTGGCTAATGTAGAACCTGTCCAACTCTTTCGTAACATCCCTCCAGACTGTAAACCAATCGCTGTTAAATCTCGACGTCACACAGCTTCAGATGCCAAGTTCATTGATCAAGAAATTCAACGACTCTTAAAGGAAGATGTCATAGAAGAAAGCTTTTCTCCATGGCGTGCACAGGTTCTTGTTAACCACACCGAGAACCACAAGCGCCGCATGGTAGTCGACTATTCTCTGACAGTAAATCAGTACACCCAACTAGATGCATATCCACTTCCACGCATTGAGGATATCGTAAACAAAGTGGCAAATTATGAAGTGTTCAGTGCTATCGACTTAAAGAGCGCCTATAATCAAATCCCTATCTGCAAAGAGGACCGTCCGTACACAGCATTTGAAGCTAGTGGTAAACTTTGGCAGTATAAACGAATTCCATTTGGCCCAACTAATGGTGTGCCCTGTTTCCAAAGAACTATCGATTCGATCATCCAGAAAGAGGAACTCACTGGGGTAGCAGCTTACCTAGATGATATCATAGTAGGAGGCAAGAATCAGCAAGAACATGACATGAATCTGAAGAAGTTCTTAAAAGCCGTAGAAAAGTATCGCTTGACTAATGATAAGAAGAGTGTCCTCTCATCTCGTACAATAAAGCTGTTGGGTTATATAATCTCCAATCATGAAATTCGTCCCGATCCTGACCGACTCACATCCTTGAGAGAACTTCCTGTTCCATCTGATACGGCTTCTCTTCGAAGAGCAATGGGCATTTTCGCACATTTTTCAAACTTCATTCCCAGATTTTCACAGAAAATACATATCCTTTCAAGTGGTCACTTTCCATTAAACGAAAAGGCTGTTGAAGCGTTCAATACTCTGAAAGAAGATGTGGAAAACGCACTCGTCTCAGCTATAGATGAGAAGGTTATGTTCACCGTGGAGACTGATGCTTCAGAGCATTCTCTTGGAGCCACCCTGTCACAAAATGGGCGGCCTGTAGCTTGTTTTTCACAAACCCTCAACAAGTCAGAACAAAGACATTCATCTGTGGAGAAGGAAGCTCAGGCTATTATCGAAGCTGTCAAGAAATGGAGGCATTATTTACTAGGAAGACATTTCCGCCTCATCACCGATCAGGAGTCAGTGGCCTCCATGTTCGACAGCAGGCATCATGGCAAGGTAAAGAATGAGAAGATACTGCGTTGGAGATTGGAACTTTCATGTTTTGACCATGAAATCATCTACAGACCTGGACAACACAACGAAGCAGCTGATGCTTTATCCAGAATCTGTGCCACTACCCAGTGCTATGGATTACGACTTAAGAACATTCATAATAATAATAATAATATCGTATGGCCTCGGGTGCCTGGTGCAAGCTTTGTTAATTGACACCCAGAGGGTAGCTTGCATGTCGAATTTCGTCGTTCCTTTGAACGCTATGAAAGTCAAGGAGGTTAGATATCTAAACTCCTTGACACTACAGCGCTTTCAAGTAGAGAATGGAGGAACTTTGTGTTGGCGGAAAGTCCCGAGATTAATTTTGCCATTGAACACGACCTACTGAATTCAAATGGGTTCTTTAACATGCCAACAACGTATGACATGAGTATCGTCATTTTTGTCGCCTTCAAAAATCACTTACCATGGCCAGGGGCGAACCTGAAATCTTGGGGTTGGTAGTCCGACACTATAACCACTCACCCACCGTGGCAAGCTAGAACATTCATGAAGCCTTATGTCATCCGGGATTGACGAGAATGAACCACTTCGTTAAGTCAAAGAATTTGCCCTATTCGTTGGAGGATATAAAGAAGGTTTTATCAGCGTGTAAAGTCTGTGCTGAGCTAAAACCCAGATTTATCCAACACGAGGGAAGTCTCATCAAAGCTATCCATCCATTTGAACGAATAAACATAGATTTCAAGGGACCTCTTTCATCCACTTCCAGAAACCGATACCTCCTCATCTTAGTAGATGAATATTCCAGATATCCTTTTGCTTTTCACTGTACGGATGTTACTTCCTCCGCCGTTATATCCAAACTGAAAATCCTTTTTTCAATTTTTGGATTTCCTTCCTATATTCATTCAGATCGAGGTTCTGTCTTCATGTCCCAAGAATTGAAGTCATATCTCACGACTGTTGGGGTAGCGACGAGCAGAACGACACCGTTTAATCCCAGAGGCAATGGTCAGGCAGAAAAATACGTAGGCATTGTCTGGAAAACTATACAGCTTGCCATAAAATCAACACAATTGGATATCCGACACAGGGAAAAAGTTTTAGATGATGTCCTCGATTCTATCAGGTCATTACTTTGACCGCAACAAACGAAACTCCCCATGAACGTATGTTTAAACACCAACGGAGATCGATTTACGGACAAGCAACCCCTTCATGGTTATTGACTCCAGGACCCGTATTTCTGCGGAATCATTCCAGGCATTCAGAGTATGAACCATTTGTCCAAGAGGTCACTCTTGTTGAAGCGATCCCCGAGTACGCTCACGTACAACTTGTTGATGGACGGGAGACTACCGTTTCAACTAGAGACTTTGTTCCAGTACCTTCTCCAGGCAACGTTTCTCAATAATGGGAAGAAGAAAGGGAGGTAACAGAAGAGCAGCATTCCAACAGATCTCTTGGACATCACTGGCCTTCAACATCAATGGTCCCTCCTCGACCATCAGAATCTTCGACTCTGGTTCCCCACGTCCTGACTTCTCCAGAACCCAGAGGTCGTTAGGAAGTCCAGTTGCGACTTCTCCTCCTGACCAGCAACCTAGGCGAAGCACCAGATTCTTGACTTCTCCAGAATCTCAGGGATCGACAGAGAGTCCAGTTACACTTCCTCCAGGCCAACAACCTAGGCGGAGCACTAGAATCCGTCGCCCTCCCCCTTACCTCAACGACTATACTTATCATTTAGGTGGGGGTGAATGATATGGCTTTTCCTTCTTATAGACTCCTTGATCTCTATGGATCAGCCATAGTTAATTGTCTTTGTTTCTTCTGTATTCTTTGGTAGATGTCTGATACGCATCGTGTACCGGTATGTGTTAATTTAAGATTAATAAAATCTAACAAACAGGTTTATCAACGTGTTCATGTTTATTACAACTTGCTGATGGACGGGAGACTACCGTTTCAACCAGAGACTTGGCTCCAGTACCTTCTCCAGGCAACATTTCTCAAGAATGGGAAGAAGAAAGGGAGGTAACAGAAGAGCAGCATTCCAACAGATCTCTTGGACATCACTGGCCTTCATACAACAAACCAAGCACCGGATGTTGGATTCACAGTTCTTTGACAAATAATTAGATCGCAAGCATATGAAACAACGCTTCTTTTCTCTAACCTTCGATCTTCTTTCCTCAACTGTCATGTTTGTTGTTTTGAAACACTTCTCGCTGTCATGGGCCTTTTCGCAAAATATACATAAGTTTTCTGAAGTATTGCTAAGTGCTGCCACTGTAGGTGTACTCATCTTATTTTTATTATGCTTCCTTTCTACTTTTGAAAAACATCCCTCCCTTTGAGCCTATTCTTTCGCTTCTGTGCTACCGAAACCTGACCGTGCTAACAAGATTTGTTGCTCATTTAGAACTTCAGTCTTGATAAACTCCATTAAACAATCAAGTAGAGACATCCTAGGTTCTATTTCACTAACACTTTGTTTCGAAAATTGACTCCTCTGCCATGCCCGTAACATTTCTTCTGGCAGACTCGACTCAACTAAGGGAAATAACCATGTGCCTGGATCTGTGTCTGTCAAGTTTAAGGTACTGAGTGACCATAAATGTGATTGTAATTTAATTGTTAACGATTAAAGGGGGAGTTTTTCCTTTTGAGTAGCATTTGAAATTGCTAGTTTCAACAGTTCTCTTACATAGACTTGCATCAGGAGATCATCCCTGCCGATTTGTTCTTTTAATGCTTGAATGACTTTTGGATAATTTACTGCTGTTTGACGTAACTAAAAACAATTGCCTGTGGTTCTGTGTCAGGTTTCATTGCCTGTAATAAATACTGAAACTTGCCACTGTCGTGCAAAGTATCATCTTCGTGTACCTTTCTGAACTGAGACCAAAACCTAACCATTCCTTTAGATCTCCATTAAATGTCTTTAGCTCAATTTTGGGTTACTTAAAGGACCTTCGTTTATTGATTTCATTATATCCTTCATTTCCGAACCTCTCGCTAGGAAGTGAACTAATCACGGGGAGCAAAATTATATTGTTTACTTGTACCTTAATAACCTCAAATTCGTCAATGTATTTCTCAGTATTTTCTCTTTCAGCTAAAATAACATTGTCCTCCGCATCATTGTCTAATAAATGATCCATTATTTCCATGAAGTTCCTCCTTTGAACTTTCCAAACGATTAAAATTTGATTTCAACAAGTCACTATTCTGCGAGGTAATTTCTGTAGCAAGTAACTCTTTAATGCATTGAAATTTCTTTGTTACACTTTGTCTATTCAAGTTGTTGTTGTTTGAGTCTTCAGTCTTTTGACTGGTTTGATGCAGCTCTCCATGCCTCCCTGTCCTGAGCTAATCGTTTCATCTCTACATAGCTCCGACACCCTACATCGGAGGCAATCTGTTTAACATATTCTAACCTAGGTCTACCCCTACAGTTTTTGTTCTCGACCCTTCCTTCCATAACTAAGCTTGCTATTCCAACTACAATACTCAGACCTTAATGCAGGTCTCGAAAGTGTGAAAATGGCGTATGCTGAAGCCCCGACATATTGTTTGTTTACATTCGTTGCTGGGATACACTATTTAGCTTTGATTAGCTTCGTTTGATGAAAGTTGCGATAAACTGTCACTCATCTGTAATTTTTACTGTCTTCTGTATTTCTGTAAAGTTCAGTTCGCGTTAATGTAATGCAATCGTATGTAAATATGTGATAATACGCTTGATATGGATTGGTTCGTTTGTGTGATGATTGTCCAGTCAACCGATGGCATTGTGTCATTTACTTCGGATGTTGAAGTACCTAAGACTAAAGCATAATAGAAGTGACTCAAAAATATACACCGCAATGATTTGCTAGTTAGTGGCAATATAATAATAGCTTAGTACACTTCATTAGTGCCGAACTTAAGTACGTAAAGGGAAAACGCAATGAGCATCTACGGCTAGACCAAACCATTGACGATATCTTGAACGCTCAGCAATATGTGCCTCCGTAAATCCTTACCAGTCTGGCATATGTTCTACACTGCCTTGTACATACGCCAAATAATACAGTGAACTTTTTTATTGGTTATGGAAGATGTTCCCCCTGTGCCAAACAGTGAACTAATTGTGTTCCGTCATTATTCATACTTTTGTGATTCTTACTGCTTGCATGTTATTTTTATTATGATGTGTGTAATAAAGTGTTGTGAGTACCTTGCTAACTATGTTCTTATATTGCGAGATGGTGTGCCGCGATAATTCCGTAAGAGGGAGATGATGCTTTCCAACCTATAGTACTTTACTAAGTCAACTATTTCCAGCGTACAACTATTCCAAACGGTAACAGCGAATGTTTAATAGGTTAGATGGTAACATATTATCGTGTCCCTTGTGTAGTATTCTCCATAATTATGTTCTGATATCCACACGACGACTTCTTTGCATATTTTAATCAACTAATTCGGTGTGATGTTTTACCCGAGATATTAGACAATTCCACGAGAGGTCTTAATTGAATTGTATCTCTATGGTGTTGGTTGGAATGAAATTTGGTACAGAGGTAGCACTAGCAAAGGGCACCTCAGTGTCATGTTTTATATCACCACCATCTTGACGGAAACGTAATGGCGGCCACACAAATGTTCAAAGCTTAAATCAAATTACGACTAACCTAATCATCCGATCTCTACCAAATTTTGCAACAACATACCTTTATGGAGGAAGCATCCTTTGACAAATCTAATAGGTCATTAGCCTAATAGTTTGCGGATGGCGGCCATCATTGTGTCAACATCGATTACCCCTATTAATTCGAACACGGTGAAACCGAATGGAATGAAATTTGGTACAGAGGTAGCACTAGCAAAGGGCACCTCAGTGTCATGTCTTATATCGCCGCCATCTTGACGGAAACGTAATGACGGCCACACAAATATTCAAAGCTTAAATCAAATTACGATTAACCTAATCATCCGATCTCTACCTAATTTTGCATCAACATACCATTATGGAGGGAGCATCCTTTGACCAAACTAATAGGTCATTAGCCTAATATTTTGCGGATGGCGGCCATCTTTGTGTGAAAATCGATTCCCCCTATTAATTCGAACACGATGAAACCGAATGGAACGAAATTTGGTACAGAGGTAGCACTAGAAAAGGCCACGTCAGTGTCATGTTTTATATCACCGCCATCTTGACGGAAACGTAATCGCGGCCACCCAAATGTTAAAGGCTAAAATGTAATTACGACCAACCTAATAATCTAGTCTCTACCAAATTTTGCAACAACAAATCTTTATGTGGAAAGCATATTCTGACCAAACTGCTAGATCATCAGCCCAATAGTTTGCAGATGGTGGCCA
Organism: Meconema thalassinum; assembly: GCA_946902985.2. Taxonomy (NCBI): domain Eukaryota; kingdom Metazoa; phylum Arthropoda; class Insecta; order Orthoptera; family Tettigoniidae; genus Meconema; species Meconema thalassinum. The sequence continues at coordinate 296,102,705 of OX336390.1, read as the reverse complement.
AGTATGTGTGCAAATCGATTCCCCCTATCAATTCAAACACGGTGAAACCGAATTGAACGAAATTTGGTACAGAGGTAGCATTAGCAAAAGGCACCTCAGTGTCATGTTTTATATCGCCACCATCTTGACGGAAATGGCAACTATTCTCATTCCGATTGTCTACACAAATACTCTGCGTGTCCTGGGACAGCACTTCAGTAACCGGGTACTTTCTTCTCACCTACTTCAGAATCAGTTTGATTTTTTGCTAATAATATTAATCTATAATTACTGAACTTAAATACAAATCGTGATAACTCGCCAAAAAGCGTCTTATTCAACCACAGAAACAGTGAGACTATTGTAGCTTCCCCTTGGGTGAAGACGAAGAAACCTATAATTCGAGGCCAGCACTATATAGATAAATTAATTCAGGTAAGTCTAAATTATTGATGCATACTTCTTCGGAACCTAGTCTCGTCTTGTGATATCCTTTATGATATTAGGTGAGTAAAAGTAATAATTTACACGAACTGTGACAAGCCTGATTACATGATCTTAGCTATTGGTAGGGCAACCGTCGCCGCCATGTTTTTTCTACATTAAGGTCTGAGGATTGTAGTTGGTCTTGGTCTAATAGGAGTCCTACCTTTCTTTAGCCGTTCCATGTTATTTCTTCTCTTCTTGGATATGAATAATTATTGGCAGTAATTTATGTACGTCTCCAATCACGTCGGGATTCACCAAATTTTAAAAATATAATTAAACTAGATGTTCAGTAAAGAACATATAGCCTACTTTCTCCTAAATGCATGGGTATTTTTATAACTCTTTGTCCTTTTCAAGGAGTATAATTGAATGTTGGTTGTAGTAGCTTGTTGAAATCCAACGTGCTATAGGGATATTAAACTTGAATATGAGGTGCCCTTTGCTAGTGCTACCTCTGTAAAAAAATTCATTCAATTTGGTTTCACCGTGTTTGAATTGATCCGGGGAATGGATTTGCACACATACATGGCCGCTATTTGCAAACTATTGGGCTGATGACCTTGTAGTCAGTCATAAGATGCTTTCCACAAAAAGGCATGTTGTTGCAAAATCCGGTAGAGATCAAATTATTAGGATGGTCGAAATTTGATTTAAGCTTTTAACATTTGGGTGGCCGTCATTCCGTTTCCGTTAAGATGGCGGCGATATAAAACATGACAGTGAGGTGCCTTTTGCTAGTGCTACCTCTGTACCAAATTTCGTTCAATTCGGTTTCACCGTGTTTGAATTGATAGGGGGAATCGATTTGAACACATACTTGGCCACCATCTGCAAACTATTGGGCTGATGATCTAGCAGTTTGGTCAGAATATGCTTTCCACATAAAGATTTGTTGTTGCAAAATTTGGTAGAGACTAGATTATTAGGTTGGTCGTAATTACATTTTAGCCTTTAACATTTGGGTGGCCGCGATTACGTTTCCGTCAAGATGGCGGTGATATAAAACATGACACTGACGTGGCCTTTTCTAGTGCTACCTCTGTACCAAATTTCGTTCCATTAGGTTTCATCGTGTTCGAATTAATAGGGGGAATCGATTTTCACACGAAGATGGCCGCCATCTGCAAAATATTAGGCTAATGACCTATTAGTTTGGTCAAAGGATGCTCCCTCTATAATGGTATGTTGATGCAAAATTTGGTAGAGATCGGATGATTAGGTTAATCGTAATTTGATTTAAGCTTTGAACATTTGTGTGGCCGCCATTACGTTTCCGTCAAGATGGCGGCGATATAAAACATGACACTGGGGTGCCCTTTGCTAGTACTACCTCTGTACCAAATTTCGTTCCATTCGGTTTCACTGTGTTCGAATTAATAGGGACAATCGATTTTCACACAAAGATGGCCGCCATCCGCAAACTATTAAGCTGATGACCTATTAATTTGGTCAAAGGATGCTACCTCCATAAAGGTATGTTGTTGCAAAATTTGGTAGAGCTCGGATAATTAGGTTAGTCGTAATTTGATTTAAGCTTTGAACATTTGTGTGGCCGCCATTACGTTTCCGTCAAGATGGCGGCGATATAAAACATGACACTGAGGTGTCCTTTGCTAGTGCTACCTTTGTACCAAATTTCGTTCAAATTGCGCTCACCGTGTTCGAATTGATAGGGGGGGACAGACATTCAGAGTACACACACTCTCACACACACACACACACAGACTCACACACACACATACACACACACACACAGACAGACACACTTTTTTTCGCCATGTAGTGATCTCATAAGTCTACTTTCATTTTTTGCAAAAATCGAAAGTAGGCTAAAACAGGTTTACATATTCTATCTGACTCCAATCTATTTATTTCCCTTTCTTACTGTAACAAAAGTCTGTTCAAGTCAAATCAGCAACTAAAAGTCCTGAAAGATAATACACTATAATTAATATTTTCTAACATTAACTTTGTTTGTAGACTTTCATGGCCGGACCCGATATTGTTGGCTGAAGTGTCTCTGTTTGTGTTTCCTTCTCTGGAGTTTTGGTTGGCGAAGTTTCACCATCCTTGTAGTAGCCTTAGTCTTGGGTGAAAGGTTATCAGGCTAAGATCTTAAATTTACACTATATCTCTCGGGCGAGGTACTCAATTTTGTACATAAATGCGCTAACCTGAAAGAAATAAAATACAATTACAAAATAACACGCATTTACGTTCGTCACGGAACTACTTGTTATTAATTTGTGAAGCTTATTCTTACGCTTCACTTTAGCAAGAGATAATGTTCGTTGAACTTTAAGAAAACATACACTCAACGTTTATGGTATAATGTAGCAGGTACTGGCATAGTCCTACCTGAATTTCTGACTTAGTACGCGGGATATAAATTGAAATTGATAGGGTGAATTAGTAAGTACACGCCTAATTTGAATTAACTTACAGACAGAAGGACAGGCTTTAAGCGGCTTCGATGGCGTAGTCGGTAGCATGCTGAGCTTCTATGCCCATGATAGCGGGTTCAAACCTGGCCGAAGCCGTCGGATTTTTTAAGAGCGTTAAAAATCCCTCAGTATGCCTTCCTTCGGAAGGGAAGTAAAGCCGGCGGTCCCATGTCATAGATTTATGGCATGTTAATGAACCTTCCACTAATTGCACCTGTGTGAAGCTAAATTGGTTAGGTTAAGAATGTAAACAACGCTCTTAGGTTTCTACGTTCGTTGCCAAGAGCCGACTTCGGTGGCGTCTTGTAGTTAAGTTCTGAACTTGGCCTAGTTGTCGTTGACGGTGGCGCTTGGCGGAAAAAGTAGGAACTATTTGAAAAATTCTAAGTTGCAGTACTTAAATTTAAAAAAACAGATAACACACACTATTACAGTCATCACAATTAACACCGGTTATCAGACAGATTCTTCACACACCCAAAGTACACGGTGCTACATGACCGCGTTGTCGCAGCCCCTAAACTTAAGAACCAACCAACCAACCAACCAACCAGAAGGACAGACACACGGACACACATACAGTACCTCTGCCCGGGTTATCTCAGTGTACTTTTTGATTATTTTTGCAAAATGTGAAAAGTAGACTACAAATGTTATTTTCAGGCCAGTTTAATTTGTGAAAATTAAAGTAAGCTTTCCAGTCGGTAAACACAAATTGTACCCAATTACATTGGACGGGAATCAAGTATATATAACTGAATGAATTATAGAACTGTAAAAAAAGCGAATTCAATGCTGATTTTAAAATTTGTTTATGCTCTAATAACAGCTATGCTATTCCCGTGTGTTTTATTTCTTTGGGTTTGATAGTATAAAGCAAATAATAATTAACTATAATGTTCTTGATGAATGTGTTGTGCTGGTTATATTCATCACTGGAATAACAAATATTATACAGTACACACATACTCCACCACAATATTTGTATTAAAAATTTATCTTCACAGGTTCTACGTGCTCGTGATTAATAATGTACAACGTGGTATAAATCAAGATTGACCAAAGAATATATTCATACTTCCTGTATTTTACATTTGCTATGCAAGTAGAATGAATTCGAATCTAAATAGAACTGGACCTTGATGGAGGAGATACTTGTTTGCCTACAGTACACTTATTTCATGTGCGAAGAAAAGTAGGCGAGACTTTGATATCGCCACAATAAGGCTAATTCCACAGTATTCCAAATATACTTTCTCTGCAGGTATACCCCTGCGCAAAAGACGACTTCATCTCACCAGTTGTGTTGAGACAACTATTGAAGGGGCAAGGTCAAGCTGTTGGCCTCCCACCAAGGTGGACCGGGTTCGATTCGTGGTCAATACATGTGAGATTTTCAAAGTGAAATGCCATATCGTGTGGTTCAGATTCCACGTTAAAAGGAGGTCCCGTGGCTCATGATCGCATGATTAACGGTCACGTAACACTAAAAAACGTCCTTACAACTATTTAATTTCCCTCATCATGAATTTCGAAACTACACCTGGTGGTAAAATCGTGAAAACATGTGTTGTATTTTCTTTGTGCAGTATTTATAAAATCAGATGTATTTCGGTGGTGTATTTATGCGGTAGTGGTAGTAGTAATTATTATTATTATTATTATTATTAAAAGCCTCCGTGGCTTAGGCGGCAGCACGCCGGCCTCTCACCGCTGAGTCCGTGGTTCAAATCCCGGTCACTCCATGTGAGATCTGTGCTGGACAAAACGGAGGCAGACAGGTTTTTCTCCGGGTACTCCGGTTTTCCCTGTCAACATTTCATTCCAGCAACACTCTCCACTATCATTTCATTTCATGTGTCATTCATTTAATCATTGTCCCAGAGGAGTGCGTCAGGCTTCGGCAGCCGGCACAGTCCATATCCTCGCCGCTAGATGGGGGCATCATTCATTCCATTCCTGACCCGGTCGGAGACTGGAAGCAGGCTGTGGATTTTCATTTTCATTATTATTATTAGTAGTAGTATTATTAACAATACAGCGCACACATTGTGCATAATGTTAATTACAAACTTGAATAACCACCTCTCACTTGCATAAAATAACACAATTGATGATCCCCAATTTTTACAAGTGATCACGTGGTATCGGCAGCATTGCATACTGCACAATTTACATAGACAGGAGTCGTCTGGGTCATGGAAGTACTCGGTGTTACAGAGTGTATGGTGGTACCCATGTACTGCCTTCGAGTTATCAAAGTGTCGCAGGTCTTGGTTAGTGTCTGTCCATATCCTATTTATCGTGGCCTCCGTTGAGTAAAAGTCGAGCCAGATTTCCTTCCCTCTTCTGCACTCTGCCCTGCATTAGCTTTTCCCAGGCGCCAGTGGATGGTAGCGCTCTCTTCATCTGGAGGTCCTCAATGTGGTAGTAATGAACCATATTATTATAGTCTACTATTATCATATTGCAGATTGAGACAAGCCATCGCGGATTTAGTCCTAATACCACTAGTTTCAAACAAACATTCCTTAAAAGTTAATAAAATCAAATTTCTTCGAAAGTCTTAGATGTATTAGACAACCCAGGCCAGATTAAATTTTAGGAACTGAATTTGTGTCACAAATATGTAGTAATTTATTTTTTATGTCAAGTTTTTGTAGCCCTTTCCGTTAATTTATCATGTTTATCGTTCTTCTTCTTTTCTTCTTCTTCTAATTCTTCTTCTTAGCATTTATCCCGCTGTATTGCAGGGTCTGCTGTTCTGCCCTTTCCTATCCACTTGATGCGGTCCTGTGCATCTTCAGGAGAGACTCCCGCAGTGTGTCTAGCCAGCTCTTCTTTGGTCGCCCTCATAATCTGCGGCCATCAGGACTGATGTTTAAGGCTCTTCTCGCAACGGAAGAACCGCTTCTGCGTAGTACGTGGCCATACCATCGCAAACGGTTCTCTCTCTGCTTCTGAGTGATTGGGGCCACATCAAATGACATTCGAACACCTTCATTTCTGAATAGGCCCAGTCTTGTGAGTTCTATTGGCCAGCGAAGCACTGTTGTTTATCATTAATCCCTTAATATTGCGAATTGGCTTCGGTGGCGTAGTTGGTAGCATGCTGAACTGCTGTGCCCAAGACAGCGGGTTCCAACTCGGCCGAAGTAGTCGGATTTTTAAGAGCGTTAAAAATCCTTCAGTATGCCTTCCTTCAGAGGGGAAGTAAAGCCGGCGGTCCCATGTCATAGATTTATGGCATGTAAAAGATCCTTCCACAGACTAAACTTGTGTGAAGCTACATTGATAGGTTAGATTTCGTCGGAACGCTCTATCAAAGTACCAACGTTCACCACTAGGTATCATTGATATCTGGTGGCGAATGTTGGAACTACTTGAAATTGAACGGAACTTGTAGCTCACCCTAAGGGTGTCCGCTGGAAGCAGCTACAGACTCAGGCGAGCCGAACATGTCCTCGGACACTCCCGGCACTAAAAGCCATACGATAAATTATAAATAGCGAATTTAGCTGAGTCTCTTCTACTTCAGCACATCTTTAGTATTACTCGAGACAAATGTGCGATCCATTCTGATCCGGTACAATCTGATCACAACGAATGGTTCTTGTTAATTTATTGCGCACGGCTAACTAAGTAACAAGGGTTCCATGTGCTGTAATGGTTAGCATTGTTACTTGCCATCCCTGAGACCCAGATTTGATTCCCTGCTCTTTTAAGTGATTTAATTCTGATCTGAAAGCTGCAACGGGATCCACTTGGTCTTGGTAGGACACCTGCATCGAGTGTGTTCTTTTATGGGGCAAAAACATTATCCACGACGGTGTTTAATAGACGTATTAACGTACGTATTAAGTATATATTGATACACCTATAAATACTTTAACTGTAGGTCACTGTAGGTTTGGTAGAGCTTTGTAGAGGCATTTATCTAGTAGATTTGGATCTGATGATGCTCGCTTGACGAGTGAAACAAGTCATCTTTTAGTTTTCTCCTTCTTCAATAGTCTATAAAAATATCGTCTTCTATACATAAAAATGAATGTTACGTCATGTCTGTCCCGTATGCGTTCATATACCACTTATCCGATTGCGATGAAACTTTGGTGAGTTGTTGTGCACTCTCCTGCAAAGGTTCCCGAATTAGCAAATCGATTTTAAAATAGATAGCGCGTGAGTAGTTTCAATAAATGGGTGACGGCGCGAGAACCGTTTCAACAAAGTCCTGTATGCGTTGATATACGTTTCATTCCATTGAGGTGAAACTTTGGCGAGTTGTTGTGAATATAACCCAATTTCAACAAAAAGAATAAGTACTATCAGGGAAGTAATTGTGAGACTACTGTAGGTCCACGAGGATTTGTGCCTATGCATCCCTTTTTACTATTGTTGCATTACCAACTACGTCATTGTGCTCTACAGTCCATTTCGACGGGACTTACGATAAGTTAATATTGCACTTATGTAACATCAGAGGCAAGCGGAACTATGTTTTAAGATCAATTAGAGGCGAAGTGAATATATTCTGTACTATATATTGCCACGTATTTTCTACCTAATATATGAAGGCAATTTTGAGTAATGCCGGGTAAAAAGCTTGTATGATATAGGATATCTTAATCATATGTGATTTATTTCAGGTTTTTTTTTTCACAAATTCCAGTAATTGGAATTATTTTGTGTTGACCGATAGGTTGGCAGCGTGGCTCAGCGGTAACGTTCTCGATTGCTCTGTCCAAGGTTGTAGGATCGAATCCTGGCGCAGTCAGCAGGCATTTGAAGGTGCACAAAGATCTTCTTCGGAGCAAAATTCTGGCACCCCGGCGTCTCTAATAGTCACAGTAGTTAAAAGGGACGTAAAACAAATAACATTATTATTATTATTATTATTACTATTATTATTATTATTATTATTATTCTTTATTAGGAATATTGTAGAATACATTTGTTGTTTTCCTTCAACCCAAAAATACTCTACTTCTCCAAAAATTTCGGTCTTCAGCATATTCCTCGGTTAAGCCTTTGGTAGCCATGCTTCTCTTTACACCATCCATGCATTGTTATTTTTATTATTATTTTTATTATTATTATTTTTATTATTATTGTTGAAAATGCTGAGAATAGGCAGGAGGATTTTGCTGACAATGTTGACATATCTACCCACCAAGCAACCCCAAACAGACAGAAGAGACCTAGTAGGCCAAGGCGAGCAGCCTTACTGGTCAGACCAGGTGAAGGTAAATCATATGCCGATATTCTGAAGGAGATTCGCCAAAAAGCAAACCCTAATGATACAGGAACTGAAGTCCGGTCCATTCGACAAACTAAAGCGGGAGACGTCCTTGTCGAGTTGGGAGCAAGTTCCAGGGATAAAGCAGCTTTTGGTAATTCTCTGCGAAATGTTCTGGGGTCCAATGCTACAGTTCGTAGGCTTGAAGCGAAGGCAACTGTTGAAATCAGAGACCTTGATGCTCTAACTACTCCCGAAGAGGTCATGGAAGCTATCAAGAGAACTATCCCAGAACTCTCTCCATATACCAAGGTGCTGGTGACGAGGACGAATACGAGGGAAGTGAAGATGGCTGTTGTCACATTAACAACTAGTGATGCAGATGTGCTCTTGAGGCAAGATCATATCACCATAGGATGGGCCAATTGCAGGATTAGACGGAGGATCATGGTATCTCGTTGTTATAGATGTCTGGACTATGGACATGTTGCTAGCAACTGCAAAGGCACAGATAGGAGTAAACTTTGCTACAATTGCGGCGGGACAGGTCACAAAGCTAGAGGATGTACGGCCTCAAGGAAATGTGTTCTTTGTGAAGAACGAGGTTTTATCAAAGATTTAGCACATGCTATGGGATCTGGCCAGTGTAAGGTCTTCAGAGAAGCTTTGGACAAAGAAAAGGCACTGAGGTTCAAATGATTCGTATACTTCAAGCCAATCTACATAGAAGTAAGACAGCCAATGATCTGCTATATCAGCTAGTCACAGAGAAGCAAAGCGATCTCTTGCTAATCAGCGAACAGTATAAAGATAAAGAGTAATCTCTTTGGTTCAGTGGCACACTTGGCACTTCTGCAATCTGGGTGTTGGATTCTAGAAAAGTTATTATAAAGGATCATGGAAGTTCTGATGGTTATGTTTGGGTGAAGACCAGAAGGGGCACCTATTTTAGTGTTTACCTAACTCCTAATGAGGCAATTGAGCACTTCCGCTGCAAAGTAAATTCTTTGGAAGATGCAATTCTAAACGCCACAGATAGTGCCATAGTGGCTGGAGACTTTAACGCCAAAGCAGTGGAATGGGGTATGCCAAGTACAGATTCACGGGGTAAGTACATTCTAGAGATGGAATCCAGGATAGGCCTTCTAATATTAAATATTGGTACAGTTCCAACTTTCCGACGTCCAGGATGTGAAGGAACAATTCCGGATGTCTCCCTGGCATCAGAAGTAATTGTGCCATTCATTAAGAGATGGAAAGTGTTGGAAGATTTTTGTGCTAGCGATCATCAATTCATCGCCTTTGACTTTGAATCAAATGTTCAGGGACGGGAAGTACCTCCCCAGAAATGTCAACGGTGGAATGTAAATAGGATTAGCATGGACAATTTCAAAGATATCATTGGGAAGGGTGCAGAACAGATTCGAAGTGCTGAAGCACGGAGAGAGTTTGAGGTTGAGGATCTGGTTTCTGCAACCATGAAAATGATTACGTCAGCTTGTGATGTTTCGATGCCCTCCTCAGAACCACGTCACCGAAAGAGCCCTGTATACTGGTGGACCAGAGAGATAGCAGAATTAAGGAAGAACTGCCTCAGGCTTTGCCGTCTTGCCCAGAGAGCAAGAAATCGGGAAGAAGCTAATGAAAAATCAGCGGAGCATAAAGCAGCAAAGAAGCTACTTCGGAAAGCCATAACTACGAGCAAGGTTCAGAGATGGAGAAAGCTTCAGGAAGATATTGACACTGATCCATGGGGTTTCGGTTGCAAAATTGTAACACAGAATCTTGGAAGTCACAGAACATCGTGCATCATGGAGGATGATATTATGAACACCATTGTTCATACCCTTTTTCCAACTCATCCCACAAGACCTGAGAGGAATTTTGAAAGTGATCTAGATTTCCCTCTCTTTACTGAAGATGAACTTCGGGTTGCAACGCATTCTTTACGGAACGAAAAGGCTCCGTGTCCGGATGGGATTTCTAATGAGGTTCTGAAAATAATAGTTGATCAAGATATGTTGTTGTTATTGTTGAGAATGTTCAATGTGTGCTTGAAAGCAGGAATATTTAGCTTTCGCTGGAAGATCTGTCGCTTAGTGCTCATTAGTAAGGGCATGGGTGACCCTGAGTTACCATCATCGTACCGCCCACTTTGTATGCTTGACACAACAGGCAAACTATTTGAGAAACTCATAAGACGGAGATTGCTTGAAGCAATAATCGCAGCCGGCGATTTATCACCAAGACAATTTGGATTCAGGGTAGGCCGGTCGACACTAGATGCAGTGCAAGAAGTCACCGATAAAGTACGAAGAGAGGAGAGTTATAATCATTACTCTCGCCGGGTGATTCTTTTTGTTGCACTGGATTTTATAAACGCTTTCAACTCTGTCAAATGGACAGATATCATGGATGCTCTAGAATTTTCATTCCATGTTCCAAGGTATCTCCTTAGGATCTTAGACTCTTACTTGAAGGATCGTGCTCTGCTCTACGATACAACAGAAGGGATCCGTAGAGTACAAGTCACGGCTGGGGCTGCCCAGGGTTCGATTCTAGGACCTGATCTCTGGAATGTTACATACGACAGCTTGTTGAGGCTTGAAATGCCTGAAGAAACTATTCTAGTAGGATATGCAGATGATGTTGCTGCTCTTGTAGCAGGAAGAAGTGTCGAGCAGGCACAGTTGCGACTCAATATGGTAATGCGCAAAATCAATAGATGGATGGAGGAACATGGTCTGTCTCTAGAAATTGTTATCCTAACAAAGAAGAGAATTCAGACAATACTTCCAATACAGGTAGGACAAATTCAAGTAGAGACGCAGCCAGCAGCAAAATACCTGGGCATCATGATCGACAGTAAAATAAATTTTGGAGAACAGATTAGACGGAATGCAGATAAGGCAGCCAGAGGAGTAACGTCCCTCAGTCGGCTCATGGCCAATGTTGGTGGGCCAAAATCTAGTAAGAGAAGACTATTGATGACAGCCATCCATTCAGTTCTGCTGTATGGTGCGGAAATATGGGCGGATGCCCTGGATAAGGAAATTTATAGGAAGCCACTGGCGCAAGTGCAGAGGCGGGGTGCTTTGCGCGAGGCATCTGCATATCGCACGGTCTCTGAGGAAGCAGTTCTCGTTATTGCCGGGATTATTCCAATTTTTAGCCTACTTTCGATTTTTGCAAAAAATGAAAGTAGACTTATGAGATCAACACAGGGCGAAAAAAGTGTGTCTGTCTGTGTGTGTGTATGTGTGTGTGTGAGTCTGTGTGTGTGTGTATGTGTGTGTGTGTGAGTCTGTGTGTGTGTGTGTGTGTGTGTGTGTGTGTGTCTGTGTGTGTGTGAGTGTGTGTACTCTGAATGTCTGTCCCCCCCCCTATCAATTCGAACACGGTGAATGCGAATTGAACGAAATTTGGTACAAAGGTAGCACTAGCAAAGGACACCTCAGTGTCATGTTTTATATCGCCGCCATCTTTACTAAAACTGAATGGCGGCCACTCAAACGTTCAAAACGTAAAATCAAATAACGACTAACCAAATCATCCGATCTCTACCAAATTTGGTAACAACATACCTTCGTATAGGATGCGTCTTGTGACCAAACTACAAGGTCGTCCGCCATACCATTTCAGGATGGCGGCCGTGCGAATTATGCAAACTTTATAATCCATATCATGGGACCCACCAGTTCCGATTATCGAGCCGAGAATCGATTTAACTGTTCTAAAGGAAGAGGCACGTTCGAAATTAAAAGTTTATTTTGTAATACTATAGTGCAGACGTGATTTTAAAAAGCTGAGCCGATTCAGTAATAAGACAAGATGGCAGCTGATATCTTGTGCCTGACTTATATTTCATTAATTTGAGTATTGCATGCAATATAGCGTACTGATACAAAATAAATAAACTTTGTAAGAAATGCTTTATACATAAATAATATACTCCAGTGATGAAATCGTTTAGTATAAATCATTATTTGCTAACAAGTTCGATGTAAGTCATTTTATATAGAACGATATTCGTTGACACAATTAGCTCAGTGGTAGAGCGTTAGCCTATCGCTCAAATGCCTATGGTTCAAACCCGATCAGAGCTAGGTTTTTTGCTTGAAATGTTATATGTTTATTGTTTTGTAATGACTCAGACGTTTTAAAATTAAGCGTTATATTGTTCATATTATGGTGTAAAATATATATTTAATTAAAACATAATTCGCCAGCAGATTTACTCGAGACATCTAGCTGCCAAAAAGGTAACTGCACGCCGACCTACTTATTAACTTCCAGATTTTATTGAAAAGTTTCTTCTTCTGGCCACTAGAATGCACTCGCTCTGTTAGGATTATATTGTTCGATATTTCACCACTAGATGTCACGACTAGTCTACGTGGGGCTCCATTGATTACTATACCATTGGCATTCTATGCGCATCGAATTTGAAGAATGACAAGATGATACTACGATACATTTTTACTTTTTATTTTAAAGGGTTCGTAACAGCCTATTTTGCGTTACTTGAAAATGTTATTTGAAGTAAAGAACAAAACGATTTCACATAGTAACTAAATTCAAGCCGTTGGTGTTAGTTCAGGTTATTAATTACTACTTTTATTTCAGGCAAATAGCTATCGAAAATATCCACATAGTTCGTATACACACGTCTCTGTAGGGTCCTGGAAAGATTTGTTAATTCAATTAGGATTGTGAAAGCCATGCACAACCAGACGTGTAAAGACATGCCTCAACTCAAAGTTGGATGTTGCCCACGGCAGGTCGTATATGTAATAATAATAATAATAATAATAATAATAATAATAATAATAATAATAATAATAATGTTATTGGTTTTACATCCCTTTTAACTACTGCTGCTTTTAGAGACACCGGGGTGCCGGAATTTTGGCCCGAAGGGGATCTTTAACGTGCCAGTAAATGTACTGACACGGCTCCCTCGCATTTGTGCACCCTCAAATGCCAGCTGACTGCGCCAGGATACGAACCTTCAACCTAGGGCCCAGCAAGCGAGAACGTTACCGCTGAGCCACGCAGCCTGTCCGGTCGATTATGTCTCCAGATCCATAACATTCTTGATATACTTCTTATCTTTCTTTCTTCAATGATGGTAGCAGTTTTTATCTAGGTTGTGGCGTTTGGTAGAGGTAAATCGTTTCTAAGGTCTTCAACAAAGAATAGTTCTATTATACTCTTTGATAATAACGAGTTATAACTATACTCATACATTTAGGAGAAAGTAGGCTATATGTTCGTTACTGAACATCTTGTTTTTTCTTGCGAAAGAACGCAAGAACATTTACTTGAGGAAATCTGATACGGGTTTACAAAATGCAAGACGATCGGCAAGAGTACAAACCTTTCAAAATTGGCAGATCAAATGGGAGCAAGGAGATCAAAGCCAATGGACTAAGAGAATGATCCCTCAGGTGCAGGTTTGGACAGAGAGGAAACATGGTGAGGTTGGTTACTATCTCACTCAGTTCTTAACTGGCCATGGGTACTTCAGTTCCTATCTTAAAAAGATGGGGAAGGTGGATTCATCAGATTGCATCTACTGTATCAACGAATTAGATAATGCTAATCACACCTTCTTCTCTTGTGGACGGTGGGTCCAAAATAGGCAGTCTCTTCAAGATCACCTTGATGTAGAGATATCCCCGGACAATATTGTTGCAGTGATGCTACAAAATGAGGAAAACTGGAAACTGGTAGCAAGCTTTGTTGAAGATATCCTCCGAAAAAAGAAGACGGATCTGGATCGCCACTGAAGATGATTCATTACGGAAGAGTGCCCTACAGGCAAATATAAAAAGACTCTAGCCTGAAGTAATGTGATAAACGGTTCCAGGCTAGTGTTCAGAAGTAACGGGGGAGTTTTAGTCGGTAGTCTGCTACTCAGGAGCAGGAGCCCGACACTCTGTGCGTAAATGCATTTCTTCCCCTAAAAAATAAAAAAAATAAAAATTGTTGACTGATTAAAAGTTACAATATGAATTGTTTTTTATTTATTTAATCGTATGGTGATACAATACAGAATACAAATAAGACAAAATTAAACTTTAAAGTCCTTCCTTTTCAACCATTCGGTTAGACTAGGTGTGAGATCAAACAAGTCGTCAGGAATTCCAGGGTATGAATGAAGAGGACAGCGTAGGACCAGGTGTTCAATCGTCTGTTCTTCTAAGTTACATTCACACATTGGTGAACTGATCCAGCCCCACTTGTACCTGAAATAATTACAACACCCATGTCCAGTCCTCAACCTGTTGATACGGCACCAGAGGTTCCTTGGTAGGTCAAAGCAACACAGAAAAATGGTTTCAAAGCTTTTCTTTTGATATTTAATTAACATCAGCTTGTGATCAATTGTAAGACCTGTTACCAGCCGACATTGTACCCATGAGTCCAGAATTGAATTCCTTGGGAGAAGGGGGATTCGAAACTGAACCTCTGAGAATGCTAGCGAGTACAGCTCGAAGTGGTCAGTCTCAAATAACAATGAATGAATGAATGAATGGTATTAACAGAAATTTTAAAACATTTTATCAGGTGTTGGGATCATGCTGAACTTCTCACGGCAGGATGAGATCGAGCATAGCTGGTAAACGACTTGCAGGCGGTGAAATGAGCTGCTCCTGTATAAACCCATGTTTTATTTACCTGCTTCTAGAGCCGAGTTATCCGATCGCTCGCACCACTCGTTCTCAATAGCTGCTGTTTGCTCGCCAAGGCGAGAGATGGCTCTGGCATAAACAAATCTATCGGTTTTCGATTCTGTGTGTAAAGACCGTGCAAGGGGGATGTGGTGTATATTTCGCACTCGTGATCTGGGATGGCATCTGTCTTACAACTATGAATAAGAAATAATTATTTGAACAAAATGATATGTTTATTTAATGGATCAAGGCTTATCAAACCTCCAGGACTAACCTCGGCTGGAACTAATTGTTAATTCAAGGAGCCGTCTAGGACATCTGACGTAATCTCAGGTCTTATCCACATGCATCTTATCATGAAGTAATCATTCGTAATTTAGAATGTCTGTTCAAGTAAAATTAATGCACACAAAGTTCAGACATGCAAATTGATGTTATTTGAGAGGAGTACAATTTAGAACAGTGAAGCATTCAATTAAACAGTGCAAGCAAATAGTGCAAAATAGGTACAGTTAAATGTTCAGTACAGAATTTGGATATTTGGAAAACAAGGAGCATTGTGAGTTAAATGGGGAAGCTTAGGGTAGAAGGATTCGTTTTCACTGATAGGGTCCTTTATTTCTTCTTAAAAGTTTGTTTGTAAAAATCACACTGAAGCAATAGAGCAAGATCCCACGGTGAACTAAATGGCCATAAGAAATATCACATTGAAGCAATAGAGCTGAATGCCACGGTGAACTAAGATAAGCATAAGAATTTTCACCGTGAAATATAGTTAAAACCCACGGTGGAGTACTTATAAGATATGCCAGTAGAAATTTGAGTAAATATTGCTCCTGCCAGCAGGGAAGGATTTGCAATCAAATTGCATTTAGAATAAATGTTTATGATTGTTTAAAGCTTTTAGCATGTTACCCCATTGGACACAGTAGAAGGAAGTTCATAACACTTGTTGTACTTAACTTTGCTGATGACTGGCGTCGATCCGAAATATAGAAGTTACAGCCTTCAAGAACTAAGGCTTCATTTCATGAGATATG
This sequence comes from Meconema thalassinum, assembly GCA_946902985.2. NCBI lineage: Eukaryota > Metazoa > Arthropoda > Insecta > Orthoptera > Tettigoniidae > Meconema > Meconema thalassinum. Next base: position 296,086,837 of record OX336390.1, on the reverse strand, counting down.
TGGCTAGCTAAGCCTGCAGTCGACGTACAAGTGCTCCCTAGCATGACTCTGGAGCGGTCTGGCGCTACACAGGACACTCGATGTACTCAAATTGAAGTGGATGTGGCTTGCTGCCAATCTGTTTTGAAGCCACTGGCTGCGAGCGAAGCGAGCAGGCCAGCGGCGCTAGGATACCAGGTACCGCTGCGACAATGCGCTACTCTGCCTGGTGTATTTTATTTTACGGGAGGTGAATTTTGATTTATTTTGTAAATATAGGCTAATGTAGTTATTTAATATAACAATACAAAATTCGCACCGCAAGCTATTGTCGGCCGTGAAGCGGCCGCCAGTCGCTTTGGCGGCTGCGTGTATAAATTGATAAATGGTTTTAAATTGCCATTATGGAATAAGTTGTAAGTAAAGGTAAAAATATTTCATTATTTCTAGGTTTCGGGGAATAAACAGTTGTCATAGCAGACGAGCTCTGTTAGCCTGGTGTTCTGGCTTTGGTATGTAGTGGCTTGCGAGTGAGCAAGCAATATATAAACTTTCCAAGGAATAACTAGAAGAAGAGGCGGGAAGACAGGGTAGGCAACAGTACCAATGCGAAGTAGCGGAGGAAATTAGAAGGACTGGATGTAAAGCCATCTGTAGGTAGATGATGGAAGCTCTTGTTGCAGTAGTACCAAGAAGTGCCGTAGGATAGCAGCAGAGTATATTAGTGTGATTTTAATAAATACTGAAACAAACTTAAGAAAAAACAAGTAGTTCCGTAAAGAACTATACAGCCTATTTTCATATATCCTGCTCATATTAATTTCTTCTAACAACATACAAAATTTCAGTTCAATTGCTGTAACAGATTCGTAGATATTGAGAACCGTCTAAATATTTCAGATTGTCGCCAGGTTGGATTTTTATTTTTGTACTATTACATTAAGATTATTGTGTACGTGTGGTATTCAAACTTCAATCGCATGATTAGAACACAAGAAGTATAAACGAGATTTTAAAATTACGCACAGCAGCCCTCTTGTGATTATGCAAACAATTGAAATAAATTAGATGCCAGTGGATCAACATTTATATAAGCATTTAACGTGCAACGTTTCACAGCACTCGGATAGTTAATTCGCGAGAATCGTCCATTTAAATATTTATACTTCGCGTCGCCGCCATGTTGGATTTGTGCTCACCAGGTTAATGAAAGTCCTATAGGTGAACATATGTTCATAGTCTCTATGAACATTAAAAAAATCAGTTTGGTTGCTGTAAAAGATTCATAGATATTGAGAACCGTCTAAATATTTCGGAAGCTCGCCATTTAGGATTGTTATATGTATAGGCCATAGAATTATGTACCATTCAAGGACAATTATTGCCTAGGTTCATTATTCAAACTTTCACTTCGATCGCATGATTACGACACAAGAAATAAAAACTTAATTTTAAAATTTCGCACAGCCGCCATATTGAGGTTATGTAAACAATTGATTTTAATTAGATGGCAGTGCATTACAATCTGCAAAATCATTTACTGTACCACATTTTACTGCGCTCAGAGAGTTAAATTACGAGAAAAGTCTATTAAAATATTTCAAATTCGCTTGGTCGCCATGTTCGTTTTTTACTTTACAAGTTTATGAAATATACATAGATAAACATGTACCAGTACCCTTTATCACCGTACAAAATTGCAGGGTAATATCAGTAATAGTTTCGGAGATATAGAATGTCAGTGAAATATTTCGCACAGCCGCCATATTGAGGTTATGTAAACAATTGAACTAAATTAGACTCCTGTGCATTACTATGTGTATAAACACTTGCTGTACCTAGTTTCATTACGTTTGGATGGTTAAATCGTGAGAAAAGTCTATTTAAAAGTCTCAACTTCGCTTGGTCGCCATGTTCGTTTTCTACTTTACAAGTTTATGAAATATACATAGGTAAACTTGTATCAGTACCCTTTATCACCGTACTAAATTGCAGGGTGATATCTGTAATAGTTTCGGAGATATAGAATGTCAGTGAAATATTTTGCACAGCCGCCATTTTGAAGTTATGTAAACAATTGAACTAAATTAGACTCCAGTGCATTACTATGTGTATAAACACTTGCTGTACCTAGTTTCATTACGTTTGGATGGTTAAATCGTGAGAAAAGTCTATTTAAAAGTCTCAACTTCGCTTGGTCGCCATGTTCGTTTTCTACTTTACAAGTTTATGAAATATACATAGGTAAACTTGTATCAGTACCCTTTATCACCGTACTAAATTGCAGGGTGATATCTCTAATAGTTTCGGAGATATAGAATGTCAGTGAAATATTTTGCACAGCCGCCATTTTGAAGTTATGTAAACAATTGAACTAAATTGGACTCCAGTGCATTACAATGTGTATAAACATTTGCTGTACCTAGTTTCATTACGTGTGGATAGATAAATCGCGAGAAAAGTCTATTTAAAAGTCTCAACTTCGCTTGACCGCCATGTTAGTTTTGTAGTCACCAGGTTTTTGAAAGTCTCATAGGTGAACTTCTAGTAGTACCCTTTATCACCGTACACAATTTCAGGGCGATATCGGTAATAGTTTCGGATATATTGAATGCTAGTGAAATATTTCGCACAGCCGCCATGTTGGATTGGTGAGACGTAACAAAATTTGAAGGGCACGGTCGAGGTCGCCGGGAATAGTGCTATGAACATACCGAGTTTCATTGAAATCGCTCCAGCCGTTTAGATTTTATTAGGGGGGGACACACACACGAATCACACACACACACACACACACACACACACACACGCACACACACACGGACAAAAGGTGATCTCATAAGCCTATTTTTTCAAAATTGAAAATAGGCTAATAAACATTGAGCAAAATAGATTGAACACTTAACGTCGAAGAGTACATCTTTTGGTGGTTTTAAGAAAATAAAAATAAAATGATCTAAGATAAAAGAGAAGATGCCAAAAAGTCCCAACAAGGGAAAAAACTAACTATTCCGGTATATTATAAGAATATACCACCGTGGACCTGTTGAATGGAATCTCTTCGGAATTTGCCTGTTGGTAAGTATGGGAAACCAGGAACTCTATTTCAGGACGGCCGAGGTGGGATTCAAACCCACGCTCTCCCAATTCCAGTGACGCACGAGCTAGCGTGCTTGCACTCTTGGTCACCATGCCTGGTATTACTATTATTATTAGGGGAAGTTCGTGTAATTTGAACAACATAACTTTAAAGGTCCATTACTTCATTGGCCATAGTGAAACTTTTCCAAATTTTATAGTGAAATTAATGTTAATTTTATCTTTATGTTCGACACTCACTATTATGTGTCAGATAACTGTATCATAATGATGGTCATTATAACACTGTTTTCCATTATGATACCGTTTCTCCAGCCAATCAGAGCTCGTTCATTGACCAATTAGGTAACGATAACTTCGCGCATGCGCTCAAAATCCAACATGTCGGACATAAACACAACATCGAACTATAATAAATTACCGACATGGAATACCCACCGTCCATATGTTCGCGTAAATAAACTGGCGAATATGAGACAAGAAATAGCACTGTACCTTAAAATCACCAACACTAATTTCTACACAGCGCATTGTCTTCAAATGACTGCGGTGACAATATTACTGAGGGACGGCTGATGTAAACATATGGCTGCATATGGCATTGCAAGCCCACAGAGCGCATGCGTCGGTCGTTCAAAGCTCTTGGAAGACAAAGATATAACACCCAACGCTCGCTCTGCGATCACAAAATTCCAGTAGCTGACTCTCAACAGATATTTATGAATATTTATGTTAAAACATATAATAAAGTTATAATTATCGTCGAACATAAACAGTCGTATGCAACTCGCCTATAATGGTAATTAAGACACTCGTATGGAAATTATAAAACTCGCATACGCTCGTTTTATAAAAAATACTCGTGTCTTAATTATAGCCATTATAGGCTCGTTGCATAATGTACTATAAAGAATTAATTGAAAGCAATGTTTATACTAAAATGTAATGTCGTGTAATTCGGACCGATAGCGTTTAATTTGGTCCGGGACAACGTGTATTCTGGACTGGTAAATATAGACACTAATACGTTATTTAAGCTGCTCATTAGGCAATACTAAACAATATCTAATTTGATATTAATTAATTAAATAACAATTATATAGGATTGACTGAATGTTTAATTAAAATGGAACTTGTTGGACTTTCGAGAAGATTTAGGGTCTTCTCAGCCTACAAAGCAAGATAAAAAATAATGTTTTAGTTGTTGTTTCATTTGAGTGGCTTGAATATCGTGTTCATTTAGCCCCGCGATCTTGGGTGTGTGGAGAAGTTATCTGATAATCTGTGTTATTGTGGTGTCTGTAGTAATGTGTGTATTTGCAATTCAGGAGAGGATTGGGAGGGAGGCAGTCGTGGCTTTAAGTTAGGAATCTTCCCGGAAGTTGCCTGTAGTAGATGTGGTAAACCACGGAAAACCACTTCCGGGATGGCTGAAACTGAGTGTACCCTGTTACAGCCCTCAGACCAGAATTAAATTACTTGGCAGATCCGGGAATCGAACCCGGACTTCCGGGGTGTCAGTCAAGAATTCAAGCCCCTACTTCAGGAAGTGGACACATAGTTATATTTAATAGTGCTATAATTGGCCGACATAAATATGACTTATTGTACATTGTACAAAATCTCAATATTATTGTGCATATGTTTATATATAGTACATATCTCCAAACTATTTCTTAGTGGCGGCCGAGAGCGCTGACGCGCTACCTCGTGCCTCGCTGGTTGAGGAAGAGCGTGGGTTCAAATCGTACCTCGGCCGTCCTAAAAATGGTTTTCGTGGTTTCCCATTTTCACAACCAGGTAATAGTTGACCAGCCGCATTCAACGAAATTATATTGCATGCACAGAAAAAGAGGTATATCGATTTTTTAAGAAAAGGTAGGCTATCCACTCGGTTGCTGTATAATTTTTCTGGGGAGATTCTGAAAAATGAAACAGAAATGGGTCGATGAATCGGAAGTGGGTCGGCAATGCAACGGAAACAATGACCGCGCGTGGTGGCGGAGATTGAAAATAGAACGGAAATGTGTAAGAGGAAACATCGCATACGGTTTATCTCAAGGTTTGGAGGCCCCATTATAGATATTCCTGCAATAAATCGTCTTCAAGTTGTCGTTGTTTGGTGTGAAAATATTCATTATATCATATTTGCTGATAACCGGTCAGGATTTGGGACTCCAGCTTTACAAGTCGTTATTTAAATGACCAACAGAGTTCACTGTTCTCCCGACAGACACATAGTCGGCCATGTGGCTATGTGTAATATACATCGCATACGGTTTAGTTCAGGGATTGGAGGCCCCATTAAAGATATTTCTACAATAAATCAACTTCAAGTTAACATTCTATGGTGTGAAAATATTCATTATATCGTATTTGCTGAAAACTGTTATGGTTTATTAAATCTTCAAACTTTTGCTGTATTAGCCTACTTTCGATTTTTGCAGAAAATGAAAGTAGACTTATGAGATCACTACGGGGCGAAAAAAAGTGTGTCTGTCTGTGTGTGTGTGTGTGTGTGTGAGTGTGTGTACTCTGAATGTCGGTTCCCCCCTATAAATTCGAACACGATGAGCGCAAATTGAACGAAATTTGGTACAAAGGTAGCACTAGCAAAGGACACTTCAGTGTCATGTTTTATATCGCCGCCATCTTGACGGAAACGTAATGGCGGCCACACAAATGTTCAAAGCTTAAAACAAATTACGACTAACCTAATCATCCGATCTCTACCAAATTTTGCAACAACATACCTTTATGGAGGGAGCATCCTTTGACAAATATAATAGGTCATTAGCCTAACAGTTTGCGGATGGCTGCCATCTTTGTGTAAAGATCGATTACCCCTATTAATTCAAACACGGTGAAACCGAATGGAATGAAATTTGGTACAGAGGTAGCACTAGCAAAGGGCACCTAAGTGTCATGCTTTATATCACCGCCATCTTGACAGAAACGTAATGGCGGCCACACAATTGTTCAAAGCTTAAATCAAATTACGACTAACCTAATCATTCGATCTCTACCAAATTTTGCAACAACATACCTATATGCGGCAGCATCCATTGACCAAACTAATAGGTCATCAGCCTAATAGTTTGCGGATGGCGGCCATCTTTGTGTGAAAATCGATTGCCCCCATTAATTCGAACACGGTAAAACCGAATGGAACGAAATTTGGTACAGAGGTAGTACTAGCATAGGGCACCCCAGTGTCATGGTTTATATCGCCGCCATCTTGACGGAAACGAAATGGCGGCCACACTAATGTTCAAAGCTTAAATCAAATTACGACTAACCTAATCATCCCATCTCTACCAAATTTTGCAACAACATACCTTTATGGAGGGAGCATCCTTTGACAAATCTAATAGGTCATTAGCCTAACAGTTTGCGGATGGCTGCCATCTTTGTGTAAAGATCGATTAACCCTATTAATTCGAACACGGTGAAACCGAATGGAATGAAATTTGGTACAGAGGTAGCACTAGCAAAGGGCACCTCAGTGTCATGCTTTATATCACCGCCATCTTGACGGAAACGTAATGGCGGCCACACAATTGTTCAAAGCTTAAATCAAATTACGGCTAACCTAATCATTCGATCTCTACCAAATTTTGAAACAACATACCTATATGGGGCAGCATCGATTGACCAAACTAATAGGTCATCAGCCTAATAGTTTGCGGATGGCGGCCATCTTTGTGTGAAAATCGATTGCCCCCATTAATTCTAACACGGTAAAACCGAATGGAACGAAATTTGGTACAGAGGTAGTACTAGCATAGGGCACCCCAGTGTCATGTTTTATATCGCCGCCATCTTGACGGAAACGAAATGGCGGCCACACTAATGTTCAAAGCTTAAATCAAATTACGACTAACCTAATCATCCCATCTCTACCAAATTTTGCAACAACATACCTTTATGGAGGGAGCATCCTTTGACAAATCTAATAGGTCATTAGCCTAACAGTTTGCGGATGGCTGCCATCTTTGTGTAAAGATCGATTACCCCTATTAATTCGAACACGGTGAAACCGAATGGAATGAAATTTGGTACAGAGGTAGCACTAGCAAAGGGCACCTCAGTGTCATGCTTTATATCACCGCCATCTTGACGGAAACGTAATGGAGGCCACACAATTGTTCAAAGCTTAAATCAAATTACGACTAACCTAATCATTCGATCTCTACCAAATTTTGCAACAACATACCTATATGGGGCAGCATCCATTGACCAAACTAATAGGTCATCAGCCTAATAGTTTGCGGATGGCGGCCATCTTTGTGTGAAAATCGATTGCCCCCATTAATTCGAACACGGTAAAACCGAATGGAACGAAATTTGGTACAGAGGTAGTACTAGCATAGGGCACCCCAGTGTCATGTTTTATATCGCCGCCATCTTGACGGAAACGTATTGGGGGCCACACAAATGTTCAAAGCTTAAATCAAATTACGACAAACCTAATCATCCGATCTCTACCAAATTTTGCAACAACATACCTTTATCGAGGGAGCAACCTTTGACAAATCTAATAGGTCATTAGCCTAACAGTTTGCGGATGGCTGCCATCTTTGTGTAAAGATCGATTACCCCTATTAATTCGAACACGGTGAAACCGAATGGAATGAAATTTGGTACAGAGGTAGCACTAGCAAAGGGCACCTCAGTGTCATGTTTTATATCACCGCCATTTTGACGGAAACATAATGGCGGCCACACAATTGTTCAAAGCTTAAATCAAATTACGACTAACCTAATCATTCGATCTCTACCAAATTTTGCAACAACATACCTATATGGGCTAGCATCCATTGACCAAACTAATAGGTCATCAGCCTAATAGTTTGCGGATGGCGGCCATCTTTGTGTGAAAATCGATTGCCCCCATTAATTCGAACACGGTAAAACCGAATGGAACGAAATTTGGTACAGAGGTAGTAATAGCATAGGGCGCCCCAGTGTCATGTTTTATATCGCCGCCATCTTGACGGAAACGAAATGGCGGCCACACTAATGTTCAAAGCTTAAATCAAATTACGACTAACCTAATCATCCGATCTCTACCAAATTTTGCAACAACATACCTTTATGGAGGGAGCATCCTTTGACAAATCTAATAGGTCATTAGCCTAATAGTTTGAGGATGGCGGCCATCTTTGTGTCAAAATCGATTACCCCTATTAATTCGAACACGGTGAAACCGAATGGAATGAAATTTGGTACAGAGGTAGCACTAGCAAAGGGCACCCAAGTGTCATGTTTTATATCGCCGCCGTCTTGTCTGAAACGGAATGGCGGCCAACCAAATGTACAAAGCTTAAATCAAATTACGACTAACCTAATCACCCGATCTCTACCAAATTTTGCAACAACATACCTTTATGGAGGGAGCATCCTCTGACACACACAATAGGTCATTAGCCTACTAGTTTGAGGATGGCGGCCATCTTTGCGTCAAAATCGATTACCCCTATTAATTCGAACACGGTGAAACCGAATAGAATGAAATTTGGTACAGAGGTAGCACTAGCAAAGGGCACCCCAGTGTCGTGATTTATATCGCCGCCATCTTGACGCAAACGTAATGGCGGCCACCCAAATGTTCAAAGCTTAAATCAAGTTACGACTAACCAAATCATCCGATCTCTACCAAATTTTGCAACAACATACCCTTATGAAAGGAGCATCCTTTGAGAACTCTAATAGGTCATTAGCCTAATGGTTTGCGGATGGCGGCCATCTTTGTGTCAAAATCGATTACCCCTATTAATTCGAACACGGTGAAACCGAATGGAATGAAATTTGGTACAGAGATAGCACTAGCAAAGGGCTCCTCAGTGTCATGTTTTATATCGCCGCCATTTTGACGGAAACGTAATGGCGGCCACACAAATATTCAAAGCTTAAATCAAATTGCGATTAACCTAATCATCCGATCTCTACCAAATTTTGCAACAACATACCTTTATGGAGGAAGCATCCTTTGACAAATCTAATAGGTCATTAGCCTAAGGGTTTGCGGATGGCGGCCATCTTTGTGTCAAAATCCATTACCCCTATTAATTCGAACACGGGGAAACCGAATGGAATGAAATTTGGTACAGAGGTAGCACTAGCAAAGGGCTCCTCAGTGTCATGTTTTATATCGCCGCCATCTTGACGGAAACGTAATGGCGGCCACACAAATATTCAAAGCTTAAATCAAATTACATTTAACCTAATCATCCGATCTCTAACAAATTTTGCATCAACATACCATTATGAAGGGAGCATCCTTTGACCAACCTAATAGGTCATTAGCCTAATATTTTGCGGATGGCGGCCATCTTTGTGTGAAAATCGATTCCCCCTATTAATTCGAACACGGTGAAACCGAATGGAACGAAATTCGGTACAGAGGTAGCACTAGAAAAGGCCACGTCAGTGTCATGTTTTATATCACCGCCATCTTGACGGAAACGTAATCGCGGCCACCCAAATGATAAAGGCTAAAGTGTAATTACGACCAACCTAATAATCTAGTCTCTACCAAATTTTGCAACAACAAATCTTTATGTGGGAAGCATATTCTGACCAAACTGCTAGATCATCAGCCCAATAGTTTGCAGATGGTGGCCAAGTATGTGTTCAAATCGATTCCCCCTATCAATTGAAACACGGTGAAACCGAATTGAACGAAATTTGTTACAGAGGTAGCACTAGCAAAAGGCACCTCAGTGTCATGTTTTATATCGCCGCCATCTTGACGGAAACGGAATTACGGCCACCCAAATGTTAAAAGCTTAAATCAAATTTCGACCATCCTAATAATTTGATCTCTACCGGATTTTGCAACAACATGCCTTTTTGTGGAAAGCATCTTATGACTGACTACAAGGTCATCAGCCCAATAGTTTGCAAATAGCGGCCATGTATCTGTGCAAATCCATTCTCCAGATCAATTCAAACACGGTGAAACCGAATTGAATGATATTTTTTTTACAGAGGTAGCACTAGCAAAGGGCACCTCATATTCATGTTTAATATCCCTATAGCACGTTGTATTTCAACAAGCTACTACAACCAACATTCAATTATACTCCTTGAAAAGGACAAAGAGTTATAACAATACCCATGCATTTAGGAGAAAGTAGGCTATATGTTCTTTACTGAACATCTTGTTAGCCTAATTTCGATTTTTGCAAAAAATGAAAGTAGACTTATGAGATCACTACAGGGCGAAAAAAAAGTGTGTCTGTCTGTGCGTGTCTGTGTGTGAGTCTGTGTGTGCGTGAGTGTGTGTGTGAGTGTGTGTACTCTGAATGTCTGTCCCCCCCTATCAATTCGAACACGGTGAGCGCAAATTGAACGAAATTTGGTACAAAGGTAGCACTAGCAAAGGACACCTCAGTGTCATGTTTTATATCGCCGCCATCTTGACGTAAACGTAATGGCGGCCACACAATTGTTCAAAGCTTAAATCAAATTACGACTAACCTAATCATTCGATCTCTACCAAATTTTGCAGCAACATACCTATATGTGGCAGCATCCATTGACCAAACTAATAGGTCATCAGCCTAATAGTTTGCGGATGGCGGCCATCTTTGTGTGAAAATCGATTGCCCCCATTAATTCGAACACGGTAAAACCGAATGGAACGAAATTTGGCACAGAGGTAGAGGCACCCCAGTGTCATGTTTTATATCGCCGCCATCTTGACGAAAACGTAATGGCGGCCACACAAATGTTCAAAGCTTAAATCAAATTACGACTAACCTAATCATCCGATCTCTACCAAATTTTGCAACAACATACCTTTATGGAGGGAGCATCCTTTGACACACCCAATAGGTCATTAGCCTAATAGTTTGAGGATGGCGGCCATATTTGTGTCAAAATCGATTACCCCTATTAATTCGAACACGGTGAAACCGAATGGAATGAAATTTGGTACAAAGGTAGCACTAGCAAAGGGCACCCCAGTGTCGTGTTTTATATCGCCGCCATCTTGACGGAAACGTAATGGCGGCCACCCAAATGTTCAAAGCTTAATTCAAATTACGACTAACCTAATCATCCGATCTCTACCAAATTTTGCAACAACATACCCTTATGAAAGGAGCATCCTTTGAGAAATCTAATAGGTCATTAGCCTAATGGTTTGCGGATGGAGGCCATCTTTGTGTCTTAATCGATTACCCCTATTAATTCGAGCACGGTGAAACCGAATGGAATGAAATTTATTACAGAGGTAGCACTAGCAAGGGGCTCCTCAGTGTCATGTTTTATATCGCCGCCATCTTGACGGAAACGTAATGGCGGCCACACAAATATTCAAAGCTTAAATCAAATTACGATTAACCTAATCATCCGATCTCTACCAAATTTTGCAACAACAAACCTTTATCGAGGAAGCATCCTTTGACAAACCTAATAGGTCATTAGCTTAAGGGTTTGCGGATGGCGGCCATCATTGTGTCAAAATCCATTACCCCTATTAATTCGAACACGGTGAAACCGAATGGAATGAAATTTGGTACAGAGGTAGCACTAGCAAAGGGCTCCTCAGTGTCATGTTTTATATCGCCGCCATCTTGACGGAAACGTAATGGCGGCCACACAAATATTCAAAGCTTAAATCAAATTACATTTAACCTAATCATCCGTTCTCTAACAAATTTTGCATCAACATACCATTATGAAGGGAGCATCCTTTGACCAAACTAATAGGTCATTAGCCTAATATTTTGCGGATGGCGGCCATCTTTGTGTGAAAATCGATTCCCCCTATTAATTAGAACACGGTGAAACCGAATGGAACGAAATTTGGTACAGAGGTAGCACTAGAAAAGACCACCTCAGTGTCATGTTTTATATCACCGCCATCTTGACGGAAACGTAATCGCGGCCACCCAAATGATAAAGGCTAAAGTGTAATTACGACCAACCTAATAATCTAGTCTCTACCAAATTTTGCAACAACAAATCTTTATGTGGGAAGCATATTCTGACCAAACTGCTAGATCATCGGCCCAATAGTTTGCAGATGGTGGCCAAGTATGTGTGCAAATCGATTCCCCCTATCAATTGAAACACGGTGAAACCGAATTGAACGAAATTTGGTACAGAGGTAGCACTAGCAACAGGCACCTCAGTGTCATGTTTTATATCGCCGCCATCTTGACGGAAACGGAATGACGGCCACCCAAATGTTAAAAGCTTAAATCAAATTTCGACCATCCTAATAATTTGATCTCGACCGGATTTTGCAACAACATGCCTTTTTGTGGAAAGCATCTTATGACTGACTACAAGGTCATCAGCCCAATAGTTTGCAAATAGCGGCCATGTATCTGTGCAAATCCATTCTCCAGATCAATTCAAACACGGTGAAACCGAATTGAATGTTTTTTTTTACAGAGGTAGCACTAGCAAAGGGCACCTCATATTCATGTTTAATATCCCTATAGCACGTTGTATTTCAACAAGCTACTACAACCAACATTCAATTATACTCCTTGAAAAGGACAAAGAGTTATAACAATACCCATGCATTTAGGAGAAAGTAGGCTATATGTTCTTTACTGAACATTTTGTTAGCCTAATTTCGATTTTTGCAAAAAATGAAAGTAGACTTATGAGATCACTACAGGGCGAAAAAAAAGTGTGTCTGTCTGTGTGTGTATGTGTGTGAGTCTGTGTGTGTGTGTGTGTGTGAGTGTGTGTACTCTGAATGTCTGTCCCCCCGATCAATTCGAACACGGTGAGCGCAAATTGAACGAAATTTGGTACAACGGTAGCACTAGCAAAGGACACCTCAGTGTCATGTTTTATATCGCCGCCATCTTGACGTAAACGTAATGGCGGCCACACAATTGTTCAAAGCTTAAATCAAATTACGACTAACCTAATCATTCGATCTCTACCAAATTTTGCAACAACATACCTATATGGGGCAGCATCCATTGACCAAACTAATAGGTCATCAGCCTAATAGTTTGCGGATGGCTGCCATCATTGTGTAAAGATCGATTGCCCCCATTAATTCGAACACGGTAAAACCAAATGGAACGAAATTTGGTACAGAGGTAGTACTAGCAAAGGGCACCCCAGTGTCATGTTTTATATCGCCGCCATCTTGACGGAAACGTATTGGGGGCCACACAAATGTTCAAAGCTTAAATCAAATTACGACAAACCTAATCATCCGATCTCTACCAAATTTTGCAACAACATACCTTTATGGAGGGAGCATCCTTTGACATATCTAATAGGTCATTAGCCTAATAGTTTGAGGATGGCGGCCATCTTTGTGTCAAAATCGATTTCCCCTATTAATTCGAACACGGTGAAACCGAATGGAATGAAATTTGGTACAGAGGTAGCACTAGCAAAGGGCACCCAAGTGTCATGTTTTATATCGCCGCCGTCTTCTCTGAAACGGAATGGCGGCCACTCAAATGTTCAAAGCTTAAATCAAATTACGACTAACCTAATCATCCGATCTCTACCAAATTTTGCAACAACATACCTTTATGGAGGGAGCATCCTTTGACATATCTAATAGGTCATTAGCCTAATAGTTTGAGGATGGCGGCCATCTTTGTGTCAAAATCGATTTCCCCTATTAATTCGAACACGGTGAAACCGAATGGAATGAAATTTGGTACAGAGGTAGCACTAGCAAAGGGCACCCAAGTGTCATGTTTTGTATCGCCGCCATCTTCTCTGAAACGGAATGGCGGCCACTCAAATGTTCAAAGCTTAAATCAAATTACGACTAACCTAATCATCCGATCTCTACCAAATTTTGCAACAACATACCTTTATGGAGGGAGCATCCTTTGACACACCTAATAGGTCATTAGCCTAATAGTTTGAGGATGGCGGCCATCTTTGTGTCAAAATCGATTACCCCTATTAATTCGAACACGGTGAAACCGAATGGAATGAAATTTGGTACAGAGGTAGCACTAGCAAAGGGCACCCCAGTGTCGTGTTTTATATCGCCGCCATCTTGACGGAAACGTAATGGCGGCCACCCAAATGTTCAAAGCTTAAATCAAATTACGACTAACCTTATCATCCGATCTCTACCAAATTTTGCAACAACATACCTTTATGGAGGAAGCATCCTTTGACAAATCTAATAGGTCGTTAGCCTAAGGGTTTGCGGATGGCGGCCATCATTGTGTCAAAATCCATTACCCCTATTAATTCGAACACGGTGAAACCGAATGGAATGAAATTTGGTACAGAGGTAGCACTAGCAAAGGGCTCCTCAGTGTCATGTTTTATATCGCCGCCATCTTGACGGAAACGTAATGGCGGCCACACAAATATTCAAAGCTTAAATCAAATTACATTTAACCTAATCATCCGTTCTCTAACAAATTTTGCATCAACATACCATTATGAAGGGAGCATCCTTTGACCAAACTAATAGGTCATTAGCCTAATATTTTGCGGATGGCGGCCATCTTTGTGTGAAAATCGATTCCCCCTATTAATTAGAACACGGTGAAACCGAATGGAACGAAATTTGGTACAGAGGTAGCACTGGAAAAGACCACCTCAGTGTCATGTTTTATATCACCGCCATCTTGACGGAAACGTAATCGCGGCCACCCAAATGATAAAGGCTAAAGTGTAATTACGACCAACCTAATAATCTAGTCTCTACCAAATTTTGCAACAACAAATCTTTATGTGGGAAGCATATTCTGACCAAACTGCTAGATCATCGGCCCAATAGTTTGCAGATGGTGGCCAAGTATGGGTGCAAATCGATTCCCCCTATCAATTGAAACACGGTGAAACCGAATTGAACGAAATTTGGTACAGAGGTAGCACTAGCAACAGGCACCTCAGTGTCATGTTTTATATCGCCGCCATCTTGACGGAAACGGAATGACGGCCACCCAAATGTTAAAAGCTTAAATCAAATTTCGACCATCCTAATAATTTGATCTCGACCGGATTTTGCAACAACATACCTTTTTGTGGAAAGCATCTTATGACTGACTACAAGGTCATCAGCCCAATAGTTTGCAAATAGCGGCCATGTATCTGTGCAAATCCATTCTCCAGATCAATTCAAACACGGTGAAACCGAATTGAATGTTTTTTTTTACAGAGGTAGCACTAGCAAAGGGCACCTCATATTCATGTTTAATATCCCTATAGCACGTTGTATTTCAACAAGCTACTACAACCAACATTCAATTATACTCCTTGAAAAGGACAAAGAGTTATAACAATGCCCATGCATTTAGGAGAAAGTAGGCTATATGTTCTTTAGTGAACATTTTGTTAGCCTAATTTCGATTTTTGCAAAAAATGAAAGTAGACTTATGAGATCACTACAGGGCGAAAAAAAAGTGTGTCTGTCTGTGTGTGTATGTGTGTGAGTCTGTGTGTGTGTGTGTGTGAGTGTGTGTACTCTGAATGTCTGTCCCCCCCGATCAATTCGAACACGGTGAGCGCAAATTGAACGAAATTTGGTACAAAGGTAGCACTAGCAAAGGACACCTCAGTGTCATGTTTTATATCGCCGCCATCTTGACGTAAACGTAATGGCGGCCACACAATTGTTCAAAGCTTAAATCAAATTACGACTAACCTAATCATTCGATCTCTACCAAATTTTGCAACAACATACCTATATGGGGCAGCATCCATTGACCAAACTAATAGGTCATCAGCCTAATAGTTTGCGGATGGCTGCCATCATTGTGTAAAGATCGATTGCCCCCATTAATTCGAACACGGTAAAACCAAATGGAACGAAATTTGGTACAGAGGTAGTACTAGCAAAGGGCACCCCAGTGTCATGTTTTATATCGCCGCCATCTTGACGGAAACGTATTGGGGGCCACACAAATGTTCAAAGCTTAAATCAAATTACGACAAACCTAATCATCCGATCTCTACCAAATTTTGCAAAAACATACCTTTATGGAGGGAGCATCCTTTGACATATCTAATAGGTCATTAGCCTAATAGTTTGAGGATGGCGGCCATCTTTGTGTCAAAATCGATTTCCCCTATTAATTCGGACACGGTGAAACCGAATGGAATAAAATTTGGTACAGAGGTAGCACTAGCAAAGGGCACCCAAGTGTCATGTTTTATATCGCCGCCATCTTCTCTGAAACGGAATGGCGGCCACTCAAATGTTCAAAGCTTAAATCAAATTACGACTAACCTATTCATCCGATCTCTACCAAATTTTGCAACAACATACCTTTATGGAGGGAGCATCCTTTGACATATCTAATAGGTCATTAGCCTAATAGTTTGAGGATGGCGGCCATCTTTGTGTCAAAATCGATTTCCCCTATTAATTCGAACACGGTGAAACCGAATGGAATGAAATTTGGTACAGAGGTAGTACTAGCAAAGGGCACCCCAGTGTCATGTTTTATATCGCCGCCATCTTGACGGAAACGTATTGGGGGCCACACAAATGTTCAAAGCTTAAATCAAATTACGACAAACCTAATCATCCGATCTCTACCAAATTTTGCAACAACATACCTTTATGGAGGGAGCATCCTTTGACATATCTAATAGGTCATTAGCCTAATAGTTTGAGGATGGCGGCCATCTTTGTGTCAAAATCGATTTCCCCTATTAATTCGGACACGGTGAAACCGAATGGAATGAAATTTGGTACAGAGGTTGCACTAGCAAAGGGCACCCAAGTGTCATGTTTTATATCGCCGCCATCTTCTCTGAAACGGAATGGCGGCCACTCAAATGTTCAAAGCTTAAATCAAATTACGACTAACCTAATCATCCGATCTCTACCAAATTTTGCAACAACATACCTTTATGGAGGGAGCATCCTTTGACATATCTAATAGGTCATTAGCCTAATAGTTTGAGGATGGCGGCCATCTTTGTGTCAAAATCGATTTCCCCTATTAATTCGAACACGGTGAAACCGAATGGAATGAAATTTGGTACAGAGGTAGCACTAGCAAAGTGCACCCAAGTGTCATGTTTTATATCGCCGCCATCTTCTCTGAAACGGAATGGCGGCCACTCAAATGTTCAAAGCTTAAATCAAATTACGACTAACCTAATCATCCGATCTCTACCAAATTTTGCAACAACATACCTTTATGGAGGGAGCATCCTTTGACACACCTAATAGGTCATTAGCCTAATAGTTTGAGGATGGCGGCCATCTTTGTGTCAAAATCGATTACCCCTATTAATTCGAACACGGTGAAACCGAATGGAATGAAATTTGGTACAGAGGTAGCACTAGCAAAGGGCACCCCAGTGTCGTGTTTTATATCGCCGCCATCTTGACGGAAACGTAATGGCGGCCACCCAAATGTTCAAAGCTTAAATCAAATTACGACTAACCTTATCATCCGATCTCTACCAAATTTTGCAACAACATACCTTTATGGAGGAAGCATCCTTTGACAAATCTAATAGGTCGTTAGCCTAAGGGTTTGCGGATGGCGGCCATCATTGTGTCAAAATCCATTACCCCTATTAATTCGAACACGGTGAAACCGAATGGAATGAAATTTGGTACAGAGGTAGCACTAGCAAAGGGCTCCTCAGTGTCATGTTTTATATCGCCGCCATCTTGACGGAAACGTAATGGCGGCCACACAAATATTCAAAGCTTAAATCAAATTACATTTAACCTAATCATCCGTTCTCTAACAAATTTTGCATCAACATACCATTATGAAGGGAGCATCCTTTGACCAAACTAATAGGTCATTAGCCTAATATTTTGCGGATGGCGGCCATCTTTGTGTGAAAATCGATTCCCCCTATTAATTAGAACACGGTGAAACCGAATGGAACGAAATTTGGTACAGAGGTAGCACTAGAAAAGACCACCTCAGTGTCATGTTTTATATCACCGCCATCTTGACGGAAACGTAATCGCGGCCACCCAAATGATAAAGGCTAAAGTGTAATTACGACCAACCTAATAATCTAGTCTCTACCAAATTTTGCAACAACAAATCTTTATGTGGGAAGCATATTCTGACCAAACTGCTAGATCATCGGCCCAATAGTTTGGAGATGGTGGCCAAGTATGTGTGCAAATCGATTCCCCCTATCAATTGAAACACGGTGAAACCGAATTGAACGAAATTTGGTACAGAGGTAGCACTAGCAACAGGCACCTCAGTGTCATGTTTTATATCGCCGCCATCTTGACGGAAACGGAATGACGGCCACCCAAATGTTAAAAGCTTAAATCAAATTTCGACCATCCTAATAATTTGATCTCGACCGGATTTTGCAACAACATGCCTTTTTGTGGAAAGCATCTTATGACTGACTACAAGGTCATCAGCCCAATAGTTTGCAAATAGCGGCCATGTATCTGTGCAAATCCATTCTCCAGATCAATTCAAACGCGGTGAAACCGAATTGAATGTTTTTTTTTACAGAGGTAGCACTAGCAAAGGGCACCTCATATTCATGTTTAATATCCCTATAGCACGTTGTATTTCAACAAGCTACTACAACCAACATTCAATTATACTCCTTGAAAAGGACAAAGAGTTATAACAATACCCATGCATTTAGGAGAAAGTAGGCTATATGTTCTTTACTGAACATTTTGTTAGCCTAATTTCGATTTTTGCAAAAAATGAAAGTAGACTTATGAGATCACTACAGGGCGAAAAAAAAGTGTGTCTGTCTGTGTGTGTATGTGTGTGAGTCTGTGTGTGTGTGTGTGTGAGTGTGTGTACTCTGAATGTCTGTCCCCCCCGATCAATTCGAACACGGTGAGCGCAAATTGAACGAAATTTGGTACAAAGGTAGCACTAGCAAAGGACACCTCAGTGTCATGTTTTATATCGCCGCCATCTTGACGTAAACGTAATGGCGGCCACACAATTGTTCAAAGCTTAAATCAAATTACGACTAACCTAATCATTCGATCTCTACCAAATTTTGCAACAACATACCTATATGGGGCAGCATCCATTGACCAAACTAATAGGTCATCAGCCTAATAGTTTGCGGATGGCTGCCATCATTGTGTAAAGATCGATTGCCCCCATTAATTCGAACACGGTAAAACCAAATGGAACGAAATTTGTTACAGAGGTAGTACTAGCAAAGGGCACCCCAGTGTCATGTTTTATATCGCCGCCATCTTGACGGAAACGTATTGGGGGCCACACAAATGTTCAAAGCTTAAATCAAATTACGACAAACCTAATCATCCGATCTCTACCAAATTTTGCAACAACATACCTTTATGGAGGGAGCATCCTTTGACATATCTAATAGGTCATTAGCCTAATAGTTTGAGGATGGCGGCCATCTTTGTGTCAAAATCGATTTCCCCTATTAATTCGAACACGGTGAAACCGAATGGAATGAAATTTGGTACAGAGGTAGCACTAGCAAAGGGCACCCAAGTGTCATGTTTTATATCGCCGCCATCTTCTCTGAAACGGAATGGCGGCCACTCAAATGTTCAAAGCTTAAATCAAATTACGACTAGCCTAATCATCCGATCTCTACCAAATTTTGCAACAACATACCTTTATGGAGGGAGCATCCTTTGACATATCTAATAGGTCATTAGCCTAATAGTTTGAGGATGGCGGCCATCTTTGTGTCAAAATCGATTTCCCCTATTAATTCGAACACGGTGAAACCGAATGGAATGAAATTTGGTACAGAGGTAGCACTAGCAAAGGGCACCCAAGTGTCATGTTTTATATCGCCGCCATCTTCTCTGAAACGGAATGGCGGCCACTCAAATGTTCAAAGCTTAAATCAAATTACGACTAACCTAATCATCCGATCTCTACCAAATTTTGCAACAACATACCTTTATGGAGGGAGCATCCTTTGACACACCTAGTAGGTCATTAGCCTAATAGTTTGAGGATGGCGGCCATCTTTGTGTCAAAATCGATTACCCCTATTAATTCGAACACGGTGAAACCGAATGGAATGAAATTTGGTACAGAGGTAGCACTAGCAAAGGGCACCCCAGTGTCGTTGTTTTATATCGCCGCCATCTTGACGGAAACGTAATGGCGGCCACCCAAATGTTCAAAGCTTAAATCAAATTACGACTAACCTAATCATCCGATCTCTACCAAGTTTTGCAACAACATACCTTTATGAAAGGAGCATCCTTTGAGAAATCTAATAGGTCATTAGCCTAATGGTTTGCGGATGGCGGCCATCTTTGTGTCAAAATCGATTACCCCTATTAATTCGAGCACGGTGAAACCGAATGGAATGAAATTTATTACAGAGGTAGCACTAGGAAAGGGCACCTCAGCGTCATGTTTCATATCACCGCCATCTTGACGGAAACGTTATGGCGGCCACACAAATGTTCAAAGCTTAAATCAAATTACGACTAACCTAATCATCCGACCTCTACCAAATTTTGCAACAACATACCTTTATGGAGGAAGCATCCTTTGACAAATCTAATAGGTCGTTAGCCTAAGGGTTTGCGGATGGCGGCCATCTTTGTGTCAAAATCCATTACCCCAATTAATTCGAACACGGTGAAACCGAATGGAATGAAATTTGGTACAGAGGTAGCACTAGCAAAGGGCTCCTCAGTGTCATGTTTTATATCGCCGCCATCTTGACGGAAACGTAATGGCGGCCACACAAATATTCAAAGCTTAAATCAAATTACGATTAACCTAATCATCCGATCTCTAACAAATTTTGCATCAACATACCATTATGAAGGGAGCATCCTTTGACCAAACTAATAGGTCATTAGCCTAATATTTTGCGGATGGCGGCCATCTTTGTGTGAAAATCGATTCCCCCTATTAATTCGAACACGGTGAAACCGAATGGAACGAAATTTGGTACAGAGGTAGCACTAGAAAAGGCCACCTCAGTGTCATGTTTTATATCACCGCCATCTTGACGGAAACGTAATCGCGGCCACCCAAATGATAAAGGCTAAAGTGTAATTACGACCAACTTATTAATCTAGTCTCTACCAAATTTTGCAACAACAAATCTTTATGTGGGAAGCATATTCTGACCAAACTGCTAGATCATCAGCCCAATAGTTTGCAGATGGTGGCCAAGTATGTGTGCAAATCGATTCCCCCTATCAATTGAAACACGGTGAAACCGAATTGAACGAAATTTGGTACAGAGGTAGCACTAGCAAAAGGCACCTCAGTGTCATGTTTTATATCGCCGCCATCTTGACGGAAACGGAATGACGGCCACCCAAATGTTAAAAGCTTAAATCAAATTTCGACCATCCTAATAATTTGATCTCGACCGGATTTTGCAACAACATGCCTTTTTGTGGAAAGCATCTTATGACTGACTACAAGGTCATCAGCCCAATAGTTTGCAAATAGCGGCCATGTATGTGTGCAAATCCATTCCCCGGATCAATTCAAACACGGTGAAACCGAATTGAATGATTTTTTTCTTACAGAGGTAGCACTAGCAAAGGGCACCTCATATTCATGTTTAATATCCCTATAGCACGTTGTATTTCAACAAGCTAGTACAACCAACATTCAATTATACTCCTTGAAAAGGACAAAGAGTTATAACAATACCCATGTATTTAGGAGAAAGTAGGCTATATGTTCTTTACTGAATATCTTGTTTTTTTTAATGTAAGCACTCGAGGTACTGTCGGACACGTGGCTATGTGGAATCTTCATCGCAGACAAAATTTCTTCAAGGTTTGGAGGCCCCATTAAAGATATTCTTCCTACAATAAATCATTTTCAAGTTTTCGTTGTTTTGTGTGAAAATATTCATTATATCATATTTGCTGAAAACCGGTCAGGATTTGGCACTGCAGTTTTACAAGTAGTTATTTCAACGACCAACAGAGTTCACTGTTAACAAGGGATAACAGGTCGCATGTTACACATCATATGCGACTACTGTAAGGCTCGTCATTAGCCTACTTTTCACATTTTGAAAAAATGAGGGAAAAGTAGACTTATGAGATCGATCCGGACAAATGTCTGTCTGACTGTCGGGCTGTGTGTGCCCCTCCCCCCCCCCCTATCAACTCCTAAACGACTGCAGTAATCGAATCCAAATTTGGTATGAGTAAAGATCTATTACCTGAATATATCAAGCCCAAATATGAAAATGATGTCAGTGCTACCAACTGCTGAAACCGCAATTGAAATTTGAGCTCCATGGATATCTTGGAAGGTATGCATGAGAGCTATTCCAAAATTGGCTCACATATATACACTAATATTTCAGTTTAATTTCCAGGAGGCCATACCTGGCAGTGTTGCCAAAATAATTATAAGCCTGCTGATAGGTCCAATTTTAAATGAATATAACTTCTACACTATCAATTGGATTTCAACCAAATTTCGTATGTACTATGTGTGCATAAACAGATATGACTGAGCGTATTCTTAAAAGCCACCAGAGCTGCCAACTGTTAATAAATGCTCTCTCTATATTTTCTTAACCAAATACCAATACATCACAAAGAATGCAACCCGACAGCTGTAAATTAGGCACACGTAAGTTATAGTACCTGGCATTCTAGTTTAATTTGGAGTAACTTTTGAACGTCAGTGCTACCAACATGATTCTAAGCCTACTGATAGGACCAATTTTTAAATAATGTAACTTCTATACTATCAATTGGATTTCAAAAATATTTCGTATGTGCACCATAACAAATATGACTATGATTATTCATAAGAGCTACCAGGGCTGCCAACTGTTAATAAATGCTGTCTCTATTCTTTACCCTAATATTAATATATCAGAGAGAATGTAAGCCAACGTCTTTAAAATTTGCACACGTATAGTACCTGACATTCTAGATTAATTTTGAGAAACGAATATACGTCAGTGCTGCCAACATAACTCTAAGCCTGCTGATAAGTCCATTTTTAAAATACATGCACCTTCTATACTAACAAATGAATTTCATCCATAATTGGCACAACAATAGATCATAATATTTCAGATTATTTCTGCCCAACACATGCATGACATTGTTGCCAACATGATTTTACGCGCGCTGATAGATCCAATGTCTAACTGCATGTAACGTCCATATCATCCATTGGACTTCAACCAAATTTTGAATTCTGTACCTTAAGAGATGGAACTAACAATATATTCAGTCAAAAGGGCTGCCAACTGTAATGCTCTATTAGGCTACATTATACACTAGGTATATTTCGAACTATTAGAAATTTCGATATTACCAACTTAATCTCGTCATTATTTAAGATAGGTCTATATAGATTGGCATGAATCTAAAATTCAAACAAGTAGTTCCGTGAAGAACTATACAGCCTATTTTCATATATCCTGCTAATGTTAATTGCCCCTATCAACATACTAAATTTCAGTTTGATTGCTGTCATAGATTCGTAGATATTGAGAACCGTCTCAATATTTCGGGTGGTCGCCATGTTGGACTTTTATATATGTAGGGCTTAGAGTTATGTCCTGTTACATGAAGATTATTGTGTACGTGTAGTATTCAAACTTCAATCGCGTGATTAGTACACAAGAAGTAAAAACGAGATTTTATAATTTCGCACAAATGCCATCTTGTGGTTATGGAAACAATTGAAAAACATTAGATGCCAGTGGATTAACATTTGTAGAAGGATTTACTCTACCAAGTGTCACTGCACTCGGATGGTTAAATTGCGAGAAACGACCATGTGAATATTTATATTTCGCTCCGCCGCCATGTTGGATTTGTGATCACCAGGTTATTGAACGTCCTATAGGTGAACTTATGTCCATAGCAGCTATGAACATTAAAAAAATCTGTTTGATTGCTGTAATAGATTCGTACATATTGAGATCCATCTAAATATTTCGGATGGTCGCCATGTTGGATTGTTATATGTACAGGCCTTAGAGTCATGTACCTTTAAAGGAAAATTATTCCGTAGGTCCATTATTCAAACTTTCATTTCGATCGCATGATTACGACACAAGAAACAAAAACTTAATTTAAAAATTCGCACAGCCGCCATCTTGAGGTTGTGTAAATAATTGAACTAAATTACATACCAGTGCATTACAATGTATATATACATTTGCTGTACCAAGTTTCATTACGTTTGGATCATAAAATGCGAGAAAAGTCTATTTAAAACTTTCAAATTCGCTTGGCCGCCATGTTCGTTTTGTAGTTAACCGGTTTTTGAAAGTCTCATAGATGAACTTCCAGTAGTGCCCTTTATCTCCGTGCAAAATTTCAGGGTGATACCGGTTATAGTTTCAGAGATATAGAATGCCGGTGAAATATTTCGCACAGCCGCCATATTGAGGTTGTGTAATCAATTGAACGAAGTTAGATGTCGGTGCATTACAATGCATATAAACATATACTGTACCAAGTTTCATTGCGTTTGGTTGGTTAAATGGCGAGAAACGTCTATTTAAATGTCGCAAATTCGCTTGGCCGCCATGTTGGTTTTGTAGTTACCAGGTTTTCAAAAGTCACATAAGTGAACTTCTAGTCATTCCCTCTGTCACCATAAAAATTCCAGGGTGATATCGGTAATAGTTTCGGAGATATTGAATGCTGGTGAAATATTTCGCACAGCCGCCATGTTAAATTGGTGAGACGTAACAAAATTTGAAGGGCACGGTCGGGGTCGCCTGGAATAGTGCTATGAACTTACCTAGTTTCATTGATATCGCTCCAGTCGTTTAGATTTTATTAGGGGACACACACACACACACTCCTCACACACACACACACACACACACGCACACACACACGGACAAAAGGTGATCTCATAACCCTATTTTTTTCAAAATTGAAAATAGGCTAAAAAGTAGGCTCTTTAGTTCGTCACGGAACTTCTTGTTTTTTATTTTATATTGTCTTTACCCAATAACTTATTATGTTTCGGGCATAATTTCGCTGATTATTTGAAACATCTCTGTGGTCAGTACTTTAATTATATTAATAATAATAATAATAATAATAATAATAATAGTAATAATATGATAATAATAATGTTATTGGTTTTACGTCCCTTTTAGCTGCTGCAGTTGTTAGAGACGCCAGGGTGCCAGAATTTTGCCCCGAAGAGGATCTTTACCGTGCCAGTATATCTACTAACACGAGTCCCTCACATTTTCGCACCCTCAAATGACAGCTGACTACGCCAGGATTCGTTCCTGCACCCTTGGGAACAGCAGGCGAGAACGTTACTGCTTAGCCACACAACCAGTCATCTAAATATGTTTGTCTCTTTTACGGGCAGATGACCTCGTAGTTCCGCCCCTTAAACAACAATAACTAACTAACTTTGTCTGTTTGTCTGTCTGTTTGTCTGTCTGTCTGTTATTTATATAAATCGACACCGTTTCCCCGAACTGAACCAAAATGTGTTTACTTACCCTTTGGAACACGGCGGGTAATACTGTCCACTTTAAATTTCGGGCAACCACTCAATTCTCTACATTTAGACACTTTGTTAAAAATTTACACCGTTTCACCGATCTGAACCAAAATTTCTATTCTTACACTTTGAAACCCTGTGGGTAATACTGTTCACTTTAAATTTCGGAGATACCACTCCATTCCCTGCATTTAATCCCTTTGCCACAAATCTATGCCATTTCACCGATCTGAACCAAAATTGTATATTTTACCCTTTGGAAACCTGCGGGTAACACTGCCCACTTAAAATTTCGGACAAACCAATTAACCTCCCTGCATTTAGGCCCTTTGTCACAAATCCACACCGTTTCACCGATCTCAACCAAAATTTGTATACTTACCTTTTGAAACCCTGCGAGTAACACTGTCCGCTTTTAAATTTCGAAAAGACCACTCCATTCCCTGCATTTAGGCCCTTTGTTACAAATCCATACCGTTCCACTGATCTGAACCAAAATTTGTATAATTACCCTTTGGAACCCTGTGAGAACATTGTTCACTTTAAATTTCGGAGAGACCACTCCATTCCCTGCATTTAGGCCCTTTGGCACAAATCTACACCATTTCACCGATCTGAACCAAATTTTACATTCTTACCCTTTGGAATCTGACGAGTAACACTGTCCACTTTAAATTTCGGACAGATCACTCCATTACCTGCACGTAGGCCCTTTGGCACAAATCTACACCGTTTCACCGATCTGAAGCAAATTTTACATACTTACCCTTTGGAATCCGACGGGTAACACTGTCTACATGAAATTTCCGACAAACCACTCCATTTCCAGCATTTAGGCCCTTTCGCACAAATCTACAACGGTCACCGATCTGAACGAAACGTTATGTACTTACCCTTTGGAACCCGACGAGTAAGACTGTCTACATGAAATTTCAGACATACCACTCCATTTCCTGCATTTAGGCCCTTTGGCACAAATCTACACCGTTTCCACCGATCTGAATCAAATTTCGTGTACTTGCCCTTTGGAACTCTGTGGGTAACACTGTCCACTTAATCACGGACAGACCACTCCATTCCATGCATTTAGACCCTTTAGCACAAATCTGCACCGTTTCACCAAATTGCACCGAATTTTACATACTTACCCTTTGAAACCCCGCTTATAACACTGTCCACTTAATATTTTGGAAAACCGTCTGCATTCCCTACATTTATAATAACAGACAAGAGGAACTTGAAAACCCTAGAACCATTTATGTCCGCAGAAGTGTAACTGTAAGAATATGTTTATAAGTTAATTGTTGGCTGGCAATGCGGACTGCATCACGCCGTCTATATCCGTGTTCTGGTGCAGAATTGCAAAGTAGTTACATATTGCGGTGCTTATAAATTGCAGTCACGGGGAGTAATTAGTGCATAAGGATTTCTTAGGCTATTTAAAACAGTTATCATCATGAAAATATTATGCCTCTGTATAAGAGCGATGTTGTTGGTGTAGTACATTGAGGTTGTCAGCTGCAACAATCCTTGGTGCTTTCAAATTTACTTTCATTAATTCCGATCCTTATTCTTGAGCGCTATCTGGCGATACATAACCCTATTACTGCCTCCGGAGCTCGGGGCAGCCAAAGTTTTCCAAAGTTCTCTGATTATTTTCCTACGGCGCTATGCGACAAAATACGACACTATTGTTCTCTACTTTTCAAACAGCCAGTGAGATATAGGCCCTAGGCAGTGTCTTCTTTTCACTTACTCCTCTTTCTAAATGACATGTGTCAGTACTGTAGTTAGTAAATTGCCGTTTCCCTGTTCCTTATTATCATGATCATTACGGGAAAAAGACCTGGATGTTACGTCCCTTATACTGCACTACTTATCACTAGCACTTTCTGTTGGTTTAAGTACCATGTGCCAGTTCTTTAGCAGTATTTATTATCATCCATAAAACAAATGAACCCACCAGGCGAAGCCAGGAACTACTGCTTGTATATAATATTAATACTCTGCCACATCATTCTCTACGTTCCTTTTCATAAATCATAGATGCCATGAATATGAGTTTCTCTCCAATAATTGCGTATAACTTGTCTCAGAAACCTGTAACTTCCGATGGTGTTGTTTAAGGGTGAACTATTTTTCTACGGAATTTTCTGGTGCGAAGGTGTTGATGAATTTTGTTTTAAGGGAAGAAACATGGAAGTCACATGTTTCTAATTTCTACGGCAGTTATCGTAAATTACAGTTAATTCAGTTTAATTTCTACATAATGAAGATATTTCACTCATGAATTATCGGAAATAATTCTGGGTTTCTTGCCAGTTGCCATTGAAACCTTTCTATATAACTGATAGCCTTGAAGGCATTACGCTAAAATATTTACACCAGACAGTTCAGGAGGTATGATTTAAAACAGTGTTGATGAATTTGTGACAGACAGATGCACTTTATTTTTGTTTCACTTGAGGTGGTGTGAGGAGAGTCGAAAAGAAAGGAGAAGGGTGAAATATGCGTGAAAAATGGTAACGGAGGATAATGTGAATACCATGCACCTTCCACTTAGTCTCACTTTGTCACTGGACATACATTTAGTTTCGAGGACGTCAGTTATCGGCGTGCCAGAAATTCTGGTTCTCCTTGCCAGAAAGAGTATGTTTGTGGATATGTAACATATTTTACGGCCTCTACTTCATCCTATTTATTGACACCCAGTTCTGTATAAAAGTTGATGATTTCATTACACGTGCATGCATGGACGCATGACCGGAGTAGAATAATAAAGACAATGTTGTAGATCACGCAATGCATGAGTGTTGAAGACAGACCGAAGGACAAGCACGTGCGTAGGAGTGAGAAGGATGACGAGGATGGCAGGGGTTGGCTTGTTTCAGCACCGACGCAGACGGCTCCATGGTCGGGATGCTGCTGGCTGGATGGTTGGCTCTTTCACCCCCTCCTACAACCCCCTACTTCTCTCTAGCCCTAGCAGCGACAGCTCCTCTCGCCGCAGTTACAGAGGTGCGCCTGACAGTACCGGAACCCGCACGACAACCATACTACTCTTCCTTCTATTTTACTCTTAAGAAATTCTGTGAAACCGGGCGTGGTTAAATATTTTTAGAAATCATCCGGGTGTTCAAGATTGCTTCCTAATTTTTTATGATGTGATTTTTTAAAATTATAATTAGCGTTGTATTTCTTTAAAACTATTTTCCGATTGCCCATTTTTGACACGATAAAATCAACTAAATTTCGTGACGGAAGGAAACAAATAGAATCGTCAGTAAATATATTTTACTTCATTTTTTTAAACAGAATATTACATTTTTTGAACTATTGTATAAATTCTTGAACTTTTCTCGGTATTGTTAAAATAATTTCAAAAATACTCTGTTTTGAATATCGCGCTCTTATTTTCGTAAAAGAAATCGAATATCGTGGGTAATGAGGGAGTTGAATTTTATTTTGAAAGTCCGTTAAGATTTAGTATGGTTAAAAACTCGTCGGGGATACATTGTGGTATGTCGAGAAATTTTCACCGTGGATTGAGTTGTTGCTGTGTACGACAGTATTCTTCGTCAGCATTAGGTAAGTAACTTATTAATGTATATGAATAATTTTAATGTATTGTCTAAGAGTTTAGAAGATACTTATCTTTTTCGTGTATATTCCCTTTTAAATATCCATGTTCCCCCTAATTTTGTTACGATTCTAGTGGTTTGTAACAACACTCGTCACGATTAATTACGTTCTATAGCACGGAATTATGTTCCCTCATGACAGCTATCCATTGGGAGAAATAGACTACATGTTGAGAAACTTATTTCATTGAATATATTGAAATTTTATTGATTTTTCCTTATCGTTTAATTAGTCTTACATAGAGATTATAAATGCGATTAAATCATTTATTTCTTAGGTCAATGTAGGATTGAGCAGTTGGAAAGTTTTCCAAAATAAGCTTGTCATTTATTTAATCATGACGAAAGCAAGGATCTTAATCAGTGTTATTTGAGTATAAACGAGTATATCACTGAGGTGAATTACGTTACTTGTATTTATTTAAAATAAACTTGTGTATTTCGATACTCGAAACATTTCAACGAATAGTCACCCACAGTATGAACATAGTGAAGAAATGATCTTCAATAGGGGTGAGAATTTCAAATGACCGGGTTATTTTTCAAAATTAATTTTTGGTATGTTTAAAAACTTTATATTTGGTAATTTTTCTTTCATAAATACATGTTTAGATCACACTGATGAATACAAATCGGTCCCTACACGTTTTCTTGTTCGGCACAATTGTAGCCCTTTTTTTCGTTTGCGTTGACAGGAGTGTATATATTTTTGAGTTTGTTTATTAAACTAAGATAACTAATATATTCTGCACTATAAAGGGTGACACGAATGTAAATGATGTTTTTATCGTTGAAAATATCCTGAACGTGCTGTTGTTCTGATTATATATGTCATCCTTTTGTTTGGCCCCGCTCTGAATGAGTTGTGGCTGCTACGCTTAGACTCACTCGTAGAGACGAGGACAATGACTGTTCTTTCGTACATCTCACATTCATTACGGGAACCCTTCCTTCAGCTTCCTGGAGTGAACTATGTGTAATGAATCTTGTAGCCCAGATTGGTTTCATTGTTGCTTTGTGTTTGCCTTGATAGCAGAATTAATAATTCATAACTAATATTAATTGAATTAGATTTCTCACAAGGTACACAAACATTGCATGCCTTTTACTGCTACGCCAATAACGGCGCTGGAGAACTTTGCACAGTAAAGGTCAGTTGAGTGTGCAGAATAGAAGAATTATGCTAGTTCAAAAAATGAGTAGTAGGACAGGTTCAGGTGGAATAAATTGTAGTAGTTAGGATAAGGTTTACGCGTCGTCGTCAGTAACAATACTGCATGTTTCTTCAATAAATTAAAATATACTGTATCCATATTTCTCTTTCCAACAGAATTAGTACAAGTACACTCAAGATATTTACAGTATTTTGCAACCATTCCAAGACCTATGGGTTTAGCTGTTCTCTCAGACTGTCACAACGAACTTTACCCTCTATTAATAGATAGGTGAGCATTCTTTTGACAACAGTAAGGTACTTAGAAATGGTTCTATTACTATGCATAATAGGATCCATTTTGACTAAAACATTCACTCGAGCGGGATGAAATTTTCTTGAAGTGTTTAAAATAGGTATGTGTATATGTCAATGTATTTCCTATTGTTCTAGAAAAATAATATGTGTGTGACCTACAAATTACTATTTTCCTCCTCAAGATTTTTACAATGTATGATCTACAGTACAATTTAAAAGATCACTCGTTTGTATGATGAGTGATGAAACAGTCAACAGCTAAGGGGTGAACAGAAAACTATACAGTAGTATTATTCATATAATTCAAGGGGGTAAATCGCTTTTGTATTATTTGAAAATGAGTTGATTTCCAGTCAAGTCATCAAAGCAAAAATGAATTACTATTTGAAATATTACATTTAGAGACAAAAATTTCAAATTTAATTTCCGAAAGTTTCAGTGTTTTCTTCTATTTGAAATGTACAAAAATGATCTAATAACAAGATGTTCAGCAAAGAACATATAACCTACTTTCTACTAAATGTAGGGGTATAGTTATAACTCTTTGTCTTTATCACCTCCTATTTTCTTCCTATTTGAAGTGCAAAATGGCACACAACAGTATAAAATACTGGATTTGAGCAGCGGCGTTCAAACAATAGTTCATAATTTCCCAACCATTTTACAATTTCACCAGCAAACACTCCAAACAACGTAGGAATTACAACGACTACTTACAATAATTGAAACTGAAACAGAACTTCGTTGGTCTAAACGTATCATTGGGAGAAACACATTTAATAAACCTACTGCACAGCTAATTTTTAATCGCACCTAAGCTTGGAGGCGAGTGCGCTCTATCGGAAAAAGAGGACATTTTTCAATTACTCCGTAAGCAAGGGCTCATTAACTGAGAATGTCAAGGCCGGTATAGAGCACAGCTCGCATCTAGTAGGCCGTGGTTAGTACATGCATAGTTAACTGGTTTCTAGTAGATGTCACTCGTGCAGATCCGGTGGAGAACTTTGTATTAATTAAATCTATATTTCCCGTTGCAAAATGCACAACATAATGCTCAACTTTATAACGTCTCAGTACTTAATAAACAATACATTTGAAAGAAATCAACCAAAAGAATACAACTCTGATAGGTTTTGAACCCTGGCCGGCCAGGTGGAGAACCAAAGCTCTAACCACAGATCCAAGCGTGTCCGCCAAAAGTTTACGTTATCAATCGATTTAAATACAACGTCTTAGCAAATAGTGACTTGGACTAAATTATGTCTTTACTGGAGTAGACTATATATTCATTATAGCCAATTTCATACGATGTTTATATTGTTTCTATCAGTAGGCTATATTGCATGCAACATACTCAAATTAGTGATATATAGGTCACACCGAGAGATCAGCTGCCATCTTTTCTTGTAACCGAGATGACTCAGTTTTTTGAAGCCGCTTCTGCAGTATAATATTGTAATATACACTTTTAATTTCGAACGAGCCATGCCCTTTTAATTAATTTAATCGGTATTCTGCCCGAAGGCAGGTCCGAGCCTCCGAAGAGGCTACCCCCAGCCGGAGTTTACGTGCGGTAGGGTGGCCAGGGCCTTTCCGCTCCTCCTTATGTTGGCCAACAGCGCGCAGTGCCTAGAACCGGCACACCATCCAAGTTCCGACTACGCCCAATGTTGCTTAACTGCGGAGTTCTCATGGGATCCGGTGTTTCAACACGGCTAGGCCGTTGGCCCCATGCCCTTTAGAACACTTTAAACCATTCTCGGTTCGATAATCGGAACTGGTGGTTCCCAAGTTATGGATTATAACGATTGCATAATTCACACGCCCACCATCCTGAAATGGTACTGCTGATGACCTTGTAGTTTTGGCATAAGATGCGTCCCTAATGAAGGTTTATTGTTTCCAAATTTGGTAAAGATCCGATGATTAGTTTGGTCGTAATTTAATTTTAAGTTTTGACCATTTGAGTGGCCACCATTAAGTTTTGGTAAAGATGACGGCCACATGATACATGCCACTGAGGTACTCTTTGCTTGTGCTACTTCTGTACCAAGTTTAGTTCAATTCGGATACGTCATGTTTGAATTGATTGGGAGGGGGCAGAATACACACTCACAAGCAGACAGACTGACAACTTTTTGCCCTTGTAGATCTCATAAGTCTACATTCATATTTTTCAAAAGTATAAGGTAGGCTAATAATGTATTCTCAGGTAAGTCACAGTTGCCATCATCATCAAATATTTTCTTTCCACTTGAAAAACCAACAAAAATTATCTCATTTCGAAATTCTGAAATCAAAGATTATTTAGAACTACACTAGACTCTCGTTAATTCATCAATTTCTTGCACATATGGCTGCCGGTTTAGTGGAAGTGCCGGATTATTGTGTGTGTCTGAAATTTAGTTCAACTTATCTATAATTTCGAGTTCATGCTTGAGGTCTACCGTAACGTGTTTCTTCTTAGATGATGATGATGATGATGATGATAATGATAATTATTGTTGATTTTAGGGGCCTAACATCTAGGTTATCAGGCCCTTTCATTTTAAAGCCCTCCAGGGGATCACAACTTGTGGGACGTGGGTTGGTGACCACGGGACCCCAGCTGAGTCTGGCATTGCTTCCACTTACTTGTGCCGGGCTCCTCTCAGTCTTCTTTCCTGTCGACCTCACTTGGTCAACTCTTGTTCTTTTCCGACCCCGACGGTATTAGGGTATCCGAGGCCTAGGGAGTCTCTTCCTTTCCCGCCTTAATTGGCCCTTGTCTCATCTTTTCTGATACCCTCCTTCTGCGAGGGGTCAGCCTTCCTTTTCTTTTCATTTTCTCTCCTGCCTTCTGCTCAAGGCCCTCAAGGAGGCAGGGTGTATGTATCCCCACCAGTTCTGGTGCACCCTCAGGGGCTCACGGCTGGTGAGTTCGGAAGTTGGCGACCCCAAGGGATTCCTGAGCTGGGTCCGGTTTTCCCCCTTTTAAACATTACCTCTGGGGACGGACCCTCTCCTCTTTCACTTTCCTATCTGCCTTTTATGGCTCTCCTTCCTTCCAAGTCCCTCAATCCACATTCTTCGAGGGTTGAGGGCATTTCTTTTCCTCCTTACCTTTATTTGCCTTATTCTTCTTTTGTTTTCAATTTCTTCTCTAGTCTATAAATTAGTAGTTAGTTTTAGTTATAGTTTACATTTCATTTTCATCTTCACGATCACTCAAACCATTAGGGGCCGATAACCTAGATGTTAGGCCAATTAAATCAAAAATTATCATCATCATCATTTTAAAGCCATGGTACCGAACTGTAAAGAAAGCCACAATTTACAATACTATACTATACTGTATATATAGCATTGTACCTATAACATTGTAATTGACTAAAAACATTGTTGCGCGCGATAATTCATTGTTGTACGCGTCATATGAGCTTGAGCGACTAGATGTGAGCCGGGTTACTGAGAGGCCGGGCCGGATTAGCGACAGTTTAGTGTAAAGGAAATATAAATATGTGCCGTATTATGTTCTTTTCAATTTCATCATTACAAGACATTTGAATTGTACTTAAAAATTTCGATTAAGCTGCAAGTTTATTTCAAGCAGATAGCTTCTTTCTCTTCATACATATAATTTCCGCGGGCATCGCGGTCACCAACCTCCTACTTTGGGTGTGGATAAGATATATCTGATTGAATGTATACGTAAAAGTGAAAATCACTGTAATAACTTTTAAAGATACGTACAATTTATTAGAAAAAGCAATCCAGTACTAGTAACAAGGTAATATTCCAGTAATTTCCTGATGTGTCGGTGGAAAAATGAGAGACTGCTCTAAAAAAAAGCCGTTGGAGCCTCTGTGTCTAAAAACTAAATTAATACTTGATGGCCCTCTCGTGGTGCTGTACTTTGCTGGAAGATCCATGACTTCGTAATTTAATAAATTTCCAGAAAAGAAATCCCATTTTGAAGTTAATTAGGACCTCAGACACTTCGTGTACATGCCAGTCGTGGAATTCTATTATTATTATTTTTTTGAAAAATACTCTTGCCAGAATTCAACGAAGTATTGATTCAATTTGTCTGAAGTTTATGTAGACTCTTTTTTTCAAGCTTGTACTGTATGTTAACTGATTTAAGAAATATCATTAAGAAATATTTATTGATGACAAAATGTTTAACCTCTGCTAAGTGTATGAAGAATTTGCTTCATGATCTATGTGGTCAAACAAATTACAATAGCTACGCTCGCTAAAGCGCAGCGCTAGGCCATTGGGTCCAGCTCTCTGCAGACTTGGTAGACGTTGGTTCGAGCCCCATCGTCGACCATCCTTGAAATGGTTATCCGTGGTTTTCCCATTTTTAATTTCAGGCAAATGCTTCTGACAGGCCACGGCCACTTCCTTCCACATCCTTACCAAGTTTCATTCAAGCAAAAATATTTGCTATAATAGCAAATGGTTTTGATCCGTGTTGACTGAACTAAGAAAGCACTTAAGTTAATTATACGCCAAATATTTTTCATATATATTTTTCAGATGGTTCACCAAAATATTGCCTAAATTTTCATAGATAATTTTAAGGATTTATAAAGGTTTTTTCAAAATTATTCTTTCAAGACGTATTGTAAGGATATCCATTTTTAATTTAAGTTTTTCCTTAGAATACGTTTTTTCTCTCTCAATTGTGCTGAAGAAGAAACCATTGTTGTTTCGAAACATGTACACTTCAAATGATCTATAAATTGTGGATATTTAAGTGTGTTTTATTAGTATTGATTTGGCGTATAATTAACTTAAGTGTTTTCTAAGTTTCATTCATTCATTCATTCATTCATTTTATCTCTCATTCCGGCGCGCGGTTCACCCACGGGCGTCGACAAGAAAGACCTGCACTCAGCCTCTCAGGAAGCCACACGACAAAAACCGCAAAGGTCCGGATTCGATTCCCGGCTCAGCCAAGAAATTTAATTCTGGTCTGAGGGCTGGAACGGGGTACACTCAGCCTCGTGAGGCAAACTGGAGAAGATACTGGTTCGATTTCTACCTCAGCCATTCTAGAAGTGGTTTTCCGTGGATTCCCTCTTCTACTCCTGGCAAATGCCGGGATGGTACTTCACTTAAGGCCACGGCCTATTTCTACCCAAATCCTGCCTCAATTTACTACACACTAGCACATAGATCACAGTGAAACAGGTTATCAAACAAATAGTACCCATACCCAAGTACACAGGGCTACATGACCACGATGCTTGAAAGCCCTAGTAAATCAACAACAACAACAACATATATAGTTCGTCACCGATATCGATACATTTGTTGTGTCATTAAGTCATTACTAAGAAATCCTCGTGATAAAATTCGGTGCCCAGTCATTCCAAGAAGTTGTACACAGCCTGTTGTACATTTTATACTGTACTCTGTCGGTGTTTATTGTAGTCTTGAACGTAGAGGGGTGCCCAGATCGGTCTTCATCTTCCACACTCTGTCCTTACACACTAAACATTGCACACCAATTCCGAACTAATTGACGGGACATAACGTTGACTCCACAGTCGCTCTGTAGGCGGCGATAAACATCTGAAACACTAGTCGCAAGCACCCATTCATAACGCAATTCGATCAGTGACCTCGTTTCTATCACACGTCGTTCAGCTAATCACTATGATAATGATCGTGTGCCCTCCGGAGAGGCTGAGTGCAGGTCTTTCTAGTTGACGCCCGTGGGCGACCTGCGCGTCGTAAGCTAATCACTGAAAGAATACTACAAGAGATGTGGAGTTTTACGGAAAGCCGAGTTGAAAAGAGTCGAGTTTACTGAACCCTACTGTACAGCATTCTATTATACTGTATGTACATTTAAAGACGTATATCTATTTTCTTTTCAGAAAACCTTAGCTTTGGTAACTCATACGTATTCTGCAATGATTGATAACGGCTTGTACTTCACCACAGTCACGCGATGTTGAAGATGAGGGGGAGATCCACTTGCGTAACTTGTTCTTCGATCTACAAAACCAAGAATTTCCTAAATGGATTGGTAATAAAATACCAAGCAATGAAGGGTACCGTATAATAATTATCATTGCAGTTGATAAAGTTCCTGCGGGACTCGAAATTCGAATCTCTAGAGTCCGATCAGGACTACAACCGTCGTCACTAGAAGGCAAGTACACCTTCAATTTTTAGGTGTAGTAGCTATTCATAACGTACACTGAAATTACAGTATATCAAACCACCTGCTGTGGTTGCGAGGTACGTATTCAGACTCCAGTGCCAAAGGTTCTGTGTTCGATTTCCGGTGCTGCCAAGATATTATTTTACTCGCATTCTGGTCTAAGTGCTGGAACGGATTACACTCAGCCTCCTGATGTGAAACTGAGAAGGGATGGTTTAGATCCAACCTCGGTTACCCTAGTAGTGGTTTTCTGTGGTTTCCCACTTCTACTACAGTCAAATGCCGGCATGGTTATTACCCAGTTAAGATTGTATTGCCGCTGAGCGTGGCTGCGCCATGTTTATTGTAGCTGCCCCGCGGGGTGAAGTGGGGAATACAACGATGACAAAGTGCATTCTGCACATAAGTCAAGCAGCAATGCGCGTCACAGGAGTTCATGTCACCACGGACAGTTAAACGATGACTGAGGATACTGGAGCTGAGTCACATCCTACTCGCGCAACTGTACCTGTCAAACGAAGCAGGCTGACGTATGACACAAGTAAAAAAAGTATAGTTCCCATCACGACCGCCGGCAATCCATTCGTGAAAGGGTAATACTCTAACTTAAGGCCACGGCCGCCTCCTTTACTACCCTAGTTTCAAATGAAAATGCACAATTTAATATAGACACGATAACACAGTATCTGAAATTTTCTTATACCCACTTTAATACATGGGGCTGATAATAATAATAATAATAATAATAATAATAATATTAATAATATCGTATGGCCTCGGGTTCCGGGTGCAAGCTTTGTTATTTGACACCCAAAGGGTAGCTTGCATGTCGAATTTCGTTGTTCCTTGAAGCACTAAGAAAGTCAAGGAGGTTAGATATCTAAGCTCCTTGAACACTATAGCGCTTTCTAGTACAGAAATGAGGAACTTTGTGTTGGCAGAAACTCCTGAGATTAATTTTGCCATTATGAACATGGCCTACTGAATTCAAATGGGTGCTTTGATATGCCAACATCGTATGACATGGTGTCATAACTTTTGCCGCCTTTCAAAATCACTTACTACGGCCAGGAGCGAACCTGCAAGCTTGGGGTTAGTAGACCGACACGTTGACCACTCACAAACCGTGGCTGATTGCAATGATATACAAGCTCCTAAATGCCACGCAATAAATATATTTTCCTTAGTGAAATAATTGGAGTGGTAGAAGCCATTTTTCAGTGTTGCCTAATTCTAAAGAAAGATTTCCAGTTGATCAACACAAATTGAGCCCAATTATATTAGGTGGAATACAAGTATTTATATACGCTAACCTAAAAAATATATAAACAAGATGTTCAGTAAAGAACATATAGCCTACTTTCTCCTAAATGCATGGGTATTGTTATAACTCTTTGTCCTTTTCAAGGAGTATAATTCAATGTTGGTTGTAGTAGCTTGTTGAAATACAACGTGCTATAGGGATATTAAACTTGAATATGAGGTGCCCTTTGCTAGTGATACCTCTGTAAAAAATTTCATTCAATTCGGTTTCACCGTGTTTGAATTGATATGGGGAATGGATTTGCACACATACATGGCCGCTATTTGCAAACTATTGGGCTGATGCCCTTGTAGTCAGGCAAAGATGCTTTCCACAAAAAGGCATGTTGTTGAAAAATCTGGTAGAGATCAAATTATTAGGATGGTCGTAATTTGATTTAAGCTTTTAACATTTGGGTGGCCGTCATTCCGTTTCCGTCAAGATGGCGGCGATATAAACATGACACTGAGGTGCCCTTTGCTAGGGCTACCTCTGTACCAAATTTCGTTCAATTCGGTTTCAGCGTGCTTGAATTGATCGGGGGAATCGATTTGCACACATACCTGGCCACCATCTGCAAACAATTGGGCTTATGATCTTGCAGTTTGGTCAGAATATGCTTCCGACATAAAGAGATGTTGTTGCAAAATTTGGTAGAGACTAGATTAATAGGTTGGTCGTAATTACATTTTAGCTTTTAACATTTGGGTGGCCGCGATTACGTTTCCGTCAAGAATTTGGTGATATAAAACAAGACACTGAGGTGCCCTTTGCTAGTGCTACCTCTGTACCAAATTTCGTTCCATTCGGTTTCACCGTGTTCGAATGGATAGGGGGAATCGATTTTCACACAAAGATGGCCGCCATCCGCAAACTATTAGGCTAATGACCTATTAGTTTAGTCAAAGGATGCTCGCTCCATAATGGTATGTGTTTGCAAAATTTGGTAGAGATCGGATGATTAGGTTAATCGTTATTTGATTTAAGCTTTGAACATTTGTGTGGCCGCCATTACGTTTCCGTCAAGATGGCGGCAATATAAAACATGACACTGAGGTTTCCTTGGCTAGTGCTACCTTTGTACCAAATTTCGTTCAATTCGCGTTCACCGTGTTCGAATTGATAGGGGGGGGGGACAGACATTCAGAGTACACACACTCACCCACAGACTCACACACACACACACACACACACATACATACATACACACACGCACACACACACACACACACACACAGACACATTTTTTTTCGCCCTGTGTTGATCTCATAAGTCTACTTTCATTTTTAGCAAAAATCGAAAGTAGGCTAAAAACTGACACTCCATTGTGTACTTAAAAGCGTGTTAGTTTGTGAGAATTACTTGTTTTTTTTTCAGGTCTGTGTATATAAATACTTGTTTCCCGCCCAATGTAATTGCGCACTGGAAAGCTTTCTTTAATTAGTGAAATAAAGAATTTGATTGTCTTCTGTGATCGTATTCATTTATGTTATATTCAGAAACATTGGTGCGAGTCATTTAAGGGTTCTTAAGAAGAGAAAATAAGTCGGTAAGCCAAAAGAAGTAAGAGTATTAGCGCAAATAATGCAGACCAACACTTTTAACCAGTTTACTCCAAAGCTTCCAAAGCAGTCGTCAATATCTAATTTTGAGTAGGCTATGTAAATGTCAATTTGGTTAGAACATTTACCGCAGATTGAACAGAAAGTCTTTCATGATTGTATACTTGGCGCATTTCTACTTAGTTCACCTTTATGAATAATCCAGAGAAAAATATGAACTTAAATATAAATTGGATGAATAAATTACAGTAATAACCCAACAAAGAATACTTTCATTGTAACGCAATTTCTACCGTCTTGTGAAGAACTTGTCTACCGTCTACAATTTCGTTGTATTTTGTTGTGGGACAATATTCCTGCAACGTTATGCAGAGCTCGTTTAAAAAACTAATTGTATGCATGCGTGATTACTAAGCGAATGTAATCATTTCACAAGATGATAATCATATTAATAGGTACGCCTGGAAGTTGGTCTGTTCGTCTCTATGTTCACCTGATTTCTCTCACCCAACCATTTCTTAATAAATTAAGCTGAAACTTTGCTCTGGTATATTTTTAGCCTATTAGCCTACTTTCGATTTTTGCAAAAAATGAAAGTAGACTTATGAGATAACTACAGGGCGAAAAAAAGTGTGTCTGCCTGTGTGTGTGTGTGTGTGTGTGTGTGTGTGTGTATGTGTGTGTGTGAGTCTGTGTGTGTGTGTGTACTATGAATGTCTGTCCCCCCCTATCAATTCGAACACGGTGAGCGCAAATTTAACGAAATTTGGTACAAAGGTAGCACTAGCAAAGGACACCTCAGTGTCATGTTTTATATCGTCGCCATCTTGACGGAAACGTAATGGCGGCCACACAAATGTTCAAAGCTTAAATCAAATTACGACTAACCTAATCATCCGATCTCTACCAAATTTTGCAAACACATACCATTATGGAGCGAGCATCCTTTGACTAAACTAATAGGTCATTAGCTTAATAGTTTGCGGATGGCGGCCATCTTTGAGTCAAAATCGATTACCCCTATTAATTCGAACACGGTGAAACCGAATGGAATGAAATTTGGTACAGAGGTAGCACTAGAAAAGGCCACCTCAGTGTCATGTTTTATATCACCGCCATCTTGACGGAAACGTAATCGCGGCCACCCAAATGTTAAAGGCTAAAATGTAATTATGACCAACCTAATAATCTAGTCTCTACCAAATTTTGCAACAACGAATCTTTATGTGGGAAGCATATTCTGACCAAACTGCTAGATCATCAGCCCAATAGTTTGCAGATGGTGGCCAAGTATGTGTGCGAATCGATTCGCCCTATCAATTCAAACACGGTGAAATCGAATTGAACGAAATTTGGTACAGAGGTAGCACTAGCAAAAGGCACCTCAGTGTCATGTTTTATATCGCCGCCATCTTGACGGAAACGGAATGACGGTCACCCAAATGTTAAAAGCTTAAATCAAATTTCGACCATCCTAATAATTTGATCTCTACCGGATTTTGCAACAACATGCCTTTTTGTAGAAAGCATCTTATGACTGACTACAAGGTCATCTGCCCAATAGTTTGCAAATAGCGGCCATGTATGTGTGCAAATCCATTCCCCAGATCAATTCAAACACGGTGAAACCGAGTTGAATGATTTTTTTTTACAGAGGTAGCACTAGCAAAGGGCACCTCATATTCATGTTTAATATCCCTATAGCACGTTGTATTTCAACAAGCTACTACAACCAACATTCAATTATACTCCTTGAAAAGGACAAAGAGTTATAACAATACCCATGCATTTAGGAGAAAGTAGGCTATATGTTCTTTACTGAACATCTTGTTTTCATTGAGATCACCTTTTGTCCGTGTGTCTGTGTGTGTGTGTGTGTGTATGTGTCCCTAATGAAACCTAACGGCTGGAGCGATTTCAATGAAACTCGGCAAGTTCATAGCACTAATCCGGGGGACCCCGACCTTGCCCTTTAAATTTTGTTACGTCTCACCAATCCAACGTGGCGGCTGTGCGAAATATTTCTCCAGCATTCAATATCCGCGAAACTATTACCGATATCACCCTGGAATTTTGTACGGTGATAAACGGAACTACTAGAAGTTCACCGTGACTTTTGAAAACCTGGTAAATACAAAACCAACATGGCGGTCAGCGAAGTTGCGACATTTAAATAGACGTTTCTCGCGATTGAAACAACCCAACGCAATGAAACCTGGTATATTATATGTATATACACATTGTAATACACCGACATCTAACTTCGTTCAATTGTTTACATAACGTCAACATGGCGGCTGTGCGAAATATTTCACCGGCATTCTATATCTCTGACATTATTACCAGTATCACCCTGAAATTTTGTACGGAGATAAAGGGCACTACTAGAAGTTTATCAATGAGACTTTCAAAAGCCGGTTAACTGCAAAACGAGCATGGCGGCCAAGCGAATTTGAAAGTTATAAATAGACGTTTCTCGCGTTTTAATGATCCAAACGCAACGAAACTTGGTATAGGAAATGTTTATACACATTGTAATGCACAGGTATCTAATTTAGTTCAATTGTTTACATAACCTCAAGATGGCGGCTGTGCGAATTTTAAAATTAAGTTTTTATTTATTGTGTCGTTATCATGCGATCGAAGTGAAAGTTTGAATAATGAACATATGCAATAATTTTCCTTCAATGGTTCATGACTCGATGACCTATACATATAACAATACAACATGGCGACCATCCAAAATATATAGATGCTTCTCAATATCTATGAATCTATTACAGCAATCAAACTGAATTTTTAAGGTTCATAGGGGCTATGAACATGAGTTCACCTATACGACATTCAATAACCTGGTGATCACAAATCCAACATGGCGGCAACGCGAAGTATAAATATTCACATGGACGTTTCTCGCAATTTAACCATCCTAGTGCAGTGAAACGTGGTACAGTAAATCCTTATACAAATGCTAATCCACTGGCATCTATTTTATTTCAATTGTTTCCATAACCACACGATGGCAGCTGTGTGAAATCTTAAAATTTCGTTTTTACTTCTTGTGTCCTAATCATGCGATTGAAGTTTGAATACTACACGTACACAATAATCTTCATGTAACAGTACATAACTATGAGTCTCCGTTGCTTAGGCGGCAGCACGCCGGCCTCTCACCGCTGGGTTCGTGGTTCAAATACCGGTCACTCCATGTGAGATCTGTGCTGGACAAAACGGAGGCAGACAGGTTTTTCTCCGGGTACTCTGGTTTTCCCTGTCACAATTTCATTCCAGCAACACTCTCCACTATCATTTCATTTCATCTGTCATTCCTTTAATCATTGCCCCAGAGGAGTGCGTCAGGCCTCGGCAGCCGGCACAGTTCATATCCTCGCCGCTAGATGGGGGCTTCATTCATTCCATTCCTGACCCGGTCGGAGACTGGAAGCAGGCTGTGGATTTTCATTTTCAACAGTACATAACTCTAAGACCTACATATATAAAAATCCAACATGGCGACCATCCGAAATATTTAGACGGTTCTCAATATCAACGAATCTATTACAGCAATCAGACTGAAATTTTGTATGTTGATAGTGGCAATTAACATAAGTAAGATACATGAAATTAGGCTTTAGTTTTTCACGGAACTACTTGTTCTTTTATGGTTGGGTTACACATGAACATATTCTGACTGTAATATAAGCAACCATTAACAATTATGGTCATTTGTAGATAGTTTGGACTTAACTTGCTAACATTTTATTTAAAAATCAAACAATTTAAAGGGTAAACGGAAATCTTATCGCGAAATAGGACCCACCGTATGTAGGCCTACTTAAAATTTAATTTATTTCCAGATAATCATATCCATTTTCTTCGTAACTCTTATGGATTTCCAAGAACTTGTGGTTTGTCATGAATACAAACTGCAATCTTGCATGGATGACAATTCCTTTCACGAAAAAAACTACTTAACCAATTGAGTTGAAATTTTGCATGGGTATAATGCTGGGTAATCGAAAATTAATGAATAGATTTTAAATAATTGCTATAAAACTGTTAAAGAAAAAATTGCAAATCTTACAGTAGTCGCATAATTATGATGTGTAACAGTGAACTATGTTGATCAGTGAAATAACTACTTGTTGAACTCCAGTGATAAATCATGACCGGTGCGTATACGAGAGGTACGTCGTGGT
Source organism: Meconema thalassinum (assembly GCA_946902985.2). Taxonomy (NCBI): domain Eukaryota; kingdom Metazoa; phylum Arthropoda; class Insecta; order Orthoptera; family Tettigoniidae; genus Meconema; species Meconema thalassinum. Next base: position 296,043,041 of record OX336390.1, on the reverse strand, counting down.
AACAATGATTTATTGTAAGAATATCTGTAATGGGGCTCCAAACCTTGAAGTAAACCGTATGCGATATACATTCCACATAGGGCTGTATGTTGGCCGACAGTACCTCGAATGCTTACATGAATGAAGAATACAGCAAAAGTATGAAGATTTAATATATCATAATTGTTTTCAGCAAATATGATATATTGAATATTTTCACACCAAAGAACGTCAATTTGAAGATGATTTATTGTAGGAATATCTTTGATGAAGCCTCCAAACGTTGAAGTAAACCGTATGCGATATACATTCCACATAGCCACATGACTGACAGTACGTCGTGGTACGATCTCCGCCACCGAGCGCACTCATTGTTTTCGTCCCATTTCCGTCCCGTTTTAAAAATCACTCCTACAAAAATATCCAGCAAACGAGTGGAAAGATGTTACACATCAATAATTTAATAGTTTTAGCTTTAAATGCGTGGCAAAGATAACATATTTTTCATATCTTAGTAAGTTTCAATATGAGCTCTGTTTGTTGCTCTGCAGACGTGTAATCAGTAGTCTGCTTCCTGCCATATCTGGAGTAATAGTGGAGATGGCGGCAATATTCTTTCCTGAAGATGCACCAAATCAGGAATCTTTTCTGCGTAAACAATGATTTTGATGCACCCCCAGAAAAGAAATCCAACGGGGTTAGGTCTGTACTTCTGGAAGGCAAGGAAATGGGGGCTTCTCTGCCAATCCAACCGTTTGGAAAGCGTGCTTCCAGTGTATCACGTACCACGCGAAGGTAGTGAGTGAGGCGGAGCCCATTTGGCATGAACATGACACGCTGTTCAGTCTGATGTCCGATGACTTCTATTTGAGGGAAGACAAACTGTTCAAGTATATCAAGGTAAATAAGGCCTGTAATTGTTCTTTCCGTGAAAAAGAAAGGTCCAATAACTTGGTAATGAAGTAACCCGCACCACACATTGACTTTGGGAGAATCACGAACATACTCGTGGATATCGTTAGGCAACTAGTCCACGCATACCAAGATCACGCTAATATATTAAACAAAACTTGCGCTAACCAGTTACCACACAGTTAGGTAATCACTCATTAAACATAGCCTAATAGGTTTCGATGTTATATATTTTTAAATCTAGGCATTAATCTTCGATGACCCTGTATTTTAGCCTACTTTCGATTTTTGCAAAAAATGAAAGTAGACTTATGAGATCAACACAGGGCGAAAAAAGTGTGTCTGTCTGTGTGTGTGTGTATGTGTGTGTGTGAGTCTGTGTGTGTGTGTGTGTATGTGTGTGTGTGAGTCTGTGTGTGTGTGTGTCTGTGTGTGTGTGAGTGTGTGTACTCTGAATGTCTGTCCCCCCTATCAATTCGAACACGGTGAATGCGAATTGAACGAAATTTGGTACAAAGGTAGCACTAGCAAAGGACACCTCAGTGTCATATTTTATATCGCCGCCATCTTTACTAAAACTGAATGGCGGCCACTCAAACGTTCAAAACGTAAAATCAAATAACGACTAACCAAATCATCCGATCTCTACCAAATTTGGTAACAACATACCTTCGTATAGGATGCGTCTTGTGACCAAACTACAAGGTCGTCCGCCATACCATTTCATGATGGCGGCCGTGCGAATTATGCAAACTTTATAATCCATATCATGGGACCCACCAATTCCGATTATCGAGCCGAGAATCGTTTTAACTGTTCTAAAGGAAGAGGCACGTTCGAAATTAAAAGTTTATTTTGTAATACTATAGTGCAGACGTGATTTTGAAAAGCTGAGCTGATTCAGTAATAAGACAAGATGGCAGCGGATATCTTGTGCCTGAATTATATTTCACTAATTTGAGTATTGCATGCAATATAGCGTACTGATACAAAATAAATAAACTTTGTATGAAATGCTTTATATATAAATAATATACTCCAGTGATGAAATCGTTTAGTATAAATCATTATTTGCTAACAAGTTCTATGTAAGTCATTTTATATAGAACGATATTCGTTGACACAATTAGCTCAGTGGTAGAGCGTTAGCCTATCGCTCAAATGCCTATGGTTCAAACCCGATCAGAGCTAGGTTTTTTGCTTGAAATGTTATATGTTTATTGTTTTGTAATGACTCAGATGTTTTAAAATTAAGCGTTATATTGTGCGTATTATGGTGTAAAATATATATTTAATTAAAACATAATTCGCCAGCAGATTTACTCGAGACATCTAGCTGCCAAAAAGGTAACTAGATTAACTTCCAGATTTTATTGAACAGTTTCTTCTTCTGGCCGCTAGAATGCACTCGCTCTGTTAGGATTATATTGTTCGATATTTCACCACTAGATGTCACGACTAGTCTACGTGGGGCTCCATTGATTACTACACCATTGGCATTCTATGCGCATCGAATTTGAAGAATGACAAGATGATACTACGATACATTTTTACTTTTATTTTAAAGGGTTTGTAACAGCCTATTTTGCGTTACTTGAAAATGTTATTTGAATTCAATTAGGGTTGTGAAAGCCATGCACAACCAGACGTGTAAAGACATGCCTCAACTCAAAGTTGGATGTTGCCCACGGCAGGTCGTATATGTAATAATAATAATAATAATAATAATAATAATAATAATAATAATAATAATAATAATAATAATAATAATAATAATAATAATAATAATAATAATAATAATGTTATTGGTTTTACATCCCTTTTAACTACTGCTGCTTTTAGAGACACCGGGGTGCCGGAATTTTGGCCCGAAGGGGATCTTTAACGTGCCAGTAAATGTACTGACACGGCTCCCTCGCATTTGTGCACCCTCAAATGCCAGCTGACTGTGCCAGGATACGAACCTGCAACCTAGGGCCCAGCAAGCGAGAACGTTACCGCTGAGCCCCGCAGCCAATCCGGTCGATTATGTCTCCAGATCCATAACATTCTTGATATACTTCTTATCTTTCTTTCTTTCTTTCTTCAATGATGCTAGCAGTTTTTATCTAGGTTGTGGCGTTTGGTAGAGGTAAATCGTTTCTAAGGTCTTCAACAAAGAATAGTTCTATTATACTCATTGATAATAACGAGTTATAACTATACTCATACATTTAGGAGAAAGTAGGCTATATGTTCTTTACTGAACATCTTGTTTTTAGTACCAAATAGTCCAATGGGTAATTGTTTATCTCATCACGAAACAAAGCACACCAAGGTTATTTAAAATGTTATTTCCTCAAGAATGCCGAAATGCATTTTCTTCACAACTCTAATCAAAATTAATCGAATATGTGGCGTAAGAGTAGATCCTACAAATGAGTGTTGGTGCGCGAATCGTTCCAACAAATAAACTTTGGTGAGTTGCTGTGCACACTACCATAATGGTTTCTGAATTAGTAAATCCAGTTTACATTTGGTGGCGCACAAGTAGTTTCAGTAATGTCCCGTATGCATTTATATACCATTCATCCGATTGGGATGATACTTTAGTAAGTTGTTGGGTATTTATTTATTTAATTATTTTCCGTGTCCGAATCAAATTAGATTTTGCCAGTAAGTAGCAACAGTTACAGCATCAGCATTTGCAGCCAAAAGATCGTCCTTCGAACATACGTCCTTCATCAAGGGGCAGATCAGCAGGTGTTCTGGATCTTGTAACATACCGCAGTCACCAAACTCATCATTGTTGACGAGCATGTTCCTTTCTTGAGATTGTTCTTGCAGAGTGAAACCCCCGTCCTCAGCCTGTTCAATGATTTCCAAATTCCATATGGCAAGTTGTGACCAGGTGCCAAATTTTTTGATAGAGGAATAGTTGGGTCTGTGATCTCTGTTTTCCATATCTTCACACGGGCAGCTTCTTGTGAGCCTTCAATGGCTGTTACTCCCCTCAAAAAGCTGTGTCTGGACTTAAGTTTCTGTCAGGCTGGTTGTTGGCCGAAAAGTGGATGCCTTGAATCGGTTTCTTGCCGTTTCTTCTCAGATGCTGCTGCTACCATTCTTCGGACATGAGGTGGAGAAATTCCAATAAGAGGGTAGATCTTCTGAAGTGGTGTTGGTCTAAGACATCCAGATACAATCCTGGAAGTCTCATTCAGAGCTATATCCGGAATGTGGAGAAGAAAGCCAAACTGGTGCTGCTTATACAGCAGCTGAGAAGCTCAGTCCAAGGGCTGATGTTCTGAGAGTGGTGGGGTGAGCACCCCATTTCCTTCCTGTTAGGCATCTTAGTATGTTATTTCGTGCAGATACTTTACTTTTGGTGTTCAAGCAATGTTGCTTGAAAAACAGAGTTCGATCGAGGGTGACACCAAGATATTTTGGTGTAAAAGAATGAAGGATTGTTTATCATCTAGGCTTACAGGATGGAGCCGCGTCGTATATCGGTGATTATTTCCCGACTTTTCGGCTGACATTGCAGCAGCCTTAATCATGGGTAGGTACGAGTTGGTGTCCGTACTCAAACTCAAACTCAAACATACGTCCTTCATCAAGGGGCAGATCAGCTGGTGTTCTGGATCTTGTAACATACCGCAGTCACAAAACTCATCATTGTTGACGAGCATGTTCCATTTCTTGAGATTGTTCTTGCAGAGTGAAACCCCCGTCCTCAGCCTGTTCAATGATTTCCAAATCCTGGAAGTATCATTCAGAGCTATATCCGGAATGTGGAGAAGAAAGCCAAACTGGTGCTGCGTATTCAGCAGATGAGAAGCTCAGTCCAAGGGCTGATGTTCTGAGAGTGGTGGGGTGAGCACCCCATTTCCTTCCTGTTTGAGTACGGACACCAACTCGTACCTACCCATGATTAAGGCAGCTGCAATGTCAGCCGAAACGTCTGGAAATAATCACCGATATACGACGCGGCTGCATCCTGTAAGCCTAGATGATAAACTAGACACCGGCCGCGAAAGCCTACGATCTAAAATTGAAGGATTGTTTCACCTCGCCACTTAATGTTCAGTGTCCTCTTTGCTTCTTTATTTCGCAAGTGAAAAGCACAAACTTGCGTTTTGGCTGGATTTGGCTTCAAATTATTTCTGTAATAGTATTGAACCCGCTGAGCTATGGTTCATGTGATATTTTTTTATGACAGAACATTTATGATGGGATGTTGTGCCTTTGAACACACCCAGGAAGCCACGTGGAGCTGAGAGCTCACGCGATACTCTTTGAAGTAGCGTTGGATCGCACTTTTGACTTTGGTGAGAACTGCTAATTATTTATCTGAGGTCTTATTAATTAATTTTTTCTTTCACAAGACTCAGAATATTCCATTTCGTCATGCTGCATTATTAAAACATTTTTGAGAATGTTATTTTAGCTTAAGGTAAGGTAATGCCCTTGCAGATACGCAAATAGGAACGTAAGTAGTCGCTCAACGACTTCGGTTTGACGACCTACTTCCTTCAGACACCCAGTGCCTTGCACTACGTCTGGAGAATCCGCCCAGTAGAGGCGTGTAATTGTTTTTGTCCTGTAAGACATAGAAGAATATCCGCTTGTTAGCGTTGAATTGGTTATCAGGTGCCATCGTGCACTGGCATATTGTGAAATACTGGTATTTATGCACAGTGAGCCACAGAAACATATTGAAGATAATTATTGGCAAGTATTAGTGAATTATATAATCTTACCGGAACACCACATTTTAGTACCCACATGTTTGTGGAGGGCCAAATGCCTTGTGGAAAATATACAGGTAAATGTGTTGCAATTACTTCAAATAAGTGTGATTACGATAGTGTAACATATTTGGATTGCCAGAGTGAAGTTTTTATTTCCAAAACGACGTACATTTTACCGATGCTGCGTGATAGAAAAGTAGCGTCATTAGCACGTGCAGAGTTATAGAGCAGTGCTAGCTCGTGTATCTATTCACATCCACGAAATTAAGGCTGTGTTGTCAATTACTATCAAAGCCTACAATCCTTACGACGAACATTATATTTTTGGAAAGTGAAAGAATGAATTTCGTAATTTATTTCACCGTCAACGTGACCAGACTATTCCACACCATGCTTGAATCAGTCATCATGGGCTAATACCATCCTGGTATGAGGGTGATATTTCTACGAGAACTAGCATGATGGTGAAGCTTGCAGAACCGAGGACGAGAAGGAAGGAATCCAAGATGCCATTTCCAGGCATATCCAGCATATTCACGGAGTTGTTGACAGGGACGAATCAAACCCTGGTCTTTGGAGGAGTCCAGATGGGAATCCTGATGAGGATAATACCGTTCCAGAGATCCAGAGAGGAATTTGTACAACCCTGGTTATTGAATAGAGGGCTGAGTGATAGCTTCTCCATGTCGTGAGTTTTGACCATCCCTTCTCTTGTTCTAGTTCTGGTGGTATATTAGATTTAGTGTATTTTGTGAATCAACCACACTCTGTGTCAGCCATATTTCTAGGTAGGGTTTGTATCTTGTTTAATTTATGTCATTTATTTCAGTATTGTGAGACACCCTTTGGTCTGACATTTTGGTTAACCCTGGTGCAGCTTGTTGAACGTCGTAGAACGTCAAAGCCTATCTTTTGCTAAATGTGACCGTAGTCATTCGAGGCTATTTTGTACAACCCTATTTGGGGTGATTTTCCAAGTCTTTGCTGACTTTAGTTATGACAATCAGATGTCATGGTTATTTCTTTAACTGCATTCTTTGCAGCCAGTTTTGATACACCCCTGACTTTCGTTAGAACAGTCGTATCAGTTAGGCAATCGACTGTAATTGCCAGTTTTGTAAATGCATTATATCTTCATTTTGAATAAGCTCAGAAGCTATTCTTGGTCAAGTTTGAACCTAACAATTAGAAGGAATGTTTCGTTGCCTAGCATCGAACTCAGTTCCCAACGTATCATTAAGCAGATCCTTGTGTGAATCTGCGCCACAATTATCATTTTTCTTGTGTCATGTAAGACACGTTTTTATTTGATGTTGTACTAGCAACTACTGAATTGTATTTTGAGAGCAAAGAGCTCCAGTAATTGTAAGATTACTATCATTTAGACGTCTTTGGTAGAAGGACGGAATTATATTATTCTATTCAGATTTATTGCGTGTTTTTTATACACGGACTCTTTAGAGGTTCATAACCCATGGTAAAGTTTTTTTTGAACAGGCCAGATGTATAGTTTTATATTGATTAAATCGCCGGCCTTGATTAATGTGTGTTTTGTGTCGACCGAACGCAGGAATGTGGTAGCCTGCTGGTGACATAAACTGGTTTTGTAATCCAGTGCCCTTGAGAGCACGCTTCATTTGTTTGTGAAACAGAACTACTTTAACAAGAGACAGAATGCGATTGTATTCGCTCTTTCTTTCATTGCAACTTAGCTTATGTAACCCAGTTTTGAACTCTGTCTCAGATCACATGTTTTATAGATTGCTTTTTGTTGGTTGAGCGCACTTCTTGCGTGTACCGTCTTGACGTGTACAATTAGGTCAGGTTTTCTATAGTGAGTTGCAGGCGACCCTGTTAAATGCAGGAATTTATTGTATGAAGGTACTTGTGATTACCTTGTCCGGGAGGGTTCCCGTTGACTAGATGTTATTGGAAGGTAACTGTTGTGGACAGGCCTATCCCAGAGTTATTGAATGCGAGCTTTGCGCCGCTGGTAACCCGTGTTATTGTGTGTCCGAGTTGTTATTGCTCGTTGATCTAATTCCGACTGTTGAGTCGAGGCTTTTTGGTGGAGAATGATCTCAGTGTAGACACTCCGTGCCCAAGCTATTGTCAGTATTATTCGCCATAAAACAACGATAAACCTAAACCGTCATCTTAGTAATAAAACGCATAACTTTGGTAAAACAAAAGCTAACTAATGAATTCTTTCTATCTAACTTTGTTCAGTTGCATTTTTGAACTGTTGACATAGCCGTGCAGTTGAAGGTAATTTCCTTGTGTGGAAATGACTAAGACAGTTGACACTTTTGTAGCGACCTGAAGCATGCGCGAACCTAGAGTTCGTAGCTTGTGGAGCTCAGGCCATGCGATGTCAGACGTGGTCCCAACTACGCATTCGTCACCGTAATTACACACATTAGATGACTATGGCTTGCAAAGAGTAAACCAAGGTGTAGGCAGGAATTTAATAAAGATTTGTGTCTATTTCATTACTTACTAGCTGAAGTACCCGTGCTTCGCTACGCGTCATAAATAAACTAAAATGTGAAAGTGACAGTTAAAACAGGGGATAGGCGAGGTGCTGCGCAGAGGGAGATTAAGGATGGAACATTTTGTCCAACTACACCGTTCGGCGTTGACCGTGTTTTATAGCACAAATTTAGGTTTTACTCGCTAACCGTTGGAGATACCTTTCGGATAGAAAATGTAATTTTAAACCTCGTATATGCCATCAAAAGTTTGCTATTTCTTAGCGTTCACTTATTATTTGAAATGGAAATATGAAAGTTTGAAACCAAAGGGTGTAGTGACGTCACTAAAATGGTCGCCATAGTGCAAAGTATTGAAATCAAAAGTAGCCTATATGTTAACCAGTTAAATCAGCTACTTTCATGTAAAATTCATGTAAGTCGGACCAGTGGATCTTGCGTGATTGAGTAATACACAGACACACACCATCTCATTTTTAGCCTCGATTCGCTCGCGTCATAGTCGTGTCATATTGTTATTCAATGACATGCAGGTTTAACCCCGTTAACACTCCTTTAGAACCTGAATATCCAAAAATCCCTCCTTAGTAGACATTTTCGACACACAACAAACATATCCCCTTCTTCTAACTTCAATAGTTTTGATTGGTCGATGAGAGTGAACATCCAAAAATCCTTCCTTAGTGGACGTTTTTATTCCAGAATTTCACCCCTCCCCATATGCCCCTTAAATTGGATTTATGAGAAAAAACGGTCGGACATCTACTTATTTAAATTATTTATTCATTTATTTATTTTTAAGGTGATTGGAACTCGGAGAAAATCAAACTCCTCGTCTATGTCGTTTAAGAGATACACGCTCCGTTCGGAATCTTTCAACCCCCACTTTTCATCCCTTTCACCTCATAATATACACCACATCGAAAAACCATTAGACATGTGTCAGCTTATTTTAAATGATTAGTATATATGCCAAGTATCACATCCCCAAATGAAACCACTCATGAGATATTGTTATTCAATGAAATGCACGTTTACCCCCTTAACACCTCATTAGAACCTGAATATCCAAAACTCTTTCCTTAGTGGACGTTTTCGACATACCACGAACTTATCCCCAAAATTTCATGTTTCTAACTTCAATAATTTTTGCTGGGCGATGATGAGTGAGTGAGTCAGTCAGGACATTTTCTTTCATTAATATTTGAGAATTTCACCCCTCCCCAAGAACCCCTTAAATTGGATTTATGAAAAAAAAAAACGGTCGAACACCTATTTACTTATTTAAAGCTGTTTTCCCCCTGAGTTTGATAAGTGAGTAAGTAAGTCAATCAGTTAGGACACCTTCTTTCCTGTTTCCCCCCCCCCCCGAATTTCACTCCTCCCCATGGGCCCCTTAAATTGGATTTATGAAGAAATGGTCGAACACCTATTTACTTATTTTTAAGCTTTTTTTTCCGATGAATTTCAAACTTATCGCCTATGTTGAATAAGAGATACAGTACACGCTCCGTTAAGAATCCTTCAACCCCCAATTTTCTCCCCTTTCACCTCATAATATACACCATATCGATAAACCCTTAGACATATGTCTGCTTATTTTAAATGATTAGTTTGTATGCCGAATATCACATCCCCAAATGAAACAACTCGTGAGATATTGTTATTCAATGAAATGCAAGTTTAACCCCCTTAACACCCCTTCAGAACATGAATATCCAAAAATCCATCCTTAGTGGACTTTTTCGACAAACAACGAACATATCCCCAAAATTTCAAGTTTCTAACTGCAATAGGTTTGCTGGGGGATGATGAGTGAATATCCAAAAATCCTTCCTTCGTGGACTTCTTTCCCCAGAATTTCATCCCTCTCCATGAGCCCCTTAAATTGGATCATGAAAAAACGATCAAACCCCTATCTACTACTTTTTCAATCTGATTTTTCTCCCTGAGATTCTTACTTTTTGCCTCTGTCTTTTAAGAGATACTTGCTCCGTTAAGAATCCTTCAACACTCACTTTTCACACATACACCTCATAATATACACCACATCGAAAAACCCTCAGACATGTGTCTTCTTATTCTTAATAATGAGTTTATATGCCTAGTATCCCATCCCAAAGGAAATCATTTGGGAGATATTGTTATTCAATTAAATGCAAGTCTACCCCCTTAACACCCCCTTTAGAACCTGAATATCCAAAATTCCTTCCTTAGTGGACGTTTTCAACATACAACGAACATAGCCCCTTAATGTCATGTTTCTAACTTCAATAATTTTGGCTGGGGGATGATGAGTGAGTAAGTCAGGACATTTTCTTTCAATTATTTTTCAGAATTTCACCCCTCTCATGAACCCCTTAAATTGGATTTATGAAAAAAAACGGTCGAACACCTATTTACTTATTTTTGAGCTGTTCTTCCCCCCTGAGTTTGATGAGTGAGTGAGTTAGGACACTTTCTTTCCTGTTTTCCCCCAGAATTTCACCTCTCTCCAAGGGCCCCTTAAATTGGATTTATGAAAAAACGGTCGAACACCTATTTACTTATATTTTAAGCTGTTTTTTCCCGCCGAATTTCAAACTTCTCGCCTATGTCGTTTAAGAGATACACGCTCCGTTAAGAATCCCTCAACCCCCAATTTTCACCCCTTTCACCTCGTAATATACACCTCATCGATAAACCCTTAGACATATGTCAGATTCTTTTAATGATTAGCTTATATACCGAATATCACATCCCCAAAGAAACAACTCATGAGATATCGTTATTCAATGAAATGCACGTTTACCCCCTTAACACCTCGTTAAAACCCGAATAACAAAAATCATTCATTAGTTGACGTTTTCGATATACAGCGAACATATTCCCAAAATTTCATGTTTCTAACTTTAATAGTTTTGGCTGTGCGTGACGAGTGAGTGAGTCAGACAGGACATTTTCTTTCAATTATTTTTACCAGAATATCACCCCTCCCCATGGGCCCCTTAAATTGGATTGATGACAAAACGCTTGAACACCTATTAACTTATTTTTTAAGCTGTCTTTTTTCCCCTGAGTTTGATGATTGAGTGAGTTAGTCAGTCAGTTAGGACACTTTCTCTCCTTTTTCCCCCCAGAATTTCACCCCACCCCATTGGCTCCTTAAATTAATTTATGAAAAAACGGTGGAACACCGACTTACTTATTTTTTAAGCTGATTTATTTTCGCCGAGTTTCAAATTTCTCGCCTATGTCGTTTAGGAGATAGGCCTACACGCTTCGTTAGGAATCCTTCAACCCCCAATTTTCACCCCTTTCACCTCATAATAATACACCACATCGAAAAACCCTTAGACACATGCCTGCTTATTTTTAATGATTAGTTTATATGCCGAGTATCACATCCACAAATGAAACCACTCGTGAGATATTGTTATTCAATAAAATGCAGGTTTAACCCCCTTAAGACCCCTTTAGAGCCTGAATATTCAAAAATCCTCCCTTAGTGTATGGTTTTGACATACAACTAACATATCCCGAAAATGACATGTTTCCAACTTCAATATTTTTGGCTGGGCGATCATGAGTGGGTGAGTGAGTCAGGACATTTTCTTTCAATTTTTTTCTTCAGAATTTCACCCCTCCCGATGAACCCCTTAATTTGGTTTATCAAAAAAACTGTCGAACTCATATAAGTTATACTTATTTTTAAGCAGTTTTTCCCCCTGAGTTTGAAGAGCGAGTGAGTCAATCGGTTAGGACACTTTCTTTCCTGTTTTTTTTTTACACAGAATTTCACCCATCGCCATAGGCCCCTTAAATTGGATTTATGAAAAAAAAACGGTCAAACACCTATTTACTTATTTTTTATGCTGATTTTTTCCCGCTGAGTTTCTAACTCCTCGCCTATGTCGTTTATGAGATGCAGGCTCCGTTAGGAATCTTTCAACCCCCACTTTTCACCCCTTTCACCTCATAATATACACCACATCGAAAAACCCTCAGACACATGTCTTCTTATTTTTAATGATGAGTTTATATGCCGAGTATCACATCCCCCAGTGAAACCAATCGGGAGATATTGCTATTCGATGAAATGCAGGTCTACCCCCTTAACACCCCTTTAGAACCTGAATATCCAAAAATCCTTTCTTAGTGGGCGTTTGCGGCCCTTGAGTAAGCTGCATACCAAATTTCATTCCAATCCGTTGGGTGGGTTCTGAGATTTCGTGATGAATGAGTGAGTGAGTGAGTGAGTGTGTGAGTGGTATTTGACAAATATCTAGTAGATAGTGTCAAGTCTTTGTTATGCTATACTCGGTTGACAGTGCTGTGTGAGCAGTTGAGTAACTAACGGGATTTCAAGTAAAGATCCTCATTTTCTATACCGGTAGTGCAGAGCGCAATTGGCATCCAGACGGCCGTGTCTCGACTTGAGCTATGTTGCCATGGAAACTATCTGCCTTGCCATTCCTTCATGAGTATATTTTATGATTTGATTAGCCTGTTTTTGAGTGAAAAAGGGCCGAAATCAGAAGAATGAGAAAGACTATCGAAAATTCATGTAGCCAGCGGTTCCTTCTGGGTCCTAAACTATCTGTATGCAAAATATGGTTGAGATTGGTGGAACGGTGTAGATTTGTATACGGAACCAACATATATACATACATACATACAGACTTTCACTTTTATATATTAGATTTATGATGTATAAGTGTGTAAATCCTACATGTTACCTTATTGTGTGCTGATAGCACGTAGTTATTAAGAATCATTAAATGTTTTTCATGGCTGTACACTTAGATTTGTTGTAATTGTTTTCTATTACGGACGTCATCGCCGTAAATTTTGTTATTAACTGTTAGGACTTAGCTAGATGATTACCGTTAAATGTAAATGTGGAGATGGTATCATCCTAACTTAGATTTGTTTTGCTACCCTGTTAAATGTAAATTCTGATATTAGCTTAATCTTGTAACTTGAACTAGGGACTTGCGTGGTACCATTTTCCTAGTGTTGCTGTTGTTGCTTTATTATTGTGAGATAGATCTTTCGCGAGGGTTTTCAGTAACTTCTCAGGTAGGGACCTGCTCTTTATTTTCTTTGATATTAGTTTCCGGACTAGCCGATTATAACCCTCCGAACTAGGCTAGGGGCTTGTGAATTTTAATAAATTTTCACGGTGCTTTACTTAAGTCTGGATGTTTAATTTCTCAGTCTAGTTTTAAGGTGAACCTTTCCTTAGGCAGTCTATGACCATCGTCACCATGTACCACGATCCCCGTGGACTACAGCGTCTCGTGCCACTTAGCCTATTAGGAAGTTCACCTGATCCTCACGGTAATTTTATTCGACTTATGGGATGTTAGGAAAGTCATCGTGGTTGTTGACTCGACTAACGGTCTCAGTATCGACCAAGTTCTTCCAAAGCACAGGGCAAAGAATGTTCTACTTCTTCAAAGCTACGACCTTGCATGGCTACTGCAGTGTCATCTGCGTAGATAAATCACCTGGTGCCTTCTGTTCTGGGCTGGCCATTGGTGTATACATTGTAAAGCAATGGTGCTAAGACGCTACCTTGAGAGAGTCCATTCTTCTAGAGGCGCCAACGACTATTTTTCCCAAGTAGAGACACGCAAAATCTTCTGTTCTCAAGGAAAGTTCTTAGCAGTGAGGTCAGCCTGTAGTCCTTTGTCAGTTCATAAATCTTACGAAGTAGTTTGTTATCATTAACAGTGTCGTAAGCAGCAGTGAAATCTATGAAGGCTACGCCAGTAATGCACTTTTCCTCAAATCCATTCTCTATGTGCTGAGTAAGGTTCAGAATTTGTCCACAGCATGACCTGCCTGGTCTAAATCCTGCCTGATCAGAAATCAGATTCTATTAAGAATCATTCTCTCCAGAAACTTATAGGTGTGACACAGAAGTGAAACTGGCCGAAAGTTCTTTGGGCTATCAGGAGTCTTCCCAGGTTTTAGGATCGCAACTATGCGAGCTTTACTCAATACCTTAGGAGTCTTCAGCCTGGATGTACAGTTGTTCATCAATGAAAATAAACCATTGCAGTGTTGCTGGTCCAAATTGTTTCATTTGCTCCGCTCTGAGATCATCCAACCCAGCTGCCTTGTTAGCCTACTTTCGATTTTTGCAAAAAATGAAAGTAGACTTATGAGATCAACACAGGGCGAAAAAAGTGTGTCTGTCTGTGTGTGTGTATGTGTGTGTGTGAGTCTGTGTGTGTGTGTGTGTGACTGTGTGTACTCTGAATTTGTGTCCCCCCCCTATCAATTCGAACACGGTGAATGCGAATTGAACGAAATTTGGTACAAAGGTAGCACTAGCAAAGGCCACCTCAGTGTCATGTTTTATATTGCTGCCATCTTGACGGAACGTAATGGCGGCCACACACATGTTCAAAGCTTAAGTTAAATTACGACTAACGTAACCATCCGATCTCTACCAAACTTTGCAACAACATACCTTTATGGAGGGAGCATCCTTTGACCAATCTAATAGGTTATTAGCCTAATAGTTTGCGGATGGCGGCCATCTTTATGTCAAAATTGATTCCCCCTATTAATTCGAACACGGTGGAACCGAATGGAACGAAATTTGGTACAGAGGTAGCACTAGCAAAGGGCACCTCAGTGTCATGTTTTATATCGCCGCCATCTTGACTGAAACGTAATGGCGGCCACACGAATGTTCAAAGCTTAAATCAAATTACGATTAACCTAATCATCCGATCTCTACCAAATTTTGCAACTACATACCTTTATGGAGGGAGCATCCTTTGACCAATCTAATAGGTCATTCGCCTAATAGCTTGCGCATGGCGGCCATCTTTGTGTCAAAATCGATTCGCCCCTATTAATTCAAACACGGTGAAACCGAATGGAACGAAATTTGGTACAGAGATAGCACTGGCAAAGGGCATCTCAGTGTCATGATTTATATCGCCGCCATATTGACAAGAACGTAATGGCGGCCACACAAATGTTTAAAGCGTAAATCAAATTACGACTAACATAACCATCCGATCTCTACCAAACTTTGCAACAACATACCTTTATGGAGGGAGCATCCTTTGACCAATGAAATTGGTCATTAGCCTAATAGTTTGCAGATGGCGGCCATCTTTATGTCAAAATTGATTCCCCCTATTAATTCAAACACGGTGGAACCGAATAAACGAAATTTGGTACAGAGGTAGCATTAGCAAAGGGAATCTCAGTGTCATGTTTTATATCGCTGCTATCTTGACGGAAACGTAATGGCGGCCACACAAATGTTCAAAGCTTAAATCAAATTACGATTACCCTAATCATCCGATCTCTAGCAAATTTAGCAACAACATACCTTTATGGAGAGAGCATCCTTTGACCAAACTAATAGGTCATTAGCCTAATATTTTGCGGATGGCGGCCATCTTTGTGTGAAAATCGATTCCCCTTATCGATTCGAACACGGTGAAACCGAATGGTACGAAATTTGGTACAGAGGTAGCACTAGCAAAGGGCACCTCAGTGTCATGTTTTATATCACCGCTATCTGGACGGTAACGTAATCGCGGCCACCCGAACGTTAAAAGCTAAAATGTAATTACGACCAACCTAATAATCTAGTCTCTACCAAATTTTGCAACACCATATCTTTATGTGGGAAACATATTCTGACCAAACTGCAAGAACATCAGCCCAATAGTTTGCAGATGGTGGCCAAGTATGTGTGCAAATCGATTCCCCCTATCAATTCAAACACGGTGAAACCGAATTGAACGAAATTTGGTACAGAGGTAGCACTAGCAAAGGGCACCTCATATTCAAGTTTAATATCCCTATAGCACGTTGTATTTCAACAAGCTACTACAACCAACATTCAATCATACTCCTTGAAAAGGGCAAAGAGTTATAACAATACCCATGCATTTTGGAGAAAGTAGGCTATATGTTCTTTCCTGAACATCTTGTTCGATTTCAGACCGTCAATTGCTTTCATAAGTTCTTCCATCGTAAACAGGTCCTTAAGGAAATCAGTCTCTTCTTCAATTTACCGTTCAAGTTTCTCTGTATTTGACTTAGATTTTGAAGTCTTCCCACTTAACATCAGTTGGTGTGCTATCTGATTAGCAGTTACTTGAGTAAAGTTAAAAGGTGGGCTAGTTGGATCTCCACTGAGATTCTTAAGAAGACGCCATGCTTGTCTACTATTCTGTTTCATATCGATATTAGAAACCAAGCTATTCCATCTCTCTGCGCGTGTCTGACCGAGAGAAATCATCAGTGAATGCCCAGCTTTAATTGTTTCCTCGGAGAAGGGGTCCATATAATACAAATTGCGGTAGTTATCCAAAAGAAATATATTCTGATCAAAAAGACCTGGAGTATATTCTGTTCTGCATCCTCTTGGTATGTTCTTTCGTGAGACTTTTTTCAGTACGGAAATAACGGTGCCATAGTTTTCTGGTTGTTGGGTACACTCCCGCGAAGGATTATGAATTAGTAAATCAATATAATAGTAGTTAGCACATGAATAGTTTTAACAAATGAGTGATGGCAGACGAATTGTGAAACAAATTCCCGTATGCTTTTATATATCATTTAGCCGATTGCGATGAAACTTGAATGAATTATTGAGCGCACTTCCGCTAGGGTTTCTCAATTTGTAAATCCATATTACAATAAGTGGCACGCGAGTCATTTCAACAAATGAGTGTTGGCGCACTAATCAGTTCAACAAATTAACTTTGGGGGAGTAGTTTTGCACACGCCCGCGAGGGTTTCTGAGTTAGGAAAACCATTTTACAATACTGTAGATGACACGTGAGTCGTTTCAACAAATAAACTTTGGTCAGCTGTTGTGTACGCCCGCGAAGGTTCCTGAATTCGTAAATCTTTTTTGCCACAGGTGGCCCATGAGTTGTTTAACAAATGAGTATTGGCGCGCTAGCATTTTCAATAAATTGATTTTGGAGAGTTGTTGCATAGACTCCTGCGAAGGAATTTGAATTAGTAAATCCATTTTATAATAAGTGACGCACAAATTGTTTCAACAAACGAGTCAGGGCGTGCGAATCGTGTAATCAAAGTCCCGTAAGCGTTCATATACCATTCATCCAATAGTGATAAAACTGGTGACTTGTTGTGCACACTCCCGCGAAAGTTTCTTAATTATAACATTCATTTTACAATAGATTCAAAACATGAGTGTTGGTGCGCTAATCGTATTAAGAAATTGGTGAGTTTTTGTGCTGACAGACGCGAAAGTTTAATAAAAACATTTTACAATATATGGCGTGCTAGTGGTTTCAAAAGTGAACGTTGGCCAGCTGTTGTGCAAGCTCGCGAAGGTTCCTGGATTAGTTATTATATTTTAGAATAGGTGGCTCATAAATTGTAACAGAAAATGTGAGTGTTTCATACATATTATCGGCAATTTATATGTTTCCAAACGTTTAGAGTTTCCTGCGTGACTTGCATATGCGATGACCATCAACAAAGCACAGGGAAAATCCCTAAAATCCCTAAAATAATTCAGGAAATCTTGTAGTACAGTGAATAGTTGAGAAAGCAAAGTACTCCAAATGTATAGGAAAGCTCGTCATGTGGTCATTGCCAGACTCAAGCACCATATCTCAATAGTGGAGGGTATGGCAGAGATGGTAGACTGAGTAAGTCCTATGACAACAGTTAACTCGGCTGGTCGTTGCCCGCTTATTGAAACAAGGAAACAAATGGGCGAACGAAGGCAACCGAGATGCTCCGTCTACTACCTATTCAAATTTCTCGCAAAGTACTCTAATTTGCGCAAGAGTGCGACATTTACGGTTCTTTCTCGTCGTCGTGTATAGCTTATGATGTTTTGTTCGCGTGAAGTTATTCAAATATAATCGACCTAATCCTGAGGTGAATGTGATGTTACTGGCCTGCGGCATGCGTGAAGAATACGCTGCATAATTTTTACCACGGACGAGTAAACCGTCTTCTATGATATCAAGCAGTCTCTTACCCTGCTCTCCCTCCACACTGAAAATAAAAGTGGCTTCAGTAGTGTAGTCGGTAGTATGCTGAACTGCTATGCCCAAGATCGCGGGTTCAAACCCAACCCCGTCGGATTTTTTAAGAGTGTTAAAATCCCTCAGTTTCCTCCCTTCGGAGGGGAAGTAATGCCGGCGGTCCCATGTCATAGATTTATAACAGGAAAAAGAACCTACCACTACAATTGGTAGTATGTAGCCAAATTTGTAGGTTATATTTCCTAGGAACGCTCTATCAAGTTCCAACGTTCGTCGCTAGGTGTCAGTGGCATCTGGTAGCCGAAGTTGGAACTACTTGAAATTGAACCTGTTCATTCATCTTTATTCATTTCATCTCATCCACACGCGACGGAACTTGTAGCTCACCCCGAACATGTCCTCAGACACTCCCGTCATTAAATGGTATACGTTAAATGAATGATAGTGAAAATAGTGCAACACCCGAATCAATTATCCGGCAGACACCACTGGGCAGCATGCTCAGATATCAAAGTACTTTAGGCACCAGACCTGTTTCCTAACCCTGCTACAGTCGGCTCGTTCTGGGCAAAATACCTTAATACCACAGGTAGGTATATAGAGTAGCCTAATATTATTTCAAATGAAATACAAATAGGAGCATTCGGCTGTAACAATGAAATAAGACATATTCCTAAAATTTGGTCACTCTGTAACTTGAAGATTTAACCATCGTAAAATCCATTTCGTTGCGTATTTTCTTAAAAAATAAAAAAAAAATAATAATAATAATAATAATAATAAATACACCTCGCTGTTCTGAATTATGCAAGAAGTGAATGGGTTCTGAGAATGTAAAAGCAAGTACTTTTGGTAAAAGCTTCCATGAATATTTATCTGAGAATTAAACAAGCTATTTCCATTAAAAGCTTGTGAATTATTAAGTAGGCTACACATGCACTGGCCTACGAAAAATGTTTTGTTATAAAATCATCATTTATTTTGGTGCACTATAACTCAATAAAACACCCCTCTAATGAGAAGATTTTGATTATTTAGACATATATTTTGGCCAAACGACAGGAAAATATGTTCTTTAATTCAGAGAATAAGTTCTCAATTATCTGGAAGGAATGATACATTCCACGTAGCACATATTAGTCTTGTACGTTTACGTTACACCCACCAGTAAGGTGGTGTTTTCATGTCCCCGAGTGTCAGGGTCAGCCGCCAGTCAAAGAGAGCGTATTTTTATAACGAAGATATATTTATAGCCTAGTTTTATCGTATGAAATTTATGCTTATGAGAGCGACGTTTGTCCACATGTGTGGGTGTCCATCCTTCCAAATAACTTTTGAACGATTTGACCGTTGCTAATGACGTTTGACTGTAATTTAGTCCATTTCCTTATATTTCCTGGAAGTGTTTATTTTCATGATCTTCCATTTCTATTCCATGCAAATTATGGAATGGTTCCTAACTTACGGCCATATCCATCTCCTTCCCAATCCTAGTCCCAATTACAAATACAAGTAGGTCTAGTCTATTATTAGAGACATCACAAGAGCACAGATTATCACACAAACTCTACACACACTCAAGTACACGGGGATGAAATTACCATGATACCCAAGCCCCTAATTGGAACAACTACTCTCGACTTTTGTTTACGCTTGTTTTCTTACCAATAAGTGGAGAAATGTGTTAGCTAATGGATGTCAAGGCATCAAGACTAAGTGAACAAACAAACAATACTAATACTACTTCTACTACTACTACTACTACTAATACTAATACTAATACTACTACTACTACTACTAATAATAATAATAATAATAATAATAATAATAATAATAATAATATTAACGATGATAATAGTCTAATAGTAAACTGTTTTAACGTTCCTGTATACTGCTGTGTTCTAAGATTCACTCGTTTTCCGAAACATTCCATCTGGGGTGTCTTTTAGCATGCCTGTAAACGAAATGAACTACATTGTCTCTTCTGAACAACTTTAAATGTGCGATCGTCGGACTGCGATGGGATAGAACTCACACTCTTGTGCTCCGAAGACCAACGCTGACCCCTACCCCCGTCCTACACAACCCCCGCACCCTGTACCTAACTCACATCTTCTTTATTGGGTGGTAATAGTATTGTAAGCCGGCCCCATGGTGTTGGAGTAGCGCGCCTGCCTCTCACCTGGAGGCCCCGGGTTCAATTTCCGACTCCGTCAGAGATTTTAGAAACTGACGTGAGGGCTGGAACGGGGTGCACTCAGCCTCGTGAGGACAATTGGGAAGCTGTCTGACAGTGAAGCAGCGCCCCGGTCACGAAAACCAAGAGTAATGGCCGAGGGGACCCGATGCGCTGATCACGGGTCCCCCAATATCTGCAGGACACATGGCTGGGCAGCGGTCGCTTGGTAGGCCTAGGCCCTTCATGGGTTGTAGTGCCAGGTGTTATATTGTTATATTATTAATAGTATTGTAATATAAAACAGAAGAAATGGATATTGGGGTTAATTTGACCACCAAAAATGATTCCCGAACATTATACAAAAAAATTAAGGACCTTGAATACTGAGTAATAGGCCTAAAACTGTATTATTATTATTATTATTATTATTATTATTATTATTATTATTATTATTACTATTATTATTTATTTTATACATCATTTACATAATATAAAACATGTGCATTGGACTCTTTTCCGTGCCGAATATAATACTCAAGGTCTTCCAAACTGATTACTGAAGAGACAGCGTCTTAGGTACTATGTTTACAGTTCCAAGGAGGGCAGACTTCTGCGTCATCTGTATGTAGGGTTCCTTGAGATCAAGTTTCGTCATGTCACGAAAATTTGTCAGAGTGCGAAGACTATTTTCTGATACAACCAGATGGATGACATAAGTAGTGGAGTGATAGGGGTTCTGCCCCACTTCAGAACCCCGTTATTACCACTACTAAGCCTCAGCCATGTTAAATATCTCTCGAACGCATGGTCCGATTTTGACAAATGGCGTGTCAGTGGACTCGGGCTGACGTTCTCTTTCCTATGGACCATGTATTATATTTTTCAAAAATTCTTTGAATTTTTTTGTTTTGCAACGTTGGTGATAGTTTGAAAACCAAACATGGTAGAACGTTGTGCCATGGCTCAAACGAACGGCCTTTATGACCTTTATTTTTTGTAATAAAACTTTTTTATTTTTTATGTTTTTTTGAAAACACTCGAATTTTGAAAATCCTATATTTTGGAAACTAGGAACTCTACAAAAAAAGTTTGTTTGACGTAAATGAAAGGTCCCTACCCCCTCTACCTCAAAAATAAATTTCAAGTCTCTAGGATGAAAACCTGTAGGTAGTAGTGTGGTAGTGAGAGAGCTGTCTCACTTAGGAAGTTGTGAGCCCCTGCGACCTTGGAATGGAAGGAGCCATGCTAGGAGGGCGTGCTTGGATTCGTTTTTTTCGTCTCGTCGTGCTCTTTACGGGAATGTAGGTGTCGAAAAGGTGAAAATCTGGAAACACGGTCTTTTTGGGGTAAAAACGTGATTTTAGACTTTTTGCTATATCTCGCGAACCAAGTATGCTAGAGACATGAACGAGGGGTCCAAGGACTCGGAGTGACGTCCTCTTTGCTATGGACCACTCGTTATATTTTTTTAAAAAATTTGGAAACGCGATTTTGGGGTAAACACGTGTTTTTTGTGATTTTTGCCGATATCTCACGAACCAATAACGCTAGAGACGTGTACGAGGTGTCCTAGGACTCGGGCTAACGCCCCCTTTCAAATGTGGTAGATATTTTTTTCCCAAAAAGATAATTCACAAAGGGCCTAACGCCATACATGTTGAAATAACGTTTTCTTTTTCTTTGCCTGTTTATAATGTCCATGAAGCGTGGCGGTTGAGAGAGAGACGATACGGCTGGGTGTGTGTGTTTCAACGAACCTGTCGCTGACCACGGTGGCTGTGTTCAATAGATCAATCGCTATTTCGACGGGTCGGTGTATGACAGAGCGAGGGTACGTTTTTTCACACTTTTTACCTTTAACGTGTAAACGGTGATGAGAACTTGGTTCTATGTTGGTCGAAGCGAGTACAGAAATCACACTTGCCGAGGAGCAGGAGGTGAATGTCATTTGAGCTTATGGGAAGGCGTTGATCTGACTTGACAACAGGTGACGCTTGAAGGTGAAATAATCTGACCATTGTGCTGGCAGGGAAGTGCGAAAGGCGTGCACACATGTGTGAAACCACAGGCACGCTAAACCAGTGACATCCTGTCTTGCTTCGTACGTGACAAAATGCAAGTTGACGTGAAATTTGATCTATCGCAGGTGTTCGCTTGGGTGTTATCTGTCCACATGCGCGATAACTGTTAACAAGTTACATCCTGTTTTGCTGCGTACGTGACAAAATGCAAGTTCATGTGAAATTTGATCCGGCACAAGTGTTCGCCTGGGACGTTAGCTGTCCACGTGCACGATAAGAGAATGTTCAAAGCGTGGGAATCGCTGAATCAGTAAAAAGTATGATGCAACTTGTCGGAATGATGTCACAACCAATAGATAGGCAAGAGCTGCAAACAGCAGTGGTGGGAGGTGAAGGGAGGGAGAGGGGAGGGGGTGATGTATGAGAGAACACAGGAGGAAAGGGAAAGACAAACATGTATGAACATGCATGAAGCGCGGAGCGCTGTACACATAGAGCTATAGGTGGTGTACAACATGGGTGAATAAATAAAAAGTACACAGGTTCACACAACATGTAGTTTATTGATCCAAGAATTAAACGTAGAGTTAAACCCTAACCATTTGACGTAGAGTTTATTTCCTTTTTGTTTCAACACTTTTTCCACAAGATAATGCTGAGGAAATGCTGTTTTCTGAAGTTCATGGAGATAAAATCTACCTTTTATGGGTTGATGGTTGAGGTCCTCGAGTAAATAGGTGACTGGAGTGTCCAAGTTGACTCGACGAATTCGAAATAGTTCAGTCCCCCACTGAGGCGTGTAGCCCTTATTGAACGCAGACTTAAATTTGCTCACACGAACAAAATCCCCAATGTTCAGTCGGTGACGTTTAGGATCAGCTGTTTTTATGGGGTTAAACAGTTTATCCAATCGCTGAATATTTTTAGTTACGAGACGTGGCTTGGTCCCAATCGTTCTATGTTTGGTGTCATTGTAACGTGTCACTAGCTCAGGTAACATGTCCAACCAGCGATAACTGCCCTGAGCGGTAAACGCTTTCCACATATGGGTTTTCAATGTTCGGTTGAACCGCTCGACCACACTGGCTTTGAGATTGCTGTACGTGGTGTAATGGTGAATATCCTTAGATTTGAGAAAACTGGAGAAGTCCTTGTTGAAAAATTCTTTCCCCTGGTCGGTTTGTAGCAGCTGAGGTTGACGTTGGGAGTGTTGAATAATATGTTGAAAGGCCTTGGTAACTAGTGGACCAGACTTGCGACGCACAGGTTCAACAAAGGCCATTTTGGAATAGACATCAATGACGGTCAACATATAGCGTACACCGTCGTTAACGCCAGCATAGGGTATCATTTCAACCAAGTCAGCCTGCCAAAGTTCATCCACACCTCGTGAAATCACCTTGAGTCGTGGATAATGACGTCTAGCTGGGCGATGCAACTCGTGAGCAATACCCATTTTAATGGGTGAGGGCTTAAACAATAATTTTGGCATTTCGAAGTTCTTGTTCAATTTCTTGAATTTCCCAATCGTGACCGGTATGGCCAGCTTGACGTGAGGCATGCAACAACTGTAGCCGCTGGACGAGCTTATTGGGATTGTGCCAGTAGGTAACATCCACAAGGGGTTTTAATGGTTTAAAAGTCACTCCCGAAGCGGATGCTTTACGACGAGTACTTTGACTGGTGGGAAACATTTTTGCAATGATGGTTTTATATTTTTGAGATATATTGGCATTCACTTGTTGCGTGGGATCATACTGTCTTTTGTGAGCATGGGTATCCAATAAAATGGATTTATATTTGTCAAGGTCCTCTGACGTATAATCATGGAAAGAGGGGGTCCGAGAAAAGAGCAGCTTTAACAGTCCTGGCGTTAATTTATAGTTGATGTTTTTAATGACAGCTTTAGTACGAGCAAATTTAATGGATGAATCGCCAATTTTAAAACTATCATTCTCATAGCGAACACCATACGTGGTATCTGTGTTTCCAATAAATAGATCGGTGAAATAGGGTTCCAATGTTGATCCATAATATTTTATTAAAATGGTTTTCAGTTGAGCTTTATGTTGAGGGGTGGCCAAGAGTTGTGAAAACGGAGACGCTCTGGAAGGGCAAGGTGTTTCGACCATGGCCAAGGATTTCTTTTTTCTCAAAAACTCTTCAAGGGGTGCAGCCTTTTTTTGAGGCGTAAACACTTGTTCCTCCTCATCCTCAACTTCACTAACACTAGTCAAATCTTCCTGTTCCTCTTCCTCTTCCTCAGGGTCCTCGTGCAGCGTCTGCGTGGCTTGTGAAACGGTGGGTAGCGTTTCAGATGGCTTGAAAGAGGGTTTCAACATGGCTTTTAGTGGAGGTGCTAAATGTTGCTGAATAAACAAAGCATGATTGGCACGTGATTGTTTCAATTGACGAAACTTTTGGCGAATAGTATGTTTTGCTTTAATAATATGCTTTTTCAATTGAATCTCTGCTAACGCCATGGTGTCTTGACAAATGACTTGCCGGGGAATGAGACAGGGCCTTAAATAGCAATAAAATGATCAAACCCTAAGCGATACCGTCCTTGGTTGAGTTCACTTTGTTTGTCAATCACTAAACAGGCATGACGTTGAGTGTTCCAGCACTTGGCACACAATTCTGTAAACATTTGAAAGGTCATATCCGGATTCACATGTTCATTATAAATGTGACGACTGTTCCTCTCGTCCTGGCGAAATAAAACAATGACATTGGCATTGTCACGAATCAACTGTTTGGACATTTTAGAATACGTTTGCCCAAGATAGAAGCAATCGATATGTTTGTGTCGACCTATGCTGAAATAGCTTTGAATGATGCCTTGACGTTCAGTGGATACATCATCGAAAATCATGAGTGAATCAGGCTTTACCTCATTCGGTGAAATCACATTTTCTTGCATGGAAAATGTAAAATAACCCATATTCTCTTTTTGTAATCCAGACATGACTTGATCCAGAAACACGTAGAGGGGTTGGTAGAGAGATTTTGCAAAAATATAAATATTTTGAAAACGCAGACCATTGGGCGCTGTAATGAGCGTTAGCAAAAGATTTGTCTTTCCACAGCCGGAAGGCCCCACAATGATGCAGCGAATGGAAGATGGAAACAGTGAACCATGGCGTTGTTCACGTGATGTGGGACAGAGATGGGAAACCATGTCCCCCACGGGGAATGACTCTTGCTGCTTAATAATCTTCATGTCAACTAAGGCTTAGACAGGCTAGCCGGCTGTCTATATACAGGACACCGAACCTTGTCATAGAAACAGTAGACTGCTACTACAGGTTGACGATGGATGTCTTTGGACGTGCGTTGATGGCCAAAGCTAGGCCTGTCCCCATACATGATCCTAAACAGGAAACAGATCCTGCTAATAAACACTATGTGGATAGGTCAGTAGTGCCACGCACAAAACAGGGAGATTATGACTTTAAGGGAAAGCGGTTAACCCATGTAAAACATCCTCAAGTGTCTACAGACGTTACTACGAAAAAGTATGTGGATAACAAAGTGTATGAGTTTTATGACAAAGTGCCACAGCTTATGGTGAATGGCTATAGCGCTAATCACCATCGGATTATTCACGTGAAAGACCCACAAGACGAAGACGATGTTTGTACCAAGCGTTACGTGACCCATGAAATGAAAAGGCTTTATAAATTTATCCCATCTGTGTTTTTAGTGTATCTGACAAATGAAAAACCTTTGAATGAGAGAAACCATTTACCGCTAGTCCATGATCAGCACTTGACCTATGTGCTTGCTTCAGGATTAAGCCACTATCGATTACACTATGATGGAACCATTCACATCAAATATGCCATACCTGATGAGAACCATTTACAAATAAAGATAAATGGTCATAGGATGTTGGTCCATGACCATGAAATGGTCAATGCAGGGGACGAATTATCCTTTTATCTCATGTTGACATGGGATGAAAAGCAAGCGGGGAAAACCATAAACGATTTCCCACTTTATGTGGAATTGGAATATACAGCCATGAAATAACCATCTGACGTTAGTTGTGATTTAAACTTTCTTGTGAAAGGTTGTTGGTCATTATCATCATGGTGAAACAAAGGTATGCAGTGAGAAAGACTAAAAAAAGGACTTTGTCCTTGGCAAAGCCTGGGCTTACAACATTCGTGGACAAGCCCTTGCGAAAGAAAAAAAGAAAAAATAATGTATTGACCATAAGGAAAGCCCTTCGAGCAGCACAGAGACAGGTTATTCCAAAACGTCGGCGACAGGTTTCAAACCAAGGGCGAGTGATTCCCGTCCCAAAACGAGCGGGATTTTTACCTGCATTATTTGCCGGGTTGGCTGCTCTAGGTTCACTTTTGGGCGGTGCCAGTGCAGTGGCGAAAACCATTAAAGCCGCGCAGCAGGGCAAGCAACAACTCAAAGAAAGTCAGCGACACAATGAAACGATGGAAGCGATTGCCATGGGGGCTAGAAATGCCAATTTAAAGCCAGCCTTTTATCAACAAGGATTTGGGATTTCACCATTTCGAAATATTAAAAAAAAAAAAATGTAACCTCAGCCATAGCGAGACATGCCCTGACGCATCAACAAGTGGAAAGCTATGCTAAACAACTAAAGCTTTCTCATTTTCGAGGTGTGTTTATGCGAAACCAATTACCCCCACGACCCTGGAAACAGGAATGTGCTGTTGTCAATTTGGATGATCACCGAGGACCAGGAACGCATTATGTAGCTTATGTCAAAGAGGGATCCACGGTATGGTACTTTGACAGTTTTGGGAATTTGCCCCCGCCCATGGAACTAGTGACCTATTTTGGAAACAGGATCAAGATATATTATAATGTGAAACGAGAGCAAACGTTTAACAGCCAACAGTGTGGACGTTTGTGTTTAATTTTTTTATATAAGACGCAGCATAAGCAAAAACGCCACCAGTATGTCGGCAGAAAGTAAAACGTTTACAGTGCATGGACGTGGACCTGAAGTCAGCCTAGACTTTTACCCGCCTATCGAATTGAGTGAAAAACCCTATGGTTTAGGACTTGTTTCTCTTGAAACGTACAATCGAATATACAACATACGTGAAAATGTGAACAACAAGTTTTACTATGATGATTCTGTGCTCACCTTGAACTCTGGTGGATACACGATCGATGATATTTATGAACACATTTATGTGGTGTTGATCAATCAATATGGTTTAAAGTCATTTCTTGACGGAACGCACAAGTTTGAACTTGTAGGAAATACCAACACTCATCGCTGCAGTATTTTCTCCTCATTCAACATTGACTTTAAAACACACCCCGATTCCATTGGCCCATTACTCGGATTTAAACCACGTGTGTTGGAGCCCAACAAAAAACATGAATCGGACCATGAAGTGAAATTCATTGAGGACCATCATGTGTCGGTGACGTGTAATATTATTAGCCAAGTGTACACCAATCAAGAACCATCGCATTCGCTTTATGACTTTATTGTGACATCGCCCAATGGGTATATTATTCGTGAAAACCCTCCAGTGGTGCTTTTTCATGCTGTGGCTGTTGATAGTATTAGTAATATAACATTAAGACTGATCAATAGAGATCAACAACTCATTGATCTAGATTCCACCACACCAGTGACTTACAAGTTGGTGCTAAAGCCACTATGAAATTTGTGTATAAAGCAACAACACCGTCTAGGAATGGTGTTAGTTGTTTGCCACGTGAATACACGTTAACATCTCAGAACAAGCAGATTTTACAGCATTTGGGTTACCACGTCAACCCTCATAATGAATTCTATCCTAGAGATAGCGAACCGCATCGAGGAGCAACCAGGAGTGGTAAGAATTGATCTCCATTCCTATCAAGCTCAAACACCTGGACTCAATAACAATGATGAAATTCAATTTGTTATCAACAACCAAGATATTTACACCCTACCGCATGAAAGTGTCATTCAGATTGAAGGTCGGCTCACCAAAGCCGATGGCTCTACACCTACCACATCCAAGTTGGCCAACCATGGTTTGGCCTTTCTGTTTTCTGAAGTGCGGTATGTCATTAACGATATCGTGGTGGATAGCACTCGAAATGTGGGCATTTCCAGTGTCATGAAACTATACCCCTCTTATAGTGAGGAAGAAGGTAAAACACTTTGCATGGCAGGTTGGTGTCCTGACTCGACCAATGACTGGATGGTACACACCGATGGAACCTTTACTGGATATTTACCTCTTAAACTGGTTCTAGGCTTTGCCGAAGATCACCAACGCATTGTGGTTAATGCAAGGCAAGTGCTTTACCTAGTGAGAGACAGGAGTGATAACAATGCACTCAAGGGAGCCGACAATGCCCCCATCGATTCAAAAATTCAACTACAACGCTTGCTATGGAAAGTGCCTCATGTGACCCTTAACGATAGCAAAAAACTGGACATACTCAAGATGGTCAAGAGAGATATGCCTCTACCCTTGGAATTTAGAAGCTGGGCCCTCCATGAGTATCCGCTATTGCCCACTACCAACACACACAGTTGGTCTGTAAAAACAGCTCGCTATACAGAGAGACCTCTCTACCTGATCGTGGGTTTTCAAACGAATCGCAAGTATCAACAAACCAAAGATGCCTCGCAATTTGATCACCTGCAATTGAGAAATGCACGTCTTTTCCTCAACGGAGCCGTGTTTCCCTATGAAGGACTGGATTTGGATTTTTCAAAAAATAAGTTTGGTCCTCTGTACGACTTGTTTTCTAAATTTCGATGGTCGTATTATCAAAAAGAGAACGGCCCCATGCTACTACCCCAAGCGTTTAAGACAAGAGCACCACTGATTGTCTTTGACTGTTCTTACCTGGAAGAGTCTGTCAAGCCATCCAATATCGACATTCGACTAGATTTTGAAACGCATGACAATGTACCAGCCAATACGACGGCCTACTGTCTGATTATTCATCACAAACAAGTCAACTATTATCCACTGTCCAACCAAGTGACGAGTGTATAAATAACAGCTCAACCCACGTCAAGCCGCTCAGTCATGTCTTGCTTTAAAGCCTCAAGAGACGTTACATCCATGAATTTAAACTCTGAGGAACAACGTTTCAAGACTTTTGCCACATGGCCAGTGCCTTTCATAAACCCTCAAGACTTGGCGGCCGCTGGATTCTACTGTTTAAAAACAAGAGATGAAGTGAAATGTGCCTTTTGTCCCATCATTATAGACCAATGGCAGGAGGGCGATGAACCCATGCAGGAACATCAGCGCTGGTCACCCACCTGCCCCTACCTGTGCAGAATGAAAGTGGGAAATATACCCTGTCATTCAAGCTATCCCCCACTTGTGTCTCTGGGTGATGAAAAAAATACAAGTTATGATACATGTGGGCCGTATGGTATCCATGGTGCTTCGGTGAGCAGCTCACCATCAAAAACGCCTAGTTTAGAGACATTGGGACATCATCGGTGTTATGGACGTTACAAACACAAGAGACTAAATTGTTGTATCAGTTGCTATCGTCCTTATCCTAAAATGAGAAAAGCCTGTAAGACGTGTTATGATAATAAAATGATGTAATTCTTAAATTCTTATTTTTGCATGTCCCTCTGTCCTACCCTAACCTTCTTTTTTGAAACTAGCATGGCAGGTAAGCCCATGCCATGATCACACGTGATCGTCAGTCAGTCGTCAGTTGAACTTGGTCCAGGCAAGCGTCAACATGTTGCGCACACTCATTGTGGATTGCCAAGGGTTTAAAATTGGTGACAACAAATTTATATTTAAACAAGTGGCCATGATCGATTGTACCACGTTTTGGATATCGCAAGCTACGCATTTGCTATTTAAACCACCCCATGCTTTTGATTTGTTGTGTGAAAAAGACCGTAAACAAACCCAGTGGATTGAAAATCATAGGCAACTAGACTGGAATCAGGGAACCATTTCCTATAAATATTTGGACGTGGTTATGAAAGCACACTTGTCCTCGGCCAATGTGGTATTTGTGAAAGGTAATGAAAAACGTCAATGGTTGCAACCATTTTTGGCGTCTTACTGCCAATGTATCGACCTCATGGAGTTGGGCTGCCCCTCCCTGCAAACGCTCATGGATACTTGTTCCTGTGGCAACATTACCCATACAGCCCTATCGCATGCGTGGCATCTCTTTCATTGGTTAACCACCCATGCCTGCTGGGAGTTGTTGAACAAAATTATAACTCAAGATTTACCTGTGAATGACGTCAGTGAGATTTCTACAAGCGACGTGTAAACATCTACAGCACGTGATACCATGGAGAAAGGCAATGCTACGGACAAAGCCATCGGCAAGTTCTTTGTGTGCAAAAAGAAACTAGACAGTTTTACCAAAGAGGAACTCTTGGCGCTGCCCAAGTCGTTCATTTATTATGTGGCCGCCAATGCAGTGAAAGAAATCTGGCAACATGTACCAAAATCATGGACTCAAGACCCTGTGTTGAGTGAATTGCAACCCTGTACGGATTACGATCACCATAAGCAAGTGGCCATGGCAAAAATACCGTCTATGCGTCAGTGTGCGACTTGCCAGCTAGTGAAACTGTATCACGGTCATAAAAGTCCATGTAAAGACTTTGTTGAATCATTCCACGGGTGTCATGGCGAGAAAAAGCAACAACAACAACAACAACAAACACAAACATCGTCCACAGAGGAGGAGGAAGACCAAACCTTTTTACCATCGATGGAAAAGGATATGCCAGACCTGTACTGGCAATGGCGTCATTGACAAAGTGATTCAATACCTACCTTTCGAAATCCATCTTCCAGGTTATCGTTTTTGCGGCCCTGGAACTCGTCTCGAAAAACGTTTACAACGTGGTGATGTACCCATTAATCTTTTGGATCAAGCATGCAAGGAACATGACCTTTCTTATCGCCATAGTCATTCTGGTTTAAAACATGTGGCCGATAAATTGTTATTGAAGAAAGCTAAACAACGTTTCACATCCAGTGATGCCTCAGTGGGTGAAAGGATGCAAGCCCTAATTGTCATGAGTGCTATGAAAGGAAAGTTGATGATGCATGGACATAAACATTGAGGAGTGAGGAATTGGAATGTGTTTGTGTTCTATATTTCTTTTGTCAATTCACTATAACTATGAAATAAAAACAAAGGTTTACCAGAGCACGATGTTTTGTTATTTTTATTTTTAAGAAATCGTGATGTTGATGGCTTATGTTTCATTTTACACATTTCACACATGATGAATTCACACACTGCCATTTGTCATTTTGCAATTTACAGATTTTAAAAATGTTCGTTTCAAGTTTTGCGATTTTGATGATATGGATTTTTCCATTTTGCTGATGACACTTTTTAAACAATGACCGTTTGAAGTTTTTGAATTTTCATATTTTACACATGGCCATTTCCAGTTTTTAAAAATGTCCGTTTTAAGTTTTGCGTTTTTGGTGATATGGAAACATGGATTTTCCATTTTGCTGTTTTCACATTTTTCCATTTGGTGTATGTCGAAAGTTGAGATTTGACAATGATGTTGATGCGAGTGCTTGACCTTGATAATACTGCAATGTGCTGATGCGTGTTTGGAGAAACGTCGAGGTCTACGACTACTGCAGGTAAGACTGTTTTTTTTACAAAAATAATGTCTATTGTCTGCCACATTTCAATGAAAAAACAAAACTATTGAAAACAAAATAAGTATATAAGTGACCATTTTCCCCCTCCCCACCCACCCACCCTACCTCATCGTGTTTGCTCTGGTCAATCATACACACCAGTTTTCTCTCTCTCCACTCATACATTCACACCTGTCATTGGGAACAAACACAACCACTTTATTTATTCCCAAAAGCACATTCTCGACATGCACACTCTTCCCAAAAGAACTTTTTAGTTTATCATTTACATTACGAAAAATAATTAAATACTAGTTATTAAAGTTACTAAAAATCTTACTTATTTCATATTTACAAAAAAAAATCAACTTTGTACAGCGTTAAAAGAATCAGACTATTTACCAATCAAAAAATTTAAAAAAAATAAGGTTGCATAGAACTTTTAAAGAGCAAAAGGTTCAAGTGGGTTGTCACTATTTACAATGACAGAAACCAATATTTACAAAATACTAAATCTACAAGTTACATAAAGCCATGTCCCATAAACGATTAAACAGTGAAATCACACCTCCTCCTCCTTGCGATCATAACCCCAGGGCAGGCTGGTGAGCAGGTCATCAGCCCACACACGCTTGTTATCCATGGAGGCGAGGGTGCGTTTTCTCTGTTCCACAAGATACAAATGATGGTTGCTGGATTGTATCCTGCACTGTGTATGAGACATAGCTTTGCCAGTGCGTAAAACCGCTAGATAGTCATTAACACGTAGCGATTTTACCACTGCCCTACCTACACCTTTTGCTCTCTTGGCTTCCTTACAATCGAGTGTGCGGTAAGCATACATTTTCGAAGCCAAACCTACGAATTCCGTCATAATGGAATCACCGCATTCATCTTTTAAAACGCCCATTTTCTTTTTGTTTTTTATGGGCAGCTGAAACACGTTGTCAGCACTATAGCAAGAAGTGTCGAACCAGTCACTATGTTGCCTCATGACGTCATAGGGGTTGCAGTGGCGAATGTGGTAAATGAATGAGTCCGTGTCCATATACAAAAGAGAGACGTCCTCAAAATGGCGTTTGGCAAACTCATAGTGGAATCGATACATGACCGATTTAGAAAAGTCTAAAATGACTTGACCCAAGTAAATGGGCTTATCCATGGTCACGCTGGTCTTACTCATTTCAATAGTAGCCAAATCCTCATCGATAATTTTGATCGATTTAAAATTTGGCTTGGCAATGTACCGCCGGGCACCCCACTGCCCCTCCCAGACATTCACTAATTTAATGTCACGGTATTTGCGGACATTCTCCATGGACTTGCCATAGATGCAGTTGTTCATTAATTTAAAAAAATTAATTTCAAACTGCTGTGTTGCCATTTGTCGGTGCTCTGTGTTGAGTCGCATGTATGGCTCAAGCCATGCTTTTTGAGCAAAAGAAATACCCCTGTGGACTTTCTTCAACACCAAGCCTTGGGCGAGGCATTGCACCAACATTTGTATATGTAGCACATACCGATTTTTGTTGTAAAGTGTGCCCATGAGTTTTTCAGTTTCACTTTACTGTCAGGGGGAACCATTTGCTCAAGGCAGAATGGGAAATCGGCATGTTCATCATACAAGGATGAGGGATATTCAATATCCACTTCTAGCACATATCCACGGCCTGTTTCTTGGCTAGCCATGTTCACATCAAATTCTGACACTTGTTTGTCTGTCAGCCAAGCAAACTTCCCATAGGGCAAAGGCTGACTCATGGCGTAACCGTACAAATTATTCACGTCATAGTACATTAAGTACGATTCTGGTTTGTCTGGTGAATAATCAGGCATGTAGACATTGTTCGCTTCAGCATGGCGCTGGTTAAGTGACACAAAGCCGCCACGAATGCCCTTTTCAAAAAATAGAACCATGTCTACATCAGTGAGTAAATCCAATTCCACTTGAGTGTATTTCAAAGCGGCATCAAACGAGAGCCCAGGACTCGTATAATAGTGAGCCGGGTCAAGACCGTAAATGTGTTGACACAAGTTACGGAATTTTTCAAACACATCAGTGAGCAGCAATACATCCAGTTTTAGGTAATGCAAAGCATATTCACTTAGCGTGTTCATGCCAAACACTCGCCAAACTTGACATGCATGTGCATAGTCTTCATCGGAAACGGTACTGCGTGTTAGTTTCGAGTAAAATTTCTCTTGTGGTGGGAGTTTTCTTTGCTTTAACACGTCCCAGCTATTGCAGAAATCATACGGGAATATACCTTTCCGAATGCACAATTGAAATTGCTCAGGATCATTAAAATGCATTCTAGTATTTTTTAATTCCTCCTCATTCAAGCCATTCACAAGGCTGTCTAGCGAGGATGCCATAAACTTAAAGGAATCCAAAAATCGAATGCTAAAGTTGCTCAACCTCCATGTCAGGGCCGTAAAACGCTCATGGTTTTGGGGAATAATGGTAAACGAGCCCTTGTTGACATGGCCCAATTCACGAATCAAAAACTGAATGTCATAATTTGCCAGATTGTGGAAAAAGACACCGATGAAACGAGGAGCTGGAAAGTTCAAATTGCATTTACTATGCGCAGCTCCACGAAACTTCCCCGTAAAGTGTGAGTGATCACGAACGGTGTCTTCAGCACTGATCAGTGGCTTTTCGCAAATATGGCATGTCGTGGCATGCTCATACTGCTGCTGTTGTTCTGGAGATAGGCTCATGGGTACTGGGTGGTCCAGTAATTCCTGTACATGGTCGGCCAACTTGACAAGTTCATCCAAGAACCATTTGGCACAATCTGGCCCCTCACGATATTTGTAAACGGATTGTGTGGGGTCATGGGCACACACCACATTAAATCCTATGGCAAAGGGTTCATGTTTTTGAATGGGTGTGGTTGAGCTGATGGTGGGATCTGGTTCACATCCCGCCATGGGTGTGGTGAGAGCTTCGAAATCTGCATATACCACATAGGGAACAGTGTCACGCTTGTGAATGTCCTTAAACTTTAACACAGCCTTGTCCCCTTGTGGCAATATCAATCTCACCGCTTCCTGAGTAACACAATCTACCCTATGACGTTCTAAGAGCGTAGGGGTTGTAAAATATTGCAAGCATCGATCACAAATATGCTTTTTACATTTATATTTAGACACTTGACTGCTTAGCAATCTACTTAAGCTTTTAATCAGGCAATAGTGATTCACTTCTCCTACAGATAAATATAAAAGATGAATGTGATGTCGTTTCGGTTCTTTTGTGGCATAAAGAGGACCCACAATCACATCACCGTCAAGGCCATACACCATGAACGAAAAGTCCTGGTTATTTTGTTCAAACCTATGGATCTCGGTTAAGTCCATAGGGAACGACACTCGAGTTAAATTTAAAGTTTGTTTCAATTCGACAAACTTGGCCTTGTACTTTGCTGGTCTGTTAACATGACGGTCTTGTGCTGGCTGCAAATACGCAGCCACAGCCCACAGAAAGCAATCATTGTCACGATTCTTAATATTCACCACAGCCTTTTTCGAAGCTATTGCTAGTGGTGTTTTAATATAGCTAGACCCAGCATTCAACGGGTTGAATTGACAAATGTTGATTTGCAAATGATGAATTTTGTCTAAGGCTAGACCACTCGGTCCTTGTTGCAGTTTATCAAATTTTGATAGCAAGGCATTCACCACGTGGGTTTCATACCACTGTTCCAAATTATGGGCTATGAATAGCTCTTGCATTTTACTGCAAATATAAAATGTCTCTTTATGCTCCACGTCCTTCTTTTTATATATGAAATCGCACACCAGTTCTGTATTCACCTTTAAAGCCGTATGCAACCTTTGTGCTGTACAAATTTCAATTTTAAAAATTTCAAAACAAGATTGTAAAAATTCTTTGGGAATCAAACTTTTTCTAACATTGACCACGCGGCCAGAGCACACACGTGATTTGAAACAACTGTTTAGAGGTTCCCAAGTTGGGCTATCGGTAGCAGCAGTAAAAGACATTATTTTAGAAAGAACACTCTCACCTGAGTTTTCAGCTGTAGACTGCTTGACAATGGTCCCAAACACACACGTTCCTGGTTATTAACAAAGGTCAAGCGTTTTCCAACACTCTAAAAAGAAATAAAATAAACCACCATAAGTATATCCATTCCATATAGTTTATGCCTTTCATAAACAAAACAAAATCAAACAGGTTATATTATATAATAAAACAAATCTCACCTTGACGTGTAATGCTTTGCTATATTCCCGTCTCGTGGGCTAGTGTGGAAATGGTTTCCTCTTCTATCGGTCTGTCTTCCTCTTTCTTTAATATATTTCCCACAGACACACGACAGGTAGGCTATACACGTTATCTGCAAACAAATAAATAAATAAAATCATTAATTACCTAATCAATAAATAATTGCATGTATTTATATAAAAATCTATAAATATATAAATATATACCTACCCCACAACAAGGTTAAGTATTTTCCACCAACACCAAAACTGATAAACAAGACCAGGGGTTTCATGCAACGCAGTGTGTTCAAAGGTAGTCACCTAAGTGAGCGTGGAAATGATAACGACATGTCTTTATATATGCTACGTTGCATGTATAATCTTTTGTTTTCCCATGCTTTGAACATTCTCTTATCGTGCACGTGGACAGCTAACGTCCCAGGCGAACACTTGTGCCGGATCAAATTTCACATGAACTTGCATTTTGTCACGTACGCAGCAAAACAGGATGTAACTTGTTAACAGTTATCGCGCATGTGGACAGATAACACCCAAGCGAACACCTGCGATAGATCAAATTTCACGTCAACTTGCATTTTGTCACGTACGAAGCAAGACAGGATGTCACTGGTTTAGCGTGCCTGTGGTTTAACACATGTGTGCACGCCTTTCGCACTTCCCTGCCAGCACAATGGTCAGATTATTTCACCTTCAAGCGTCACCTGTTGTCAAGTCAGATCAACGCCTTCCCATAAGCTCAAATGACATTCACCTCCTGCTCCTCGGCAAGTGTGTTTTCTGTACTCGCTTCGACCAACATAGAACCAAGTTCTCATCACCGTTTACACGTTAAAGGTAAAAAGTGTGAAAAAACGTACCCTCGCTCTGTCATACACCGACCCGTCGAAATAGCGATTGATCTATTGAACACAGCCACCGTGGTCAGCGACAGGTTCGTTGAAACACACACACCCAGCCGTATCGTCTCTCTCTCAACCGCCACGCTTCATGGACATTATAAACAGGCAAAGAAAAAGAAAACGTTATTTCAACATGTATGGCGTTAGGCCCTTTGTGAATTATCTTTTTGGAAAAAAAATATCTACCACATTTGAAAGGGGGCGTTAGCCCGAGTCCTAGGACACCTCGTACACGTCTCTAGCGTTATTGGTTCGTGAGATATCGGCAAAAATCACAAAAAACACGTGTTTACCCCAAAATCGCGTTTCCAAATTTTTTAAAAAAATATAACGAGTGGTCCATAGCAAAGAGGACGTCACTCCGAGTCCTTGGACCCCTCGTTCATGTCTCTAGCATACTTGGTTCGCGAGATATAGCAAAAAGTCTAAAATCACGTTTTTTACCCCAAAAAGACCGTGTTTCCAGATTTTCACCTTTTCGACACCTACATTCCCGTAAAGAGCACGACGAGACGAAAAAAACGAATCCAAGCACGCCCTCCTAGCATGGCTCCTTCCATTCCAAGGTCGCAGGGGCTCACAACTTCCTAAGTGAGACAGCTCTCTCACTACCACACTACTACCTACAGGTTTTCATCCTAGAGACTTGAAATTTATTTTTGAGGTAGAGGGGGTAGGGACCTTTCATTTACGTCAAACAAACTTTTTTTGTAGAGTTCCTAGTTTCCAAAATATAGGATTTTCAAAATTCGAGTGTTTTCAAAAAAACATAAAAAATAAAAAAGTTTTATTACAAAAAATAAAGGTCATAAAGGCCGTTCGTTTGAGCCATGGCACAACGTTCTACCATGTTTGGTTTTCAAACTATCACCAACGTTGCAAAACAAAAAAATTCAAAGAATTTTTGAAAAATATAATACATGGTCCATAGGAAAGAGAACGTCAGCCCGAGTCCACTGACACGCCATTTGTCAAAATCGGACCATGCGTTCGAGAGATATTTAACATGGCTGAGGCTTAGTAGTGGTAATAACGGGGTTCTGAAGTGGGGCAGAACCCCTATCACTCCACTACTATTATTATTTATTTTCTTTTGCCAATCTTATGATTGATATAGTATTCAAATTAATTTATTCATGATCCGGTGCATTTCTCTGTTGTAATGGTATTTAGACTTAATTGTTTTCCTCCGTTCATTTCCTTACGCTGATGTTAAAATTTGTTTTATTAATTGTTTGCCGTAATTTCGATCTGGCATGCCGTTTCGTTGTGTTTTTGTGGCCATGTTATGAAGTGATGCATTATGGTCTCAGGGTCAGTCTATAGGCGTCCACCGCGAAGCACAAACGTGTTGTGTTAACTTAAGATAATTTTTTTTATTTTACCTTGTCGGTTCAACCTTGTGTTTTTAG
Source organism: Meconema thalassinum (assembly GCA_946902985.2). NCBI lineage: Eukaryota > Metazoa > Arthropoda > Insecta > Orthoptera > Tettigoniidae > Meconema > Meconema thalassinum. The sequence goes on along the minus strand of OX336390.1, from coordinate 296,004,539 downwards.
TAATTGTTCCTGTGTTTTTCTCCATCATGCAAATTAATGGATTGTTTCCTGATTCGTTTTAATTTAGTTAATTTAACTTTGTTTCGTTTCTGGTGAAGGTGTTTTTTTATTTTAACATGGATCTACGCATGCTGGATCGCTATAGCATTCCATTGCAAATTGTCAAGCCCTTTCTCAGTATGTTATGCATGTAATATTTATTTTAACCTTTGGGCTGTTTTACATTTTAATTTTAATTTAAGTCTTTTCTTCTCCTTTGGCCTTGCAAACGAGCATGTTTGGCGGTCTCTTTAATTCATTGTAAAATATTGGGGGCTGATGCATGTTCTTTCTCTGGTGGAGGTGTTCTTTAAATTTTTAATATTAAACCTTTTATTTTTCCATTTTTAATCTTTTGTTGTGGCATTATTTCACCGACGGCAGTTCCGTTGGTTTTTGGGGGGTGTTTGTACGATAGCCTGTGTGTGTTGTCCCCTTCTCCATCTTCCTTCCACCCCTTATGGAGCTCTTCTGTTGGGACTTGTCTTCTGGAGGTGATTTTGCTGCGGAAGTGACCCGGACCCCTGAATACAGGTAAGTTGGCCCATCCACGCTCCCCGTACTCGTCTCATTCTGGTGAAGCAGAGCGTTGGTTATCGAGTTACCGACGTGCTGCTGGCCAGTGCCGTTCGTTATTGTGGGGTTACAATTAACAATCAAGATATTTTTACTCTACCTCATGAAAGTTTCCTTCAAATTGAGAGTAAATTGATGAAAGCAGATGGCAGCACACCCACAACGTCTGCGTTGGCGAATCATTGTTTGGCTTTTCTATTTTCTGAAGTACGTTATGTGATAAATGATATTGTCATAGATATGACTCGAAATGTGGGCATGACTAGTCTTATGAAATTATATCCATCCTATAGCGAGGAGGAAAGTAAAACGCTTTCTATGGCAGGATGGTGTCCCAACAGTAGCAATGACTGGCTAGCTCATACCGATGGCACTTTTACAGACTTCCTACCCTTAAAACTACTCCTTGGCTTTGCCGAAGATCACAAGCGTATTATTTTAAACGCAATACAAAGTTAGTATCTGGTGAGGGACCGCAGTGATTATAATGCACTGAAAGGAGCCTCTGACCAAGTGAGAGACTCAAAAATTCAACTGCTTCGATTACTATGGAAAGTGCCCCATGTGACACTATCGAATCGTAAAAAGCTAAGCATGTTAAATTTGGTGCAAAAAAGAAAAAATCTTGCCTATCGCCTTTCGAAGTTGGAGTCTACATGAATACCCCTTGCTACCTACCACAGACACTCATAGTTGGAGTGTCAAATCGGCTCTCTCTGCCGAGAGAGCCCTCTATGTTATTATTGGTTTTCAAACCAATAGAAAATACCAACAAAGCAAAGATGCCACCTTGTTTGATCACATTCACATACGACTGTCTGTTAGTTAGTCAGCCCAAAGGCTGGTTGGATCCTCAAAAAGTACCGCCGTTACGTTATGTGAGTAGATACCCACAAAAACCCAAGGCAGTGCTATTTTGAGGTGTTCTAGGCAAGAAGAGGAGTGAGGTAGTTTGCCATTGCTTTCCTCACTGAGTCAGAACAGTAGTCCTAACCCTATGAGTTGAACCTTTCACAGCATTCACAGGCACTGACTGTGCCCCGAATGCCATTACTAAGCACCACCCATACCTCAGTAGCTTCCATATAATCACAGCCATGAGTGAGACTGAGACATCGGTGAAAAACCACCTTTTACTCTAGCCTGTGCCTACTGACAAATGCAAAAGTACTGTATTCATCAAGAGATGGCAAACAGGCCACCACATACGACTATTTTTAAATAATGTTTGCTTTCCCTTTGAGGGGTTGGAACTCAATTTTTCAAAAATTAAGTTTGTTCCCCTTCATGATATGTTTGTTAAATTTCAATCGTCTTATTATGAAAAACAGGATTGCCCTATGTTGTCGCCACAAGGGTTTAAAGCAAAAGCACTACTGATTGTTTTCGACTGTTCGTATCTAGAAGAATCTATGAAAATCACCACCATTGATTTAAGGGTAGATTTTGAAACACAAGACCCAGACCATACCAGTGCCTACTGTTTGATTATTCATGTCAGACAAGTGAAATTTTTGAAAATTTTAAATAGCGCTGTTGATAAATTTGTCCCATTTAAATTGCTGAAACAAAACCCAGATCCTGAGTATTACACACGAGAAATTAGGAGTCTAAAACGGAAAATTAGGAAATTATACAATAAAAGACATGATAGTGACAAGTATATGTTGAAATTTAAGTCCTTATCAAGAGAGCTCGTCTTAAAAAAGAGGGCTGCTCATGACAGTTATATGCAAGGTTTACTTGGTTCGGGAGGTGATGGGTGGAAAAAAATGTACAGTTATGTTAGGAGAAGAAAGGGAAATTCAAATAATTTGTCGATGATAATGTCCGGTGACGGTAAATTAATTACTGAGAAGCAGGCCATTGCTAATGAATTAAATGTATTTTATGATAGTGTGTTCAATCAATCCAATAGTTGTGTGTTGGACCTTAACGGTGAATCAGGGGCTCCTCTTCTCCAAATAAACCAGTCAGCAATTGTAAAGCTAATACAAAAATTACGTTACAATATATCGAAGGGTCCTAATAATATTGTTAGTGAAGTACTTAAACTAGGAGGTAGGGCCGTGGCACGATACTTGGAGGTGATGTTTAATGTGTCCATAAACAATTGTCAAATCCCAGATGACTGAAAAAGAGCTACGGTAGTCCCAATATTTAAGGGAGGGAGCAGACTTGAATTGGGCAACTACAGGCCGGTTAGACTTACGTCCATCGTTTGTAAACAGATGGAGCATCTCATTTGCGACTACTTGAGGGAACAGTGGGAAACATTATCATGGTTTAATGATAGGCAACCTGGATTTCGGAAAGGTTACTCATACGAGAGTCAGATGCTATCACTTTTTCAAGACATTAGCGAATCGTTAGACCATGGAGTTTCAGTCGACGCCGTGGTTATAGATTTTGCGAAGGCATTTGATGTCGTTCCGAATGACATGCTACTCCATAAATTAGCTTCGACGAAGATTGATAGAAGAGTAATTTTATGGATCCAAGAATTTTTGACGGGAAAGTGAAAGTCGAAGGCATATTCTCGGATGAAATTACCATAACGTCGGGTATCCCTCAGGGTAGCGTAAGCGGAACTTTGTTATTTTTGGCGTTTATAAATGACTTACCAAATGGGATTCACAGTGACTGTCGATTGTTTGCGGATGATTGTGTAATATATCGAAAGGTGCCGGGACGTCCTCATAAGACCGTCAACGCTTAGTTCGAATGGCTTATGGTCCACGCGTGGCGAGGGCTAATCCACGGTCTTTAATAGTTGTAGACCCACCTCATTCAATAACATACATCATATCTAGGTTGGCAACACCTCACAGAAACACATCGCTATCACTCCCCACAGCACGTATGGGCAGGGGGGGAGAAGGCAGGGAAAAACCAGTCGTTAAGATAGCCACCGCAGTCGACCGCACGGTGAGTTCCAGTGAGCACGAAAACTGCGAGTAGCTGTATTAAGGAAGACAATCAGATAAGTAGTTAGCCTACAATTTTATAGTTTAACCATCGTTTACAACCATATAATCCCTCTAAAGTACAAATTCCGGATAGCTATCACCATTTAGCATTACACCTAACATCATATATACTGCATTTAGCATACACTGACAGTTGCAATACCAATACTGCAACTAAATAATTGTACATATTGTATTTTAAACATAGATTTTATAGCCTAAGTGTAATGGATCTGTTGATAATCGAAACTGGTCTTCCTAGTGTTTTATTAATCTCATGTAATTTATTTCAGGATTAGGGCATAACCCATCTCTTTTGGGTACATTCGTGTTGACCGACTGAAAAGCACTAAACTCTTGTTTACTAAGGCAACACTGAAAATATGGCTTCAAACACCACAATATATCATAGTTATGGGCATATTTCATAGTTTCAGGTAATATGTCATAATCATAAAGAAAATGGCCTTTACGAACACAAAATTTAAATTGATTTGTATCCGTAAAGTGGGAATGGGTATGTTTCAACTCATCTTCGCTTAAGCCTATCCAGCGAACTAGACATAAACTTGAATGAGTCGAGAAAGCGAATGCTCATGCTCCCTTTTCTCCATGAAAGTGAGGTAAAGCTCTCATGGTTCTTAGCCAAAATGCTGAATTTGCTCTTAGCTACATGAGCAAATTGTTTAACAATGAAGTGAAGGTCATACCAGGAGAAATTGTGTAAGAAGACAGGGAGGAAGCGAGATGTAGAGTACTTCAAATTGCATTCGCTATGGGCAGCACCTCTAAAATGCCCTGTCCTGTGGCAGTGGTCACTTACTTTTTTTTCTCCGCCTATAATGGGCTTTTCACATATGTGGCTGGTGGTGGCTTGATCATATTCTCTTTGCTGTACGTCATATATCTGAATTGGTACAGGGTTGTCCAAAATGTTTTCCACTTTGCCCGCTAAAGCCGCCATTTGATCAACAAACCACCGCGCACAATCCTGACCTTCATGACTTGCATACTCACATTGTGATTTATCGCAGTGACAGACAACATAATAAGCTACAGCAAAAGGCTCATGTTTCTGCACTGGATAGGTTGAGCTTGTATGGGGGATTGGTTCACATCCCTGAATGGGAACAGTAAGGGCCTCAAAATCAGCGTAAACAGTAAATGGTACCATATCTTGTTTATTAGTGGCCTTAAATTTTTTAAGACTGCGTCATTCCCTTCGGGTAGCACTAGCTTAACTGCCGTCTGCCCTTCACAGTCTTCCGTATGTCGTTTCAAAAGTTTATCAGTTCCAAAATACTGAAGGCAGCGCTCACAAAAGTGTTTTGCACACTTATCATTGGACATTTGGCTGCTTACCAATCTACTCAAATTCTTTACCCAACAATAATGGCTTTTATCCCCATCAGACAGGAAAAGCAAGTGAATGTTATGTTTCTTTACCTGCTTGGTGGCATACAAGGGGCCCACAATATTGGATCCCTCAATGCCATGCACCATTAATGAGAAATTTGGGTTATCTTCCTTAAATAAATGAATTTTAACTAGAGGCATGGGAAATGAAACATTGTCCAGATTAAGAGTTTGCTTTAAGTGGTTAAACACATCTTTGTACTGCCCTGGTCTATAAACATGACTGTTTTCACCGGGATGCAGACAGCTAACTATACTCCACAAAAAGCAGTAATCGTCTTTATTGAGTATGTTGATCACTGCCTTTCTGGATGCGATAAAGCTCGGTGCGGGAATATAGCTACTTCCTGCATTCAATGGATTGTATTTACAAATATTGATTTGCAAATAGGCAATGCTATTGAGGGCCAAGCCACTAGGACCCTGTTGCAATGTATCAAATTTTGAGATAAGCGCTTGAATAGCTTTCTCCTGATACCACGTTTCCAAATTATCGGCTATCAGTACTTTCTCCATTTTTGTACAAAGGTTGAAGGTGTGTTTCTCTTCAACATTATTTGTTATCAACGTAAATTCACATAGTAGTTCGAAATTTATTTTTAAAACCTGATGCAATCTTAAGCCTTGTTCACATTCACTCAAAAAATGGGAAAACATAATCCCACAAAATCTTTAGGCGACAGACAGTGATTCACATTGTAAATTCGGCCGGAGCAAACTCTTGTTTTGAAACATTTGGCCAAAGGCTGCCACACTAGCACTTCGCTCTCTGATATAGACATGATTATAAATTGGACTAATAAACGTGCAAACCTTACCTTAGAATAGGTTGATCCAAAACCAGCAATTCCACACGGCCTCACTTATCGCTTTCACTGACTGGCACACAATCACGCTCACAGGCACACAATGGTCGTAGCAATTGGCCCCAGCAGGAGGTGATCACCAACAAGGTTTCTGTAGTTTTTGTATCACCAACAAGGTTCCTGTTGATTTGTTTCCAAAGATTTATCTGAAAAACAAACCAATACAATCGATTATTAGTCATGGTTATGTACATTAAACATGTGCATTCATTCATTGATTCATTCATTCGTTCATTCATAGGAGTTGCTAAAAACAAAAGGTTTCAAGTGTGCACACATAGATAAGACGCTCACTCGAAAAGTAACAAGGTAATTTACAAAGAAAAGAATTAATTTATATTCATGGCTCACTTTTTTTCGCTAGCGTGACGGTAGTTAAAGCCTGTTCACTCCATACACGTCTTCATTCTGAAACAATAATTAATACACGCCATAAGTTTATAAATTTCCGTGAAATAAATGGCATACATTTAACAACAACAACATTAAAAGTAATGGAACAACATGTACTCACCATATAATAAATTATAATGCTTTCAGCAAATGTGTTCTTTGCCGCCTCTCTCCCTCTCTCTGCTTTCCCAGACTTAATGTGTTTTTTTAATTTTCTTGCTTTTTGAAAATCTGCAACAAACGAAATCCCAAAAAATACAATCAGTCTCTAACTTACTTTTCACGCATACAAAAAATAACAATAAAACCAATCATGTCATAATTTACAATAATGAACCTACCTTATTACAAGTATGGCCGCGGTTCACGACATTTTTTACTAAGAGTTTAAGGCACTTGCAACCGTCGTCTTCAAAGGTGATCACAAGAATGATGACTCTCTCTTACCCTCTGACATATATGCTCCTCAACAAGATGCAAAGTTAACACATTACTTTTTTTTTGCTCCTACGCGTAGGATGTCATGGAACGCACAAGTCAGACCGATTCTCACAAGCTTTCCAAACTCTGCGTGTCTGTGCGTGGGAAGGCAATGATCAGCTTTTCGACAGAGCTGTATGTCCTTCATTGCAGGATCGAGTTACACGTGTGGGTCAGATAACAGCACCTGCATGTGAACAACAGGCTGTTATCTCTCTGGCTGCAAGGCACGTACGATGATTAGACCGCTTGTCTTGTCTTGCTAGCCGTGGGTCAGTCTCAATGCTTTCAATTCTCACTTCATCAAGCAAGTCCTCTCTCTGCGTGTGAGCCCAGGCAAGCCATGTCAAATAATAATAATAATAATAATGCACATGTGTTTTACCAACATCATAGCGCTTAACACAACGTGACTTCAAATCTGGCTTCTTACTTTTTCCCCGTTTTCCTCAACGTTCTCGAAAAATGACGGAAACCATGATTTCAGCATTTCCATACCTACATTCCCGTAAAGAGGACAACGACACAAATACATCAACATGCCCGTCATAAAAATCGCCTAATTCGTTTTCTAAATAACTCGAAAAATAAGAAAAAAAAGACCTTTTCCATAAAAAACATGTTTCCAGTTTTTACCTTTTCCATACCTATATCCCCGTAAAGAGGACGACAAGACGAAAAAATACTATCATACACGTCATCATCACGTTTACAGTTTTTCAAATATTAGGGAAAATCACAAAACCCATTTTCCATAAAAAAACGTGTTTCCCGCTTTTTACCTTTTCCATACCTATATCCGCGTGAAGAGGACAACGAGACGAAAAAATACTATCACGTACGTCATCATCACGTTTTCAGTTTTCCCAATATTAGGGAAAATCACAAAAACCCATTTTCCATAAAAAACATGTTTCCAGCTTTTTACCTTTTCCATACCTATATCCCCGTAAAGGGGACAACGAGACGAAAAAATACTAACATACACGTCATCATCACGTTTTCAGTTTTCTCAAAATTAGCAAAAATGTGAAAACCACATTTTAGACCCAAAACCCTATTTTCACCTTTTCGACACCCACAATCTCGTAAAGAGCACAACGAGACGAAAAAAACTAATCCAAGCACGCCCTCCTAGCATGACTCCTTCCATTCCAACGTCGCAGGTGCTCACAACTTCCTAAGTGGCGCAGAACCCGTGACCTAGCACTACTATTTTGATTAAATAGTTCCCGATTTTATGGAAACATGGAATGCATATCATATTACTGGCTAGGGAAAAAGGAGATGAATGAACCATATCGGAAGAAAATCGGATCATCAGAAGCCGAGATGTTGGCAGTTTGGTAAATGAGGATTTCTTCCACTGTGACGTCAGCGTGTAGCTACGTGGAGTATAAATTGAGGGCCCGGCCAGAGTCAAGATTCACTTCTTCATAGTGCATGGTCGCTGACACTTCGCATAAGCACTTCATCGCAGCGCACGGTCGCTGATACTTCGTAATATTCACATCTTCGCAGCGCACGGTCTCTGACACTTCGCACTACATGGTTACTGATACTACGCTATGATTTAAACTTAGGCGCATGGTCGCTGTTACTTTATTCAAATATTTAAAAATTTTGGACCAATTGATGGTCCAAAGTGTTAGTCGTTTTTACGTTCAGTGCAACTTAGAAATTTTTTAGTGGAGCTATTTCAAGTAATAGGTATTGGCATGCAGTCAACACTTAGTGAAATTCAGCTGCATCAGGACATATGGTAGACTTAGTCCACAAAACGACATTTAATTATTTGGAATATTTTATTTCCAAGTCACCAGAGACAAGCCTGTGGCCTGGTAACAGTAAGAACAACCACGACATCATATCAGTACTTATTAGATACCAGTCTTGCTTGGAAAGACCACTTAGCCGACGACTGGGACCAGCTGTGTCTAACGCTGTCTGGGGAATACATAATCTCGCCCGGTAGGAGAGTAAGGGGCTGGAGAAATCGTTTCCCAAAGTTAGGACATATCCGACGACTGGGACCAGCTGTGTCTAACGCTGGCTGGGGAATGCATAATTCCACCTATAGGATAATTATGGCAGGAACATCAGGTCTACACCAAAGCACAACAAGATCGAAATTGGACTGAATGTGTCACAGTTGCATCAATGTTACATCTGGTTTTTCTTCCCATGGATCTCAAAGATCGAGTCCCCTTAATGCAAACAGCCATAGCTATTAAAAATTCATCATGAACATTATCATTTAAGAATATTTCGAGACAACGAAGGAACTAGCAGTTATTTCTTGCTAGATTAACGACGAGTAGAATGGAAGCCGATACAAGGATTTAGGTACGGGTCCAAATGGGACCGAAGAAGGGGTTAATCTGGTTCTAACCAGATTTACATCATCAACATCTACAGGAATGTAAGCTACATTTGAATTATTCTTATGCTTAGTTATTTGGAATTCTCCATTTCTACAGAACTATCAACACAACTTTTCTTTTGTAATTTGCTGTCGCAAATTAGAATACAAGGCACTGGAGGCCTAGGTCTGGACATTTTCTGTGTTCAGATACCTTGACTCGTTGATTTCAATATATGGACAGCATCATGAGCATCCAGTTTGATTTTTCATTTTTCTAATCACGGTCATCAGCCGTATGATCTGTTGATCTTAATATTTATTTAGTTTGCGGAATGGATATTTTCCTATTTAAGAATTCGAACTTGGTTGTTCTCGAGTTGATTTGTTAAGCTAATTCCAGTTTGGAAGTGAATAAAAATATTATAATAATAATAATAAATAAAAATAATTTTCATTTTCTGAAAAATAAATAATAATTTGGTTACTTCTAATAATCATGTCGTGTTATGTGGATTATCAGTTTGATATTTGGAACAGGTTAGCTACCTCGGATGGTTTCTTTTCCGAAGTTTGTGGTTAGACGCACGACCACATTCTGAAGTAACACAATAATGTTTGAATCATCTGAAAGATGCGTTATAAAATGAAACCTTGTGGAGACACGGAAGGTTACTAAACTGGGAAATAAGATGCTTGTATAAATTAGGGTTTTCTTGAATTATAAAAATATTGAATTATTTGGGTAACGTCACCATATGGCTGAAAGCAACGGGAAACTACAACCGTATGCTATTCCCGAGGATATGCACCTCTCTATGCATAATTACATGTGATGATGGCCTCCTCCCTTGTAAAATTTCAATCCGGAGGTAAACTAGTCCCCCGTTCGGATCTCCGGGTGGGGACTACTCGAGAGGGGGTTAACATCACAGAAGTGACAAAGAGGAAATCTGACATTCTACGGATCGGAGGGTGGAATGTTAGAAGTCTGCTAGGAAGTGGAAGGTTAGAAAACTTAGAAAGGGAAATGGATAGGTTGAGGTTGGATTTGGTTGGGATTAGTGAAATGCGCTGGCAGGAAGTACAGGACTTTTGGTCAGGAGACTATAGGGACATTAGCACTAAATCAAACAATGGCCGAGCAGCCTCATATTGAGTAGGAAACTTGGACAGCGGGTGGAATATTATGAGCAATATAGTGAACGGATTATTGTAGCAAAAATCAATACAAAACCTACCTGCACTACAGTGGTACACGTCTATATGCCTACCAGTCAAGCTGATGATGATGAGGTTGAAAAGGTCTACGAAGAAATAGACGAAATTCTGAGGTATATCAAGGGTGATGAAAATGTTATAGTAATGGGAGATTGGAATGCTGTGGTGGGAAAAGGGAGAGAAGGGAAGATAGTAGGAGATTTCGGATTAGGTGAAAGGAATGATCGAGGAAGCAGGCTGGTAGAATTCTGCACCGAGCATGAATTGGTCATAGCTAACACCTTATTCAATAACCACAATAGAAGAATATACACATGGATGAGACCAGGAGATACAGGGCGTTACCAAATCGACTTCATTATGGTCAAGCAGAGGTTTCGAAACCAGATTTTGGATTGTAAAACATATCCTGGTGCTGACATAAACTCTGATTATCCTGGTGCTGACATAAACTCTGATCACAATCTGGTTGTAATGAAATGCAGATTAAAGTTGAAGAAACTGAAGAAAAGTCAAAAGCCAAAAAGGTGGGCAATAGACAGACTGAAAGAGAAGGATGTAAACGAAAGATTCAAGAAGAGTATAAAGGAAGGACTAATGAAAAACCCTAAACAAACTTCAATTGCAGACGAATGGGCACTTTTGAAGAATGAAATAACAAAATCCGCAGAAGAAAACATTGGTAGGAAAGAAAGAATAAGTAGAAAACCGTGGATCACTCAGGATATACTAGAATTGATGGATGAAAGGCGGAAACACAAGAATCTAAGAGATGAAAAGGGGAAAGCAGAATACAGACGTCTGAGAAATGAGGTTAACAAGAAGTGCAAGGAAGCGAAAGAAGAATGGTTGAAAGAGAAATGTGCAGGTATAGAAAATTGTCTGAAATTTGGAAAAGTAGACACAGCTTATCGAAGGATTAACAATACTTTTGGGGAAAAGAAGACTAATGCTGTAATATTAAGGACACAAATGGAAAGCCTCTAACAGATAGGGAAGAAAAGGTTGAGAGATGGAAAGCTTACATAGAGAGTTTGTATAAGGGAGAGGAGATTGAGAATCATGTAATGGAAAGGGAGGAGGAAATTGATGAGGATGCGAAAAGAGATTTAATATTGAGATCAGAATTTGATAGAGCTTTGGAAGACTTAAGCAGGAACAAAGCACCAGGCATAGATGATATACCGATTGAGTTGCTACGCTGCATAGGAGATGAAGGTCTGATCAGGTTATTTCACTTGGTGTGTAGGATTTATGAGACAGGTGAGGTACCCCCTGATTTCAAGAAGAATGTAATCATCCCTATACCAAAGAAAGTGGGAGCTGACAGATGTGAATATTACCGTACAATCAGCTTGATTACTCATGCTTCAAAGATCCTGTCTAGAATAATATACAAGAGGATTGAAAGCCAGATAGAAACGGAGTTGGGTGAAGACCAGTTTGGTTTCAGGAGAAATGTAGGAACAAGGGAAGCTGCACTAAGTCTTAGGCTGATTTTAGAAGGTAGAATAAGGAAAGATAAGAGAACGTTCATGGCTTTTGTAGACTTAGAAAAGGCTTTTGATAACGTTGATTGGACTATATTGTTTGACATTTTGAAATCAATTGGAATAAAGTACAGTGATAGGAGGGTGATATACAATCTGTACAGAAACCAGACAGCAGTCATTCGAGTTGAAGGACATGAGAGAGAAGCTGGTATTTAGAAAGGTGTAAGGCAAGGCTGCAACTTATCACCCATACTTTTCAATCTTTACATTGAACAAGCAATGAAGGAAATTAGAGAAAAATTTAAAGTGGGAGTGAAGATTCAAGAAGAAATAATTTCAACTCTGAGATTTGCTGATGACATCGTCATCTTGGCCGACAAGCCTGAGGATTTGAATGAGTTTTTGAATGGTATGGACTCCGTCTTACGGAAAGAATTCACGTTGAAAATTAGTAAATGTAAAACAAAAATACTGGAATGCAGCCGAAATAAATCAGAAACCTCTATGGAGATCAAATTGGCAGGTGAAAAGCTGAAGGAAGTAGGAGACTTCTGTTACTTGGGAAGCAGAATAACCAGTGATGGACGAAGCAAAGAGGATATTAAAAGTAGGTTGGCTCAGGCAAAGAAAGCTACAAAAAAGGAATCTGCTGACATCGAATATAGATTTAGGTATTAGGAAGTCATTTTTGAAAGCCTTTGTCTGGAGCGTGGCGCTCTATGGAAGTGAAACTTGGACAATTGGTGCAGCAGAAAAGAGAATTGAAGCATTTGAAATGTGGTGTTACAGAAGAATGATGAAGATCAGATGGGTAGATAGGGTTACAAACAAAGAGGTATTAAGACGAGTGGGAGAAGAGAGATGTTTCTGGCGACTGCTAATGAAGAGAAGAGATAGGTTGGTAGGACACATACTAAGACACCCAGGAATAGCAAGCTTAGTTATGGAAGGAAGGGTCGAGGACAAGAACTGTAGGGGTAGACTAAGGTTAGAATATGTTAAACAGATTGCCTGCGATGTAGGGTGCCGGAGCTATGTAGAGATGAAACGATTAGCTCAGGACAGGGAGGCATGGAGTGCTGCATCAAACCAGTCAAAAGACTGAAGACTCAAACAACAACAACGTCACCATATGACAAATTTTTGACCATGAGTAGACACGATTTGATGATACCTGTAATTAATGTGATGGTGAAATTTGTAGTAAACTTATTGGAGGAGCTTACTAGCTTCCTAGTTTTCCAGTTGGATAAGAAGCGATGGCTTGAATAAAATAATAATTTTTGACATGAATAATAATATGTGGAAAAATATTGTGTGTAATAAAAGATGAAATTTGTAATTCAAATCGAGCAATTAAGTCACATGAATGAATATGTTGTTACGTGAAGCATCTACCATAGTGATGGTTAGATGGCTTATATAAAATATGCTGATAAAAAATTTGGAAGTAAAAAAAAATATTACGAATCACACAATCGTCGAAATGGATGACCCAATGGTTATTTTATGTTATTCACTGTTATATTTCACATTTGATTTTCTCGTGTTCTACATATCTTTTCCAGTACTTGTCAACCCAAGTTTATTACAGAGAAACCTTTAGTTTTGACACTGCCTTGGCGTTAGTCAAATACAATGTGATCAGGTAATTGTTGACACATTAATAGAATAGGCCGGTGCTAAAATTATATTGTCATTGCTATTTAATGAACAACCACTACCATCTCAAGGATATTTGTGATCCTGTTGAAGTTCCAAATCTTATAAAAGCATACATTTTGAAGAAGTTAATATTTTCATATTCAGATGAATATTAGTTACTATTTTGATGAAAATTATCAGAAGGATCTTTTCAATAATTTGAGAGCTTAATGTTAGAATACCGCTAATTAATGTTTTGTAATTTAATTGACATTTGGTTAATTATTCGATCCATGAATATAGCTTTTGATGAATCATGTATTTTCGGATCGAGAACAGATGATGTAATAGTTTTTATTTATCACAATCGAAGTTCTTCGAATCCATGCTCATCATGTTTAAACAATTGTTAGTTAATTGATGCTCAGATGTCCTGCAAATCTTATTGTGATTACTCACTGCTATGATATTTAATGTACCGATTTTGAATGCAAGTGTTGATTCTTGGAAAGTGATAGATTTTCATTTACACAAATGAACATAAAAACAGAAGTGATTTTTGACAAACAAGTGAATTAGTTAAAATATGATTTCTATCAACAAGTGAACACTCGTCATGTAGGATTCAGGCTGGACGATTGAATTTGCCCTGAATGACCTACAGTTGTACATAAAATATTTGGAAAATGCCAACAGGACTGATATTCTAGCATTTGTTCAAATTAAACAGTGTTCATGTGTTGATAATTCTGTCTTGTGAAACTGTTTCATGCATCCAGAATGCTATTCCTGCTTTCTTTTAGATTCAATTTTAAATATAAATAAAATGAGATTCTTTCAGAAATTGTGGTATTTCCAAATCTCCATTCTATCCTTGTTGCTGCATCGAGCCGAAAATCAGTAAAGCAATTTAGACCTTGTTTGTAGTTGTAATCACCCATATGGCGCTCTGAGATGTTTGATTCTCGTGCTGACTGATTTTTGGTAAAATGCATATATGGTCGTTGGACGTCGGTCTAAACGGGCGCATAAAATAAGATAGAAGAGAGAAATGGCTTCGAACGTGGGGCCCGATTTGAATTTTGACTTTTGAATAGTTATTTTTGGGATATGGAAGAAATCTGGTATGGATAAATAATTTCATAGGAGACCCAATTAGTGGGAAACTTAAAAATTAGTTTGGGTTTAATTTTAGTATGGTTTTGATTGTTGAACAATGGCTTATCCATTGGGGTGTCATGTAAATTTTGTAGAATTCGTTTGGTAGGCTGGAAATACACAATTTCATAGCATCCAGATGGAGGATATTTTGAACTTGCATTTTTTAATATTGTTGTATAAATAAGTAGATTATAGAGATTCTTTCCATCACGTCGACATTAGGGCATATCTCATTTTATTTCGGGAATTCCAAATACCTTAGTACAATTCATGTTCTAGTTTTAAGTCTTAGTGTCTGCCAACATTCTAACCTTAAATACAATATTGTGTGAAATTATGGATAAGGTGATGAGGATCTTGAATCGTTTGAAGGAGCACTCCAAAAGTGTACAACTGCAGGTTGCAGAAGTTATATGGAATTCAAATAAGTTAGAGGATAAATTTGCTGTAACTTCAGATGCTCTGAGGAAATCTTTAAAAACTAGTACCGTACCAATTCTTTCGAGGATAAATTGAGTGAAAACTCAGATTCCTTAAAAGAAACTCTTGAAATTTCGTTAGGAGCCAAAATAAAATAGAATTCAGATTCCTTAGAGGCTAAATTAAAAGAAAACGCAACTACCTTAAAGGCTAAAATGAGAGAAAATTCAGATTCTTTAGGAGCTAAATTAAAAGAAAGTTCAGACTCTGTAAAAACTTCTTTGGAAGGTAAAATGCCTAAATGGTTCGAGGAAACTCACGAACTCGAAACGTCTTTAGCGGTTAATGCGAGTACTATGGATAGTAAATTTCATGATGCTATCAGAAGGATCAAACGTTAGCTGATAGGATAGAACGCGGTCTTAGGAAATTATTAGAAGATTAGTTTGGAAATTCGTGTCCAAAAGGAAAATAACGAAATGGCATATCAGATGTCCAACGCCTGACAGAACAATTCCAAGAATTAGTAGTAGGCGAGATAAAAGAAGGTGTAGTCAAGGAATTGACAACTGAAATAAAGACCATTGTCATCAGTGAAGTGAAGGAGGCACTTAAGCTGGAAACTCAAGTTGGGATTAACGAAATTAGGAAAACTTTGACATCACACGTGCAGGTAATGTCAAAGGATATTCAAACAGCCCAGAAGGTATAAAAGAGATGACAAGTTCCATGAAAAGTCATGAATAAAATATCGGTTGATGTAAAAGATAATTTCAGGGAAACCGAACAGGTTAGGAAAGATAAGGAAGAGATCAGAAAGAAATCAGAGGAAAACCATCGAGAGATAGAAAACATAAAAAACAAGTAGAAGACAGGACACAGGTTGAATGTTCTCACAGCATACATAGTACTGATGAGATAAAGAAGTTAGTAGGAGAAGAAAACGCAGAGCTAAAAGAGACTGTCAGGAAACTTACTAGCAAATTCACTGATTACCAGCAGAAGGTGAGAACGATGTAGAAGCACAAAGTAAATCTACAGTTCCCAGCATGGATGTGGTTTTAGAGGAAACGAGCGAAGCGAGCAAAGCTAATTATTCTCAAAAACAAGATGATATTACAAGACTTATCCAATCTACTCCCATCGCCTTGTATAAAAACGTAGAAGATAAACCTTCAAAATTTTCAGGTTCCGGGACTGTTACACCAGTAGAGTTCCTGAGGGAAGTTAAAGACTACCTGAAAGATTCAAAAATTTCCAAAGAGCGAGAGATCAGAGTTATTGGTAAAAGCAGTGGTTTAGTTGGACCGGAACGCCGTTCCGGAAAATATCTTCCCGCTTTAGAATGACGTAACAATTTTACATTCAGTAAGAAAATCGTGTATAATCCATAC